>CM061548.1:327085914-327823414 GCA_030864215.1 Capsicum pubescens
TTATGATATTGTGTTGAAGGTGTTAAGGAACTTCATAATTGTTCTTGTCTTATACTTGAACTTGGGTTGAAGTTGTTGTTACATTTATACAGATTCTTGTACCTGAAACATTGTAAACAACAATCTTAAGGAATAACCTTGGGAATCTGTATAACTTGTTTTTGGAGATTAAAGCTTTAAGATTTCTACTCCGTTTGAACTTAACTAGTGATTTAAAGACATAAAATCTTCATCACAAGTTAAATATCATTTGGTTAACGATTGGAAGTCATAAAAACTTCATCGTTAAACTAGAAACAAGAGGTGTTTTAAAGTTGCTGCAACTTTTTAATAAGTATTTTGATATACTAAAGCTACGGTTTTGTGGTGACAGGAAATGACTAATGATATTCAAGTGCAAGATACTTCAACGACTATGGAGGCAACTAGTATTACCACAATAAGTCGCACGAATGCTCTGCCGGTGATGGCACCAGCGGAGAAACCCAGAAAGTTCACGGGTATTGACTTTAAAAGATGGCAGCAGAAAATGTTCTTCTACCTCACCACTTTTTATTTTCAAAGGTTCACGGTTGAGGAAGCTCCGGAGGTGCCTGAGGGAACCTATGAAAAAGAACGCTTCATGATGGTGGAGGCTTAAAAACACTCAGATTTTCTTTGCAGGAATTATATCTTGAGTGGTCTCCAAGATGACCTTTACAATGTGTATAGCGGAACCAAGACTGCAAAAGAGTTATGGGGAGCACTAGAATGGAAGTACAAGACGGAGGATGCCGGAACTAGAAAGTTCTTTGTTGCAAGATTCCTAGAGTATAAAATGATAGACAACAAGTCTGTTGTTTCACAAGTGCAGCAACTGCAAGTGATCATCCATGATCTCCTAGCGGAAGGTATAATTTTGACATATACCTTTGTTGAATAATTTAAACATGTTATTAGTATTCACATGAACTTTATTGTAGGTTTGATTGTGAATGAAGCATTTCAAGTAGCAGCAATAATAGAGAAGCTACCACCAATGTGGAAAGACTTCAAGAACTACTTGAAACACAAATGCAAGGAGATGTCAGTCGAAGATCTGATTGTATGACTACGTATTGAAGAAGATAATATGGCTGTGGAAAGAAGGTCAAGAGGCAATTATGCAATGAGTGGAGCAAACATTATAGAAGATGATCAAACCAACTCCAAAAAGTGAAAGAAAGCTGAAAATAAAAGTAATCAACCCAAGAAGAAATTCAAGGGAAAGTACTTCAACTGTGAAAAGATTGGCCATAAGTATACGGATTGCCGTGCTCTAGAGAAAGGGAAGAAGAAGGACCAAGCAAATCTGACTGAGTCTAAGAAAGAAACTGATGATCTATGTGCTATGCTTTCCGAATGCAACTTGATGGGAAATCCTCGCGAATGGTGGATGAATTCTGGTGCCACCCGCTATGTTTGTGATAACAAGGATTTGTTTTTGACGTTTGCTATGACTCAAGAAGAAGAAAAGATCTACATGGCAAACTCCGCTACTGCAAAAGTAGAAGGAATAGGAAAAGTGTGCTTAAAGATGACTTCCGGCAAAGTGTTGACACTTAGCAATGTCTTGTATGTTCCGGAGTTACGGAAGAACTTGATTTTAGTTTCACTTCTAGACAAGAACGGATTAAAATGTGTATTTATTTTTGGAAAATTATACTTAGTAAAGAAGAAGTGTGTGTAGGAAAAGGCTACCTCAATGAGGGCCTGTTCAAAATGAATGTTGAAATCAATCAAAGTTCAATTTCTTCTTAATTTTTTGAGTTTTATGATTTGTGGCATGAACGTTTAGGCCATGTTATTACAAAACATTACAAAAACTGATTAACTTAGAAGTTTTGTCAAACTTTGAGTGCAATAAATCGAAGTGTCAAACGTGTGTGGAATCAAAGTATGAAAAACATCCTTATAAGTCCGTTGAAAGGAATTCCAATACCTTAGACTTAATACACACAAATATTTGTGATATGAAGTCAACACCATCACGTGGTGGGAAAAAGTATTTCATAACTTTTATTGACGATTGCACTAGATATTGTTATGTCTATTTGCTAAACAGTAAGGATGAAACAATAGATGTGTTTAGGCAATATAAAACTGAAGTTAAAAATCAGTTAGAGAAAAAGATAAAAATAATAAGAAGTGATAAGGGCAGAGAATATGAATCTCCCTTCACCGAAATATATGTAGAGAATGAAATTGTCCATCAAACTACAGCCCTATATTCACCTCGATCTAATGAAATTGCGGAAAGGAAAAACCAAACTTTGAAGGAAATGATGAATGTCTTGCTTATAAGTTTAGGTTTACCGCAACAACAACAAACCTAGTGTATTTTCATAAAGTGGGGTCTGGGGAGGGTAAGATGTACGCAGACCATACCGCTACCTCCAAAGAAGTAGAGAGGTTTTTTCCGATAGACCCCCGGCTCTCCAATTCAAAAACTAAAAGTATTTAATTGTGTCAATTACAAAACTTCTACTTTCAAAATTTAAATTTCACCACTTTCAATTTAAAAATTAAGCACATACGATTTATTATTTTATTTTAAATTCTTAAAGTTTGCTCTATTGTTCGTAATTTTCATTGTTTGATTTTATTATTAATATCTTTAAGTATTTTATTTATACTTGTTATTATACCCCACCCTACCCCCACTCCGCCTCCCCCAAATGCCACATCCACCCCCCTCCTCTACCTCTACCCCACCACCAATTAATTCAACTTATATGTTGCACATTTTTTAAAAAGATTTCTGCTATTTTATGACTTTTTAATTTAAAAATTCTTATTATTTGTGGAAATGGGCATATTTTCTTACCTAGTGGATGTCTATACTATTGTTTTAAAAAAATATATAATTCTAAATTATTAATTTTAATTAAAAAATATTAAATTTGCATCAAATCATAGAAGAAAGAAGCTTAATTTCTCAATAAACGTCAACATGACAAAAATTCTCAATAAAAGTTGATCCTTTTTTATGTATTCAAATTTATTTATAATTAGTAAAAATCAAACAAACAAAATTAGATTAAGAAATATCATTTACTTGAATCTAGATTTGAATATAGTAGATAAAAATTAACATGTTAAGTATCATAGTAAAAAGTTAAACAAAAAAAATTCTAAAAAGTGAAGAATGAAGAATATAACGATCAATAACACACACACTAAAAAAAAGAAAATCAACATAGGAGTATATATAAGAGAGGTTAAGAAGATCAAACTTTATTCCAATTCAATTATTTTTAAAATTGAAATTCAATATTAAAATAAATATTTACTTACTTGAATTCAGAGATAGACATAGTAGGAAAAAAAATAGCCTGCAATATGATTATCATTAATCTACATATAAAAAATAAAAATGTTAAAACCAAAAAAATATTTAAACAATGAAAAACATGAAAATGCAGTAAATGAAGCTAATGATCAATAACAAAAGAAGAGAAAGAAGCTTAACATTACCTATTATTGTAGGAGTATATATAAAAGATGTTAAAAAGTTCATTCCATCTCAAATTTCTTTAAATTTAAATTTAAATATCATATCAGTTATTATAAAAAGATTAGGTTGTTACTTTTTCTTATCCATACTTTTTTAAAAGCAATACATATTTATCTTATAATTCATATTTGAATGAGATAAAATATTCAAAATTGCTATTTGAAATTTTACCTTGTTACTTTATCCATTACACCACACAATTTAATATTCATAAAAAATATTGTATGAATTTTTTTAATTACAATCACTATTGTAATTATTATATTATTATTACTATTTAAACTATTATGATTTTTGTTGTTGTTTTTAATAATATGTTGTTGCTGCTACTATTAATACTATTGTTATTACTAATTATTATTATTAATAATATTATTAACATCATCATCATCATCATCATCATCATCATCGTCATCATCATCATCATCATCGTCATCATCATCATCGTCATCATCATTACTACTATGCCTACATTTTCTTTTTTAAATTAAAAGTACTACAACTTGTATACTACTATTTGTATTAATTTTATTATTTTAATTATATTTTTATTTTTTCTAATTTGTAAAAAAATCTATATTTTATATCATTTAAATTTTAAAAGAGACAAGCTTGCAATAGTAAATGTCTATTAGAACTCTTTAATTCTGATTTCTAATTTTCAGATTGTGAAAGTATTTTTTAAAGGATAATGTGATTCAAATTTAAAAACTTAATTTTTCAATTCAAAGTTTTTATTACAATATTTTTTAACTTTTTCCTAAAAACTGTCATTTGACTTTTTAATATCCAGCCACTTGATTTTTTATCTTGCTTTTAGGGTGTGTTTGGTATGATGGAAAATATTTTTCATGGAAAATGTTTTCCTGGAAAATAAGTTGGTTTTCTACTTATTTTCTCATGTTTGGTTGGTGAGTGAAAAATATTTTATGGTGTTTGGTTGTTGAGTAGAGAATATTTTTTAGAAAAATATTTTTTATTGTTTGATTGGTGAGTGAAAAAATATTTTTAAAAAAATACTACTAACTATTAACTAGTATATCAGTGCCTCTAACAAGTCAACAATTTGTAAGAAATAATTTAACCATAACAAATAATATCAATATCGAATTCTAAAATACTACAATCACTAAATTTAAGAAACTATTAATTAGCAAATATAGGAGACAATTTTTAACATTTTGTCAGGACAATCTCAAGATACTACAATCAATAGAAATATAATGGAACGACAAGCTTATTCAACTTCCTGAAACAAGTTACATCGATGACAAGATGAAATAGGCAATTAGCAAAAGTAACATAGGTAAGTTTTTCTCTATAAATATGAAAATAACAATACATTCAACGAACATTGGAAATAGAAAAAATTCGGGTTTTACTTTTTTTTTATTTCAAGCAGTGAAAAATTGAAGCAAAGCACAGTGAAAAATATTTTTGAGTAATGTAAATTTTTGAGAAATATAAATATTTTGAGTCATGTGAACATGAATGTTATTGGGGTGGGGAAAAGGGATGGGGTGGGGTCATAAGTCTCATTTGTCATTTTCTGGAAAATGACTTCCCTTGACCTATGAGGGAAGTCATTTTCCATCAAATGGAGGAAAATGAGTTGTTGTGGAAAATATTTTCCCAACATTTCATTACAACCAAACAAGGGAAAATTGGAAAAAAATTTCTAGAAAACATTTTCCATCATACCAAACACACCCTTAGTTTTGCTTTTATATATACACTAGTATACCTACCTGTACGATGCGCAGATAATATTAAAATATTTTTTCTAATCATTTCATTATGAAATGTCTTGTTTGAATATGTCAAATCATATTACCTTTAGAAAAAAAAAATCAACTTTTATTTATTTCTCAATAAAATATGGAAAAAAAATTGCACCCCCACCCACTTCCTACCCCTATTCCCACCTCCGCGTCCATATTCATCCCCCACCCACATCCTCAATTTTTAAAAAAGAACAAAAAAGATTCTACCTCCCCTCTCTACACGCTCCCCCCACCCCACCCCAATCCCCCTAACTCTAACTAAATCTATAAAAAAGTTCATTAGTTGTTAAAAAAAAAATTAATTATATTATTCATAATATTTAAATATACATCACCTCCCCCCATTATACGGTGTATGTTATAAATATATTACCATATATAGTAAATGTATGTTTTACCATATATAGTGAATGTCTACTTTACCATATATAGTGAATGTCTATTTATGGAAAAGTTAGAAACTCCGAGGTTAGTTTTTCTCTATAAATAAAGAGGATTTCCTTCATTGTAATAGAATCCTCATGAGAAATAATAATCACTCTCTTTTCTCTCTCCATTTTTCTTCTTCTTTGCTTTATATTTCATAACATTTTTTCTACTGTATTTTAGTTACTTTATTTTTCTCTAATGTCACTTTGAAATTATTATTTTTTGTTAATATCTCAAAATATAGAAATTAAAATAGATAAATTTTATTATGACAATAAAATAAACGAAATAAAAATTATAAGAAGACTCTAAAATAATCTAATTTGTTAGAATGTATCTCCTTGTTTAAAATTAGTTAGACACTTTCACATTTACTGAAATATAATTTTATCTCATATTTAATTTTAAATCTTTTTAATTCAAAAAGAATTATTAACTTTTTCTAAGAATTAAAATGAATTTCATAGTGTATGCAATATATCTTGAATATTAATTTTAAAGAAAAAAAGTAAAATCATAAATTCATTAAAATATAAGATTTTACTTGTTCTTGTATTTTAATGAATTTATGATTTTACTTTTTTCTTTAAAATTAATATTCAAGATATATTTTACTTGTTCTTGTTCCACTTTGTGGGAATACACTGGGTTTGTTGTTGTTGTATAAGATTTTACTTGTTATAATTAAAAAAACACTTTCAAAAATTTAATTTATTTCTTAACCTTTATTTCATCAGCCGTAATTTTTTCATTGTTTAGATTTATCTATATTTTCAATTATAGATTCGTATTAATATAAAATATAAATAGTGATACTATTTATTTAAATTCATTGACTTTGTCCCAAGAGTTATAAGGAATTTGATAAGGTAAGGAAATTTTTTAATGTGAATTTAAAGGACAAAAATAAAATAAAAAATTCATTCTGTATTTTTTTTTTTTGAAAAAAAGATAAGTATGTAATCTACGTACAACATGTTTAAGATATTATATTAAAAGATTATCTTTTTAGGTTGTGATTTGATTTTATATTTTTTATTTTCTTTCTCTATATTATGAAACTAAATGACGCCCAAAATCACTAAAATAGTTTATAAATAAATGTAAATTTGCAAGTAAATTAAAAGAGAATAAATAAATTAAAATATATAAATATCTATAAATTTGTGATCCTCTTAATATATAAAGTAAATATGTGAACGTGGTAGTTATTAATTATAGAAATCAAACAATCATAAATAGCATACAATTGAATTAAATACAGAAAAACTATGAAATAAAACAACATTAAAAAGAACGAAGAACAATAAAATCAAACACAAATTTTAAAAAACATAAGTTTGTCAACTATACCAACAAAACTCGACTGTTGCAGTTATCTTTTATTTTCTTCTTTTCATTCTTCTTTGTCTTTTCTACAAGTCAATAATAACAACAAAATTATCACTAAAAGTTAGAATAAACTCTCAAGAACACTTCTTCGTAAACTAAACAAAAGAAATTGTATTAATTTAAAATCGATTTACGTACGAATCTTTTACTTGTGCTATCATTTGTAGTGAGCCGAATTTCCGCGAGAAGTAGATAGATATAACATCAATGGATCTGAACTTGTTCCTTTTCGTTTACGGTAATAGAAAAAGTTGAAGATGAAAAAGTCATATCCTTCCTACATATAAAAAAGAAAATTGTTAAATCAAAAATAATTTTTAAAATGAAAAATGCAAAGAATGTAGTAAACAAATTCACCAATAAAACTTATAATATAGGGGTATATATAAGAGAGGCTAAGAACCTAGAACCCTATTCCAATTCAAATTTCATTCAAATTCAAATTTTAAATACATAATTTGTTAAAAAATATTAGTCTGTTATTATTCTTTCTTATCCTTACCTTTTTAAAATGTGATGTACATTTACCTAATAATTTATATATTTGAATTGAGATAATAATTTAAAACCAATGAAATTATTATTATTATAATAGTAATAATAATAAAAAAAAATATATTTTTTATTTAACATTTAGTGAAATACATTAAAATATAATATATTACTTCTATCACTATTACTACTATTAGTATATACATACTACTACTGCTATTTATTATTATTACTAGAGTTCAAAATTGGGATGTGTTTCTCGCAGCAAAGGAGTTGAGTATTTCACTGTTTTATGTAGTCCAATTTGAGTTGGTGTTTTTCAGAGATTTTAGCATAATAATAAGGTAGAAATCAGTATAAAATTAGTAGAATAAGTTAATACTATGAGCACAGTTGTAGGCATTCTGAATAAGGTGGATCAATCTGCATCATTGTCACGACCCAGAAACGAGGGTCATAATGGCACTTGCCGCGGCGTACCTTGACAAGTAAGCCTAACATCCAAACTGATATGAAAAGAGAAAAAGAAAGAAATATCTCAAGGTAAGGCTTCTAGAACGAAACCAAACCATATAAGTAAACATAACAATGCGAAAAGAACTTATCCAAAATACCAATCATGCCCAAAACCAGGCGTCAATAGTGTAAGAACTACTAATACAATCTGAGAGTCAAATACATCAAAAAAATAACCACAAAAGAATAATATCTGTCTCCGGATATTAATAAATATATAACTACTATAGAAAGATAGAGGTGAACTTTTGACGCATGAATGTCCAACCACTACCTTGGAAGCTCCAACAATCACCCGAGTCAAGCAAACTAAGGCCACTCGAGCTAGGACCTGCACCAAAAGGGTGCAGTAGGCATAAGTATTGTCCACTTATACTCAGTAGGTATCATAGGTCGACCAAGAAAAGTAGTAAATAAAGCATACAAAATATACACTAAGAGCAGGTCACCTGCAATCAGAAAATGTCCTACAACGGTAGCCCACGCCGCTTGCACTAATAGTTCTATAATATCCATATATAATATAATAACACACAAGATAGGGATACAAATATACACAATATCACATACAGAGGGACATGAATAATCAAGATCATCAAGTACAATTAAAGAAAGATTGAATAATTAGACGTTAACAAGTCAAGATACAGAACAAATATGTAGATAACAAGTCAATATGGCAATTCAAACACAACATAAACACAATAAAGCGAGTGCAATGTATATGATGATGATGATGCATGGTATTGGCACACAACCTCAAGTTTGACACACAACCTCAAGATCACCAATATCCGCAACTCTTTTTCGGCATGATCCTTCGGAAATGGTCCATAAAATCTAATATTCGATACCAATATTTAGTATTCCAGTGTTTTCAGTATTTTCAAAGCACATACATAACATAAGACATAAATCAAGTACACATACATGACAACAAGTATATATAAAGCGGTAAAATGAACAAGTGAAATGATGTGTATGTGACATGAGAGTGACGATGCAATGTTCACAACCATTCAACATGAATATTTTCACAACCAATCCATGTGATGTATTTTCACAACCAACCACAATGATACATTTTCACAACCATATGAGCCAATATCCACTCATTATTTTTGTTTCATCCATGAATTTTCACATGTCGCATATGCCAATAAAGTATGAATATAATCAAAATACACCAATGGTACCACATTACTCATTTTAACAACACAATACAATTATTCACATGTATTCAAGGCTATCAATATCATATAGGACCCCACACGGTCACACATATCACATAATATCTCAATTTTGATAATTCTATCACATATAGGCCCCCACACGGGCACAACACACAGATAGCCATTTTTCATGATTCGTTCTCACCCTTAACATACATTTTATATCATCACTTACTATCCAGCCCAGTCTGAAAGAGTTAAGTCATAACCTACCTCGAAAGCCAAAATCGGTCCACTACACTTTGAACCCACGACCTTACTTTTCAAGAACGATCCCAAACTCCACTAAAAACATCAAATATGAGATTTACGTGTCAAAACAAAACCAACGACACCCATATTGACTACTTTTGGTTCGGGATCAAAACAGACCCCCAAAATAGATTTCCGAAAAAGAATGGAAAAATTGAAATTTTACTTTAAAAATATATTTCCCATATTTTAGGAATCTACAGCTGAAAATCCAAGTCAAATCGAGTAAAAAACGAGGTTCAAATTGAAGAAAATTTATTTTTAAGCTTTACCGGGTAAATCTTTGAAATCCGGGTTAAAATCAAGAATTCGAGTTGTTTTGAAGGTTAAATTGATGAAAAACTAATAATTATAAGATAAAAATATTATTCAAGTGAAAAGGAGTGAAATTGGGGTTTAAAATCAATCCCTAAGATTTTTGGGGTTTTGAGAAATTAATAGATTACTAAGAAAAGAGTGAATTCTTACCTTAAATCCGTAATAAAACCAAGAAATATATGTTAATCTAGCTTCCCAAGCTCCCACAAGCTTCACTTTTAAACTCACACTATTTTAGGGTTTAACTCTCAAGAGGCAATATAAAAAATGAGCAAAATGGGCCCAAAAGGTTGCTTAAATAGTGCAGATTTTTTACACTGTTATAGCAGAAAAAGCTGTTATTTTTTTCTTAAGTCAAATCTGGACTTCGACCGGGTGCCTGAAATTCATTCGGAGTCCGATACATGCAAACAAACTATGCAAACATACTAAATTCGACGTTCCGGATGCGATGACGATATCATATTTTCAAAAAAGCATCATTTTCACAAAGTTGACCTCCAAAATCCGAAATTATATTTTTCCAAATCGAGGGTCGAAATGAGATTTAAAAGACGTAAAATCATAACAAACATGGTAAGACCTTAAAATTGATATTCCAAATCTGCTGGCGAAATTGGATTTTTCATCCGAGGTCGTTTCGACCAAATATGGGTCCCACACCCATATTTTCAATTTTTTCAACTTTTCGATCAATAGGTCGAAATGAGCTCGGGTGCACAGGAATCCAAACCAAAGATTTACCCAACCTAAAATTGATATTTTAGAGCTTTTGGCGCAGTCCGTTTGGTCATCCGTCGCACGGATCAAAAGATATTCCCATAAGTTCAAAATAAGGCTCTCAAAGCCATCAAAACCCACAATATTGTATAAATGGTACCAAAATGCATCGAAAACCATGCCAATCACCCTCATACCCTAGAAATACCATAATGCAACTATAGGGAGGGGTAAAATAGTCAAATCATATAAAATCACAAATTTCACATATTTCATCAAATTTTTAGGTCGTTACATCATCCACCACTAAAAATCTAGTTCGTCCTCAAACTAAGACAAAGAAATACCTGAATCAATGATGAGTTGAGGATAAGAACTACGCATATCAGACTTGACCTCTCAAGTAGCCTCATCTACAGGTCGATGTCGCCACTGGACCTTAACCACAAGGATAACTCTAGAGTGCAACCTCCTAACATCCCTAGCCAAAGAAAATGAAGATCGACTCATCAACAAAGGACAACCGCCCATCTAACTAAACCGAATTCCAACGAATGACATGAGACTTGTAAAAAATATAGTGGTGAAGCATAGAAACATGAAAAACTGGATGAGCAGTTGATAAATCAGGGGGCAAAGCCAACTTATAAACCACATTACCAACAGTTCGATGAATCTCAAATGGACCAATATACCTGGGGCTAAGCCTGCCTCTCTTCCCAAACCTCATCACACCCTTTATGGGTGAAATTCTAAGGAAAACACGATCACTAACATCAAATCTCAAGGCACGAAGTCTGCGATCAGCATAGCACTTCTGCCTACTCTGAGCCGCTCTAAGTCTATTCTAAATGACCCAAACTCTATCCAAAGACTCATAAAGAAAGTTCGTACCTCGAGGTCTCACCAATGAAACATCAAACCAACCCATTGGGGAGCGACAAAGTCTACCATACAACACCTCAAAAGAAGCCATATCGATACAGGAATGGTAGCTATTATTATACGCAAACTCTGTTAAAGCTAAATGTTGCTCCCACTAGCCACCAAAATCCATCACACACACGCGGAGCATATCCTCTAAAACCTGAATAGTATGTTATGACTGACCATCAGTCTGAGGGTGAAACATCGTGCTAAGATCAACCCGAGTACTCAACTCATCCTAAAAAGTCTTCCAAAAGTGAGGTATGAACACAAAACCTCGATCTAAAATAATGGACACTTGCACACCATGAAGATGCACAATCTTATGAATGCAAATACGATCCAACCTCTCAGCACTAAATGAGACCTGAACCATAATAAAATAAACTAACTTGGTCGATCGATCCACGATGACCCAAACACTATCAGAACTATGAGATGTACGAGGCAAACCAGTCACAAAATCTATGATGATTCATTCCTACTTTTACTTGGGAATGGGTAACCTCTGAAGCAATCCACCAGGTCTCATATGCTCAGCCTTCTCCTGCTGATAACATAGGCAACAAGCCACAAAATCCACTATATCTCGCCTTATTCTACCCCACCAGTAATGTTGCCTCAAATCACGATACATCTTAGTTACACCTGGATGGATAGAATATCTGGAACAATGGGCCTCCTCCAAGATCAACCTAATCCAATCACCCATTCTCGACACACAAACTCGACCCCCAATCCTCAAAACTCCATTTGAATCAAGTGAGGCTTCCTTAGACTCCCCACTCAATACCTTATCTCGAATAAACCTCAATCCAACATCGTCAAACTGATGAGCTCGAATCTGCTCCATCAAAGAAGATCTAGCCTCTACAAATGCCAAAATACGCCTAGGTGTCAAAATATCAAGTCTAACTATCTGATTAGCTAAATACTAAACCTCTAAGGCCAAAGGCTTCTCTTGGGTCAAAAGATGTGCCAAGATACCCATGTTAGTCGACTTTCAGCTCAAGGCATCCGCAACCATATTAGTCTTGCCCGGATGGTAGAGAATAGTCAAGTCATAATCCTTAAGCAACTCAAGCCAACGACGTTGCCTCATATTAAGTTCTCATTAGGTGAAAAAGTATTGAAAGATACGATGATCTAAGAAGATCTCAAAACGGACTCCATACAAGTAGTGCCTCCAGAACTTCAAGGCAAACACAACTACGCATAACTCCAAATCATGCGTAGGATAATTCCTCTTATAAAGCTTTAATTGATGAGATACATACGCAATCACCTTGCCCTCCTACATCAACACATCACCTAACCCAATACCTGAAGTAGCACAAAAGATGGTAAAACCCACGCCCTCCTTGGGAAAATTCAAGATAGGAGTTGAAGTCAACAAATCCTTGAGCTTTTGAAAGCTCACCTCACAAGCATCAGACCGCTGAAAAAAAATCTTATTCTAGGTTAACTTAGTCAATGGAGATGCAATAGATGAAAAACCTTAACAAAACACCGATAATAACCTGCCAAGACAACAAAACTCTGAATCTCGATGGGCGAAGTAGGTCTAGACCAATCACGAACTGTTGCAACCTTGGATAGATCAACCATAATACCTTCCTTAGTCATTTACATGATCCAAGAAAGAAACAGACTCCAACCAAAACTCGCACTTAGAGAACTAAACATAAAACTTCTCATCCCTCAATCTCCGAAGCACCATCCAAAAGCGCTCTTCATGTTCAACCTCACTCTTGGAATACACCAAGAAATCATCTATAAACACAATAACAAAGGAGTTGAGATACGATCAAAACATCATGTTCATCAACTCTATTAATGCGGCAGGGGCATTGATCAACCCAAAAGACATGACCAAGAACTCATAATAACCATATCGAGTCTGAAAAGCTATCTTCAAAATATCTGAAGCTCTAATCCTCATCTAGTGATAACTAGACCTCAAATCAATCTTTGAAAACACTGCAGCACCCTGAAGCTGATCAAACAAGTCATCAATACGAGGAAGAGGATACGTATTCTTAACCGTCACCTTATTCAACTGTCGATAATTAATACACATCTGCATGGACCCATCCTTTTTCTTCACAAATAAGACAAGTACACCCTAAAGTGAAATATTAGGTCGGATAAATCCCTTATCCAATAATTCCTGCAACTGATCCTTCAGTTCCTTCAACTCTATGTGGCCATCCTGTAAGGAGAAATAGAAATGGGCTTGGTGCCTGGCTCAATATCAATAGCAAATTAATATTTCAATACAGAGGCATACCAGGCAAGTCCATAGGAAACACATCCATAAGCTCACGAACAACACAAACATAGTCTAAGAAAGGAGGTGATACAACACAGGTGTCACGAATATGAGCCAAGTAAGATAAATATCCCCTCTCAACCAATTTACGAGTCTGAAAAAAAGATATAATCCTCTTAAGATCTGAAAAAAGTACACCCTTCTAAGCTATCTTTGGCATACCTGGTGAAGCCTAAGTCATGATCTTGGCATAACAATCTAGGACGACATGATAAGGAGCCAACCAATCCATACCCAAAATAACATCAAAATTGACTATGTCTAACACAAATAAGTCTATAAAGTCTCACGGCTAGAAAAAAGTCACAACACAAGATCGATGCGCCTGATCCACTACAAAAGAATCACCTACCGGGTAGATACACAAATAAGCATGACAAGAGGCTCACTAACAGAATTAAAACCCGAAGCAAAATATACAGATACATAGGAGAAAATCGATCCAGGATCAAATAATACAGATGCAAGTCTAAAACAAACAGGGATGATACCTATAGTCACAACATCAGAAGCCTCAGTCTTAGATTTGGATGGTATAGCATAACAGTGATCACGACCACTAGCTTCCTGGGTATCCCTATGACTACCTCCATGAGCCCCACCACCTCTGCCCCTTGCACCTATGGTAGAACCCCTACCCCTCACAGAAGAAATAGGAGTAGCCCGAATCACCCGACAAGAAAAGTCTTTAGCCATATGGCAATCTCATCACACGCATAGCAACATCCACGACCAGTCTCAATAAGAGAAGGTACAACTGGGCCCGAACGACCACCTTAAAATGCTAAACTAGAAGATACATCACCTAAACTTTGTAAAGCTGCCACTGGCCTACCATGGTATCCACGAGACCCTCTAAAATCTCTGCCTTAAAAGGTCTGACTCCTAAACTCACCAAAATGTCACGCCTTCTTGGCGCCTCCCTGAAATGCACTAAGAATACCCTATATAATCTTAGCGTGATCCACTATACTCTGGAAAAAACCCCAAACACAACCATCTGAGATGTATCTAACTAAAGAGAAATATCCAAACCCTTCACAAACTTTCAAATGTTCATTGACTTAGTAGAAATACTATCATAGGATTATCTGGACAGGGCATGGAAGCGTGCCTCATACCCAGCAACTATCATGTAGCCCTTCTCTAAATAATCAAACACGTCCCGCATCCGATCTCTCAAATAGAAAGGCATAAATCTCTCTAGAAAAACTTTGGTGAACTGATCCTAAGTCATCACGAGAGAACCATGAGGTTTACAACTCATAAGTGACATCCTCTAAACTATAGAAACAACTCTCAATTGATAGGCTAAATAAACAACACCATCCGCGCAGAAAGAGTAAAAACCAACCCAGAACACAAGGTATGAAAGAACATCGCACGATAAGGAATAAAATGAGAAAAAATTTCTAAAAACATCCTATAGCCTCTCGAAGATAGATACGGGCATCTACATACCATTCCGTGAGACTCTATTAGACATCTCGTTCTTACACCATTGAGACCAATGAAACCTGGCTTCTCTGATACCAATTTGTCATAACCAAAAAATAATAGTCATGATGGCATTTGTCGTGGCATACCTTAACGAGTAAGCCTATCACCTAAACTGATATGAAAAGAGAAAAAGATAAAAATATTCCAAGTAAGGCTTCTAGAACGAAGCCGACCCATGTAAGTAATCATAACAATATGGAAAGAACTTATTCCAAATACCAATCATGCCCAAAACCAGGTGTCAATAATGCAAGAACTACTAATACAATCTAAGAGTCAAATACATAAAAAAAAACACAAAGGAATAATATTTGTCTCTGAATACTAATAAAGACATAACTATTATAGAAAGATAGAGGTGAACTTCAAATACATGAATGTCCAACCACTACCTTAGAAGCTCCAACAGTCACCCGAGTTAAGCAAGATGAGGTGCACTAGAGCTAGGACCTGCACCGAAAGAGCACAGTAGGCATGAGTACGGTCCACTTGTACTCAGTAGGTATCATAGGCCAACCAAGCAAAGTAGTAATTAAAGCATACAAAATATACACTAAGGGCACATCACCTGCAATCAGAAAATGTCCCACAATGATAGCCCACACCGCTTGCACTAACAATTCTATAATATCCATATATAATACAACAACACACAAGATAGGGATACAAATATACACAATATCACATACAGATGGACACGTATAATCAAGATCATCAAGTACAAATAAATGAAGATAGAACAATTAGACGTTAACAAGTCAAGATATAGAAAAATTAGGTCGATGACAAGTCAATATGGCAATTCAAACACAACATAAACACAATAAAACAAGTGCAATGTATATGATGATGATAATGATGATGATGATGCATGGTATTGGCACACAGCCTCAAGTTTGGCACACAACCTTAGGTTTGGCACACAGCCTCAAGTTTGGCACACAGCCTCAAGTTTGGCACACAGCCTTAAGTTTGGCACACAGCCTCAAGATCACCAATATCCGCAACTCTTCTCCAGCATGATCCTTCGGAGATGGTCCATAAAATCTAATATTCGATACCAATATTCAGTATTCCAGTATTTTTAGTATTTTCAAAGCACATACATAACCTAAGACATAAATCAAGTACACATACATGATAACAAGTATATATAAAGCAGTAAAATAGATAAGTGAATGATGCGTATGATGACATGAGAGTCACGATGCAATGTTCACAACTATTCAAAATGATAATTTCCACAACCAATCCATGTGATATATTTTCATAACCAACCACAATGATACATTTTCACAACCATATGAGCCAATATCTACTTATTATTTTTGTTTCATCCATGAATTTCCACATGTCTCATATGCTAATAAAGTATGGATATAATCACAATACACCAATGATACCACATTAAGCATTTTAACAACACAATGTAGTTATTCACATGTATTCAAGGCTATCAATATCACATAGGACCCCACACGATCACACATATCACATAATATCTCAATTTCGATAATTATATCACATATAGGCCCCCACACTAGCACAACACATAGATAGCCATTTTTTATGATTTGTTATCACCCTTAACATGCCATTTGTATCATCACTTACTACTCAGTCTAGTCTGAAAGAGTTAAACCATAACCTACCTCGAATGCCAAAACTGATCCACTACACTTTGAACCCATGATTGTACTTTTCACGAACGATCCCAAACTCCACTAAAAATATTAAATATGAAATGTACGTGTCAAAACAAAACCAACGACACCCATATTGACTACTTTTATTTTGGGATCAAAACGGATCCGCTTAATGAGTTTTTGAAAAAAGGGCAAATTCAAAACTTTACTTCAAAAATATGTTTTTCAGATTTTTAGAAATCTACAGCTAAAAACTCAAGTCAAACGAGTAAAAAAAACAAGGTTTAAATTAAAGAAAAAATATTTTTAAGCCTTACTGGGTAAAATCTTTGATATCCGGGTTAAAATTAAGAATCAGAGTTGTTTTGAAGGTTAAATTGATGAAAAAATAATAATTATAAGATAAAAATATTATTCAAGTAAAATTGAGGTTTAAAATCAAGCCCTAAGATTTTTGGGATTTTCAGAAATTAATCAAGAAATTACTAAGAAAAGGGTGAATTCTTACCTTAATCCGTAATAAAACCAAGAAATATATCTTAATTTAGCTTCCCAAGCTCCCACAAGCTTCACTTTTAAACTCCCACACTATCTTAGGATTTAACTCTCAAGAGGCAAGATGAAAAATGAGCAAAATAAGCCCAAAAAGTTGCTTAAATAGTGCAAATTTCTGCACTGTTATAGTAGAAAAAGCTGTTATTTTTTTCTCAAGTCCAATCCGTACTTCGACGAGGTACCCAAAATTCGTTCGGAGTTCGATACATGCAAACGAACTATGCAAACATACTAAATTTGATATTTCAGACGCGATGACAATATTATATTTTCAAAAAAATATCATTTTCACAAAGTTGACCCCCCAAACTCGAAATTATAATTTTCCAAACTATAGGTCGAAATGAGATTTAAAAGTCGTAAAATCTTAACAAATACGCTAACACCCTAAAATCGATATTCCAAATCTGCTGGCTAAGTCATATTATCCATCCGAGGTCGTTTCGATTAAATGTGGTTCCCACACCCATATTTTCAATTTTTCCAACTTTCTGATCAATAGGTTGAAATGAGCTCGGGTGCACAGGGATCCGAACCAAAGGTCTACCTAGCCTAAAATCGATATTTTAGAGTTGTTGGCGTAGTCTGTTTGGTCATCCATTGCAAGGATCAAAAGATATCCCCATAAGTCCAAAATAAGACTCTCAAAGCCATTAAAAATCACAATATCGCATAAATGGTACCAAAATGCATCGAAAATCATGTCAATCACCCTAACACCCTAGAAATACCATTATGCAACTATGGGGAGGGGGTAAAATAGTCAAATCACACAAAATCATAAATTTTACAGATTTCATCAAATTTTTAGGTCGTTACAATCGTTGTGTTAAATTTTGTTATCAATGATACAACAACAACAACAATAGACCCAGTATATTCCCACAAAGTGAGGTCTGGGGAGGGTAAAATATACGCAGTTCATACCACTACCTCCGAGGAAGTAGAGAGGTTGTTTTCGATAGACCCTCGGCTCAAGATAGAGAATATACCAAGGTCGTAATGAGACATAAAATAGGATGTATAGCATAACAGAGATAAGAGATAAGAAATAATAACCCTAAGTATCAGAGAAATAGGAAAGAAGAGGAATACGAACAATACGGAATAGGGGAACAGAAAATGGATACCCATGTAATAGTAACATGCACTCACAGACCTAATACACCCACCACACCCAAACACTCCTACACCTAGCCCCAACCTACACACTCACACTAGTCATCTACCCTAATCTGTGCCCTCCACGCCTTCCTGTCTAGGGTCATATCCTCAGTAATCTAAAGTAGCTCCATGTCATGCCTAATCACCTCCCTCTAATATTTCTTTAGCCTACCTCTACTCCTCTTAAAGCCATCCAAAGCTAGCCTCTGACACCTCCAAACTGGGGAATCCGTGCCCCTCCTCATCACATGCTCAAACCATCTCAACCTTCCTTCTCGCATCTTGTCCTCCACTGAGGTCACTCCCACCTTATCCCGGATAACCTCATTCCTAACTTTATCCCCTCTAGTAAGGCCACATATCCAATGCAACATTCTCATTTCCGCCACCTTCAATCTTTGAATATGAGAGTTCTTGACTGGCCAACACTCCGCTTCATACAGCATGGCCGGACAGACTGCCACTAATCTTGCTCCAATACGTTTAGAGACAGCCTCATCAATCTCGCCATTTCCCTGAATCATAGACCCCAGATACTTAAAACTATCCTTATTACAAACATCCTAAGAATCAAACCTCTCCACCACACCATCCTCCTGACTCTAGTCACTAAACTTGCATTCCAAATACTCTATCTTGGACCTACTCAACCTGAACCCCTTAGATTTCAGGGTTTGCCTCCAAACCTCCAATTTTTCATTCACCCCCCCATGTCTCATAAATCAGCACTACATCATCCTCAAATAACATACATCACGGCCCCTTACCTTGAATACTTCATGTCAACACGTCCATCACCAGTGCAAAAAGGAATGGGCTAAGAGTCGATCCCTGATGCAAACCTGTCTCGACCAAAAAATGGCATGAGTTTCCTCCCGCCGTCCTCACCCGAGTCTTTTCTCCATCGTACACATCCTTAATAGATCTGATGTACGCCACTGGAACTCCTCTTACCTCTAAGCATCTCCAAAGGACCTCCCTAGGGACTTTGTCGTACGTCTTCTCCAGATCGATGAACACCATGTGCAAATCCCTTTTCCTTTCCCTATACTGCTCCACCAATCTTCTCACCAAGTGGATTGCCTCTTTCATCGAGAGACCAGGCATAAAACCAAACTAATTCTCCGAAATGGACACTACCCTCCTCAATCTCCGCTCAACCACCCTCTCCCAAATCTTCATAGTGTGATGCCTACATTAATTATAATAATAATGATTTCATTAAAGAAAGTAGAAGTTGTTATAAGTAAATTAATTGTAGTATACTGTTTAGCTTACCTTTGAACTTGGAGACCCCAATACGCCTGATACAGATGATCGAATGTTGTTGAAACTGTGTAAGAAGTTTATTTCCTTCTTCCCATAATATGAATATGTAAGCCTACTTGTTGTGTACAGTGAAATAATTAATATGGTGTATATTTTATTATGAAGAAATAAGAATTGTGGTAAATTTGGAAAATATGCTTACTTGGTATTAATAACATTGAGTTCCTGCAGTCTTTTCTGAATGTTTGTAACATATCTTGGTGGAAAGTAGTTAACAATTTTTGCTAGTACATTTGTTGAGAAAAAAGAAATATGTTATCTTGTGTTGAAGCAAATATTTAGTGGATGAAAGAGTGAAATGAGCACATTGTATTCTGCAGTCTTAAGTTGTTCTTTTGCAGCTCGAGAGGCTTGATTGTTGATAGCCTGAAATGATGTGACATTGACCATTCTGTATAGTGGTGACTCATTTTCATTCGAGTCATCTTTATCAATTGAATCTACTATGATATTTTTATCAATAATTTATTTGAATGTATGTAGAGATCTTTCATATCTCAAAGTTGGTTGTTGTACGCGTGCGCCCACCATCAAATATATGTGAAACAGTTGGAACATATCTTAATAAGGGGGGATATCATCGTCGTATATAATTACTTTTACTTGGTTGTCCTAAAGGTAATCTCATGGGTAGTAATATAAGAGGCAAAAGTAAGGAATGTAAGCAGTTGATTTAGTTTTCAAAATAGGAAGTTACTTGTTCGTCTTGAAAGATCTTGTTCATATATTTTATCTTTTGTTCTCTACCTTCTCCTGGCCTACAGATATCTACAACTTACACCTTACATATCTAGTTTGATATTTCAGGAATGACTGCATGTATATTTATTCTTTTTGTCATCTTTTTTATTGCCTGCAAAATAGAATCATGCATGGTCAGGAAGGCATTTACTATGGTAAAGTTGTGGGATACTGTTATTATCAATAAGAAGGTTATTCATAAAGGTAAGTTTAAAATTGCATCTGCTTATAAGATATTAAGTGAAGATATAAAGGATGTGAACTGAAAGAATTTGGTATGCATCAATGTAGATGAACCTGAATAAGTCTTTATTCTATTGCTTTTATTACATAGAATTCTCGGGACTAAGGATAAACTACTCAGTTGGGGAATAATTGATGATGTTAATTGCTTATTTTGTCATACACAAAATGTAACTGGTGACCATCTTTTTTTTAAATGCTCTTTCAGTAGGGATAACAGGAAGTACTTCATTAATTGAATATATAGTCAACACAGGATGCCACTCAAACCCTAAGCTAGCTGGTTCTCAGGGCAAGCACTACTCCAAAAGCGTACACATCAATTGTAGGGGAAACATCACTATATTAAGCATATTTGTTAGTAAGGCCTTTTAAAATAGAAAGTACAAAATAAAAAAGATAAGGGTTCAGATTATCAACCATATCTTGACTCTGTTAGTAGCAATATCTTGAAAGAAACTATTTTTTCTAAAAAGAAAATTTGAGTTGTAGTGTAATGGAAATGTATTTATAGGTTTTGCAAGAAAGAACTGAAAGCTTCTTTAATTATTCTATTCTACCTCTAATTCAAACATATGATAAAGAAAAGTTTACAAAACTATTCAATCCGCATGCCTTCTCTCAGTTAATCCATATCCTGATTCAGTTAGATATGCTGAAACAACTGTCGTGAATGAACTGCCAGTCTGAGCAAAAGAGAGAAAAGAAAAGTATAGGTTTTCTACATTTGCTTACCATTGGGGTAGGGTGGTTCTCAATATCATTATTGAAACCAATAGATATTTTAGGAGACAGAAGCATTCCGTAAATCATCATAGAATAGAAAATCTATAAAACACAGCTATAAAACATCACCTAATACCACCTGGAATAACATGCTTACTCTGGAGGTATGTAACTAAAAGTACCCATAAGGCGTGTATCGAAAAATGTGCTTTCAACTTCAGTTAAGTTTGTAAATCTAAAGTCGGCTACCTTATAAAGATAAAGATCTGTGAGATTGTAAGAACAGAGTAGTACTTGGTTGATGAATTTCAGATACTAAATATCAAAATGTAGAAAATTTACATAAAACTCTTAGGACTAAGGATAAACTACTCAGTTGGGGCATAATTGATGATCCAAATTATTTATCTTATCATACAGAGAGTGAAATTGGTGACCATCTCTTTTTTAAATATCCTTTCACCAAGGATATCTGCCAGCACTACACTAATTGAATATATCATCCATATAGAATAGTCAAGTGGAATGAGGAATGGGCTAGGGTGAACTCTCAAGCAAGGCGAATGATGATAAGGAGACCTATTCATAAAGCTTTCTTGGCAATTCATTAAAATTAGGTAAGCGTATCTATGAAACAAGGATAAAATTTGCATATATTCTATTCTACTCCCCCCAAATAGTATTATATGAAACTACACTGCTCAAATTTGTGATCAAGGCTTTATTGTAAAAGCTGAAACATCCAAGATTCAAGAATACGTATACCGATATGCAAAATCTAGCAGCACCCTACCGCTGCTACACTATCTTGCTATGAAGGTGGCATATGAATATTCAACCAATTCCAACACGTGTCTTCAGCTACCAGCAAAAACTTATTTTGTATCAGTTCAGCATACTTTCTTTTAGCCTTGCCTCTGGTAATATTGATGTTGCTTCTGTTATTGTCTATCATTTCTAAAGAACTTCTTGCACCTTGAAAAGGATATAGTAACAGATAGAAAAACACATTCACTAATGCAATCTTTTCTTTACATTTTTTGACCATTTCTATCATTGAGGCTAAATGACTGCCCAAATTTGATTAGTTCAAAACAGGAATGGTTCGGACTATGGAATCAATGGAGAAATACCAAACGGCAAGCACACAGTTTGATGTTGAATTCACTGATTAATCGCCTAAGGATAGATTTTCCCGAGGTAAGCCTTGAAATTTTAAGCTATATGCATCTTTTACTTAAAATGCATGTTCCATCCATTCCTCTCTTTTCCAGAAGTACTTGTAATGATTCTACAAAATGAATATCTTTACTATTGTTTTCCACTCTTGATCAGGTACTATTCCTGGAATAATTTATAACATTGTAGCTTAAACTAATTTTTCACCTCTGTGAGGCATTGGAATGAATGAAAAGATGAACAAAGTTATGGCGAAGTTGCAGGAGAGGGAACAATGTTCTAATGTCAAAGTGCTTAAAAAGTTAGTGGAAGTTCTCATTTTCTGATAGCAAAGACCTTTATCTTAGTGAATGCACATTGATCTATGAAATGAACATTTTTTCATCAAGAAGCAAGGTGGAAAACAAATATAAGTGAAGCAAACCACTATTGGCTTGAAGAGGTAAAGTACAAGTGACATCAAAATATCATCTTTTGAAGAAAAGAAAAACTAAACATGTGATAACCTTCTTAAAGTTTTTTTTAGATAGAACTCTTTTTCTCTCTAAACAAATACAATTATTAAAGTGACTCGAAACCATGACAATACTCTCATATTCTTCATACTGTATTGAAAAAAATGTTGCACCATTACATGCCTGAACTTGGTAGAAAATAAAAAATAATAATTAAAGGGTACCACAAACTGAATGCGTCTACGAAATCAGTGATGCACCCACAAATAAAGAAAATCATCACTAAAAGAAAAAGTAATACGTATATTATCATATATACCACCATGCTAAAATAATAAGCCCAAAAAATAAGTTGTGTAAAATCAAATCAGTAATTTTCAAATAACATGGGAGTGCAACAGGTTAAAAAGTACTAATTCTTGCACCTAAAGTTGGCCGGTGATCAGAATAGCAAGACACCTAAATTGAGTATAAAAAGAGACAACAACACACCATAAATGCATCAACAGCTAAAGCAACAACAGAAAAAATAATCTACCAAAACTTGTTAGAACAACCTGAATTGAATAGTTTAAGGGGAAAAAATTGTTAAAACAACAACACATGCAAAATCAAACAAATAGTAAAAACGAAAGTTAATTCAGCTAGTACTTGGTACAAGGAAGAAATTATGGAAGAAAATAAGGAAAAATATCACTTTTCATTTAATTTTTAACCATAAGACATGTAACCACACAAACTAAAACACAGATAGATATAGAAACATCTATATCACAATCAAGAACTCCAAATCAAAGAAAATTGTACTCAACCTAAAACCCAGAAACATACATTATCACAATAGAGTATAGAAATATACATAACATCAAAAAAAAATAAAAATCACCCATTGATGCCAAAGCAAAATTAGGGCCAAAAAAGAGAAACTATTAAAATAATAACACATGCAAAATAAAAAATCAAGTCCATTATATTTAAATTAAATCATATAATCGGTGAAACCTCAATAATCTAACTCTTGCTTACATTAAATATTTTTTTGCAGATACAATCAATTTTAGGCCCAAAAAAGAGAAATTATTAAAAGAATAATACATGCAAAATAAAAAAATCAGTAAAAACGTAACTTAATCTAGTTAGTAATTGGTACGAAAAAAATTTTATGAAAAAAATAGGAGAAAATATCACTTTCTATTTAGTATTTGTCCATAAGATATGCAAACACAAAAACTAAAACACAGATAGATATAGAAACATAATGACAATGAAGAACTCAAAATTGGAGGAAATAAACATCAAAATTCAGCGAAATCATAGAGAATGAAACTAATCACAATCAAGAATGTAAAATCGGAGAAAATAAACAACAAAATTCACCGAAAATATAAAAAATGAGAGAGAAAGAGGACTGTACCTGGTGCTTCAGAGATTAACAATAGAAATATTTTTTTTTTAAATAGTAGAAGCAACACTTAGATAACTTTTTATTTACACACGAATTTTAGTAGAGTTATATATAAGCTAACTTTAGTATAGTTCTTTAAAAATTAATCGGAGAAGGGATTGAAAGAAAATGTGGAAATGAAAGGAGAAAGTAAAAATAAAAGGAAAAATAAAAGGTGGAAAAGACATTAAATATTAGTCATCTGTGTTGGTGTTATTTACGAAAACACTCTTGGTAGTACAAGCAAAGCTACACTTATAAGTGTTGGTATTATTTACGAAAATACCCTTGATAGTACAACCAAAGCTTCATTTATATATATGTGTAATTATTATTATTATTATTATTAGGTTTATAATTCTTATTAATAACAAGATGTCATTTCATACATGTAACATATTCTGTTATAGTTCAACACTAGGAATTTAGCCCATCATAGGCTAGAGATAATAAAGTTAAAGTTTAAATTAAAATTAAAATGCAGAAATTTAAAAATAACCTTAATATGGATGGATTGTGCTCAGAATCGAAAGTTTTTATTTCAAACCAAGATATGTATTACAAGGGGGAGAGAGTAGCAGAGAGAGAGTAGTGGTTCTAAAACCTGCCTCTTAAAAATGAAAATGAGCTCCTTATATAATGGATGCTCTATACAAAAGACAAAACAAGAAATGGCCCTTACTATTCACAATTGGCCTTTACTATAAACGAACCTTGATTTTTCAGAAAGCTAAGTGTCCTTTACTATTCACAAACGACTCTTGCTTTTTCATTTAGCTGTTTTTATTTTGTCTGCCAGCATAGCTTTCAATAATTTCAACATTGGCGGGACCCTCCATGTTCTTATGTCATTTTTCCCCTTTGTTTTTTAAAGTGCTGGAAGATTCTTCCATGGTTGTTTGGAATTTTTACAAATAGTCATCCAGATTTATTTCTTCATCACTCTGGATATCCTGCGACTCACCAGCCAAGCAATCCCCTGCAGAAAAGATGGACATATCTGAAGTGACCTCCTGATCAAGATTTTTCAATAAATCTTTTTTGACTTCTTCCATATAGGATGCCAAAATCTCAGCTTTGGTCATTGTGCCCTTCTTCATTTGAAGTTTTCTAGTGATGTTCTTGAAAGGGCTAAGCTCTTCCTGTTCATGAGGAGACTCCATTTCTTTTTGCTGCCTATATTTTGCAACAGTCATCTTTATTGATTCAATTAGTTGGTGACCATGGACATTACCGTCACTGTTTTGTTGGTTTAATTTACTCTAAAATTTTATATAATAAACCCGCATTAAACATGGTAAATTATCAATATTTGATTTTACCTCTATGGACCACGAAATTAAAAATTCAATGAAGAAATATATCATAGATATTTCTTCAAAATATATATTATCTTTTTGCATTTTTAGAAGTATTGGTGATACTTCTATCCAGTCCTTGTACAGACTTTTAAATGGCTCAGGCAATATCTTTGGTGAGGGACCATGCAAGATCCACCATTTAGCAAACCAATTTGGTATGCTTTATTTGTGTACATTTGCATATATTTTCACACACCATGAATGAGATCTCTCAGGATTCTCACATAAGAAAACCTTATCAAAGCTTTCCATATAATCCCAGTAATTATATTTTATAGCAACTTTCTACTGTTCGGAATGTATATATTCTCTTTCTTTTAGGGTACTCAAGCCCCATTCTTCATGCGTTAAAATCTGTTTGATTATAATTTTAGAATAACTATAATCTTTTTTAACTGCTTCATTAGCATATAAATATTGGATTTCTGCAGAACCCATTGCAGATAATGTGGATTGATAATATTTGTGATATTTGTAAGATACCGCAGCATAAAACGTATTATCCAAATACCTTTGCATCTGCTGTTGATACAAGTGCGACTATGAAGATCAACGTGTGTACAAGTGCAGCAAAGGATCATCCTAGGAAGTTCAATGTTGAGACGTGAGAAGGATCAAAGACACACCAAAGCCACCTTATTTGCTTATTTGTTACACTAGAGGGGTGTCCCCTTTTCATTAAGGGTCTTTTGGGCATTTCATATTTTATGTAATAAGGAGACTATATATAGTTTAGTATTAGGGATTTTCATTACTTAGTTGATTATTGTTGTAAGTCTTGACATTTGAAACACCAAATTCCTCTCTCTACTTGAGGCAAACCAAAACTTGTAACTAGGATAGCAATTCAAGGGTGGAATCTCTTGTGATTTCTTGTTTTTTGAGAAACCTTGGCGCTTGAGTGGTGGAATCCTCTATTGTGTCATCGTAAGAGCTATGTGATCGTGTGTGGAGGTGTTAGGGGTCTTAGAGTTTAATGTACTCTTTGGTTACTAGGATTTACACCACCTTTGTCTAACTATCTATCCCTTTACTTTTGTTGTCATCTTGTAGTAGTTGTGTCTTGTCCTCTTATAATCGTTGGTTGGTGTTATTGTAAACTTATTGTTCATCATATTAATATAGTGTTGTTTCTATTTTGGTGTGGTTATACAGGTTATTATCTCTCCATTGTTGAAGCATTCTCAGATTTTCTGTTCATTCTTGTGTTGTCATTCTTGGCCGAGACTTGGTTCCTTGGGATCTCTATTTGTGGTGTGTTTTATCACATTTTTGGGGGCTTTTTTTGTATTCTTGGGGTTGTAAGGTATAATTTGGTATCAAAACTAAGGCTGGTTGTGTTCCTACATTACCAATCTTGGGCTTTCTTAGTAAAAAAAAGGTGTTGAAGTGTTCTTGTTCTTGGCCGGGTGTTCTTCTTGTTGTTGTGTTTGGCCAATATTTATGTCTAGATTTGAGTGTGTTTTATTGTCTTAGTTTGTTTCTAGTGTTGCTTCTCTTTCTCCTCAACACTTATTGAGTCTACAACCCAAGTTCTTGAGCAAAATTCGAGTTGTGTTGTGGTGTTAAGTGGACCATTTCTTGTTGTTGTTGGTGTTCATCTTGTGTTCTTATGTTGTGTTGAAGAAGTTGTTGTTTGATCTTGAAGAGAGAAAAGAAGTATAAGAATTTATGTTTGTCTTGAAAACAATCCAAGACAACACCAAATTAGAAAAAGAAAAAGAGCCCTCCAAAAAGCAAGTTACCAACTTTTCAAACTTAGACAAAAGAGGAAAGAGACAAGACTACTCCAAAAAGTTGTCTTGCCAAAAGAGTGCAAGTTGGTAGAAATTTGGTGGAAAACTTTTGAATCTTGAAAAGAGAGTCTCAAGTCTTGTAAGCCTATACCATAGCCGAAATATCTTCCTCAAAGCTGTATTATTGAACATCAAAGTCTTGGAACAAATTCTCTTCAACAACAAAGTGTGTTTTTGTCTTGTAAACTTGTTTAGTTTTCTTGTTGCCATTTGTGTGTTATTGTTGCTTGCGGTTCAAAGACTTGAACCTTTGTTGGTGTGTTTTGTGTGACATTGTGGTCTGTTTTTGGTGCAATGGAACCCGATACCTCACACTCTCAACCCATGGGGGAACACAATGCTACTAGTATCATTTTGGATCGCCTTAAAGCTATGTCCCGAGACATGTCTAGGATGACCGTGGGTATTGAAAAACTAGACTTGGATGTGGTATCAATGAAGGGTGAAGTGTCAATTATGGGTGGGAGACTGGAGAGAGCGGAAAGCAAAAGAAGCCGACCTTCTACCCCTCGACATATTTCACCAACTAGTACTCCCGAGGCCATGCACCAAATGTTATATCTACCTATTGCCACAAATCAAACCAACCCTCACTCCCAAATCCGAGATCATGATAGACCAAGCCACCCTCCACTTCACCAAGTCCAACAAGAAGGACTTGGAATCCAAATACCACCACTAAACCCGAGCCCTCCCATCAAAACTCCACTTGACCAAAGACCTCACTATCCAAATCCAATCCCACCGCTACAAGCTCCACTTAACCCAAATAGACCCGTCCATATTGAGGGGTATGGTAGAGGATAACAACATGTTTTTTATGGACCATATAATGATGTTTATATGAGAAGGGAGGAGATGAGGGGCAGGCAAGGTGATCCAAGGGAAGTTCACGGCCGAAAAGAAAGAGTTGGTCTTTGGAACCAACAAGGGAACCAAAACCGTGATGTAGGTCTAAATACCATCAAGGTAGGGTTTCCAACATTCAAAGTTTAGAGGTATCCGGAAGATTTTCTAGATTGGGAGTCCGCTTATGAGAGAATCTTCCAAGTTAATGACCTTATCGAGGAGAAAAAGAGTTTTTATGCGATTATACATTTTGAGGGTTATGCTACTACGTGGTGGGAGTATGTGAAGAGATTTGACAATATTTTTATTGAGGGGCAGCCCCCTCCTTGGTTTAGGTTAGGGTACCTTATGAGACAAAGGTACTTACCGAGAGTTACCATCAAGAGCTCCTTGCTAAGTTGTATAACTTGAGGCAAGGGAACAAAAATGTCATGGCTTACTATGATGAATTTCAACAACTCATTTTGAAACTTGATCACCGAGGGGAGCAAGTAAGCCATGACATGGTTCGATTAAAGGTAGGGTTGAATAGGGACATTGCCTCATGGTTGAAACTTCATGGTTGAAACTTCACAAGTTTGACACCATTGATGCCATCTTCCAAGCCACCTTGGAAGTTGAGAAGGAATTACGGTAGAAACTGAGTGTCAAGCTCAAAGGGCAATCTTCCTCGGGTTGGCATAAGGACAAAAATAACAAATCCAATATGGAGAAAATCGAGGACAAGGTTGCCCAAGATGAAAACAAGGCTCACCAAAGGTACCCTCCGAGAAATGAAGGTAAACCGCATTTATCTTCTAGTTCTAAGGGCTTTCAATGTTTTAAATGCCAAAGTTGGGGACACAAGGCTAACGAGTGTCCAAATAGGAGAAATGTGATCCTAAGGGAGGGAAAATTGTACTTTCTTAGGGAGGAGGTGGGACTTGAACCAAAATATATTGATGATCAATCTCAAGATGGAGAGAAGGTAGAACTCGAAGAGCCAAAAGAGGGGGATGAGGAAGATATTTGGCCATGTAAAGGTGAGATTGTAGTGCCTATGTATATGGCAAGGAAAGTCATGCTTAGTGAGGGTATGGAAGAAGAATCCGAGATTGAGAAGGATGAAGAAGGAGAGAAGCCGGGAGTTAGGATTGTGGGATTTTCCCACAAGGACTCTTTGTTGATTACTAAGCGAGATACTAGCACTCTGCCTAGTATCAAATCTTCTTATGTGCAGGTTGTAGAATATATAAATTCAAGGAGCATGCTTGATGATCTCAGGGGACCCTTGGTTGAACATCCTAACCTTAGGAAGAGTAATGAAGAGATGATGCAAAGAGAAGAGCTTGCCGGTGATGATTGCTTGAATTTGAGGGAAAATTCCACCCAAGATGGAGAGGATGATACAAGTGAGACTATGAAGATCAACGTGTGTACAAGTGCAGAAAAGGATCATCCTAGGAAGTTCAATGTTGATATGTGAGAAGGATCAAAGACACACCAAAGCCACCCTATTTGCTCATTTGTTACCCTAGAGGGGCGTCCCCTTTTCATTAAGGGTCTTTTGGGCATTTCATATTTTATGTAATAAGGAGACTATATATAGTTTAGTATTAGGGATTTTCATTACTTAGTTGATTATTGTTGTAAGTCTTGACATTTGAAACACCAAATTCCTCTCTCTACTTGAGGTAAACCAAAACTTGTAACTAGGATAGCAATTCAAGGGTGGAATCTCTTGTGATTGCTTGTTTTTTGAGAAACCTTGGCACTTGAGTGGTGGAATCCTCTATTGTGTCATTGTAAGAGTTAGGTGATCGTGTGTGAAGGTGTTAAGGGTCTTAGAGTTTAATGTACTCTTTGGTTACTAGGATTTACACCACCTTTGTCTAACTATCTATCCCTTTACTTTTGTTATCATCTTGTAGTAGTTGTGTCTTGTCCTCTTGTAATAGTTGGTTGGTGTTATTGTAAGCTTATTTTTCATCATATTAATGTAGTGTTGTTGCTGTTTTGGTGTGGTTATACACGTTATTATCTCTCCATTGTTGAAGCATTCTCGAATTTTCTTTTCATTCTTGTGTTGTCATTCTTGGCCAAGACTTGGTTCCTTGGGATCTCTATTTGTGGTGTGTTTTGTCACGTTTTTGGGGGCTGTTTTATGTCTTCTTGGGATTGTAAAGGTTACAATGATACCTTTTTCATCCCAACGGACTAACGGATACAAATGTAGAAACCAAGTTTTCCCTAAGATAAGCTCATCAGTAATATCTTTAACTAAAACAAAAGTTTCTGGCATACAAACTTTGTTTTTTGAAAATGTAAGCTTTAGGGATTCTAAATTCAACTCCCATTTTTTGACCACTGGCATTCCTCACAGTATTAGTGGTCTTTTCAAAATATCTTGAAGGTATCATACCTTCTTGAATGCAGTTACAGCCTGCCCCATTGTCAATGAGAACTGTAAATTTCTTATTATAGTTGTAATCAATAAGAAGAGTGACCTTAGCATAGAAGTGTTGGTGAGCAGCTTCTTCTAAGGTTTTAAGGAAATCTCCATCAGGGAGAGTTTGGCTATCCTCAGCGGGTAATAATTTTGGGTTTTCTAAAGCAGAAACCCTTTGATCTAATGCCAAATTATGACTCTTAAGGAAATATATTTCCTTCTTGAGACTATCTATCTCATTCTTCAGGTCCTGAATTGTTGCTGGAATAGCTTCAACCTTCTGTCTTTTCCTTAAAAGTCTATTAACTTCAGTCATGGTATAAGGACCTTTTTAGGAGGGAATAATATGCATTTCTTTCTGAATAGGGGAAGAACTGGTGGATGGATTATCATCCTGCTTACCCAAGTCTGTTAGCATTTCTAGAAGAGCTGCTAATTTGTCATATTTCAAGATATTAATGTCTACATCTTGAAATTGGGATATGATGTTGTAAAGAACATTCTCCTCCTTGTTGGTACAAGGTTGTCCTTCTTGGAAAGGTATGCACCCATTATCTGAAGGCATATAGTCTTCTTGATGGAGAACTCGCAGGTTTTCATCGGTTGAATTATTTTCCTCATTATCACTATGGTCCGGACTGGAGTTTTCCAGAGAGGAATTGAGCAAAATCTTACAGAAAGTCTTTAATATCATCATCGATAGTGAGACTCTTGATCTTACTTTTTACTTTGTAATTTTTTGCAAAGTGACCAAATCTACCACATCGGTAACAAGTGTTGGTCTTCTTGTCTTTTCTATAAGTCCTATTGGATTTGTAATCCTCTTTTATTTTTCCTTTCTTCTCAATTTTTTTAAACTTTTTCTCCTCAGAGTACTTCTTCTTATGATATTCTCTCGAGGTTTTGGGGATATCTATGGCAAATTGCTCATAAAATTCTCCCAGTTGTTGTCTCTCAGTAAGACGATACTTCTTAACCTATTGATTTAACTTAATCTCATTACATAAAGCTAAACCTTCTTGAGTAACAACCTTTCTAAGGTTACCATAGGTGTAAGCGTCATAGTTAATACTCACATTAGGACCTCTAAGGGTTTTCCTAATTCTTTCAGCAAATAACATGGGAAGACCATCTATAAACTTGGACTTCCAATGAGAACTATTACCCTCGGGTAATTCCATCACTCTAGAAATGAATACATATTTATACTATATCCAAGATGTCAAAGTCTTACATCTAAGATTTTGGAGCAGAGTCCTAATACTTTCACTATTATCGAACCATCTTCCAGAGAAGTTCTCAATAATATTAATAATTAGAGTATAAACAGCATTCATGACCTCTTGGACATCTTCTTTCTTTACTACAGACTCAATGATTTTGGTTTTTTGGTCTTGGGTAAGATAATTATCCCACCAGCCTTTAAGCTGACCAGTAAAACCTGCCGTAATTATTTCGGCAATGCCTCTATCATTAGTATTCGGAAGGGCTTTACAAATGGTACTGTACATCAACATTCTATGTACCATTGTAGATATCTGTCTATTAGATAAGCCATCTACATTCCACTCGTAGATTTCATCTCCTCTGAAACTATTGGGGATATATAATCCTTGTTCTTTAAATAGAACATCCTGAGGAGTTGGTCTAGGATAATAAAACATCTTTTGGTAGGCTTTCTAGAAAATTTATCTGAGATATTATTTATCTCAACAGGAGTAGCATGCCCACCATTGTCTCCTGCAAAATTTTCATCGTGGATAGAATTTATCTTTAATCCATGAAATTTTTCTTCTAGAAATTTTTCGATATTATCTAAGTCACTAGATAACTTAAAATCTTTGATTTCAGGGGGAGGTTGGATGGTAAGGGTAGACAGGACCTTAGGGTCCTTAAGTTTAAGGTCTAGTTGCTTAGTATTACTAAGCTCTATCCTTTTTAAATCAGATAGGACCTTATCAATTTTCTCATGTAGAGAAATTATTTGCTCTCCCAAGATGCTCATATAATAATTAGCATAGTTATGCTATTTTAACATTGTATTGACATTTTGAGCAGTTATTAGGGCAGTAGCATTATCAATCAGCTTAGCAAAAGTTGTAAAATGAACTACCTTGTTGTCTCTTTCGATTTGAAAGGACTACTGGGGAGGGAATACTGAAGTAATAGTTTCTCCAGTAGGTAATTTAGACTCCCTAGATAGCATGAAAATGTAATTATCCACATATCTGGTCATAAACCAGGGCACAAAAGCAATTATTTTATTATGCATAGAAAGATTTGCATTGAATTCATCCTGGAAAGCAGTTTTTTCTTCTTTGCTAAAGTTTTGAAAAAACCATGTTCGGAACAATTCCTATCTAGGTTTATAGAATTCTTCGAAAATTCTTTTTCTTGCCAGAGATCCTGGACTAAAATCAATTTGGTTGTGATTCATTTTAAACCAGTTAGAAATTCTATTTCGAAATCAGTTGGGTTCATATCAGGGATTGCAGTAACAATATTATCACTATTAATCCTGATGCTATTCATTCTAGTGCTTTCTCTAATCTGAGATGTAGAAGCTCTAGAGGGAGATCTAATAATATAATCAATAGGAGATATGTATGAAGATGTTGATCTTGTTAATCTCGATGATGTTGCAACACACAAATCATCAGCTTTGTTTAATAGAGGTAATGAATCAGAAAATCTGATTCGAACAGTACTATCAGCGAATTGTTCTACCTCTGAAATCTCTTCATTGAGATCAGTTTGAGGAGGAGCTGCATCCTCAAGGATCCATTCTTTTGGAAAATCAATTTCATCCATTTTATAGGTCGTCTAGTAACAACTTTTGACCTATAAAAAATTATTTCCATTAAAATAGTTTCATTTTTTGAAATCCATCATTCTATACATTGGATTTAAAGTATGAAGAGGTTTATAATATATCCTTTAACAAATACATATAACCTCAGTACCAGGCATGTAATCATATCCATGCAATTTGATACTCAAAATTAATGCATCCAAAGAATTCTCATCAGTGAGAGATATCTGCAAATTAGGATAAGCATTAAAATATACTGGGCCATAAGTCAAACTTGTTTGGACTGTCCCAATAAGAGACTTCTTCCAATTTTTATTTCTGCCATCTCTTAAAGCTGTAATAAAGCTTTTTGGCAAACCTCTCAGGGTTAGTAGTTTAAATGCGACTTGAATTAAACCAATATGCATAAACTTACATGTTTCACGATATGGAGCAAAATCACTTTCAGATAATAATTTGAAAGTAGCATGATCACTATCCACTGTAAGTGTCTCTTCAGTTGTTTTAACAACTTGTTTGAGACCTAAAATCTCGAAAGTTCCCATTTGGTACAACTTTCTGGGTGGTACTTTTGGGATCGTCCACTTATTAAGCAGATACAAGTGCTGAGGAATACCATACTCCTCTTTTTTACTGTTTTTCACAGTATTTTTCTTCCTGGTGATATTCATTAGGAATGATGTATTGAACATATAACAGTAATGTATACAAGTATTCCATGGCTCTGATACCATATAAGAACCGGATCGCTTCACTGTCACATGAGGTACCTTTACTATATGTTAGTTAACCTTAGTCATGAGTCAATCTTAAATCAAGTCCCAATTACGGCCCTTCACGCCCACCTGGCTAATCGGCCTTTACAGGGACATCCGGCATTAATGCCAAGATTGGACTCATAACTGCAGCATCTTAACATACAGACCACTGCAATAATGGATTCAAGTATAATGTTCTTCTACTGCTACTGCTACTGTTGTTGCTACTACTACTCCTCCTCCTGCTACTACTCCTCTTACTGTTGCTACTCCTGCGGCTACTACTCCTGCTGCTGCTACTCCTGTTGCTGCTGCTCCTGCTCTTGTTGCTGCTGCTAAATTTATCATTAGTTACTTGTAATTATTTTACCATTTGAATTTCTTTGCTTTAAATAAATGGATAAGTTACCCTAATTAAAACTATTTATAACAAGAATGTAGTCATCCTTATTTCCTTTCTTGAATTATCTAAATACTGAACAAATTTTCCTTTCAAAATGCCTAAAAATAAGGAAATTTAAAGTCAAATTAGTTCACATCCGTGAAAATGCTTAATTGGCCAATTACAGACATTTTAAAATTTAGTTTGAATTATTTAATTTTCAATTATAAATAATTATAAAATCAATAAGATAATAATTATGTTATTATTATTATTATCATTATTATTTTTATTATTATCACCACACTAATACTATTGCTACACACTTTTATTTTTGGTTAGCAATTTTACTACGTACTACCATTTATTATTATTATTATTATTAATAATAAATTAAATGTATTCAAATATATTTTATAGTATATAAAAGGAATAAATTTTTGAAATAGTAAGAGTTTATTTAGGACTCTTTAACCATACTTTCTATTTTTAAATTACTAACTTTTTTTCTTTTTAAAAGGACAATACATTTTCAAATTCAAATATTTAATATCCTTTAATTCAAAAAATTTATTACAATAATATTAACCATTGTCCTAAAATTGTCACGTAGCTTCTCAATAGCTTGCCACTTTGCTTTTTATTTTACTTTTAACTTTGCGCTTATATATATATATATATATATATATAGAGAGAGAGAGAGAGAGAGAGAGAGAGAGAATATATTAAAAGTGTGAATGCCCTTAAAAAAGTGATTTGAACTTTTTGTCATTCATTAAAAGACTCTCCTTTAGAAAAAACTGTTTTTTCACTATTTTTTTAAATTTATTATTTAATTATTTTTATTATATTAACTAGACTTCTAAAATATATGGGACTCCTATTCAATTAATATTTTTCTTTGTACTGATCAATTAGAAAAATACTCCTAAAATAGGATAGAAAAATACTCCTAAAATAGGACTCTATTAAGGAAGTACTTATATAAATATTGAGATGCACGTTAAACTAGAGAAAAAATTGATTTGCTTATTAGGAAAATATGATTGGTGCTCATCTAACTTGCTTCGATTGTATGTGTAGATTGATAGATGCTTAATTTTCTAACCTCAACTTCTTCACTATTTTTGTCAACATAATAGAATTCAACATGTGTGTGTGTGTATATATATATATATATATATGTATATCCTTTGTTTTCATTCAAGTCATGCTTTAGGGTCAAAATTTTCGCTCAAACAAGAATTATTTTCATCAAAACTAAAGCTTTGTGATCACTATTGTATTATTTTGTTGTAGTTTACATGTCGTAGATTACAGGTGGTAGATGAATGTCAGTCAGCTTGAGGAAATTTTTTAGGTAAAGCTTAGGTTTAATTGTATTATTTTTATATCTCTATTTGAGAATTTTTTCGGTGTAAAAGTAAAGTTTAGTTGTATTATTTTGATATCTCTATTGTCGTATTATTTTGTTATAGTTTACAGGTGGTAGATGAGTGTCAGATGGCTTTGAGGAAATTTTTGTGTAAATTTTAGATTTATTTATATTATTTTGATGTCTCTATCATCGTATTGTTTTGTTGCAGTTTACAGGTGGTAGATGAATGTCGATCGGCTTTGAGATTTTTTTTGTAAAGGTTAGGTTTAATTAAATAAATTCTCCAAGAGATGTTGAATTTAATTACTGTATTTATCTTTATTGTTTAAACAAATATCTTATTTAGTATAATGTTTGAACTCAATAAAGTGAGGCGCGTACACCTAAACTAATATATATAGAGATAGATAGATAGATAGATAGATAGATAGATAGATAGATAGATAGATAGATAGATAGATAGATAGATAGATAGATAGATAGATAATGTTCCACTAATAATCACCCTACGCATTAGAGTAGTGGATCTCATTGTAATCTCATATGTACATTTCAAGGCAACAATTTGACTAACACGCCAAATGTGAAATAGCTTTTGGTAAACGTAGACATCTAGCAACGTTGACAATTACTTGTTAACCGGTCAACCAAACGATTTCATCTTAAATTATGTATACAATTAATCAGGATAAAATACAAATAACTTTTTAAACTAGGTTAAAAACAATTCAAGTTAGTACAACAAAATTGGAATTGCTCATGTCCGTGCTTTTTTTTTTTTTTTTTTTTAAATCTGAGGTTGGCTACTCAGTAGTCATTTCTGTTCACACCACCTTTTCATTTCTTTTACTATTTTTTTTGGTTAAACCTTTTCATTTCAATATTATTACTAGTTCACAAGATTGAATAGTCCAAAGAGAAACTCTATTTTATTTGCTTTCTCTTTATGGTGTTCGCAATCTCTGTCATTTCAATATTATTATTAGTTCACAAGGTTGAATAGTTTAAAGAGCAACTCTCATTTATTTGCTCTTCATGGTTGCCTATATGTTAGGCATTAAACTAATCAAGAAAGCGTTTGGAAGACACATTTTTGTATTAGTATTGATACAGGTTTAATCATTTAATAAAAATGGGAGATTATAATTGTAACTGTAGGGGTGTTTTAACCAAATCAAACCGATTAAAAAAACCGATAATTGGTTAGGTTTGGTTTGATTTGGTTTTGAATTTTAAAAACCGATACTAATTTGGTTTGGTTTGGTTTGGTTTGGTTTTACTCTAAAGTAACCGACAAAATAATCAAACCGAACCGAAATATATATTATATATATATATATATATATAGATAGATATAGATATATATTATAATTATTTATGTATTATTCATAAATACAATATAAATATTTGTTATATTTTATATTTTAATCATGATTTAACTTTAGTCGTAACACATTAAGTCATGTCTTCATCCAGTTGATAGTACCTTATGAGATTTTAAATGAATTTTGCACTTTGAATGACAAATGCTACTAATTGTGAAAATAATATCTTGTTGTATATTGAAATTTATAGCTGAGATTCATTAGACTATAGACATTCACTAATTTTAACTTTCTTTTTGAACCTTGTTGAGCAAGAAGTTTATGTGTTCACCTTTTGGGGGGTTTATCATATCATTCTGTTAAATGTAGTTTTAAAATATTTTTTTTAGAGGCATTCATATGGTGTTGTTCATAGCTTTGCTGAAGTATAACACTCAGTTGACATTTTAGTTTCAAGGTTGAGATACAACACTCGGTTAACATCTCATATGTCAGATTGAATTTATTTTTTTAAATTTTCAACTTTTATCATTAGCTAAAGTTATAAATCGAAAAAATCGAACCAAACCGAACTAAACCGATGGTTATTTTTTTGTTCGATTTGATTTGATTTTACAAATTTAAAAACCGACTAAATTAATTTGGTTATGATTTTGATGAAGAACCGACTCATGAACACCCCTAATTGTAAGCACTCCTATAATTATCACTCCTACATTTCAGAGTAGAAGTAACAAACCAACTGTTTTAACAAATTTCAAGGGATTCATATTAAAACCACAGCCGCTCTAGCAGCTTTGGGAGTTCATGATGGACCAATTTTTTACTCTTCTCGTGTGCCCATCTTTTCTTCCGTTACTAAAAATAGATGTCTAACAATACTTATTCAGTTTGAAAAATTTAAAGAATCATTTGCTTATTTGTGTCTTTTATTCCTACTATTAAATATTCATATAAATAACATAAATCCCACCATTTTGAAAAATAATTATGTTCTTTCCTTTTTTTTCAGTTAAAATTTCTCTCTTCCTAGTCTTATACATAAGTTGCCGACCATATACATTACTACTTATGTGTCTAAACTAACTGATTTAACTATAATTAAGAAAATAAAATATTTGCCTTAAATACATAACGCAATAATGTTATATTTATGGAATTGTGATTAATGAATCCCTTAAATTCAGTAACAACTTTTCAATTTTAAAATTTTGAAACAACAAATCAATTTCAACGATCAAAATTAGTGATTAAGGAATCTCGAGTTGATTTCGACAATTGCATTCGAATTGCGTCTCCGGTAATAATATACATTGCAAACTAATATTAGTTTAATAAAATTTTTCAAAACTTGAAAACATAAAACAATACTTAATATTTATGAGTAATATTATCTTATATACATAACAATGCTATGTATATAGACTGAAATAAACACATCTCAGCTTATCTAAATGTGTTACGTATAACAATGTTAATATATAATATATACATAATTTTGTAATGTATATATTCTGAAAATATAATAATCCAACAGTGTCTGTTTCAATACATATATATAACAGAATTATGTATATGAATTGATACACATAACTGTGCTATGTATAACACTATCACTAGATAGCTTTGACAAAACCAAAGTGAACCGTAAGGAGAATGGATAAAGAACGACTAGATCTTGGGGGAAGGCTGAAAAAACATTAACATCTTATTTAAAAGACCACAATCATGTCACTATTTCAGAGAAAATAAATCAATATTTTGAAGATGAAAAGTGTTCAATATGAATAGATATGTACTTTGCACTCTTACTCAGCCGCAGGACGAAGAAAAACTAAAGTTTTTAACGCTATTGAGTTTCATATTGGGTTTAAGATTGTTTTTGTAGGTTTTTATGAATTAGAAATAGGGATTTGAGAAGAACAGTACATTCAAAATTTGAAGAATTGAGGTTTCTTGATTATAGGCAGCTTCTAAGGAAATAAAAGTGTGAGAAGGAAAGGTAAAGTATTGTATATGAATTATAGAGAGAAATTGTAAATATGAAGTATTTGTAATCATTTTGGAAATATGAGATATTGTGCAATAAAAGAAAATAAAGTTGTTGTTATAAAACAAGAAAGAATAAAGAAGAAGAGTAGGGAGAATAGAGAGAGTAATTCTTATTTCTTCTCTTGAGGGATGATTTACAATGAAGGAAACCTTCTATTTATAGGGGGAATTTGCCCATAGTTTCACACTAAAAGCCAAATACATCAAATCCTGATAGACATCAAATAGATCTTGATAGACATTCACTATAATTGATATATATCATAACACTCCCCCTTGAATGTCTAACAATATGCATATAGGCTGCCTCATTAAAAACCCTACAAGGAAAACCCAGTGGGACAAAACCTCATAAGGGAAAAAGAGTACAGCGCGTATTAACTCCCCCTAATAAGAACATCCTTGAATCTCTGCATTCCGATATTGTGCACCATCTTCTTGAAAGTTGCAGTTGGAAGAGACTTGGTGAATAAATCAGCCACATTGTCACTTGAACGAATCTGTTGTACGTCAATATCACTATTCTTTTAGAGCTCATGTGCATAGAAGAGCTTTGGCGAAATGTGCTTCGTTCTATCTCCTTTTATGAATCCACCTTTCAGTTGTGTTATGCATGCTGCATTATCTTCATATAAAATTGTGGGTACTTTGTCACATTTCAAGCCACATTTTTCTCGAATGAAAAGTATTATGGACCTCAACCACACACACTCTCGGCTTGCTTCATGAATAGCTATAATCTCAGCGTGATTCGATGAAGTGGCTACGACAGACTGTTTTGTTGATCTCCAAGATGTGGCAGTACCCCCATATATGAATACATAGCATGTTTAAGACCGAGCTTTATGCGGGTCAAATAAGTACCCAGCATCAGCATAACCAACAAGATCGGACTGCAATCTTTAGAATAAAATAAGCCCATATCGGTAGTCCCTTTTAGATACCGTAATATGTGTTTGGTCCCATTCCAATGTCTCCTAGTAGAAGAAGAACTATACCTTGATAGCAAATTTACTGAAAAGGCAATATCAGGCCTTGTAGTGTTTGCAAGATACATTAGTGCACCAATTGCACTAAGATATGGTATTTCAGGACCAAGGAGTTCCTCATTCTTTTCTTGAGGTCGAAATGGATCCTTATTCACATCAAGTGATCGAACAACCATCAGAGTACTTAATGGATGTGCTCCGTCCATATAGAATCATTTCAACACCTTTTCTATGTAGGCAGATTGATGGACAAAGATACCATTTGTCAAAAGCTCAATTTGCAAACCAAGGCATAACTTTGTCATTCCGAGATCTTTCATCTCAAATTCTTTCTTTAGGTAATCAATTATCTTTTGAAGCTCTATTGGCGTTCCAATAAGGTTTATGTCATCGACATAGACAGCATGTATAACAAACTCCGACGTTTTTTTCTTTATAAAAACACATGGGCAAATTTCATCATTCGTATAACCTTCTTTAGATAAATATTCACTAAGACGGTTATACCACATGCGTCTAGATTGCTTCAAACCATACAATGATCTTTGCAATCTAATGAAATACATTTTCCGAGGCTTTGAATTATATGTTTTCGGCATTTTAAATCCTTCGGAAATTTTCATGTATATCTCATTATCAAGTGATCCATATAGATAGATTGTTACTACATCCATCAAATGCATTTCAAGTCTCTCATGGATAGTGAAACTAATAAGATAACGCAATGTTATTGCGTCCATAACTGGTGAATATGTCTCATCATAATCGACACCATGCCATTGTGAAAATCCTTGTGCAATAAGGCGTGCTTTATACCTTTGTATTTCAGTTTTCTCATTTCTTTTTCGCACAAAGACCCATTTATAGCCAACAGGCTTAACACCATTAGGTGTTTGAGTTATAGGTTCAAAAACTTCACGCTTGGTAAGTGAATTCAATTCAGATTGAATTGTTTCTTGCCATTTTGGCCAGTCATTTCTTTGTCGACATTCTGCGACAGACCGAGGTTCAAGATCCTCGCTATCTTGCATGATTTTCGTTGCAACATTGTATGCAAAGACATGATCCACTACTATTTCAGATTGATTCAAATTAGTTTCAACATCACTTGAATTTATGGATAGTTCCTCATTTTCTTGAGTCTCAGGCTCATTGATCCCTTCAGGGATATCAACATTGCTCAAATCTTGAGCTTCCATATGAGGATCTTTCGCAGTGTCATCTTGACCATTTGTTTTTCTTTTTCTCGAATTTCGATCCTTAGAACCTAATGGTCTGCCACGCTTCAAGCGTGCTTTAGATTCATTAGCTATGACACTAGTGGATGGTCCTTTAGAGACATCAATTTGAATTGGGAAATTCTCTGCAGGAATATGTGATTTGGTGATCCTTTTCAGATCAGTAAATACGTCCCGCATTTGATTTGTAATTTTCTGCAGATGAATAATCTTTTGTACTTCTTGCTCACAAATAGAAGCACGTGGATCAAGATGAGATAGTGATGGATTTTTTCACAAAATTTCTCTTTTGCTATCACTATCTTCTCCCCCTAATTTTGGGAAAAATAACTCATCAAACCGACAATCGGCAAATCGAGCAGTGAACATATCTCCCGTTAATGGTTCAAGATAGAGAATAATGGAGGGTGATTCAAACCCAACATAAATTCCTAACCTTCTTTGGGGCCCATCTTAGTGCGGTTTGGTAGTGCTATAGGCACATATACACTGCACCCAAAAGTTCTCAATGAGATATATTAGGCTCTTGACCCAAAACCAATTGCAACGGAGAAAATTTATGATAATTTATCAGTCTAAGACGAATAAGTGTTGCAGCATGCAAAATTGCATAACCCCAAACAGAAGTGGGCAACTTAGTTTTCATCAGTAATGGTCTTGCTATCAACTGCAGACGTTTAATTAATGACTCAGCAAGGCCATATTGAGTATGAACATGGGGTACAGGATATTTCACTCTTATCACAATCGATAAGCAATAGTCATTAAATGTTTGGGATGAAAATTCTGCAGCATTATCAAGGCGAATAGACTTAATTTGATTATCAGGAAATTGTGCCCGTAATCGTATTATTTGTGCCAACAATTTTGCAAATGTCAAGTTGCGAGATGACAAAAGGCACACATAAGACCATCTAGAAGAAGCATCTATTAGGACCATGAAGTATCTAAACGACCCACTTGGTGGGTGAATTGGTCCACAAATGTCCCCATGTATACATTCTAAGAACGCGGGGGACTCAATCCCAATTTTTGTTGGCGATGGTCTCACAATCAGCTTGCCTTGATAACAAGCATTACATGAAAATTCACCATTCGAAAGAACCTTCAAGTTCTTTAATGAATGCCCATTTGAATTTTCCATTATTCGTCTCATCATTATTGATCCTGGATGTCCCAGATGATCGTGCCAAAGTATGAAAGTATTGGAATCAGTAAACTTCCGGTTTACTATAGAATGTGCCTCAATTGCACAAATCTTTGTTCAATATAGGCCAGAAGATAAAGCAGGAAACTTTTCAACAACACATGTCTGCCCAGAGACATTCTTGGTGATACCAAGATATTCAAGATTCATCTCATCAAATGTCTTAATATGATAACCATTTTCACGGATATCTTTAAAACTCATCAAGTTTCTCCGAGACTTGGGAGAGAACATAGCATTATTTATGACGAGTTTAGTTCCCTTGGGCAAGATTATAATGGCTTTTTCGAAGCCTTCAATCAAATTAGCGCTACCAGAAATTGTAGTAACGTTAATCTTGTCCATGTTTAGATAAGAAATATTTCTTGTCTTTGAATATCGTATGTGTAGTGCCAGAATCAATCAAACAAATATCTTCTTGAAAATTATCCATATCTTAGCCTTAGCCTATAAATTTGAAACGGTAGAGTCTCGTACTGATAACGTGTTATAAAACAAGGAAGAATAAAGAAGAAGAGTAGGGAGAATAGAGAGAGTAATTCTTATTTCTTCTCTTTGAGGGATGATTTACAATGAAGGAAGTCCTTCTATTTATAGCGGGAATTTGCCCCTAGTTTCACACTAAAAGAAAAATACATCAAAACTTGATAGACATCAAATAGATCTTGATAGACATTCACTATAATTGATATATATCATAACAGTTATGTTTTTTTTAATAACTTTTTCTAAATAAAATATTATTCATTACATAATGCATTTTTCAAAGCATTAAATTTATTATATTCAAAGGATGATATAGTAAAATTACCCCTATCATTTATTGTTTCTTAAGGTGTGTATCAAGTCAAAAATGGACACATACATACCTCAACTTGTCCCCAATATATCTTTTAAACATTAACACTGACGTGACACATAAATTTTGGAGATACCTAAATGATTGTTTTGTAAGTTAGGAGTATTCAACTTATATAACTGAGACCAGTTGAGGAGACATGCATCTTCAAAGTTCTAGTGTTTAGTTATCAGTTGATGCCAAGATAAAATGTCTGTATTAAGCCTTTTTGCAAATTGAAAAGTTCTTGCATGAATAATTAAAGGCCTGATTAACTTTTAACAAAAAAAATTGCATTTCAATAACAAATATATAATCTTTGGTTGTAAAGGGCGAACCAATCCTCCAATGCACCAATATTGCTACCTATGCCACTGTTTAATAGGTAGTATCCTACTAGCATTAAGGAGGATAAGATTTCACAAAATGTGATCCATGGCTCTCTAATTTAAATCATGTTTTGGTAAGAAAAACAAATAGTTCCACAAATGAACCATAAAAGTAGAAGATAGATGGCCAAATTCTAATGAAGCATCAAGAACCATGATAGTTAAACCTCAATTTCAACAAGTTGCTTCTGTACGGTAAATACAGAAAAAGTAAATCCACAATAATTATCTAAAATCTGTATGAGATTATTCCTTCTGCCTTGGTGTTATTTTGTTCATATTTCAAGACAAGAACACCTCAACACTAGCAGTTGTCATCAACTGGCAGATTGGACATACACTAACCAATCCTTCACAATCTTTACATAAACACAAGTGTCTACAAGGCATCAATAAGATGGACACCTCCTTCACTCTGCATACCTTGCAGATAATGGCTTTTTTCGTCGACGTACACTTGCCAGAACCACTAGGGATGCTGAGCCTATCGTTTGGATCAATGTAGGATACAGCGTCATCTAGCTCATTGTCTCCGCTCCCTTCTTTTCCTTGTTCAGCAGATTGCATCGCTTGCTGAAGGTTTATTTTTAATGTGCCGACTAAAGATTCGTTACATTTGGCTCTGTAACACCAATTTTGTGCCTCTGCTGCAACTTGCTTCATCCGTTCAACAAGTTCTCTGCTCTTCCGATTCATGTTCTCTAACTCAATATCCTTCTCTTGCAACTTAGTGCCAACATTTTTCTCGACTGCAGTCAGTAACGAAGCCATGTGTCTCTGCTTTATATCTCTCACACCTCTAGCCCAAGTTTCTTCCTGTAAAGGGCGAAAGAAATTAACAACATTAAATTAACTTGGGTAACATATGATGTTTCAATAATTTGTACATGCGTAGGCGTTCTTGAGGAAAAAAAGTTAATGTGAACAAAATACAGTTAGTTCTTCTTTAAAGAAGTATTACTCCCTATTTTGTGAGCATAATCCTACTTAAAGACTAATAGAAATTATAATTTTTCATGATATCGGACTAATTCATGTAAACATTTCGTTAATTCGTTGCTCCTCTTTTCAATGACGCCAGGTATTATTTCCTTTCTTCCAGAGAACAAAAATATGTAGGTGTTTGCCTGACTAATTTCAAAGGAAAAAAGCAACTCATTCATGCCTTGTTAATTCCTTGGATCATCCACATTTTTTTATAATGGCTTTCCTCAAATATGCTGCATGTTATATCTTTTTATTTAATAAGAGACCACAGTATCATAGGTGTGCGTCCAACCAATTCTAAAATTAACACCAAATTATTTTAATTTGTTACTTCTTCCAGAAATCTTGCAACTTCTTTCCAAAAGATGTTGATATGCTTTATTTGTGATTTAATACAAAGGAAGTGTAATCTAGCCTCAAATGTTCAGGAGAATGGTTGACCAAACACATAGATAGCCACTCAAACTCAGTATTAGTTTTCATCTAGATACCTCAACAGCTCAATGAGAAGGTGAGCTACTGGACACTCGAATTATTTTCAAAATGCACCTATTAAAATGCCTCCAACTGACGTGGCACAAAGTGTGTATCTCACTTGGATTTAAGCGTGTGAATGGACTAACTAATGCTAAAATCGCTAAAGGCACCAAACATCATCTTCTCTCTCCACACACATCTTCTTCCTCTTTCCATTCCCTCTTAGTCCCACAAAAGTGTTAATGCATATGTTACAACTGTGCATCAATCTTCGAAAGGAAAGTGGAGATTCAATAGGTTAGAACAACCAATTTCTGAAACCCATTCACAGTTTTAAGCATCTCACCCTTTTGAGGGCTTAAAATTTGTTGCAACTCTATAGGGAAACAGTTCCTTACAAAATTTAAAAGGGGGAAAAATTTAGCCGTAGAAAAATCTATATACTAGAAGCTTCAATGTGAAAGGTGGAGAACTTTCCAAACTTCGCTTGATCTCGTTTGATTAAATGTGTCTAAATATGAAGCAAACTTTGGCCTACTAAAATGATGGTTGAGAAAACCCAACATGGACGGTGGACTGGAGTGAGGGGGAGGGCAAAGAGAAGAACAGAGGATGCAAATTGGTTGAAGAAGAAGAAGAATTGGCCAAATTCATTTTTTTTTAAAAAAAAATCTATTGTTTTTTCATAATAAAATTGTCACTATCTGATTGGTTGATCTAACACGTACTCAATCTCACACATGTGGCATGTTGGGATCCGACTGTTCAAGAGACACCTCTGCCAAGTAGAAGTGTCTATGATCGTTAGAATAGTTAAGGTGTCTATCTGATAACTGGTGTGCAGTTTGAGGGGCGATCTGAGTATTTGGCCATTAAAATAGGTATGATTGAACTGTCGCCGGGGCGTTATGTGATAAAATGATGTATAACAAAGTAAAAACTAAGTTCTATTGAATAGTTATAAGATCATCAATATTAAGCGAGAGCGATCATTGGCTGCTAAGATCTAATACATTTTCAAATGAGTGTTGCAGAGAAGTGGATGCTAAGATGGATATACATCTTTACAAGATTATTAGACAAGATTAAACATGACTACATTAGGCAGAAGGTGCAAGCAGCACACATCGAGGATAAAATGAGAGAAGGGGGTGGATGCTAAGATGGATATACATCTTTACAAGATTATTAGACAAGATTAAACATGACTACATTAGGCAGAAGGTGCAAGCAGCACACATCGAGGATAAAATGAGAGAAGGGGGATAGTTTGGTCATGTACTATGTTGACCTCCAAATTCCTCAGTAAATAGGTGTAAAACCATGTTGAGGGTGTTAAGAAAACCATACAAAACAGATGGAGGAAAGTGTAAATCGTGTCCAATGTAAAGGATGTGGTTGATCAAGAAGAACAGGAGTGCCCATGGGAACTGAACGTGACATGTGAGTAGACTTGGCATATGGATTTTACTTTGGAGAAAGTACTCTGTATATATTCCTAGATCCTTAACTATTGTTGCACATAGTTTAGCAAAGTTTTCTGATTCTTTAGAGCAAGGAATATCTTGGGAGACGATATCCCAAGTGACATATAAATGACGTTGTGAACTCCGTCGGACATATAATGTCCTTGTCTGTTTTCATATCAAAACAGAAGAAGAAAAATAGGAAATAATGTTGGGAAAGGCAGGCAAGGGCACAATCAAAATGCCCCACAGGGTAGCAGCGGAAGAATACCCAAATCTAAACTTTCCCTTTCAACTTGAACCAAGAGGAGAAGCAAATCCAAGCAAAACAAAATAATATGGCAACAAGAATAAAACCAAGAACAAGAGACACCAAATTTACGTGGAAAACCCTTCAGTGTGAAGAGTAAAAAACCACGGGACCAAACTTCTACTATAATCACCAAAAGAGTTACAATATTGTTCTCCAAAATGGCCACCAAACAAGTGTCAAACAACAAGCAACAATACATAAACCACAGCACCAAAAACTAGAGAATAAAAGGAGTGAAAGCACCAAAACACAGCTACTGTTCGGGAATGAAGAACAGGAGCTACAGGCCACCAAATCAAGCTCTGTCAGTTCCTAATCAAAGATTGAGATGAGAGGAACAAGCAGTCCAAAAATCAGCTCAATCGGACAAGAAACGAAGCGGGAATCGCAATTTGAAGTTGACAGTTGTGGCTGGAATTTCGGTGCGAAAATCTGCTATTGTTTTCTCTCTATGGCTGCTGAAATTCTCTTTTTGTGATGATGAAATAAGACCTAAAAAAGATCAATATATATGCTCTATAGTATTGGGCCTATGGGCATAAGTGGGTTGGTCCAAATTGAGCTTTATTTATCCACATAGGAAGGGAAGAAGACCCAATAACCCAACAATTCTCCCCCTCCCGACTATGTAGAGAAGACCGTCATCCTGATGATTATGCAACAATCTCCAAACTTTCCTCTTGGCAAAGCTTTAGTCATCCTATCGGAACCATTATCATCCGTATAAATCTTCTCAAGTTCAAGCAACTTAGAATCCAACACATCCCGAATCCAATGGTATCTCACATCAATATGTTTAGACCGACCATGATATTTAGAATTCTTATCAAGATGTATGATACTTCGATTGTCGCAATGAAGCACATACCTCTCTTGAGCACAACCAAGTTCCCCCAAGAATCTCTTCATCCAAAGCAATTTTTTACAAGCTTCAACGGCAGCAATAAGCTCGGCTTCTGTAGTAGATAGAGCAACGCATTTTTGCAACCTAGATTGCCAAGACACAGCTCTCCCTACAAGTAACCAAATACCCTGAAGTAGACTTGCGAGTATCAACATCACCAGCCATGTCTGAATCAGTATAACCACAAAGAATAGGCTCCCCAGTACCAAAACACAAACTCAGACTAGAAGTGCCACAAAAATATCTCATAATCCACTTCACAGCATTCCAATATTCTCTTCCCGGATTAGAAAGAAAACGGCTAACAACACCAACAGCATGAGCAATATCCAGTCTTGTACAAACCATTGCATACATCAAACTACCAGCGGCTGAAGCATAAGGAACTTTCTTCATATCTTCCTTCTCATCATCACTAGAAGGACAATGCTTCATGCTCAATTTGAAGTGCATAGCTAAAGGTGTACTGACAACCTTAGCTTTATCCATGTTGAACCTTCGAAGTACTTTCTGAATGTACTTCTCTTGTGATAACCACAACTTCTTGGCCTTTCTGTCATGGACAATCTGCATGCCAAGAATCTGTCTTGTTGGTCCCAAGTCTTTCATAGAAAAAGACTTACTCAACTCTTGATTCAATTTTTGAATCCTGCAAGCATTATGACCAACAACAAGCATGTCATCAACATAAAGCAATACAATAATAAAGTCACCATCAGAGAATTTTTGCACAAAAACACAATGGTCTGAAGTAGTCTTCTTGAAGCCCTGCTGACTCATAAAGGAACCAAACTTCCGGTAGCACTGCCTCAGAACTTGTTTCAAATCATACAAGCTCTTTTTCAATTTGCAAACATAATTCTCTTTTCCCTTGACTTCAAAACCTTCAGGCTGCTCCATATAAATTTCTTCATCTAAGTTACCATGGAGAAAAGCAGTTTTAACATCCATTTGCTCAACCTCTAAATCTAGACTTGCAGCTAAGCCTGAACCACACGAATGGATAACATCTTCACAACTGGAGAAAATATCTCATCAAAATCAACTCCCTTTTTCTGGTTAAATCCCTTCACAACCAATCTAGCCTTGTACCGTGGAATTGGGTTACTATCTTCATGCTTCATCCGAAAAAACCACCTGTTTTTCAAAACATTCCTTTCTTTAGGCAGCTTAACCAAATCAAAGGTGTGATTATCATGCAAAGATTTAATCTCATCTTCCATAGCATCAAACCACTTTTCTTTTTCTTCACTTTCCATGGCTTCATTAAGACTCTCAGGTTCTCCCCCGTCAGTCAAAAGTACATACTCACTGGGAGAATAACAAGATGAAGGTATTTTCTCTCTAGTAGATCGTTTGAGAGAACTCTCTGAAGCATCAACAACTGGTTGTTGATCAACCATATCAACTTGCACTGGAGCATCAACAACATCTTGTTGTTCATTCTGAACATGATCATCATCTTTATTATCAACTTGATTTTCATCATCATGAAGATTTTCTTCGGGAGCAATAGTCAAAGGAATTGGATCAACATCAACTAGACTCTCACTACTCTGAGAATCGACTTTCTCAACTTTGTCAAAATCTTCAATTGTTTGGACTTCAAAGAACACAACATCACGGTTTCTAACAAGTTTCTTCTCAACTGGATCATAGAAACGATAGCCAAATTCATCTTGACCATAACCAATGAAGATACACTGCCTAGTTTTAACATCCAACTCTGACCTTTCATCCTTAGGAACATGCACAAAGGCTTTATACCCAAAGACTCTAAGATGATCATAAGAAACATTCTTACCAGACCAAACTCTGTCAGGGACATCACCATCCAAACCAACAGTGGGAGATAAATTGATAACATAAGCAGCAGTATTAAGTGCTTCTGCCCAAAATGAATCTGGCAGCTTAGCATCTGAAAGCATACATCTAACTCTCTCAACTAAAGTTCTGTTCATCCTCTCTGCTAAACCATTCAACTGAGGGATTTTTGGAGGAGTTTTCTGATGCCGAATACCCTGCTCTCTGCAATATATATCAAAAGGGTCAATATACTCACCACCATTATCTGAGCGGATGCATTTCAATTTCTTCCCTGGCTGTCTCTCAACCAACGCCTGAAAAGCCTTGAACACATCAAGTACTTGATCCTTGGACTTCAAAGGAAATGCCCAGAGTTTGTGAGAATGATCATCAATAAAAGTCACAAAGTAAAGTGCACCACCATGAGACCTTACTTTAAAAGGACCACACAAATCAGAATGCACCAACTCCAGCAAATCACGCTTTCTTGAAAGCGGATGACTCTGAAAAGACTCTTTTCTATTTACCGGCTAAGCAATGAACACACTTTTTCAACTTTGCTTGTTTCACTCCAGAAAATAAATTTTTCTTAGCCAAACTATCAATCCCCTTCTCACTCATATGACTCAGTCTTCTATGCCATAACTCTGATGAAGTATCATTCTCCACCAAGTTTATCAAGCCTCTAGAAGTAGAGCCCTGGAATACGTACAAGTTAGACAACTTGTCACCTCGAGCCACAATCATTGAACCTCTAGTAAGCTTCCACTGGCCAGCACCAAGGGTGTTAACCTCATCATCAAGGTTTCCTACAGAAATCAAATTCAGACGAACATCTGGAGCATGCTTGACATTATTGAGAACTAGTTTGGAACCATTGTTACTTTCCAAACAAACAGTGCTAATGCCAAGTACTTTAACTTCATCATTATTGCCCATTTTCAACATCCCAAAATTACCTGGAGTATAAGAAGAAAATAATTCCTTCTTTGGCGTAACATGAGAAGTAGCACCAGAATCCACAAACCAGCTAGACTCATCACGAACAAGATTAATGGCATTCTCTCCACGCAACAAGAAGATCATCATTAGCAACAACAGCAACACGATTCTCATTATTGGCTTCTTTCTTTTGTCGTTTCATAGCTCTCTTATGCTTGTAGCAATATTTCATGATATGCCCCTTTTTGTTGCAACAGTCACATGTAACATTCTTCAATTTGGACCTCGACTTGCTTCTACTTTTATCTCTATCATTCGGACCTCTGGACTTATTTCTCCCCCTCTCTTCAGTAACCAAAACGTCAGAGTGTGAAGATGAAGAAGATGAGGCCTGAGATCTTCTCATCTGTTCATTCAAGACACCACTCTTAACATATTTCATAGTCACAATACCACCGGGAGCAGAATTAGTCAAAGAAACTCCAAGAGTTTCCCAAGAGTGTCAGGCAGAGTATTAAGAAGCCAAAGTCCCTGAATTTCTTCATCGAACTTTACACCCATTTCGGACAGCTGGTCAAGGACACCCTGAAAATCATTTATATGATCAGAAATAGGACTGCCTTCTTTATACCTAATATTCATCAATGCTTAAGCAGGAACAACTTGTCATTGCCAGTCTTCGAAGCATAAAGTGTCTCGAGCTTGTTCCACAAACTTCTGGCATGTGTCTCATTCACAATATGATTTCTAACATTATCTTCAACTCATTGTCTAATATAGCCACAAACCTGTAAGTGCTCAAATTCTCAATCCTCATCTGTCATGAATTGAGGTTTAGTAGACGCAACCACAGATAAATGCATTTTCTTGACAAAGCGCTCTTTCATCTTGCCTTTCCAAGTATGATAGTTACTACCATTCAAACACACCATCTTGCTCATATTTGCCTCCATCGTTCAAATCAACAATCAATAACAACCTCGCCCTGATACCACTTTGTTGGGAAAGAGGCAAGGACACAATCAAAGAGCCCGACAGGATAGCAGCGAAAGAATACCCAAGTCTAAACTTTCCCTTTCAACTTGAACCAAGAGGAGACAAGCAAATCCAAGCAAAATAAAATAATACGACAGCAAATAAATCACCATACAAATACGATAAGACAAGAATAAAATCAAGAACAAGAGACACCAAATTTACGTGAAAAACCTTTCAGTGTGAAGAGTAAGAAACCACGGGACCAAACTTCCACTATAATCACCAAAGAGTTACAATATTGTTCTCCAAAATGGCCACCAAACAAGTGTCAAACAACAAGCAACAATACATAAACCACAGCACCAAAAACTAGAGAATAAAAGGAGTGAAAGCACCAAAACGCAGCTACAGTTCGGGAATGAAGAACAGGAGCTACAGGCCACCAAATCAAGCTCCGTCAGTTCCTAATCAAAGACTGAGATGAGAGGAACAAGCAGTCCAAAAATCAGCTCAATCGGACAAGAAACGAAGCGGAAATCGCAATTTGAAGTTGACAGTTGTGGCTAGAATTTAGGGGCGAAAATCTGTTATTGTTCTCTCTATGGCTGCTGAAATTCTCCTTTTGTGATGATGAAATAAGACCTAAAAAGATCAATATATATGGCCCATAGTATTGGACCTATGGGCATAAGTGGGATGGTCCAAATTGGGTTTTATTTATCCATATAGGAAGGGAAGAAGATCCAATAACCCAACAAATAAGAATCAAGCATACTAAAAGTGAGTGAATGGTATACAAACTTTCCTTAAAAGGCCATTTATGTTGGAGAACCAATTCATCTGGCTCAAATCCTTACTGACAGTGTGAGAATAAAACATACTATCAAACATATATGCTTTGATTCAGTTGAGAAAACCAAAGAACCCTCTCTCACCCCCACACCCACACCCACAAACCCCCAAAAAGAAAAAAAAATCCACCAGAAAAGCAAATATGTCAGATGTAAGGCAAATGTTGTACCATACCTGAGTCTTAAGATATTGATCAAATTCTTTCTTCTGGCGCTCCATTTCTGTTTTAATGTTGTCACCAAGAGACATTATAACTGATGTTGATGTATTCATACTTCCACTTGCGGAAGTGACAGAGGAGTTGGGTTCATCATCATCATATGATAGCTTTAAACCAGTCGATACAGGATTTTGTGCAAGAACATTAGCTGGCTGTTCAGTGTCATCATGAGCCAAATTATGATTCAAGGAAATTTGCAGCTTTTGCTGCCTGGAAACATCTTCTGCTTCCCTGCCTCGTTTATTATGCCGAATCAGGGGCGTAAGATGCTCATTTACAAAATAATTTACAGGATCAGTAGTGGAGCCAAGTGGGACTGTAGCAAATGAAAGAACACATTGTAAACACTTTATAACAATGTACATATCAGCATGAGTTCATTCGTGGAGCAGAAAGATTAGCATGCCTAGAACTAATTCAAGGGAACATCAAACTAGAAATTGAGTGATGCCTGAGAATTTTGCTGCAAGATCCCATTGGCTCTTGTTATCTTTGAGCATAAACTTAGATGAAAAATCTATAATAATGAAGTTTTCCTCTTCAAATCTAAGTTGATATGTTCCTCGCATATTTTCAATTAGTACACCAATGTTCCAGTTTTAGCAATCTCAGTTAATATAGGGCCAACTTTTAACTCCAATTCAAAGTTGCTCAAACTCTCCAAACGTTCCATTAGGTGTTTGTCGGACCCTCCGAAAGCTATGCATTATGAAATGGGTAAGGCATCATTTTTCGAGTGTCCAAGCAACATGGCTCCAATTCACTATCTAACCATATTATTGAAGTTAAGAAAGCTATATTTAAGGCATATACTTTCACAAAAATCCCAACTCCGTTTTCAGTTCCTCTTCCCTGATTCACTATACGGACAACTTTTAACTCCAATTCATTATGTAAACCATATTATTGAAGTTAGGCTGAAGCTAAAGAGCCTAAAGCTAAAGCATTAAAACCATATACTTTCAAACAAAAACCCAACTCTATTTTTCACTTCCTTACCCCACCCTACTTAGACATTAAGCTGATATATGCCTGTCACTACCTCTGGTTTTCCAGTAAATCTTGACTTTCCGAGCATAACCCAATGCTTTTCGTACAAGTAGAACATTACAGCCCACTAATGGCCTATAAGATAAAACTATGGTTTGATCACAAAGAGGACAAGAGATGCACTTCTAAAAGACACCATGAGAAACATCAGAATTGCAGCATCAGTAGCAGAAAGACAAGATAAGACTTGCCAATTAGTTCAATACAGATGCAGTGACTCAACATTTAAAAGAGGTTGAAACTGCAGATAAATAAATAAGAGCATATGAGGTTCCGTTGGCTGATACTGTTTCAAATTTTCCTCATCCTTTAATACTTATAAGTACATGAAAGACCCACCCAAGACCCCTAACTATAAGCAAAAGCCAGACTACAGGTTTAGGAAGAGGTAGCTAAACTGCAAACACTAACAACAAGAGAAGAATTCTGAAACAACATTCAAAGTCATTCTATCAAATTTGGTCGGCCACGATAAATTTCATGCCTGCAACTTGGTATGCCCATTGCCCAATGAAGGTTCACAATAATTATAGTTATTCAAAAGGTTAATAGTATCTAGAATAATAAACAATAAACATTCAATAGATTGAAAAGTGAGAAAAAATAGATACTTATAATGGTCATGTTGCTGAGGATGAAATACAAATACCAAATAGCTCACAATCCACTTTCAACATATGCTACTAGAACAAGAACTCACAGCTTCCAAATAATTGAAGTTGATTTGGTGCACTAGCAGTATACTGGAAACCATTCTCATCCACAAAAATAGGAAGTTGAGAGTTGGTACCATTGCCTCTATACATTTTCCAAGGAAAAGAATCTACTCGGATACTGAGCAAGTTCACCTGCATATGAAGGAAGAAATATACCCTGTAAAGCCACATTTATTGGATCACATTTGAACAACAGAGATTAAAAAGACCTGAATATAAGTAATAAAAAGGTTATTAATAGCTACCAAATTTTAAAAACCACATTTACCCATCATACTCTCCATTTAAGCTGAGATGCATGGCTAATTGTAGAAATTAAAGCTTGTTCAAAAATTGCATCTTAAAAGATTTTTTAAAGCCATCAAAGCATACTGCTTCCTCTTTTCTTCTTTCAAAAGACAACCGTGTGAAAAAGTTACCAGTTTTAAAAAGAAAAAAGAAAAAAAGACAACCGTGTGAAACTTGCAAGTTCTACTTATATACTACACAACTTTACTAGATTTGAAATCATAAATCTCACTTCATCTAGTTTTAGATGAACATATCTCCATTCACCCCCAACCCTGGACCACCAGGAAATGAAGAACCGATCCCCCTTCAAACCCTACATTTCTACCTGAATACCTATGTATATTGTTCTAAAATGAGACATAAAATCTGAACCAATCATGATGTTACTACAGAGATCAAAGCCAATTTATTTTCCAATGGAATCTCCAATACACTGAAACAATAAGTAATATTATCATAAACCTACGGTCTCCCAAAAAAAAGAACTGGATAAAAAGATTGCCGCATCTTCCCCTTCTCCTGATTAAAGGAAGTAGCATCTCACCCTCGTCTAGGCAAAGCCACTAATTTTAGGACACGGTTGGCCTAAACTAGGACCCTTTACTTTCTGGTTCCAAAACAAAACTACTCCAGTATCTCTACAAATTTAGAAAGTCACTTAAAAGTTAATACTATAACAATGCAAATGTGGTACCCAAATTTCAATTGAAAGGTCAACATACAAAGTTACCCAAAAGTTCAAGCAACTTAAAAGACTCAAAGAGGAAACTATCTCTAAATGTACAACACACACATCCTGAAATTAGGAAAATTCATCCTATGAAACATGTGGGGGTTCATACTCATATCTGAAAAAAAAAAATAGGGGGGGGGGGGGGGGGGGGAGGTAGAACTATTATGAACAAGAATGCTATTTCGACTCTTAATTTCAATCAATCTGACATATTACATACCAAATATTGATTTTCCTAGAACTATATACTAACACAACAACAACATAACCAGTATAATCCCACAACTATATACTGACACAAGGTCAACCAAAAAAACAAATTAAACTTTTTTCCAAGATTCAATAATCTGAAAATCTTGTACCCAAAAGTTAATCTGAATCTCCAATAACAAGTAAAAATAAAGCTTATCAAAGAAGTTAAAAAAGAGCCTAGAGATAGCTGTTAGCTTGACCTTCTTCAATAAAATGAACCCATCTTGATCCTGCAAATTCCTATACAAGTCAAACCATTAATCCACAAAATAAAATTAAAAAGAAAAAAACAACGATCTTGGAAATGTTATATACAATATACTAAAAGAGTAAAAAGAAACTAGTAGCGGATGACGGTTTTCAAGAATTCAAGAGAGAGAGAGAGAAGGAGCTAGAGAGGCTTTTTCTGTCTGCAAGAAGAGAGATGGAGATAATAAAGGCAAATAACAGTCACGTGGTGTGCTGTCTATTAAAAAAAAATATTTAATAAAAAAATAAATTAAACATAAAATATTTTATATGAGGCTTATTTAAAAAAAAAAATTATAAGTATTTTTTATAATAATTTTGTTATATCACTTTTAATTAGAGGTGTCAAAATGAATCAAATTGAATTGATTCGTCCAACTCGATTAATATTTAATGTATTGAGTTCAAAATAATTTGTTATTGGGTAAATCCTAACTCATTAAGGATGTGTTTGGTATGAAAGAAAATCTTCTCCATGAAAAATATTTTCCTAGAAAATATTTTCTTGGAAAACAAATTGGTTTCTTACTTATTTTCTTATGTTTGATTGGTGAATGAAAAATATTTTCTAATGTTTGGTTGGTGAATGAAAAAATATTTTTTAAAAAATAAATTTTAGTGTTTAGCTAAAGGGTAAAAATATATTTTAAAAAAATAATTTTTGATCCCGAAAATTTTTTCTTACAGTGTGAACGATATGAAGGCGAAAAAATATTTTCTAGAAAAATAAGTTGTTTCTTACTTATATTATTGTGTTCATTATGCAAATTGGGTAATTATATATTTTCTAGAAGTATTTGTATATATTTAACAAAAACAATATGAACGACTAGAATAAAAAGGGTGGGATAAGAAAAAAAATTGAATTTTTTTAGGAAGGGGGTTGGGGTTGTCAAAATAGATAGCAAGGGTAGGGTAAGAAAAATATTTTATTTTTAAAAAAAAAATTAAAATTTTTTTTGGGATAAGAAAAAAAATATTTTTTAATTTTTTTTTTTTTTAGGGGAGGAGGAGGTTAGTTGGGGGGGGGGGGGGTAAGAAAACAAGTTTGAATTCTCTTGGAAAATTAATTTTTTTTAGGTAGTAGGGGTTTGAGTTTTGGGGTAAGGATGAGATAAGAAAAAAATATGAAATATTTTTTTGAATGGGGGTGGTAGGGGGTGGAGGTCGGGGTAGGGGAGTGAGGGTGGGGTAAGAAAAAACTTTAAATTATTTTTAAAAATAAATTTAAAAAATTTAAAAAAAAATTCGGGAGGAGGAGGGAAGGGAGTTGGTAGGGGTTGGGGGAGTGGAGGGGGTAGGTAAAGTTTGATTTTTTAAAAAAAAAAAAAAAAATTAGTTTTTGGGAAGGGATGGGGGTTGGGGGGAGGTTACGGGTTTGGGTTTTAGGTAGGGGATGTGGTAAGAGAAAAATTTGAAATATTTATTTTGAATGGAGTGGTAGGGGGTGGGGTGGGGTAGGGGTTGAGGGTTGGGGGTAGGAGATTAGAGGTCTGAGTAGGGGTGAGTGGTTTTAAGAGTTATATGAATATTTCAACTTAAGAGTGAGTTTGAAAGAGGATTTTGGAAAATGTTTTCCTTACTTTTTGAAGGAAAGTCATTTTCCTTAAATTTGAGGAAAATAAATTGATTTGAAAAACATTTTTCAAAAACAGTTAAGCCAATCAAACATGAGAAAATTAGAAAACATTTTCTGGAAAATGTTTTCCGTCATACCAAACACACCTTAAGTCTCAACCCATTTTTAAATGGAAAAAGGACATGGACTGGTCATTTTTTAAAGGATAAATTACACAAAACTCAAACTTACTATATTACCCAATATCATTTACCTTTTTAAAATTTACATTAAATTCCGGTTTTCAGCTTTACTCTTTATACATATCAATAAAATCCCACATCTTATTTTTACTCTCATGAAAGATATTTTTTTTCAGAGATTTACTTCTCTACTTCCCTTAAATCTCTCCTAAATTATAATCAATTAAAACATCTTCCATCTCCAAATCATTTTTTTTCAAAGATTTACTTCCCTAAAATCTCTGTCAAATTATAATATTAACATACTGCCACTACGAACCAAGCCAAGTCGTACTTCTTCTCCCCTCAAATTTAATAGGGTAACTTACATACTCTCTGTCAATATCGTCAGCTTCTCACTTCAATTCAACTTGCACAAAAATAGCTATATAGTTCAATTCTTTACCTTTCCATAGTAAAGTTATTATGTATAACAATTAATAGCTATCAATATTAGTATACAACTCCTCTTGACTCAATAATCAAATTTTGATCCTACAAAATCTCTTTTATAATATACCAGCTCGACTAGGATCAAGACTCCTTACAACTCTTCCAAATTATAATCATTAGTTAAAACATCTTCCATCTCCATTACTCCATCCTTTTCAAATCATCAATGTACTACATTATATTAAAAAAAAATTCAGTTATTTCAAAAAGGTGAGTTAATTGTTTAACTGATTTTAAGTTAATCCGCTTGATACATATATAAAAATATTAATTTTCTGGATACATTTTCATAGTGTAGCGGTGATTCATATGAATGAAACTTTTGTTATCAGTATATGGGTGATACATTTGTTGACACTGTATGACTGATACATTTTGTTGTTAGATTATTGGTGATACATTTTATTGACAATGTACAAGTGATACATTTGCCATCAGATTATTTGTGATACATATGTCCTAAATGTTTCTATATCTATTATATTTTTTGATTCATTTATAAATGGGTGATACATTTAACATGTGAATAAATGAATCATCCTTTAACTTGTGTTTTTCTCGGTACATTTATTTCAACTATAAAAATGTATCACTAATATAACATATAACCTCTTAGAACTAATGCAATCAATATTAATATGAATCACAAAACTTTCATAAACATTTAATATGAATCACATAAACTTCAAACTCACACTTTTTAAATATGAATCCGAAATTTCAAACTTCAACTTATATGTCAAGTATGCTAAATGTATCATATATATTGAATATCTAATTTTATCATAGAAATACAATCAAATGTATCACACATATTTTAGATGTATCACATAGTAATCCTCCGTTGTCAAATAATAATTCAGATTTCAAATATATCACGTATTCAAATAATGCTTCTTCTTCTCCTTCTTCTCTTCTTCATTCACTTCCATCGATGACGTCATACTAGTTTGCACATGAGCAGAGAACTTTTCATAAACCACCAAATTATTCTCTAAATTCAAAGTCAAAAATTCCTCTAAATCCTCTAATTCCGAACAAACTCTAACCATAGCACTGTTTTGCCATCGCCATCGAGCAGAGTTTCGATGAGGCGATCTTGCCGTTTCCATTGATATCGAATAGAGTGAAGGCTTCCTTCATTGAGGATATTTGATCGTTTCTCAGATCTTTTCCCATTGCTCCGATGATTTTTCTCTCTTTAGCTGTTTTTCTTCTTCACCCCTCAAATGAATTTGGGAATTCAAATTTTTGTTTAAATTTGAAAGTTGATTAGGAGTATTGCTGTTTTGTGAATCTCATTAATTCATTGTGTAACTGATTGTGCGTGATTTGTTCACAGAATAAAAGAGTATCTGTTACTTTCTTAAGTAAATATTTAGTCAGTTTTAAATGTATCACTTTTTATATGTATCACGTTAAAACAAATGTATCACAATTTTAAAAAATCAGGATATAATGTAATTAACCAAATAACTGGGATAAAATGTAATAACACTTAAACATTCGGGGATTTATGTAAGTTACCATTTTTTCGTAAAAATAGCCCACAATTTGAAAATGTGGACAAGTATTATCCAGTCAGCCCAATTTATTTTTCTCTTTTAGCCATTGGTCCAGTCGGCCACATGCAGTTTCTATCCCAAAATCATACACTTTTATACATATTGATACCCTTTTTTACGACATTGCTACACTTTTTAAAAAAGAGAAGGGATCCTATACCCAATTGATACTCTTTTATACCATATTGATACACTCTTATAACAAGATAGAAAGGGAATTTATGCATGCATATGCACTGTTCATATATCCAATTAATACTCTTTTATACTAGATTGATATACTTTTATACCATATTTGATACAGTCTGTGCAAGCATATACAATAACTATTTTCTATTAATCGTCCAACTAAGACAAATAACAATTTTTCTTAAAAAAGGATAGAAATAGGGAGTATATTTTTACTCCATAGTTTGATATCAACAAATCTTCTTTTGTTACACTTTTCTACTGTATAACCTACCTAAAAATTCTTACTCTGCTTCAAAATTCTCTTTTTGATTTTAAGGTTTTTGGTGAAAATGGTGAAAAAATCGGGTTCATCGAATGGAAAAGCAAGCAAGAAAGTGGTGAAAGACAATCTTTTATCTTTTTATGAATTTACTAAGGATGATTTATCATTAAAGAGAGTCGTTGTACAAATTATTCCCGATTTCAAGTTGCATTCAAACTCTAAATTTGTTGGTCAAATCTCTACCGGAAGAAAGACTCGATCACAGAGTAAAACAGGTGTGAAGGGTAAAGATATTGAATCTAATCTGAAGAAGAAATTGCTCAAATCATGCACAGAAAAAGGTGGTTCAGTGAAAAGTAAATTAGTTTTGAAATGGAAGTTGATGAAGTGTGTTAATGCTGCTAGGAAAAGTAAGGAAAAATTTGTACAGCTGTATGATGGTGGTATTCCACCGAACTTTGAGGTTCAAAAATAAAAATGGTATACGACTTTTACTGGTAGTGGCTATTTTGTGGGTATTTAATTGTGAGTGTTATTTTTATGGTATTATTTTAGTTTTAGGTGCTATTTTTGTCCTTTCTCCTTTTTAAATTGGGTTCAAATGAGCCCAATTCAATTTCCACTTCAACTCATTTAATAGAAAAATTATTTTCTTAATAGCAACAATATGTCCTCCCACTCTCAAAATTACCCATCTCACCTCACACGCACTTCACCCCAACCCTACTACACCCCCAGCTTATCCCACCCTGACCCCGACTTCGTTAAATAAATTATTTTTATTTCTTAAAAAAAACTTTTTATAAAAAATTTTAAATCCACCCAACCTCATCCTCTTCCCCCTCCCTTCTCCAAACCCCCAACCCCACACTCACCCAAAAAATTTATTTTTTTAATTCTTTTGAAAAAAATTAAAAATCTTTTCTTACCACACGATCAAAATCCTACCTTTGCCCCTTCCCCACATCCCCTGCCCCTCCCAAGAAAAATATTTTTTAAAAAAATTACTTTTTAAAAATAAAAAAAAATTATATAAAAAAATCTTACCCCATGATACAGGTGCCAAGAGCTCAAGGCCATTCACAAGGAGTCAAGCCCGAGAATTACAAAGTCTACAAGCCATGTTTATGAAGATGGATGCTTGTGAGTGTATCATGAATTCACCCAAAGGAGTGCATGTGCTAAAGTGTGAAGAGGGACCTTGAAAACACTCTAAGGCCGCCTCTTATACACATTCCAAGGGCGCCTCTCTTTCAAGCTCATTAAGGACATTTTGGTCTTTATATGTAATAACTATAAATAGACTTTTAGGCTTATTTTTTCATTAGTTATTGAATGATATTGAAAGACAAACTTTGAATTACCTTTTCTTCTCTCCATTGTGAGATTGTAACTAGGGTTAGCATCTAGTGTGAATTTCACTAGTGTTGATAATTGGCTTAGAAACGTTGGTGCTTGTGGAAGATTGAATTTATCTTGTGTCAACGTAAGATCTTGGTATTACCTATATAGGTCATTTGGGTCTTGGGATTTGATACATCCTTTGATTCTCTTGATTTGTCTGTGTTTATGCCAAGATATCTATCTTTCCATTTATGCATTAGTTGTGTTTTTGTCTCTTAATCCGATTGTGTTTTATCTCTTGAGTTAGTGTTCTCAGTTTTTATCTCTTTCTTTTAGGCTTATTTTCATCTTTATAGATTAGATCTATATCATTTGGTACCAGAGCCACATTTTAGGGTTGTTCTTACAACTCTAAGTCTTAGATTGTTGTTACCTTGAAGAAAATCATCACAAAAATAGAGTCAAAAGTCCAAAAATCACAAAAATATGTTGAGTCTCGTTTTGGTCACTTAGATCCGAATTTTAGATCCTAGATCTACTTAGTTTTTGTGTGTTTTATGAGTTTCTAACGCTAGATTCTTGTTCCCAAGCACTAAAAGAGTCTAGATCTAAGATTTAAGCTAGATTCGAGTTATTTTGAACCTTCCTCCATTGTTAAGCTTGTGTTTGAAGGTTTTGGAGGGTGAATCTCGATTTGGGTCATTGTGGTTGTGACGTTTTGGGACTGATTTTGTGATATTTGTGTTTGTCTTGGCTAAGTGACCTTGGATCTTCAAGAAGTTTCAAATTTGGAGGTCATTTGCCTTGTGGTCAAATGTTGGTCAACTCTTGAATATTCTTGTTGTTCTTCCTCATCTTCATATCTTGTTGAAGAAGAATATTCAAAAGTAGATGTTTGGTCTTGAAAAAGGAGGAAAGAGAGTGTAGTACTTATTCAAGGAAATTTCCAAGAACCTTCCTAGTAATCCAAAAAAAAGAAAACAACAAAAAGAAAGGAATAATCAAGCACAATTGAAAGTACAAGTGAGGGGGGGACTATTTCAATTCAAATTCATTTAAAGCTTGAAAAAGGCTCCAAAAACCTTGAAATTTCCCCCAAAATTGATTCTACACTCTTGGGATTGAAGTTGGCCGAAGCTCAAAATTGAAGAACAAAAAAAAATTGCAAAATTATCGTCCAATCACAAGTTGCCACGTCACCCCTCTTGAACAACCAAATTCTGAGCTCAAATTTTGATTTCTTAGTTTCTATTCTTATTTCCTTAGTTGAATTTTGTTGATTCTATCACTAATTGGCAAATTAGTAACTATATATTAGGTTGTGAATTAGTTTAGAGTTCTTTTCTTTCGTGTTTATGTTCTTTTTGTGTTTTTCTCTTTTTGTGATTCGTTGTAATTTATTGGCACAAGTTCGAACAAGGTTTTATTTGAGTCATTTCAAATGAAAATTTACTCCGGACAAGAGCATATTCATCCCTTAATCACTCACGAAGTACAAGCCGATTTTTAACACTTGTGAAGTCAAGTGTGAGGTAAACAAAAAGAGTGAGAGTATGGTGAGGCTGTTTTTGAACTAATTTGTGTTTTGTTTTGTAGGTTTGATTTCTTTTAGGTACAATTGCAATGGAACCCGAGGCTACAACGTCCCAAACCATGTATAACAATGTCAACAATGTTATCTTGGCTCGTCTTGAAACTCTTTCCCATGAAATGGCTAGAATAAATGTGGGTTTTGATAGATTAGACACAGAAATTGGCTCAATGAAAGGGGATATGGCATCAATGAAAGGGGATGTGTCAATATTGAGTGGAAGGATGGATCAAGTTGAGAGTCAAAGGAACTCCCGACCCTCTACTCCTCAACACTACCATGTGTCTTCGATTGGACAAGCCCAAAACACCTATACTACCATCACACTCGAGACCCTCCATCAAATTCTCTATCCACCGAGTCCTCCACTAAATCACACCCAAACCCCCACTTACTCACAAACTCAAAACCCCACAAGACCTCTTGACCCTCAATTCACTCAAGTCCAACAAGAAGGGCTTGGAAGCCAAATGTCACTACCAAATCCGAATATTTCATCCCAAGCTCTACTTAACCTAACCCCCCCCCCCCCCAAACCCGAATGCTCCACTACAAGCTCCACCTAACCAAAGGCCTTATCCTCCACTAAATCCCCCATTCTAAGCTCCACTTAACCCTAACCAAAATATCTATGTAGAGAAATATGGTAGAAGGTATTAACATGAGGGTTATGGTGCTTACAATGATGACTACATGATTGAAGAAGAGATGAGGGATAGGTATGAGCAAAGAGGGCATCAAGGTAGATACCGAGGACATAAAGGTAGACTTGGTCATAGGAATCTACAAGGAAATTGAGAGATTGGCATCAATTCTATTAAGATTGGTATTCCTACTTTCAAATATGGGAGTGATCCCAAAGTGTATCTTGCATGGGAGTCTTTTTGTGAAAAACTTTTCCAAGTGAATGATCTTACCGAAGAAAAGAAGAGTTGTTATGCTATAACCCACTTTAAAGGTTATGCCAACATATGGTGGGACTATACTAAGAGGTTTGGGAATGTGATGATTGGTGGTCAACCTCCTCCTTGGGAAATATTGAAGAGGCTTGTGAGGGAGAGATACGTACCGGAGATATATAGACATGAGCTCCTTGCCAAACTATACAACTTAAGGCAAGGAAGAAAGAGTGCCATGGCTTACTATGATGAGTTTCAACAATTGATTTTAAAGCTTGATCACCGGGGAGAACAAGTACATCATGACATCATACGCTTCAAAGTTGGATTGAACAAAGAGATCTCTTCTCACATGACTCTTCAGAAGTTTAAAACTATTGATGGTATCGTTTAAAGGGCACTAGAGGTTGAGAGGGAAATCAAAGAAAAGGTGGCCTATAAGTCCAACAACCAATAAGGACCCGCGGGTTGGTCTAGAAACAAAGAGATAATTCAATCAACTTTGGGTTAGAACAAGAACAAAATTCCTTTATATAATGCTCCACAAGCCATGACCAAGTCTACTCAATATCAGCCTCCAAGAAATGAAGGTAAGCCAAATCCAACTTACAATTCTAAAGGGTTCCAATACTTTAAGTGTCAAGGTTGGGGAAATAAGGCAAGTGAGTGTCCAAACTGAAGGAATGTAATCCTAAGTGAGGGGAATTTATACTATCTTGGAGAGGATGTAGAATTAGAAACCGAGGAGAATAAGGCCAAGCCTCAAGATGAAGAGCAAATTGATGATGAGTTACAAGAAGAATGTGTTGAAGAGGACACTTGGCCACAAGATGCTGAGTGTCAAGTTCCAAACTTTATGGTGAGACAAGCTATGGTAAGTAAGTTTTTAGATGATTCAAGCCAAAGGGAGAATCTATTCCATACTAAGTCTCTTATCAAGGGAGGTGTATGCACAATAGTTATTAATAGTGGGAGTTACACTAATGTTGTTAGTTCTACTATTGTTGACTTCTTAAAACTTTCTACTACTTCACATGCAAGCCCTTACAAGCTACAATGGTTGAATAATTATGGAGAATTGAAGGTAACCCGACAATGCTTGATTCGGTTTAAGGTAGGAAACTACCAAGATGGAGTGTTGTGTGAGTTAATTCCTATGAAAGCATAACATTTGTTATTGGGTTGACCATTACAATTTGATAGGTATACCAAACATAATGGAAGAACCAATAGTTACTCACTTGAACATGGTGGCCAAAAGTTCACACTTCACCCTCTCAAGTGAGTGAAATGCATCAACAATTGAGGGAATTGAAAGAAAAAGGAGAAAAAGGTGAATGAACCCGAGAGTGTGACATGTGGGGAAGCCGAGGGGGTCTCAAATTCAAAGAGTAAAGAGCCTATGGTTATGTTGGCTAGGAAGAAGGATCTCTTTAAGGAGCATGATGACTAAACACCTATGATTCTTCTAACCCATGCTTTTACTTCTAACCCTTCTTTTTCTTCTCCTATTACTCCTTCTATTTTCTTTGTTTTGCAGGAATTTGAAGATGTTTTTCCAAAGAAACTTCTACAAGGGTTACCCCCACTTTCGGGAATTGAGCATCAAATTGATTTTGTATTAGGCTCTTAATTGCCCAACAAACCAGCATATAGAAGTAACCCTACGGACACCAAAGAGATACAAAAACAAGTGAAGGAACTTCTCAACAAAGGATACATCAAGGAAAACACGAGTCCATGTGCGGTTCCGATTTTGTTGGTGCCAAAGAAAGATGGAACATAGAGAATATGTATGGACTATTGGGCCATGAATAAGATCCCGGTAAAGTATCACTATCTTATTCCTCAATTAGATGATATGTTTGATGAGTTGAATGGCTCTTGTGTGTTCTAAAAAATTGATCTTAGGTGTGGCTATCACCAAATTAGAACGCAACTGGGTGATGAATGGAAAACTGCCTTCAAGACTAAGTTTGGTCTCTATGAGTGGATGGTTATGCCATTCGGCCTCACTAATGCTCCTAGTACTTTCATGCGGTTAATGAATCATATGATGAAATCGTTCATTGGAAAGTTTTTTGTTGTGTACTTTGATGATGTCTTGGTTTGTAGCAAATCCCTTGAAGAACATGTGTTGCATTTTCAAAGTATGTTTGATGTCCTTAGAAAGGAAAAGTGATATGCTAATCTTGAGAAATATTCTTTTGGTGTTGATAAAGTTGTGTTCTTAGGATTTGTTATAAGTTCAAGAGGAGTTGAGGTGGATAAATCCAAGATAGATTCTATTAAAAGTTGGCCGACCCCAAGATCTATTGGAGAAATCTGAAGCTTCTATGGGTTGGAAAGCTTTTATAAAAAGCTTGTCAAAGGGTTTAGCACCATTGTTTCCCCTTTAATCGAGATCATTCAAAAGGACCAACCTTTCAAGTGGGGTGCTGAACAAGCTAAGGCCTTTGAAACCTTGAAATCTATGATCATTTATGCCCCTTTGTTGCAATTACCTAACTTTGATAAGATGTTTGAAGTTGAATATGATGTAAGTAAAGTAGGAGTAGGGCTCGTCTTAATGCAAGATCTCAAACCTATTGCCTATTTTAATGAAAAGCTCAAGGGCTCAACTCTAAATTATTCCACTTATGATCTAGAGTTATACGCCTTGATTAGATCTTTGGGAAATTGGCAACACTACTTGTTAACCCATGAGTGGTACCTGCTATGAGCACTGAATATTAATACTGCAATAATGTGGAAGTATAACTAAAATGCCATAAGATTCACAAACATTGAAAACCAATGCTGAAATACTGAAGTAATACTGGAAAGAAAACTGAACAACTGTTTGAAATAATCTAGTCTGAAAGCCTCTAACTATCGAGATGGGGAGTTGATGTGACAAGTCCCCAACTAACTCCAAAAAACTAAATAAAATGAGTCTACTAAAATATTGAAAAGAATAACTCAGTCCTCGAAATATGAGGACTCACCATTGTAGTCGCTGCTAATAATCTAAACTGCTAAGTACAATCTGGAGCCCTTGCGTCCGAACCTATGATATTAAATATCATAGCGCAAAAGAAAAGGTATGCATCAGTACTTTGAATGTACTGGTATGCTAAGTGAGGTAGGCTGATATACATGGGTTTATGTGCATGAGATGATGACTGACTGAATGATATGAACATGACTAAATGAGAGTACATAGATAACTGAGACTACTGTAAATACTGAGTATGCAATACTATGCACATATACTGTATCTGGGATCATACTGAAACTGAATACTGAGTTCTGATAACTGAGCGACTGATATATGAGATTTCTAATAATTGAATTACTAATAACTGGGTGACTGTTTTTGACAGTCCTGATTTTGTAGAACTGAACTGAGTTCTATACTGAGTCTGAAACTGAAACTGTAACTGTGGGAGTGTTTATATAATCGAAATACCCCGATATAAGCTGAGTTGGGGTCCAACCTGTAACCCCAGTTGAAAGGTTGTTAGCACTTTGCCAAGGGATACTAACAGGACTGGGTAAATCCTAATCTGGCAGAAAGACCCATAATTTATATGTATAGTTGCGTCAACCCTTGTCTGGCATGAAAATGTCTTACCCTACGCTGGCTACATAGTTCTATAACGTAAGGACTGCTACTAAGGGTCAAACCCTATGCTAGCAGGAATGCCCCCATCCCTGGGTTCGCTCGGTGCTGAATTCTACTCTTAACTGAAAGGACACTGAACTGATCACTAGACTGTACTAAGCTTGACTGAACTGTTACTGATCATATTGACTGACTGACCTGGACTGAGTTCACTGACTTCTGTAACTGATTGAATTTTACTATTCGTAACGTTACTGAGACTATCATGTAGCTACTGTAATTCTAGGTAAACAACTAGATTATCGAGTATTGAATACCCCCAGGACTCGATGGCATCTATACTAATAGAACATGGCAATACTTGAAACATGGCAATAGTCAACTGTTCACAATTCAATCATTGAGATATTTCATCAAGCACTTGGAAGTCATGAACTTGTACATGAATAGGAATACATGCTAACATATCATAATTATACCATTCAATTCACATAGGCACTCCAACGAACACTTGCAAGGAATAACTTTAGCATGCTAGTAATTTAAACATGTAGTAATGGCATGAGTTCAATACTAGGGTCACCAATGAATCACAAATGCACAATTAACTCAATTAAACATTTTGTCAAACACCTAGGAGGCATAATCTTGTACTTGGGCATGAATAATATGTTGATGCATCATGATTACAACCATCAATTTACAATTCAAGGGTTGTGACATGGGGATTACAACAATTTCATACATGATATCTTACACTCATGAAAACTACTATTAAATCTTGAATTGGAAACCCATACAAATAACATGAACATAAAAACAACCCAATTGATACATGTAATTCATGAAACTATTAACTTGAGATTTTAAAAAGGATTCTTGAACTCTAAGGGTGGAAGAAAACCCAAGGATGAACACCTAACATACCTGGATTATTAATTCTCTGAAAATCATTGGAATCTTCTTGATGCTTGAACTTGGAATTGGATGCCCGAGGGTTTTGTTCTTGAGTGTTTTTGAGAGAATGAGTGAATGATGAATGAAATTTGCCTTTAGAAAGGCTTAACCTCGTATTTTTGGGGATGATTAAAAGGGGGAAAAGACTTAATTACCCCTCTGGACGCGGAATTAAAAGAGCAAAAACTGTGCCCAGTGATGCGTTGGGCGACGCGCCACATCGATGGTCGACGCGATAGCCAACGCAATGCTTCGATATTATATTGGCTCACTGGAATTTGTACTGAAGGCTAGTGACAAAATCCTGGTCAACGCGATGGGCGACGTGACGCATCGAGATCGCGTCGATCCACTATTTTGGACTCCTAAACGTGCCTCAAATGACGTCCGAAAAATCCAAAACTTGTTCGAGAACACCTATTGACATCCCTGATCATGAATAAATCTAAGAATCAATATTTTAAGGTCGTAAGGACTGAGAATAAGGCCATTGAATTATTGAGGCCAAAAATAAGACTAAGTGTCAATACTTGGCTTAAATTTTCTAAGTCTGAGACCTCTTTTCATGCTTATAGGACTGAGTTAGACTAGGAATTTTACGGGGTCTTACACCCAAAGAGTTTGTGATCCGAACGGACCATGAATCTTTGAAACAGATTAGGGACCAAGACAAGTTGAAAAAACGTCATGCTAATAGATTAAATTCCTAAGAACCTTTCCTTATGTCATTCAATACAAAAAGGGAAAGAAAAATGTGGTTGCCGATGCATTATCTAGGAAATATATGCTTATTGCTACCTTATCTTCCAAGTTGATGGGATTTGAGAGCCTAAGATTGTTGTATCCCAAGGACCCCACATATGGAACTATCATTCAGCTATGTGAAGAGTGGGGTAGGGAAAGATGGCTCAAGGAAAGGGATTCCACTCTCTATTCCAAATTTGATGGTTATTTTTTCAAAGAAAAGCGGTTGTATGTACCTTCTAGTTCTTGGAGGGAGTTATTTGTGAGAGAGGCACATGATGGTGGCCTAATGGGGCACTTTGGGGTTGAGAAGACCCTCAGAATCTTGGAGGAACAATTCAATTATCCTAAAATGTGCAATGATATTGCTAAGATTTGTGGCTAATGTATGGATTGTAGGAGTACCAAATCTCGCCTCCTCTCTCAAGGGTTGTATACCCCGCTTCCCACTCCCCTTCGTCCTTGTATTGACATATTTATGAACTATATTTTAGGGATTCCAAAGACAAGGAGAGGTAGGGATAGCATTTTTATAGTGGTTGACCGCTTCTCAAAGATGGCCCACTTTATTCCATGTTCTAAGAGTGAGGATGCATCTAGTGTGGCTTTGTTGTTTATTGAACATTTTCTTAAACTACATGGGATTCCTCGTACCATTGTTAGTGATAGGGACGCCAAGTTCCTTAGTCACTTTTGGAAGTCGATGTGAATGATAAAAGATCTAACCTAATAAACCAAAAATCAGCACCTAAATAGAAGGGAGATGAAGTAGAAGACACGGATTCAAAGCAAAATAAAAGGAATTTGCTTTAAAAGTAAAGATAGATAATGAGACATAGACCTTCACCAATGGATAGAACCAAGGTGTGTATCAAACACTAATACACACACAAACAATGAAGGTAACACCATACTCTTAGGTAGACACAAATGGATTCAATATCCTCAAGCACCCACCTTTCTTGCCAAAATGTCAACACAAGTGAAAACCATTACTTAGTATTAACCCTAGTTTTAGATTCTCTCTCTTAAGGAGAAGAAGAAGACTACAATTTAAGTGCATTCAATCAATTCATCAAAACTAATGAAAATTAGAAGCCTAATTATCTATTTATACTTATTACAAATAATGACTAAAATACTCTTAATGATAGGTGCTCTTTTGTTGTGTAAAAGAGAGGTCTTAAAAGGCCACAATGCCCTTAGTTGAGGTGCCTTTGTAATGTAGGAAATATAGTGCTTTAAAGGCCCCTCCTCTTTACATTTAAGAAAGTACACTCCCATGGTTGAAGGCATCAAACTCTCACAAGCCCCCACTTGCATAAACAAAGCTTGTAAATGTTGTATCTCCTTGGCTTGGTTTCTTGTAAACGGCCTTGAGTGCTTGACATTCATATCATTCTCTCTATCTTATAGAGGGTTTGGACTCAAACTTGTGGGTTCCTCAACCTCAAGTATGTTCACGGGTGAGATATCACACAGATTAAAAGTGTGGTATACTTGGTAATCCGATGGGAGATCAATCTTGTATGCATTGTCATTGACTCTCTTAAGTAATTGGAATGGTACATCAACCCTCAGAATTAATTTAGCCTTCCTTTGAGTTGGAAACCACTCCTTCCTTAGGTAAACCCACACCCAATCACCCGGTTCTAGCACAAGTCTTCTCCTCTCTTTTTTGCCCTTTTAGCAACTTTTTGATTCTTCTTCTCAAGTCGGATCCAAACTTTTTCATGCAATCTTTTCATAGCTTCAGCCCTTTTTCTTCTATCTAAACTCAACATAAGATCACGATACAAGGGAGTGAGATCCAAAGAGGTAAGGGGGTTCATGCCATAGACACACTCAAATGGAGTCATACCCGTAGTCGAATGAATAACACGATTATAAGCAAACTCGACTAAGGGTAGGTAATCCTCCTAAGAAGTCATTTTACCTTTAACCATGGAACGTAGCATAGAACCCAAGGTCTTATTTACTACTTTTATATGGCCATCGGTTTGTGGGTGGTAAGAGGTTGAGAATAGCAACTTCATACTAAACCTACCCCACATCGACTTCCAAAAGTGACTAAGAAACTTGGAGTCCCTATCACTAAAAATGGTGCGAGGGATCCCATGTAGCTTAACAATATGCTCAACAAATAACAAAGCTACACTAGATGGATCCTCACTCTTAGAACATAGAATGAAGTGTGCCATTTTAGATAAACGGTCAGCCACTACAAAGATGCTATCCTTTCCTTTCCTTGTCCTTGGAAGCCCCAAAATAAAGTCCATAAATATGTCAATCCCAAGGACGAAGAGGAGCGGGTAGTGGGGTATACAACCCTTGAGGAAAGAGGCGGGATTTGGCACTCCTACAGCTCATACATTGGCCACAAATCTTAACAACATCTTTACGCATTTTTAGCCAATAAAATTATTTCTTTAATATTCCGAGGGTATTCTCAACCCCAAAATGTCCCATTAGGCCACCATTATGGCCCTATCTCACAAACAACTCTCTCCAAGAACTATAAGGCACACACAATCGCCTTTCTTTAAATAAGCAACCATCAAACCGAGAGTATGAAGTGGATTCTCTTTCCTTGAGCCATTTTTCCCTACCCCACGCTTCACATTCCCTAAGAATAGGAGAAAAGATAGGTTCCTCGGGATATAACAATCTTAGGCTCTCAAAACCCATCAACTTGGAAGATAAAGTAGCAATAAGCACATATTCCTAGATAATGCATCGACAACCACATTTTCTTTTCCCTTTTTGTATTGAATGACATAAGGTAAGGTTTTTAGGAACTCAATCCACTTAGCATGCTGCTTGTTCAACTTGTCTTGGGCCCTAAGGTGTTTCAAAGATTCATGGTCCATGCAGATCACAAATTTCTTAGGCCACAAGTAATGTTGCCAATTACCCAAAACTCGAATCAAGGCGTATAACTCTAAATCATAAGTGGAATAATTAAGAGTTGCACCCTTGAGCTTTTCCCTAAAATAGGCAATAAATTTTTGATCTTGCATTAAGACGGAACCTATTCCTACTTTACTTGCATCACATTCAACTTCAAATATCTTATCAAAGTTGGATAATTACAACAAAGGAGCCGAAATGAGCATAGCTTTCAAGGTTTCAAAGGCCTTAGCCTGCTCATCACCCCACTAAAAAGGTTGGTCCTTTTTAATGATCTCGGTTAAGGGGGCCGCAATGGTGCTAAATCCCTTGACAAACCGTCTATAAAAGCTTACCAACCCATAAAAGCTTCGGATTTCTCCGATAGATTTAGGGGTCGGCCAACTTTTGATAGAATCTATCTTAGATTCATCCACCTTAACTCCCCCTGAACTTACAACAAACCCCAAGAACACAACTTTATCAACACCAAAAGAATATTTCTCAAGATTAGCATACAACTTTTCCTTTCTAAGGACATCAAATACACTTTGCAAATGCAACACATGTTCTTCAAGGGATTTGCTATAAACCAAGACATCATCAAAGTACACAACAAAATTTTTTCCAATGAACGGTTTCATCACATGATTCATTAACCGCATGAAAGTACTAGGAGCATTAGTGAGGCTAAATGGCGTAACCATTCATTCATAGAGACCAAACTTGGTCTTGAAGATGGTTTTCTATTCACACCCGATGGCATTCTAATTTGGTGATAGCCACTCCTAAGATCAACCTTTGAGAACACACAAGAGCTATTCAACTCATCAAGCATATCATCTAATCGAGGAATAGGACAGAGATACTTTAACGTGATCTTATTGATAGCCCGGTAGTCCACATACATTCTCTATGTCCTATATTTCTTTGGCATCAACAAGACACGTACCGTACATGTACTCATGCTCTCTTTGATGTACCCTTTGCTAAGAAGTTTCTCCACTTGCCTTTGAAGCTCTTTGGTGTCTGTTGGATTACTTCTATATGCCGATTTTTTGGATAATTATGAACCCGGCACAAAGTCAATTTGATGCTTAATGCCTCGAATTGGGGGTAATCCTTGCGGCCATTTCTTTGGAAATACATCATCATAGTCCTACAAAACAAGGGAAATAGAAGAAGAAGTAGAAGGGTTAGTGCTAAGAACATGGGCTAGAAGAAACATAAGAGTGTCATGGTTTTGTTCCTTGAACAAGTCCTTCCTTTTAGCCAACATTACCATTGACCCTTTACTCTAGGAACTAGATGAGCCTATGGCTGCCCCACTTGTTCCTCTCTCAGATTCCTTTACCCCATTTTTTTTTCTTTCAATTCTCTCAATTGTTGATGTAATTCACTCATTTGAGATGGTGAAAGTGGAAGCAGTGTGAATTTTCGTCCATCATGCTCAAGTGAATACTTGTTAGTCCTTCCATCATGTTTGGTAGACTTGTCAAATTTCCAAGGTTTTCCCAACAAAAAATGACATGCTTGCATTAGAATCACATCATATAACACTTCATCTTGGTAATTACCCACTTGAAACTGAATCTAGCATTGTTTAGTCACCTTAAATTCCCCATATTTATTCAATCATTATAGCTTGTAGGGGTTTGCATTTAATGTAGTAGGAACCACCTTTTATGAGACACTTAGTATGAAACAAGTTTTCTCTTTGGCTCGGATCATCAATTGCCTTGCTCAGCATAACCCTTCTCACCACATAATTAAGAATTTGATAGTCACCATTTTGTGGCTAAGTTTTTTCTTATTCACAATCTTCATTCACATCATCAACAAGTTTCTCTCCATCTTGAGGTTCAACCTCATCATTCCCGAGTTCAATCATCACTTCCTCCCCTATATAGTACAACTTCCCCTCTCTTAGAACCACATTCCTTCAGTTTGCGCATTCACTTGCTCTATGCCCCCAACCTTGGCACTTGAAGCATTGGAAAACTTTAAAAGTAGAAAGGGGATTCGACTTACCTTTAAATTTTGGAGGTTGATATTGAGTAGTCTTGGCCACGGCTTGTGGATCATGAGATAAAGGGAATTTTTTATTGTTCCAACTCGAAGAAGATTGAGTTACCTCCTTGTTTCTTGACAAACCCGAGGGCCCTTATTGATTTTTGATCTTGTAGACTGACTTCTCTTTATTCTCTCTTTCAATTTCCATAGCCGCTTGGAAGATACCATCAATGGTCTCAAACTTATGAAGAATCAAATGAGAATATATGTCCTTTTTCAACCTAACTTTGAAGCGAATAACATCATGTTGCACTTGTTCACCTCTATGATCAAACTTCAAAATGAGTTGTTGGAATTCATCGTAATATGCCATGACACTCTTGCTACCTTGACTTAAGTTGTAAAGTTTGGCAAGGAGCTCATGTCTATAATGCTTTGATATATATCTTTCTCTCATTAGTCTCTTCAACATCTCCCAAGGAGGTGGTTGTCCACCAATCAACACATTACCAAACCTCTTTGTGTAATCCCACCAAGTGTTTGCATATCCTTCAAAGTGAGCAATAACATAGAAAATTTTCTTTTCTTCGGAAAGATCATTCACTTGAAAAGTTTCTCACAAGAAGACTCCCAAGAAAGGTACACTTCTGAATCACTCTCACATTTGAAAATTGGAATGCCAACCTTGATTGAATTAATGCCTACCTCATAGTTTTCATGCCTCCCTTCATGCCCTCAGTTTCTACCATAAGGCCCTCTTTGATCATTCCTAGCCCACATCTCTTCTTCAATCAAATAGTCATCATTAGGAACACCATAACCCTCTTGTTTCACTTTACTATAGTCTTCAATGCGGTTTGGATGGTTTTGGTTTTATGGCATTTAGAGAGGAGGGTAAGGTCTTTGGTTATTTGGTACTTAGATTTGAGGGATTAGGTTTTGTGGAGGGTAAGGTCTTTGTTCCATTAGATTTAGAGTTTGGTAGTTCACATTTTATGGAGGCATTTGGTTTTGTGGAGGGAATGGCCTTTGGTTAAGTGGATTTGGAATTTGATGGTTCGAATTTGGGGTGGAGTTTGGTTTCCAAGTCCTTCTTGTTAGACTTGGTTCATTTGAGGGTGCAAAGGACTTTGTAGGTTTCAGTTTAATGGTGTTTGGACTTGGTTTTGTGGAGGTTGTGGAGGGTAAAGCATTTGGTGGAGGGTCTCGGGTGTCATAGCCATTGAGGAGTTATTGTCTTTAACACTAGAAGCCACATGGTAGGGATGAGGAGTAGAGGGCCGTGAGTTCCTTCGACTTTTAACTTGATCAAGCCTTCCACTCATGATGGACACCTCACCTTTTAACGATCCCAAATCACCCTTCATTGAGTCCATATCCATTCGTACCATCTTTAGTTCAAGGCCAAAAGCCTTAAGCCAAGCCAAGATGGCCCTACCAACATCATTTCCCAAGACTTGGGGAGTAGTACCCTCGGATTCCATGTCAAGTGTACCTAATAAATGCAAAACGTACAAAATGAGTAAACAAGTTAGTCCAAAAAGCCTTACCACTCTCACACTCGGTTCTTACCTCTCACTTGGTCTTACAAGTGTTGAAACTTCAGCTCGTACTTAGTAAGTGATTGAGGGATGAATCAACTTTAGTCTAGAATAGATTTTCATTTGATATGACTCAAAGAAAATTGCTTACGGACTTGAACCAACAAGTTACACTGAATTACAAATGAGAAAAAGCACAAAAAGAAACGTTGACACGAAACAAAGGACTCTAAACTAATTATCAACCTAGTAGGTAGTTACTAGTTTGCTAATTAGTAATAGAATCAACACAAAAAAAACTAGAATCAATGATTTGAAACTAGGAAATCTAATTTTAGAGATCAATTCGGTTGTTTACACAAGTGATGACATGGAACTACGTGATTGGACGTTACTTTCAAAAAATTTCAATCCTCAATTTTTCTTGTCTCGGCCAAACAACACCTTAGGGAAGGAGAGTGATGATTTGAGGGAAAAAATGCAAGTTTGGAGCCTTTTCAAGCTTCAAATTGAATTTGAAATGGATTGGTCCCTCCCCTTCCTTTGTACTTTCAATTATAGTTGTTTATTCCCTTTGTCCCCTTCTTCTTTTGGATGAATTAGGATATGCTAGGAAATATTCTTGTACAAACAACTAGTACACGCTCTTTCTTCCTTCTTTTTTGGATCAAACAAGATCTTTCAATATTCTTCTTCACTAAGATATGAAGATGATGAAAGAATAAGATGAATATTCAAGAGTTGATCAAGTTTTACCACTAGGCAAATGAACCCTAAATTTAATTTTTCTTTTAGATCTAGGTTCACTTTGCCAAGACAACCATAACCAACAACAAATCAATCACAAAATGTCCTAAATATCACAAGACCATACAGATCCACCTACAAAAGCTTCAATCACGCCTCAACAATGGTGGAATGGTTAAAAAACAACCCAAATCTTGCTCCAAACTTAGATCTAGACTCCTTGAGTGCTAGTGAGAAAGGATCTAGAACTAGAAACCATCAAAACCAAATAAAATTTAGTAGATCCAACTTCTAACTTTCGTATCTACTACTTAGACACAAGACACAACTTTTTTTTTTGACTCTAGACTCTTTTTTTATGGAGATTTTCTTAAGATCCAAGAATTAGAGTCGTGGGAACAACTCTAATACATAGCTCTTGATACCAACTGATAAAAGATATAACATAATAAATAAAAAATCAGAAACTAAATAGAAGGAAGATGAAGTAGAAGACACAGATTCAAAGCAAAACAAAAGGAAACTACATTAAATGTAAAGATAGATAGTGAGACATAGAACTTCACCAATGGATAGCACTAAGGTGTGTATCAAACACCAAGACACACACAACCAATGAAGGTAACACCACACTCTTAGGTAGAAACAAAGGGATTCAATATCCTCAAGCACCCACCTTTCTTACCAAAATGTCAACACAAGTGAAAACCATTACTTAGTTTTAACCCTAGTTTCGGATTCTCTCTCTTGAAGAGAAGAAGAAGACTACAATTTAAGTGTATTCAATCAATTCATCAAAACTAATGAAAATTAGAAGCCTAATTATCTATTTATACTTATTACAAACAATGACTAAAATACCCTTAATGAAGGGTGCTCCTTTGGAGTGTGAAAGGGAGGTCTTAAAAGACCACAATGCCCTTAGTTGAGGTGCCTTTGTAATGTAGGAAATATAGTGCTTTCAAGGCCCCTCCTCTTCACATTTAAGCAAGTAGACTCCTTTGGTTGAAGGCATCAAACTCTTACAAGCCCCCATTTGCATAAACAAAGCTTGTAAATATTATTTCTTCTTGGCTTGACTTCTTGTAAATAACCTTGAGTGCTTGACATTCATATCAGGTAGGCTTGGTATAAAGTTTCTATTCTCAACCTCTTGCCACCCACAAATCAATGGCCAAATGGAAGTAGTAAATAGGACCTTGGTTCTATGCTATGATCCATGGTTAAAGTTAAGATGACTTCTTGGAAGGATTACCTACCCCTAGTTGAGTTTGCTTATAATCGTGTTATCCATTCGACTACGAGTATGACCCTTTTTGAGTGTGTATACTGCTTGAACCCCCTTACCTCTTTAGATTTAACTCCTTTGTGTAATGATCTAGTATTGAGTTTAGATGGAAGTAAAAGGTCCAAATTCATGAAAAAGTTTCATGATAAGGTTAGAAGCCGACTTGAAAAGAGAAATCAAGAGGTTGCTAAGAGAGTTAACAAAGGAAGAAAGAGACTTATGCTTGAACCAGGTGATTGGGTGTGGGTGCACCTAAGAAAGGAACAGTTTCCAACACAAAGGAAAGCTAAGCTAATGTCAAGGGGTGATGGTCCTTTCCAAGTGCTTGAAAGGATAAATGAGAATGCCTATAAGATCGACCGACCATCGAAATATCAAATGCACAACACTTTTAATGTGTGTGACCTCTCACCCGTGGACACAATTGTAGTTGAAGAATCCTGAATTTGAGGCCGAATTTCTTTCAAGATGGAGAGGATGATACGGGTGCCAAGATCTCAAAGCCATTCACAAAGAGTCAAGCCCGAGAATTACAAAGTCTACAAGCCATGTTTATGAAGATGGATGCATGTGAGTGTATCATGAATTCAACCAAAGGAGTGCATGTGCTAAAGTGTGAAGAGGGACCTTTAAAACACTCCAAGGCCGCCTCTTATTCACACTCCAAGGGCGCCTCTCACACTACTAAAAAAACAAAAAACCGATCACCCAAAACAGACTACAAAAAGTGGTCAAAAAAAACCGACCACTTGTGGACGGTTTTTTTTATTTTTATTTTTTTTTATTAAAAAAAGCTACCACATTAAAAAAAACTACCACATGTGGTAGCTTTATAATTATAAAATATCAAAATAAATATTCCAATTATTTTTATATTAATTATTATATATTTTAAAAATTAAAATTTTAAAAAAATAACAAAACCGATCTCAAGTGGTCGGTTTTTAAAAATTCTTTTTTAATTAATTTTTTAAAAAACCAACCACTTGTGGTCAATTTTTTAAATTTATTAAAAAAAGAAAATATTTTTAAAAAAGTCGCCACTTGTGGTCAGTTTTAATTTAAAATAAAAAATAATTTTTTATTAATTAATTTAATAAAAAATCTACCACTAGTTTAGGTTTTCTATTAAATTAATTAATTAATTAATTAATTAATTTAATAAAAACCCACCACTGGTGGTAGTTTTTATTGAAATTACAAAATAAAATAAAATTTAAAAAACGACCACTTGTGGTTGTTTTTAATTTAAATAATACTAATAAAAACCTTAAAAACCAACCACTTGTGGTTTTTTTTGGAGATAAAAAAGATAATAAATAAATAATTATTTTTATAAAATAATTATATAAAACGTTGTATATTAACTTTATGTAATCTAATTATTGTTATTAGTAAAAATAATATATTACATATAATATAATATAATATAATATAATATAATATAATATAATATAATATAATATAGTATAATATAGTATAATATAATATAATATAGTATAATATAATATAATATAATATAGTATAGTATAATATAATATAGTATAGTACAATATAATATAGTATAATATAGTATACTATAATATAATATAGTATACTATAATATAATATAGTATACTAAAATATAATATAGTATAATAAAATATAATATAGTATAATATAATATAATATAATATAGTATAATATAATATAATATATTTTCTTTATTAAAAAATAATCTAATATACTATTATTTTTTAAAATTATACTGATTACATGTAGTCAATAACCGATATAATAATAAAACTAATCAATCTAACGTGAAAAAACTAACACTAAAAAATATATCAAATATAATATACAAATTATGTATAATGTAATCTTTATGTTTTACTTATATTTCAATATATACAATAAATATTTTCCTTTATACATATGTTAAATGACGTTAAACACGCATAATCTTTATATAAAGAATATGTGTGTGTATATATATATATATATCATAGCGTTGAGATAGACCATTGAAAACTGTCATATACGTAATTGAAAGATGAAAACTGATCTTTATAGTACGTATTTGAAAGACAATGTTTTATAGTACGTATTTACAAGCATAATAATGTAATATATAACCGATAATTCATCAGAATATAATGAACGTGTTTTATTATAAGGTAATATATACTTGTGGATGTGATATATATAGTACGAATTCAAAAGTTTATATATATATAAATATATATATATATATATATATTATATAATTTTGGATATTTATATATGATGTAGTGATCGATTGATGAACGATGTAGTCAAAACCTAGTTTATTAAGCTAATCAAATATAATTAATCAATCACTCATCTGAGTATGTATAACAAACACATCTCATTATTTTATTGGATAGTAATATACTTGTGTACGTATGTGTGATATATATAGTACGTATTTAGAACTTGATATAGTCGATAGTGTGTATATATGCGTGTATGTATAGGTATATGTATATACTATATACATATTATACAGTAAAGGTATATTAATGACATAAGATAATGTAATCTATAATTCATTCAAGTATTTGTGAAATACGTTGTATATTATTATGGGGTAGTAAAATCATGTATATGATTTTTATTGTACGTATTTGAAAGTTGATAGACAATTGAACATATATTTATATACGTATATCTCATGTAGTGACATATGTAGTAATCAAAAGCTAGATAACTGAATCTATCTATCAAAAAAGTTTGACTGATATGTTGATATATATCAAACTATTGAGGAAGTATAGATATACTATTTTCGGTCAATGTAGACACGCGTATGTTTTAGAAGTTGTAATAATGCAAGACTAGTATTACGAGGTATATGAGAGGGGGAGGAAGGAAGCAGGAGAGGGGGAGACAAAACATTGAACGATCGTGCCAAATAACATAACACATTTAATCGATAATTTATTTGATTAACACGTTGTATTACGGGCGAGGTTTATATATATATATCAATAACTTTTGCAAATTACGATAATTTTTTGGCTAATTAGCTTTTAATTATGATATTTTATATATATATATATATATATAAATATTTATAAATATCATAATTCGGAAGATTCATTGATATTATTATATTATTGAGGAAATATACTAATCCTGTTAATGTGTTGATAAAATAACCAAGTATCTGATTTGTACATATTCGCATTGCGTTAATATAGTGATAACATAATTAATTATATGATTTAATCATTTTATTAAAATTGTGCACATGTGATTGTTTTTCGATAATAATTTGTATAAAAGTAAGTCGAACACTTATATTTTACTTTGTGATCATTTTTGTAAAATTTGAATTAACTTAATTAATTAATTAATTTTTAAACTAAATTATAATTTTGTTGAACTAATTAATAGTTTTTTTTACTAATTAATGTAAACCGACTACAAGTGGTCGATTTTAATTAATTAGTAAAAAAAATAAATTAATTCAATAAACCAACCCGGCCCGGCCCATTTGGTTTTAACCCTTTTAATTAAAAAAACCCAAATCAATCCCCCCCCCAAAATCAGTTTACCCAATCCCCAACTTCCCCAAATTCCCCAAATCCTCAAATCCTTAAATCCACCCCACTTCCGCCGATTCCCACTGCCCCCAGCTCCGGTAAGTTTTAAAAACTTTAACTCTTTATTTATCTTGTTAGATACTAGCTAAAGTATGTATTTTAGTTTGCTCAAAGTATATATTTTTCATATTTGGTAGTAACTAAAATTTCTTTGGTAGTAATTTTAGTTAGCTCAAAGTATATATTTTTCATATTTGTTCTAATTATTATTCTTCGTTACATAATTTTAGTTAGTTGAAAGTTAAAAAAGTAATGGAAATTTAGTTTTAGTTAGTTCAAGATTCAATTCTAGTTCAAGAAATTTCCTTTTAGTTAGTTCAAGATTCAATTTTAGTTGAAGAAATTTCCTTTTAGTTAGTTAAAGATTCAATTTTAGTTATTATGATTCATTACATAATTTTAGTTGGTAATTTCCTTTCAATTCTAGCAAGTAATTTAGGGTTTATTTTTATTGATACTCCATTGTTGTTTTAGTATGTTGGTGGTTTGTGTATGGTGATTTTAAGCTAAAATACGAGAAAATAAGGATGCCAAGATTTTTGTTATTTTGCATAATGATCAAGTTTTTTTTAATTCTACTAGCCTAATGGGTTGCTTGAAATTTGATGTTACCGTTTGACAGAATCCGAATTCAGGAAAAGGATTACTCTGCTATTTTCCGGTGACCGCTTATCTCTTTCACTTTAATTTAGGCCTAGCTAAGGTAAGTTGACTTCTCTCTAATTTGTTATAATGAAACCTTGTTATTTTTCATATTGAAGTCTAGTGAAGCCGTGTGTGGCCTTGTTCGATTCACTAGCATTATTGTTATCTTTTTGTTATTGTTCATATTAAAGTCTAGTGAAGCCGTGTGAGGCCTTGTTCGATTCACTAGCATTGTTGTTGACATCTTGTTGGTCTTGTTGTTGCTTGTTTCTTGTATTGTGAGGATTTTTTTGTTTTGAATGTGGTTTTGTTTTGAGACTTAGTTGCTTGAAAATGGTTAGGTGTAGGGACTTTAAAGGAGATTTTTTTATTTTGAATGTGATTTTGTTTTGACACTTAGTTGCTTGAAAATGGTTAAGTGTAGAGACTTTAAAGGATATTTTTTTATTTTGACACTTAGTTGCTTGAAAATGGTTAAGTTTAGGGACTTTAAAGCGGATTTTTTTTATTTTGAATGTGGTTTTGTTTTGAGACTTAGTTTCTTGAAAATGGTTAAGTGTAGGGACTTTAAAAAGAATTTTTTTGTTTTGAATGTGATTTTGTTTTGACACTTATTTGCTTGAAAATGGTTAAGTTAAGGGACTTTGAAGGGAATTTTGTGTTTTGAATGTGGTTTTGTTTTGATAGTTGCTTGAAAATGGTTAAGTATAGGGACTTTAAAGGAGATTTTTTACTTTTGACACTTAGTTGCTTGAAAATGGTTAAGTGTAGGAACTTTAAAGGGGATTTTTTTTATTTTGAATGTGGTTTTGTTTTGAGACTTAGTTGCTTGAAAATGGGGAAGTGTAGGGACTTTAAAAAGGATTTTTTTTGGTTTGACACTTAGTTTTTTGAAAATGGTTAAGTTTAGGGATGTTGAAGAGAATTTTATGTTTTGAATGTGGTTTTGTTTTGATACTTAGTTGCTTGAAAATAGTTAAGTGTAGGAACTTTAAAGGAGATTTTTTTATTTTAAATGTGGTTTTGTTTTGAGACTTAGTTGCTTGAAAATGGTTAAGTGTTGGGACTTTAAAGGGGATTTATTTATTTTGACACAGTTGCTTGAAAATGGTTAAGTGTTGGGACTTTAAAGGGGATTTTTTTGTTTTGACACTTAGTTGCTTGAAAATGGTTAAGTTTAGGGACTTTAAAGTGGATTTTTTTGTTTTGACTGTGGTTTTGTTTTGAGACTTAGTTGCTTTAAAATAGTTAAGTGTAGGGACTCTAAAGAATTTTTTTTTGTTTTGACACTTAGTTGCTTGAAATTGGTTAAGTTTAGGGACTTTAAAGCGGACTTTTTTTATTTTGAATGTGATTTTGTTTTGAGACTTAGTTGCTTGAAAATGGTTAAGTTTAGGGACATTGAAGGAAATTTTGTGTTTTGAATGTGGTTTTGTTTTGAGACTTAGTTGCTTGAAAATGGTTAAGTGTAGGGACTTTAAAAAGAATTTTTTTGTTTTGACACTTAGTTGCTTGAAAATGGTTAAGTTTAGGGACGTTGAAGGAAATTTTGTGTTTTGAGTATTTTTTTTTCTTTATACTAAGTTGCTTGAAAATGGTTAAGTGTAGGAACTTTAAAGGGTATTTTTTTGTTTTAAATGTGATTTTGTTTTGGGACTTAGTTGCGTGAAAATGGTTAAGTGTAGGGACTTTAAATGGGATTTTTTTGTTTTAACACTTAGTTTCTTGAAAATGGTTAAGTTTAGGGACTTTAAAGGGATTTTTTTGTTTTGAATGTGGTTTTGTTTTGAGACTTAGTTGCTTGAAAATGGTTAAGTGTAGGGACTTTAAAGGATTTTTTTTTTTTTTGACACTAAGTTTCTTGAAAATGGTTAAGTTTAGGGACTTTAAAGAGGATTTTTTTTTTTTGAATGTGGTTTTGTTTTGATACTTAGTTGCTTGAAGATGGTTAAGTGTAGGGACTTTAAAGAAGATTTTTTTATTTTGACACTTAGTTGCTTGAAAATGGTTAAGTGTAGGAACTTTAAAGGGGATTTTTTTGTTTAAAATGTGGTTTTGTTTTGAGACTTAGTTGCTTGAAAATGATTAAGTTTAGGGACTTTAAAGAGGATTTTTTTGTTTTGACATTTAGTTTCTTGAAAATGGTTAAGTTTAGGGATTTTAAAGCGATTTTTTTTGTTTTGAATGTGGTTTTGTTTTGAGACTTAGTTGCTTGAAAATGGTTAAGTGTAGGGACTTTAAAGGAATTTTTTTTTTTTGACACTTGGTTGCTTGAAAATGGTTAAGTTTAGGGTCTTTAAAGAAGATTTTTTTTGTTTTGAATGTGGTTTTGTTTTGACACTTAGTTGCTTGAAAATGGTTAAGTTTAGGGACTTTAAAGAGGATTTTTTTGTTTTGAATGTGGTTTTGTTTTGACACTTAGTTGCTTGAAAATGGTTAAGTGTAGGGACTTTAGAGGTTATTTATTTGTTTAGAATGTGACTTGTTTGGTGGATTAGTTACTTGAAAATGGTTAAGTGTAGGGACTTTAGAGGTGATTTTTTTTGTTTAGAATGTGACTTGTTTGGTGGATTAGTTACTTGAAAATAGTTAAGTGTAGGGACTTTAGAGGTGATTTTATTTTGTTTAGAATGTGACTTGTTTGGTGGATTAGTTACTTGAAAATGGTTAAGTGTAGGGACTTTAGAGGTGATTTTTTTATTTAGAATGTGACTTGTTTGGTGGATTAGTTACTTGAAAATGGTTAAGTGTAGGGATTTTAGAGGTAATTTTTTTATTTAGAATGTGACTTGTTTGGTGGATTAGTTACTTGAAAATGGTTAACTTTTTGTGACTTGATCTAATTAGTTGAATCTGATTGATTGCGTAGATGGAACTTGATTATAGCTGGATATATCACCGGAACAATGATAATAGAATAGGTTAATTAGGGAGGAATTTGTTGAAGCTGTCAAAAGATTTGTTGAACATGCTAAGACACTTGATGTTTGAACACGTTTTCGGGTTATTCGTTGTCCTTGTGTTAGATGTGATGGTATAAATCTTGTAAGTGAAGGAGATGTAAAGGAACATCTTTATAGAAAAGGGTTTCACGAGGACTTTTTAAGATCGCGTGGTATTCATGGTGATGTTGCGCAAAATAACTTTGTTGTTGGAGAAAGTAGTAGGTCTACACGGCATAATGAATATCAAGATACTAGGATGACAGAAATGGTGCACGCTGTTTTTGGGATGCAACACGGGGTTGACTTTAGGGAAAATGTTGAAGATGTTCCTACTAGCGAAACGGTCAATTTCTACAAAGAATTGCATGCTGCTAGTCATTCTTTGTTTGATAGGTGTTCGCACTCTCGTTTGTCTGTTGCTGTTAGATTATTAAGTATTAAATCTGATTAGAATATTGTTGAAGGAGGAATGGACTCAATGATAGACCTTATTAAAGAGTTAGTTGACCCCGGCTTGGAGGTTCCTGATTCTTTCTATAAGGCAAAAAGATTGGTTTCAAAGTTAGGTCTCTCCTCGGTTAGAATTGATTGTTGTGAAAATGGCTGCATGTTATACTTTAAGGAAGATACTAACCTAGAGTTCTGTAAGTTTTTTCATCACTCTCGATATAAACGTGGTTCTACTGGAAATAAAATTGCTATTAAGGCGATGCATTATTTACCTCTTATACCAAGGTTGAAGAGGTTGTATGCTTCAAACAACTCAACTCCTCATATGAGATGGCACAGTGAAAATAGAAGGCACACTGGTGTTATGTGTCATTCATCTGATGGAGAAGCTTGGAAGCATTTTGATGCAACTTATCCAGATTTTGCAGCTGAGCCACGAAACATTCGATTGGGATTATGTGCGGATGGGTTCTCTTCTTTTTCAGTTGGTGGTGCGCCATATTCATGTTGACCTGTATTTATCACTCCTTCTAATCTTTCTCTTGAACTGTTGATGACTAGTCCCTATATATTTCTGAATTGTGTTATTCTTGGCCCGCGTAATCCAAAAAGCGGAATAGATGTCTACTTGCAACCATTGATCGATGAACTTCAAATTTTATCGCATGAGGGAGTTGAAACTTGGGGCATCTCTCTTAAACAGAATTTCAATCTGCGTGCATATCTAATATGTATTGTTAATGATTTTCCTGCTTATGGAATATTATCTGGGAGGATGACAGCTGGAAAGCTGGCTTGTTCATACTGCATGGAAAAACAAAATCTTTCACTTTGAGACATGGCAGGAAAAATTCATGGTTTGATTGTCATCATTGTTTCTTGCCACCCGATCATAAATTTAGGAGACTCAAGAATGCATTCAGAAGGAATAGAAGATAATATGATGGTCCACCTCTAAGGCTGTCTAGTCATGACGTCTGGGAAATAGTTCAGGATTTGCCTAAAGCCAGCGAGGAACGATTGTACAGGCTTGATGGATATGGCGTTTTGCATAACTGGACTAAGCAAAGTATATTTTGGGAGTTAGAATATTGACCAGATAATTTACTTACACATAATGTTGATGTCATGCATATTGAAAAGAACTATTTTGACAACTTGTTCAACACAGTTATGGATGTCACCGACAAAACAAAGGATAATCCTAAGGCCAGACTTTACATTCAAGTTGGACCAAAAATGTCAAATATGTGAGTGGGTTCAAAGTTTGAAAATCCCGATGGATATGCCTCAAATTTGGGAAAGAGGATTGATATGACATAAGGGATCTTGCATGGAATAAAAAGCCATGATTGTCATGTTTTCATGGAACAATTACTTCCAATTGCTTTTATTGGTTTACCTGAAAACATATGAAAACCAATAGCAGAGATCAGTTTGTTCTTCAAAGATTTATCTGCCACCACATTAAAAGAAGAAAATCTGGCGCGAATGAAAAGTAATATTATTGTTATCACCAAAAAGCTGGGGACGATTTTCCCGCCAGCATTCTTCGATGTGATGGAATATCTTCCCATTCACCTTGTGCATGAAGCTCGGCTAGGCGGTCCAATTCATACTAGGTGGATGTATCCATTCGAACGATAACCATTTGCAACATATTTAAATTCATACATATCTTTTTAAATATAGTAAACATCTAACCTTAACATTGTACAGGGCAATTGGAAAATTAAAAAGGGTTCCCAAAAACAAACTAGGGTGGAAGGCTCTATAGTCGAGGCATATCTTTCAAGAGAAACTTCTCAATTTTGTTCATACTACTTTAGTGATGAAGTTGCTTGTTCAAGAAATCGACTGAATCATCATCGGGACGATGTCAATGAGCCTTATTTGCAACCGATATCAATTTTCAATCAATCTGGTTGTAAAGCTAAAAAGTTCATACCTCGCCGGCTCACTCCCATGGAGTGTAAGTCAGCAACTTTGTATGTCATGCTGAATTGCCTGGAGATTGAGCCATTTCTGAAGTAAGGAGATTAAAATTTTAACATATATTATTTATTTACTCATTCCCTTAAAGAAACTAATTGTGTTTCCCATGTTGGATATTCAGTTCATTTAAGACTCAATTCCACGAAAATCAAGTGTATGCATCCTTTGCAACGTGGTTTAAAAATGAGGTTTGTAAGTGTATTAATATTTCTACAAAGCTTAAACATTTACACATTCCTCAACTAAAATATATATATGTATAATATTTTTAGGTACACCATTCACCAAATGCAGCCGCATACTATCAACTTTTGAGAGATATTTCTTTGGGTCAAGTTGAAGCTAATGCAATGTCCCAATACAAAGTAAATAGGTTTAACTTTTCCACCGAACAACACTCCAGAACAAGGAAAATAAACAATAGTGGTGTTTGGGTTAAGGGTGATGATGATGTTGATTACTTTGGCATCATACACGAGATCTTAGAACTGGAGTATGCTGGTTTCCCAATAAAAAGAATTGTCCTCTTTCGATGTAAGTGGTTTGATCCAAGCACAAGAGGTAGAAGAGTACATAGGGAGCATAACATCATTGAAGTAAAGCACAATAGGTCATATCCTATTTACGATCCATTTGTTCTAGCGCAAAATGCTAAACAAGTGTATTATGCTCCTTATCCGTTGTGCAATGACAAGTCAAATTGGTGGGCTGTAATCAAAACAAAGCCTATAGGCTGGGTGGAAGTTGAGAATGTGCTGGAGCCTGCGTATCAAAATGAAATGCAAATTGATCACCATCTAGTGGACGTTGAATTAGTGGACGATTTGAATGACCCAAAAAATATATTTGAAGAAGTTAATATTGCGGAAGAAGAGGCTAAGTGGGTAGGAGATAAGGAAACCTCCAAAGAGGGTGAATGGTTTAGTGGAGAGTCTTCAGAAGAGGAGGATTAATTGTGTAGGTTGTATTTATTATGTATTGATGTCTTTATGCTTTGTACTATATATTTACCTTTATGTTTCTTGTTTAATATTTATATGTAATATATTGTTTTAATTTTGTTGTTTCCACTTTTCCATGATTTATATAGTAATAAAAATATTCTTGTCTATATCTCGCGTTGTATTAGTAACTTGAAATTAGTTACTTGGAATATTTTCTTATATATTCATTTTGTAGGAACTAACTACTTGTTAACTTAACATAATTTAGATGCCAAGCAGAGGTGATAAGGGTAAGGGAAAAGTTGATACTACGAAACCAAAAAAGAATATACAACCTCCGGCTTATAGACAACCCACAGGTATTCATATATTGAGGGTCAGTTTGCTGATGCGACAACATGACCCTCATATTCTAGGTCGTTCGAGGATTCGATACCTATTCCTACGCATGTGGGGCCGCTACATGGGTATACATCGACTCATTCTGCTTCTATGAAAGTGCCACCGCCAACACAATATTATCAGACGGCCGCTGGCCCCTCCAGACATCTACCATCATCGATACCCTCCTGCAGCAGGCACGTAGCTTCGCACAGTGATTCAGCTGGATCTATTGGGTTGTCATATCTTCAGCTTGGAGGCACTCCATCTGGTGCTTCAGATCCACCCACGCTAGTGCATCTACCATCACTTACTAAGCAGCCAGGAGATAGTGATGATTCTGGGAGGATTTATCTTATTCCAGTTGTGAGAGGGTAAGATTTCTAAATATAATAACGTTACTCATTTTTTCACTACTAGACTATTATGCTCTATGAAATTACTGTTTGATCTTGTGTTGTAGGTTTAGTTCGGATGGTGGAGTTGAAAAAAAGGTGCGAATATGCATTTCTCGGCACTTCAACGACTATTGGACCAACTGGCAAAAGGATCCAGAACTTGACAGGGATAGAATGTTTGAAGAATTTAAGGTAACTATTTAACTTTTCGACTACTTATTAACACTTTGTTAGAACCAAAGATTGAATATTATATTTTTGTTGTAGAAATTTTACTGGTGGGATGATGCAAATACATTTCTTATAAAGAAGAACTTTTTCATAAGATGTAGAGCCAGATTTAACGATCTCTTGGATTATGCCCGAAAGAAATTGGTAAAACCTAAGTGGATTCCTGCACCCGTATGACCACTGTATCTTCGCCATTGGAGTAGCGCAGAATACTAATTATTGAGTGAAAAAGGAAAGAAATCCCGGGAATCATCCAAGGGTGTCTCCCTACATACTGCGGGTGCCAGAAGTAGTCTTGCTGTGAAGGAAAAAATGGTATGTAATTTTTACAGTGTTAAATATTTGTTTCTATTTAAATTTATTAATTATTTGAACATTGATATATAATGTTTTCATATGCAGGAAAAAGATAAGGGTAGGCGAATACCAACTGATGAGATATTCGAGGAGACTCATACGAAAAAAGAAAAAAGACCCGACTGATGAAGCTGTCTGGGTTAAAGCTCGTGCAAAAGCTGTCCATGTAAGAAACAAATTTTGAATTATAAGTATTTTTTTAACTTTTAGTATTAACTTTACTTTAAATATAGGAAGAATATACGCGTCTTGTTGCTGAGTATCGTAGTAGTCAGCCTCCTGAAAGTCAGGGTGACCCAATACCCGAGCATGTACAGGAGGAGTTATGGACAAAAGTTGTGGGTCCTGCAAATAGAGGCCATTTCTATGGATTCCACACAAAAAATTTTGGCGATAATATTAAGTGTTTGTCTGGCGTTGCATACTCTAGCTCTTCAGTTGATAGAGAAACCATTGAAAGACTACAAAATATGATTTCTCAACTCACTGAAGATCTTGCTGAACAGAGAGAGAAGTTTGCTGAACAGAGAGAGAGGCAGAAGAAGATCGAGAAGGCAACAACATCACAAATCAAGATGCTGCAGCAACAGTTCAACTCTTTCATTCAGACTGCAAGGGTTATTCCTCCATGTCCTGGTGACGCAGTTCGGGCTGCAAAAGGTCTAGGTCCCCTGGATGATTTCAGCACGAATGATGATATGGAAGACGAGGACGAATTCGATGATGATGAATTTTAGTTTTTTTATTTTTGTATGTGTTGTATTTATTATTTAAACATTTTATTGTTTGAAAGTATTGTTGTAGTTTTTTCATACTCACTTTTGTAGGACATTTTGTACGTGTTGTAGACTTTTGAAAGTATTTATGTTTAGTTTTTGGTTGTTGTTGCTGCTGTATTGATTTGGTTACTACTGTATTAGATTGTTGTTGTTGCATTATGTATTTGGGTTTTGATTATTTTTTTAATTTGCAGAAAAACCGACCACAAATGGTCGGTTTTTCAAAAAAAAATTCCAGAGAAAATTGACCACAAGTGGTCGGTTTTATATTAAATTTAATTAATTAATTTATTAAAAAACCGACCATTTTTATTAAATTAATTAAATAAATTTAATAAAAAACCGACCACTTGTGGTAGGTTTTTTTTCCTGAAATTATTTTTTACAATTTTAATAAAATAATAATATATTTTTAAAATATATATATTTTTAAAAAAACTGACCACTTGTGGTTGATTTTTAAAAACCTACCATGACTTTACCGACCACGAAATTTGGTCGGTTTTTGGGGAAAACCGACCACTTGTGGTCGGTTTTTGTGGTCGGCTTTACCCTTTTTTTAGTAGTGTCTTTCAAGCTCATTAAGGGCATTTTGGTCTTTGCATGTAATAGCTATTAATAGACTTTTAGTTTTTTTTTTCCCATTAGTTATTGAATGATATTGAAAGATAAACTTTGAATTACCTTCTCTTCTCTCCATTGTGAGATTGTAACTAGGGTTAGCATCTAGTGTGGATTTCACTAGTGTTGATAATTGGCTTAGAAGCGTTAGTACTTTTGGAAGATTGAATTCCTCTTGTGTCAACGTAAGATCTTGGTGTTACCCATATAGGTCATTTGGGTCTTAGGATTTGATACATCCTTTGGTTCTCTTGATTTGTACGTGTTTATGTCAAGATATCTATCTTTCCATTTATGCATTAGTTGTATTTTTGTCTCTTAATCCGATTGTGTTTTGTCTCTTGAGTTAGTGTTCTCGGTTTTCATCTCTTTCTTTTAAGATTATTTTCATCTTTATAGATTAGATCTATATCACCCCAACCCCCAACCCGCCCCACACCCCAAGGCATACCCCTTCTCCAAAAAATTATCTTTTAAAAAAAGAAATAAATATTTTTTTAAAAAAAATTCTTACCTCAAACCCTATCCTAAACCCCACCCCTCCTACCCCCGACCCCTTACCCCACACCCCTCCTTAAAATAAAATTTTATTTTTTTAAAAAATAAATTTTAAAAAAATATTCTTAACTTATCCTAGCTCCCTATCCACCCACCCAACTTTTCAACCCAATTCAAATTTATTTTCATGAGTTGGGTTTACAAGGGATAAATATCAATATGTTAATATTTTTTTAGACTAAGCAGATCAAATTGGGCGGGTCAAGACCCAATCTGAGTTTTACCCATTTTAACCCAATTCATTTCAACTCAAAGTAGTGGTGTACATCGATTGAGTCAGTTCGATTTTACATATAATCGGTTCAGTTTGTCGATTTATGATTTTTAATATGGTAAACCAATAACCAAATCAATAAGATATTTTTCATCGGTTTTCGATTTATCAATTTTTAGTTCTTAACGGTTCGAATTTCAGTCTAATCGATAAGAAAATACTTATAAAGTAGAAATAGTAGTAAGTAGTAACTAACATGAAAAGAAATCGATTCTTAGTCTTTACCAAAATCCTACATGATGTGTTTTAATTTACAAGAATCTTCAAGATTGAACTAAATATTGTTAGGACAAATTAAAAGTTTGTATAATTAAAATAATAGGTTTATTAATTTATAGAAATTAAGAAAAATATATAATAAATCATATATATATAGGTGTGTGTGTATGTGTGTGTAAAATAGTAATTTAATATATTCTTATTGGGTTATCGGTTTACCCAATAACCCAATAAGGAAAAAACAAAATAGAACCAATAACCCAATAAATTTCTTTTATAAAACCATTAAAAATCGCTAACCCAATAACAATAAACAAATAACATTTTTATTGGTTCGGTTTATTGTTTTTTGCACACCCCTAATACAAAGTAAATTTGAGCGGGTCATGATCAAATCCAATATTTAATTAAACCCATTTAATATCTTCAATCGCAATCCAACCCGCCCATTTGACACCCCTACTTTTAATTAGTTGTTATAAGTCACTAGTATAAGTACCCGCGCGATGCGCAGAAAACTTATTTATGAAAATATCATTAAAAAAATCCTAACTTATTCATTTGAAATAATAAAATTTAAAACTTAAAATTTCTTATTGTATCATATTAATAAAATATAAATTGATTATGAAATATTAAAAATAATTGTTCATAGTAAAATTGTAATTAATCATTAATATATAATTACAGTTGCAATTATTTTAAATATTTGAAAAAAAATGAAATTCCTATTTATCATATTTTATTGATAATTTTAAAAGATAATAAATATAAAATATTAAACATTAAATAATTGTTATTCTAAATATTTGTAATCATGAAGATATGTGACTACATTTTTTATCTTTCATTTCAAATTTTACTTTTTTTCTATTTATCAATTCAAAATCAACAACTACACTAAAACTATTTGATTATGTCTAATTTTCCAAATTTGAAATTTACTTCTCAGTTATAAAACTACGCACGTACAATTTATCATATTTCTTATTTTAAAATAAATTCTCCTATCCCCACCCCTACCCCTATAACAACCCCCCTCCCCACACACCAACCCAACCTTACACACATACTTAGATTTTTCATATATATATTTCTTTAGAAAAATATTTTTTCTCTACCCATTCCTACCCCCACCTATATCGATCATCCTACATACCCCACCTCCTAATCATGGCCCATCTACCTCACCCCTCGCCCCACCCACCACAATCTCGTGCCCTTCCTCTCCCAACAATAATATACATCACTTTATACCAAATAATTTTTTTTTGTGTATATATATATAGAGAGAGAGAGATGTTAGAATTATTTATTTTATGTGGACTTAACATTAACCTTTTATTACGTTAAAAGTAAAATGGGCTGATGTTATTAGTTGGTGGACAAGACACAGGCCGTGTATTCATGCGGATTCCATATGGGCCTGTATCCATTTCATGTTATTGGTGTGGGCTGACAATAGTGTAGGCCTGTAGTAGACCCGTGAGCCTATAATGGGGGGTGCACTAGGTTAAGGCTTTTAAGCCTATAAATATAAGTCTAGGTCCCCTCTCCTGGCTTTAACATAAAACGTATTCCCATATGCTGCCATCCATCATAAGCAAATAAGAGGAAGATTCAGCCTTGTTCGTCTTCAGTTACATGTTGTAATGGCGGACAAACCATCTCCAGTTACGTGATATAATGGAAGCCAAAAGGTATGCATCTTTCTACTCGCATATTCCTTACTTTATAGGTGTTCTTGGTTTATGTGAATCTGTGGTGTGTTTCTACGTTAATTTAACACTTGGTATCAGAGCTTTTCACATAGATCTTGAACCCTATGACTAAATACTATGATGTATTTTTCAAGAATCTCAATATGATTAAGAGTCAGCCGATGGCCAAATCAATTGAATTTGGGAAAGTGGATGAAAACAAATTAATTGGATTTGGTTTTTAGAAATTGTGGCGTATTTTTTTAGGTTCCGAGGATTATTGTTGTGGATAATTGAACAATTATTTCTATTCGATGTGAAAATTAATCTACGAATTGTTGCTAGTTTAAAAGAAAATTGTCTGGAGCTGTAATTGCAAAAAAAAAGAAAATTGATTTGATTGTCTTCATTGACAAAGTTTTCCGCTATGCTATACCTTTTCAAAGGTGTCTAAATATGTTTTAAAGTGTATTAATAGTATTTGCAATTTAAAATTATTTCAGAAGTTTTTCACTATCTTGAAAGAAGAAACCGTACTTTAAAAGACAAGATGAGAAGTATGATGAGTAGATCTAACTTATATGAGTTCGTCAGGGTGAAGGTATTAAAACATACATATACATTCTTAATCGTGTCCCTAAAACCTCTTTTGAGTTGTGTGCCAATAGAAAATCCAATTTAAATTATTTCCGAGTTTGGGGATGTCCTGCAGAAGTAAAATATATAAAACTGACTTTAGAACCTTGCTTGTTTTTATTTCATTGGTTATTGAGCTCATACTAAAGGATATGGGTTCTACTGTCCTACAAGGCGAACCAGAATAGTTGAATCTTAAAATGCAAAATTTATTATGGGCATAAATTTATCGATTAAACAAACATTTAAGGTATTTAATTTCGTACATGAGATGGGTTTTGAAATTGTTGAAGAGCATGCATTGTAAGCCCCATATTATGATGAAATTTTATATAAACTATGAGGTTGTTTTCCCTAAACTTGAATTATTTTCATGTGTACATGTGTTATTAGTTTGAAAAGTTGTATGAGAGCATGATTTGCGTAATTACCTCTCTTGTTATGAAACTCATTGTCCTAACAATGTTATGGATTGTTATTGTTTTATAAACAAATGAGAGGGTTTCTTCCTTGATTTACAAATGCTCATATTTCCTACTAAAGAATTTGCATATGATTGATAAAAAGATGACCACCGTATAATAAACTATTGAAAAGGGAGTAGTTTGCAAAAGTTTTCATGTGTTTTGAAAAAAGAACTTCCACATGTGATGTTTAAATATTTTGGGATGTCAACAACATGCTTTTGAATAAAAAAGGGCCAGGACACCAAAAGCCATAGTAAAGACCGACTGATTATCTTGGGACGAATAACATGGTTAAAAGGGAAGACATTGTGATTGAACATATACCTACTGATTTGATGTTTGCTGATCCACTAACTAGGGCCTAAGCTAGGGCCTAAGACCCATAGTTTTTATTGCAACATGTTTAGAATATGGGTGTTGTTAAGTCATTTGATTTGCTGGATTAGTGAGAGTATTTAATATTATTAATCATTTTTCATTAGACTACTCGTCTTATTGTTTCGAGCTTATGGTGATATTATTTCTTGAATTGACATTTATATTATGGTAGATTTTTCTATCATTTATGTTGATGATATTTTACTTTAGGATTGCTGCATAAAACTAAACATTCATTGAACAAAATGTTTGATATGAAAGATCTAGGAGAGAGGCACCATTTGTTCTGGGCACTGAGATTCGACGAGATAAATCTCGTAAGTTATTGGGGCTTTCACAAAAGGCCTATATTGACCGTATTTTGAAAAAGATTTCAAATGAAAAATTGTAAGCCCTGAGATGTCCCTGAGTTGAAACTTGATAAGTTAATCTTAGACTTGTGTCCCAAAAATAATCTTGATAAAGATTCTATGAAATATGTGCCTTATCCAAATGTTTTTCCGCTGCATTTCTTGTTTACGGAGTGTTAATTTTATTTATTTTTGATATACTAAAGCCTCTTAAGAATGTGTTCTGTCGTCTATGTTATTAAAAATTCATTCATTTATTTAGTTCCATATGCTTAGATTAAATAATATAAAAGGTTATTTATTTTATGAATTTTTTTTAAAAAATTTAAGCTATTATTTATAAAAAGACGTCGAATTGTTATTTATTTATTTATTCTATTTGAATTTGGTTTCATTTGAATTGTAACTAAATCAGATTTATAATGTTTTTAATTATGTGGTTACTTATTGTGTCACATGAGTAAATTAAGCAATGACATATTGAATCCCTGAGATTGAATTTGTTTTATAAATTAGGGTAAGTAGTGTACACCAAAGTGAACTATTTGCCTTGCTTTATGAGACTTGTTTAATCCATTTCGAGGGATATCACTAAGTTAGAACATACAATAATCTGCCCAAAGGAGATTTATTGTGTGTTTTAAATTAGTATTGTGATGAGCCTATGTGAAAATATTTTCATGTAGTAAATTTATTTGCCCAAAGAGGATAGGTTTCTAATATTGAAACTATTTTCTTGCCCTGCCCAAAGGGGGGCTACTTGTCGATGCTGCGGGACTCATCATTGTGATAAGATTATTATTCTCATGCCTTGATATTTTGATAAATTCATTCATGTTATGTTGTGAAAAGTTATCATTTATTTAAACAATAACAATGTTAAAGTTGTGGTTCTATCGGGCTCTAACTTCAAGCGATGAAAATAAGATTTAGAATTTTCTTTGGGCATGACTGACATAGATCAAGCCTTGCATGAGGATGAGCCTCCGTCTTTCACTGATTCTAGTACAGCTGCTGAAAAAGAATTTAATGTTAAGTGGGAGAGATCTAATAGGCTATGCATCCTTGCTTTTGGGAGGTTGATTGTTAAGCACCTCAAAAGTGGTTTGCCTGAAACTACCAATACCAAAAGGTTTCTTACCCAAGTATAAGAAAGGTATCTTGTAACCAATAAGGCTGAGACTAGAGATCTAATGAATAAACTTGCAGGGGTAAGGCATGACTTTACTGGTAGTGTTAGAGATTACATACTTAAGATGGTCCACATTCAGTCCAAACTGAAAACTCTTGTAATAACTCTTTCTGATACTTACATTGTTCACTCTGCTCTTAACTCTTTGCCTGCTGAGTTTAACCAAATGAAAACTACCTATAATACTCAGTATGAACCTTGGTCAATCTCCAAATTTGCTGTTGAAGAGGGAAAAATTAAAGGGAGAAGGGTGAGGTTTCCATATTAGTTTTTCATAACTCCAAAGAAAACTCTTGCAAGGGACCTAGGAAGTTTGAAAGACCTAATAATCATACTTTTAAGAAGGTGTCAAAAGAAAATAATCATCTAGCTCTTGTCTGTTTTAAGTCACACTTCGTTGATGTCCCCATTAATTTTTGGTGGTATGATAGTGGAGCTACTGCTCATATTGCCATTTTCTTATAGGGGTTCAAAAACAAAAGGAACCCAAAGAAAACAGAGTCAAGAATTAGAGTCGCCATAGATGTCCAAGTTGAAGTAGAGTTCATAGGAACTGTAGTTTTAGACTTAGAAACTGGTTATAAGCTTGTTCTTGAAGACACTTTTTATGTACTGTATTTTAGACAAAATTTGATTTTTGTTCCAGTTTTAGACAGATTTGGTTATGGTTTTAATTCTCTTAATGAAAAAGTTTATTTGCTTTTGAACTCCCGAATTGTTGGTCATGGAATCCTATCTGATGGCTTGTTTAAAATTTTCTTGACTTCTGATTTAGAATACAACTCTTTTAATTATGAAATTGTTGGTTCTAATCGACCAATTTTAAATGAAAAATCAGGCATGCTGTGGCATAGACGTTTAGGTCATATCTCTAAGAATAGAGTTGATAAATTGGTTAAATTTAATATTTTACCTTCTCTTGATTTTGGGAACATAGGAACATGTATTGATTGCATTAGAGAAAAGTTGACTAAAATAAGAAAAAAAAAATGCTACCCGTAGTTCTGATTTGTTGAAAATCATCACACAGACATAAGTGGTCTATATTCTACTAAGTTATTTTATCACCTTTATTGATAACTTTTCTCGATATGATTATGTTTTTCCTTTTAAAGAAAAAAAATCAGATTCTCTTGAATGTTCAAAGTGTTTAAAACTAAAGTAGAGAAACAACTGAGAAAGGTCATTAAGATAGTGACGTCTGATCGAAGGGGTGAGTACTATGATAGATATGCAGAGACTAGGTAAAAAATGAGACCCTTTGATCTTGAGCTATATCAGATGGATGTAAAGACATCCTTTTGAATAGTGATCTTAATGAAGAGGTTTACATCCAATAATCCTAAAATTTTGTTGGTAAAGGTAGTGAGCATCTTGTGTGTAAGTTTAAGAAATCTATCTATGGCTTGAAGCAAGCTTCTCGAGAGTGGTACTTGAAGTTCGAAAAAATTATCACTTTTATGGGGTTTGTGGAGAACAAGATTGATCATTGCATCTATCTCAAGATCAGTGGGAGTAAGTTCATTAATGACCTTTCTCTTTATGTTGTTGATTATTATTGTGTACACTTTAATATTATTTTATTATATTAAGGCTTTTTGCCTTACGTGTTGGCTATGTCTCATATTGTTAAGATCATATTATTGTTTTATTGGATCTTTCTTTTGGACACATATATGGTATGTCATTCTACCTTGTGGATTTTCTGGTTGTTGCGCCATGTAATATGTTGCACATGTTGAACCTTGAAAATCAAGATTTTCTGGTGGAGGACATGTTGTTTTAGTGCTCACACATATTGTAACAGAAAATCGCGGTGATGATTTTTCTATAGTACGCATGTTGATTTTAAGCGTACATATTGCTATGAAAAATCATTTGAAGTACTAACAATGAAATAGCCTCGATTTGGATTCCATGTTGGCTATTTCTTGCTACACTACCACATCATTTGGTTTATGTCTACGAAACTTTAGTGTTAGTAATTGTGGACTGGTCTTGTGTCGTTGGTTGATGCAAGCATTGCTGCAGTTCAACAGTGATGTTTTGCTTGACTGAACAATGTTGGAAATAGCGTTCCACCACTAAATATTTATGGCCACTGTCTATTCAGCCCGAGAGTCATTTTCATAAAAATAAGATTTCTAAAACTTTTCTTTAAAAGTTAATGTTGTCCAAGTGGGAGAATGTTAGAATTATTTATTTTATGTGGACTTAACATTAAATTTTTATTACGTTAAAAGTAAAACGGGCTGATGTTATTAGTTGGTGGACAAGACACAGGCCGTGTATTCATACGGATTCCATATGGGCCTGTATCCATTTCATGTTATTGTTGTGGGCTGGCAATAGTATAGGCCTGTAGTAGACCTGTAAGCCCATAATGGGGAGTGCACTAGGTTAAGACATTTAAGACTTTAAATATAAGGCTAGGTCCCCTCTCCTGGCTTTAACATAAGACGTATTCCCATATGTTTCCAGCCGTTATAAGCACAGGAGAGAAAGACTCATCCTTGTTTGTCTTCAGTTACATGTTGTAATGGCGGACGAACCATCTCCGGTTACGTGATATAATGGCATCCAAAAGGTACGCATCTTTCTACTCACATATTCCTTACTTTATAGGTGTTCTTGGTTTATGTGAATCTGTGGTGTGTTTATATGTTAATTTAACAATAGACACACACACAATGGCTAGAAGATATTTTTTAAATTTCCTACATACTAAACACACACACACACACACACATATAGTAAATTATTTCATAATATTAAGAAAAATATTTTAATTAATCAACAAAAGATTTTCAAAAACAAAAAGTAAATAAGTACTCAACTGTATGCGTTGTGATTTTTGATTATTTAAACATAACTTATACCCATCATATTCATATTTTAAGTTTCTTTCTAGTTTGAACACATGTTTAAAAAATTCACTATAATTTTTAGAGTTTGCATAAAAAATCTCTGATTAAAGATGGAGAAATGCTTATTACTTCACATAATCTTTGGTGGTGAAAGAGAATGAATTATTAATTTTGCACATAGTTTGATTCGATTCATAATCGTTGATTGTAAAATATTTTTAAAAATCTTAATCAAATCAACATGAGAGAATAGAAAAATATTTTTTTTTTAATTGCCGAATCCTTTTATCCTTTATACCAAACAAAGTTAGACCTCAAAACATCATAGTTCAGTTGAATTTTTTCAATAAACTTTTGTGCATAAATAAAATAAAAAAAACTTACCTTAAAAAGAAACAACGGCTACGAACTAACAATCTGAAGGCATCTTTAGAGTATTTGTGGCGCTGATACCATATAAATGCAGAGAAAGTAAGCTGAAAAAAGTAAATGTTATTTGATGAGCCACCAATGGAGTTTACATACATGAGCTAAACCAATATACCTACACTAACTCCTATAATGTAGTAGATTACAACAACTAATGCCTAAAATTACAGAACAAGCATAATTCTAATCTAACGTATATTCTGAGTAGTGGTATAACAATAGTAAAACATTAGTTACTGCAGTATTTCACACGTACTATTACTATGCTCCTGAATTCAGACAGATCGACAGGAGATCATTGAGGTTCATGGAGCTCATGCTTTTGAGCAAGAGGACAATGAATAGCTAAATGTTGTCACGAACTAACAATATGCATTTATATGCTAAATGCTTTTGACTAAAATTTTCAATAAAAAATAATTTTCTACCTATCATTAGATACATAATATATTTATTTTATAAAAAATCAAACAACTAAACATATGATGAAAAACTATTACTTACTTGAATTCAAGGACTGATTCTAGTAGAATAAATTTAACTTGTAATGCAACCATCATTCATCTGCATATGAAAAAGCTAATGACCCACGTATTAAAACAAAAAAATTTTCTAGAGAATGAAAAGTACAAGGAATGCAGTAAATAATACAACTAGCATAAAGACTGCAGTAAATAATATTGTATATCATTATAGAAGTATATATAAGAGAGGTTAATAAGTTAGAATTTCATTTCATCTCGAACTTTATTTAAATTGGAATTCAAATATCAAATCATATTTTTTTATTTTTAAAAAATCTTTTATACTCTTCCTTATCCTTGATTTTAAATACAACGTATATACTTTTATTAATCTTTATATTTAATTGAGAGAAATATTTGAAATCAATAAGATTTATTCAAATATTTTTTATCGTTAACAATAATAAATAAAAGATGATCAGTTTGTTACTCATCCTTATCCTTGCTATTTTATTTTATTTTATTTTTTCGCTCTCTCATTTATCTTTTTTTTTCGTTTGACTGTTTTCTTATTTCCTATTTTATTATTACTTTTAAAATAAAACTAACAAATAAGTGAGCTTTTGACTCGTTTTCTACTTGATATAGCTAAGATAACTCATTCTCTAGCTCAATGCCTCATTTAACTAGCTTATTTGTTGTAAGTAATCTTCAACTACTGCTATTACTTTTATTATTATTATTATTATTATTATTATTATTATTGTTATTATTATTATTATTATTATTATGAAAATGTAATCATCCATATATTCGGCCATAAACCAGGGCACAAAAGCAATCATTTTATAAAGATCTTTTTGCTCATAATAAAATAATTGTTTTTGTGCCCTGGTTTATGACCAAATATGTGGATGATTACATTTCACCAGTAGGTAATTTATAATCCCTTGCAATCATGGAAATGTAATCATCCACATATTTTGCCATAAACCAGGGTACAAAAGCAATCATTTTATTATGAGCAGAAAGATCTTTATAAAATTCTTCCTGGAAAGCAGCTTTTTCATTTTTATTAAAGTTTTGAAAAAAACATGTCCTAAAAAACTCCCATCAAGGTTTAAAAAACTCATCAGAGATATTTTTTCTAGCCAGAGATCCCGGGCTAAAATCAATCTTATTTTGATTCATTTTAAACTTGTGCGAAAATTCATTTCGGATTCAGTTGGATCCAAATCAGAAACTGCATTAGCAATATTATTGCTATCGATTCTGATATTATTCATTCTAGAACTTTCTCTAATCTTAGAAGTAGAAGCCCTAGATGGATAATTAACAATATAATCAACAGGAGATATATAAGATAATGTTGATCTTGTTAATCTCGATGCAGATGTGATATGCAAATCATTTGCTCTATTCATTAGAGGTAAGGAATCAGAAAATCTGATCTTAACAGTACCATCAACGGTCAGTTCTACCTCCGTTACTTCACTATTGAGATTATTCTGAGGAGGAGTTGCATCCTCAAGAATCCATTCTTTTGGAAAGTCAATTTCATCCCATTTAATAGGTCGTCTAGTAACAACTTTAGACCTACCAAAGTTGATTTCCATTAGAATAGTTTCATTCTTAAAATCCATCATTTTACACATAGAATTCAAAGTGTAAAAAGGTTTATAGTAAATTCTATAACAAATACATATAACCTTTGTACCTGACATGTAATTATAACCATGCAACTTAATACTCAAAATCAAAGCATTCAGTGAATTCTCATCATTAAGAGAAATTTACAAATTAGGATAAACATTAAAATAAACAGGGTCATAGGCCAAGCTTGTTTGGATAGTCCCTATGAGAGACTTTTTCTAATCTTGGTTTCTACCATCTCGTAAAGCTGCTATAAAGCTTTCTGGTAGACCCCTTAGGGTTAGTGTCTTAAAAGCCACTTGGATTAACCCAATATGCATGAATCTATAGGATTCTCTATCACTTTCAGATAATAGTCTGAAAGTAACATGGTCACTATCAACAGTGAGGGTTTCCTCAGTGGTCTTAATAATTTGTTTAAGATTCAATTTTTTAAGAGTACCCATTTGGTATATTACCCTGTGTTTAAACTCTGGGATCGTCCACTTATTAAGCAGATCCAATTGTTGAGGCATATCATATTCCTCCTTTTTACTATTTTTAATAGTATTATGTTTCCTCATACTATTCATGATGGAAGAAGTGTTGAACATATAATAGCTACGTATATTAGTATGCCATGGCTCCGATACCAAGTAAGTACCGGATCGCTTCAAATGATATTCCAGAAACATTTTACAAGCAAAGCATAAGCCCACATGGATAGTTTTAATTAAAAATGGGTCCAAAACACAACCCTTAATGCCCTCTTGGCTAGCAGGCTTTTCAATTAGACCTCTGGCATGAAGCCTGAATCAAAACTATTACTATAAGTATATGTATTGCGACCTTAATATCATTTGGATAATTTGATTCTTTTTTGAATAACGTATGCCATATCATACCAGTCACATAGCCTGCTATAGTTCAACACTAAGTATTTAGCCTATCATTAGGCTAAGAACAGGTAAAGAAATTAAAATTAAAATTACAAAATTTAAATTATTTCTTACTACGGATGGATGTGCTCAGAACCGAAACTTTTTATTTCAAACTCAGAATATACTACAAGAGAGTGGTTGAGAGAGTAATAGAGAGAGAAGTGGTTCTAAAACCTATTTTTACAAAATGAAAATGAGCTCCTTATATAACGGATGCTCCAAACAAGAAGACAAAAGTAGTAAAAGTTCATTATTATGATGTGACTATTATAACGTATAATGTACTACCATTATTGTTGTTGTTGTTGTTGTTCTTCTTCTTCTTCTTCTTCTTCTTCTTCTTCTTATTATTATTATTATTATTATTATTATTATTATTATGTACCACAACTTCTATATTTTATTTTTTTATTATCTTACCACCACCTACTACTATGTATGTACAACTATATTTTTGTGTTCATTTTCTTTGCTATTATTATTATTATTATTATTATTATTATTATTGCTATTATTATTATTATTATTATTATTATTATTATTATTATTATTATTATTATTATTATTATTATTATTATCCTATATGTACATACTACTGCTACCATTGCTTCTACCATTACTACTAACTATTATTATTATTTTAAATTTTTTATCTTCCCCTAATATGTAAATAAATTATATTTAAATATATTTTATAAAATTTAAATTTTAAAAGAGATAAGTTTGAAATAGTATATGTTTATTAGAACTCTTTAAGCTAATGATGATTTTTTTAAAAAAAGAAATCTAATATTTTCAAATTCAAATATTCCTATCTTTTAATTCAAAAAATTTCTACTACTACCACGTTTTTTTGTTCAAATTAAAAGCAATACAACTTGTGTATTACTACTACTTTTATTTATTAATTATTATTATTAAATTATTAAAATAAACACACACACTCTCTCTCTATATATATAGAGAGAGAGATATAATATTTAAATTATAAAAGAGATAAGTTTGAAATAGTAATAGTCTATTAGAACTCTTCAATTATGAGTTTCTAGTTATTAAGATAATGTATTTTAAATTCAAATACTTAATCTATCAATTCAAATTTTTTATTACATATTTAACTTTGTCTTAAAATATTTTTTAATTTTGTCCTAAAAACTGCCACGTGGCTATTTTAATATGTAGCCACTGGATATATTGTCTTGTTTTAGTTTTACGCTTATATAGAGAGAGATTTAAGACATATCTGCTTTATTGTTTCAAACGTACGTGATTTTATTATATCAACCCGAATTAATTTTTATGGTTATCTAAGCATTAAAAAATAAATAATATTTCATAAAAAAAATAAAATACACACAAAATGATATGTCAACATAAAACATTTGGTTGACTATCAAAATTATATTAGTGCCACAGAAATTGCGGTGGGACAGAGGAAGATATAAAGTAACATATATATTATTTAAAAATGAGAAGACACGTAAACAGGAATGGAGAGAGTATTAATATCTTATTAAAAAATTATGCTAAAAGCATTATAAATTACATAATTAACAACTTAAAAAATATAAAATATTTGATTGAATCTCAAAATTATATCAATGTTACTTAAATTGAAAGAGAATAAAAAATATTATAAATCACAATAATTAAAAATTTAAATTATTTTAATGATTAATTATCTAAATTATATTTGTGTCACATAAGTTGAGACCAAGAAATAACATATATTGGGTTCGTGCTAGCACGACCTTCAATGTCTAGTATTGTAAGTAAAAGCAAAAGATGGCTCAAGATTTTGAAGGATTTTTCTTAGAGCTGTGCATTTTTCGGATCAATCCGTTAACCCGAATCGATAATTTGGTTATCGGGTTATTGGATCGGTTTATATAATATTCGGGTTGGGTGTCGGGTTTAACATTTCTATTAATGGAATATCAGTTCGGACCTCAGTTTAATTAATTTTCTTATTGGCTACCCGATATCCCGATAACAAAATAGGCTACACTCTACAGCTAATAGGCCACATTCCAATACCCAGTTACCCACTGGACCAAAAGGCAAAAGACGACCCAAGCCCAACGGATAGTGAAGTTTATTTAGGGAAAATTTCAGAAATAGCAACTATAGAGCCTTAATTGTAAGTTTTATAGCAACCCTTTAAAAATTACAAAAAATAGCAGTATGTATTTTGTATTTGAGTAAACTGTTGCTAGTTAAATACATATACAATTAAAGATTGTGTTCCTAATATATCTCCAATCGGTTTAATTTTAATATGGTAAAAAACGGTTCCTTAAATCAAGGAACATTTAATTTGATAGATTTATTAACCTTTTAAAACTCTATTGTTACCACAAACATTAAATTACATCTTCAAATTCAAAAATGGTTACCATATTCAGCTTTGCAATTCAAATCCAAAAATACTCATTCAAATTGAAAAACATTTTTCTTCAATTTTTTTTTGTTATGCTGATCGAATAACGTCTTGAAGAAAATATCAAAAATACGAAGGTGCAAATACAGGTATTTATCAACAAATTAATTTTTTATTTGTTGTTTAAGTAAAATATAATGCTAAATTTACTGAAGAAATAACTGTTTTTTTTGAAGCAGTCGTTGGTTTGAAAAAATTTTAAATCGTATATTAATTTTAGTCGTAGTTGGTGTTATAGTACTTATATCATAGTTATTAATATTTTTATTGTTTTAAAATTTCTAGAGATTGACAATGGGAAGTATAGTTGTTCTTATTAAACACTCTGGTAGATGAACATATGAACAACAATATGAAGATTACACCAGTGATGCGATATTGTTGAGCATAAACTCTACGTATGACCAACTTTACACAGTACTGGCTACTCACATTGATGTTGATTTGACGTACAAGTGTATTCAAATCGAATATCAACTAACAGATAGTGCAGGGCAAATACGTATACGTAATGACATGGGTTTGGAGGTCTATATTATGCAGAAAAAGAAATTGAAGGCTATTAGTATTTTGCCTTTGTATGTAAGTGGAATAATGACAGTATCAACAGCAGACAACAAAAATGCATGAATAAAATAGAGATTAGAAAACTTCACGGCATCTTCATTATTGTCTTTTCCCCATAATTTTCCAGAAAAAGCAGCAAATAATTCTCTTTTTTGAATATACTTGGCACCACCAAAATAGTCTTCAATAAGTCTATTCGGAAGATCCTCATCAAACACAAAATCGTCCTTGTTTGGAACACAATTCAAACCAGTAACCACAACAAACTCTCTAGGACTGAAATGAAGATTTGTGCCCTTCGCACGAATTACTATGGCATTTGCAGTGCTTTCCTTAGTCTCAAGCGACATAATACATCTTCCAAACTGCGCTTGAACCACATAACTCTTTTTCTTCATGAAGACAGTAAATATGCTATTATTACAAAAGATATTATACTGATTCTTCGTTAAAGTTGACTTAATGTGATGTTCAATGTCATTGACAGTATGACATCCTATATGTGGAGCAAATTTTGGCAAAACTCTTGCCATGTATATCTAATCACGCAAAATCTATACACCACAAAAATACAATTATATATCAAAACAGTGATATACATGTATTTATGAAATACAACTTAAATTTACATTATTCCTAAATTAAAATCTAAAAAAAAAGTCATATGCATTTTATTTATACATAACTAGGTCGAAAAAACATTCAAAGTACATGACTTTGTCTAAATCAAATTAATAAAAAATACAAGTTGACATCAACCACATACATTAACAGTAAACAAAATAAAAAAATATCTATATTTTACATGTCAAATGAGTGAGATTTATGTATTTACAGAATACAACTAATTACAATTAACATATAGATATGTATTTTATGAATACAACAAGTATATACAAATTACAAATTTCACAAAAATAGATATAATTAGGGCCTACAATTTCATATCTTAACAACCTTAAGAAACTAAAATATCACAAATACATATAATTAGGGGCTACAATTTCATATCTTAACAACACAACATATACTAAAATTTCAAATAATAAAGAAACAGAAAAAATAAATAAATACGTAATAAATTGTATATAGAAAATACATCTATGAACATGTTTTCAAGAAAATACAAAATAAACATACCTCCTCCACTTTCTCTTCTTCAGATTCAAAATCAGATGAAACAGGACTTGAAATTTTACTACATTCACCTTTTTCATCTTGATTTGTCTTTTTCACTGATTTTTGAATTTTTGGGGGGTTTTGGGGATGAAAGTTTTTTCAAACCTTTTCGTTTCATTTTTTCCACAATATTTTTCGGGTTGTTACACTGCTTCAAACTCCCTCCTTCACTGCTAACACCTTCCTTAGCCTGAATATTAGAAGAACAAAAGTTAAAAACTTCATCTTGAGTTAACCCAAGACTAAAAGATGGAAGTTCATCGGAAACTAAATCCATCGATTTATTAGCACTAACTGAAAAACTACCCTTTGCATGTTGTGCCATTATATAGAAAAATCAAAGATTTCAACACAAATTCAAAAAAATAAAAAAATAAACCCTAAAAGACGAAGAAGAAGAAGAATGAAAAATTGAAAAAAAAAACCGCCAATAAAACGAATAAAAGAGATTATATGAAAAATATAACATGCATTAATTGAAACATAATCTTACCTTAAAAATTGGATGCAAAGTTTATCAAGTTTTAGAGAGAAAAAATGGAATTTGAAAAAAAAAAAAAGTTGGAGGGAACTGAAATTGGAATATGGCGTGAAAAGGGGAGAAGGTAAAAAAATTGAGTTAATGTCACGCGCTTTTTCCAATGTAAGGTAAAATATTGCTAGTTTTGTTATTAGTTGTAATTTTTTAAAACTATTGCTATAAATTATAATTAATATCTTAAGGTTGCTAGTTTATGTAATTTTTCCTTTTATTTACCCTAAGACTTAGTGTCTCTCACCCACGCTCATCTCAGTCTCTCTCTCACTACTCACATACTGAATTTGACATTTCACAAAAGCTCAATTTTTGCTCAAAATTTCCCAATTTAGAGAGACAAAACGTTGCTCGAAATCACAAACGTTGCTGCTCACAATTGCTGTTGTTGTTGCGGTCAACAGGTAATGATTTTTGCTCATTCTTGTTTCTTAGATAGTCTTCTGTTTCATCTTTAATTTCTGGCCAGTGTCCAATCTTCGATGTATGTCCAATTTCTGTCCAATTGTTGTTGTTGTTGCGCTGCTAACTTGCTAAGGACTATTTAAGTTCAGAAATTTTTGTGTTTTTTTATAATAACCTAGCATTGATGACATGTAATATTGTAGATGGTTAAGAGATTAAAACTTTGGTAAGTTTTTCATTCAACTTTGATGGCATTATTTGAAAGTATTTTCTATTTAACTCTATAGTAGTGAGTGCATTAATGAAGCTGAGTTGTTACAAGATAACTAATGCTTTAATCATTGCAAGAAACTTGATTTCTTTGGTTAATCTTGGAAAAAGACTCTCTTTTTAACACCCTTTTGAGAAACTAAATTTCGTAAGGAAATGCTTAACTTGAAAGTTCAATCTGCATTTTGGACAGTTGTATGATTTTATACATTTCTTGTGGTAGTTAGCAGGACATTGCAGTTAGATAGAGTTTGTTAAAATAGTTATGCTTTTTAAACATAGGGGTGGCAATTAGAGAGATGTCTCTTGAATGTGGCAGAGAAGAAAAAGGAAAATACCAGTGATATAGGTGCAGTGAAGAGATTTTCTGTAGCATGTAAGTAGTTGATTCAAGAGTCATGGTGTTTCTTTTGGTGATTTGGTCTTATACCTCTAATCAGGAAAGATATTATTGGAAGTTCAAGTTTACCCTCTTGAGAATTGTCCCTTATTATGGTGTTTCTGTACTTTACTACCATAATGTTTCAATTTGTTTATCAGTAAAACATGTTACTGTATCATCGTAAACAGAAGTACAATCACAGTCTATTAATTGGAATACTGGATGATTAAAAAAATAATGTAGAACTTGGTGTTGAGCCCCTTCAATCTGAGTTAGGGGTATGAAAATGAATTTGAAAGAAATTTTCCTTTCTTTGTCCTATCTTTATACTGTAAGCATGGAAAAAATGTTCCTGTGGGTTTGAAAGCTGCAGCCATGAGACAGTTTCAAAGTGCATACTATTGCAGCCATGAGCCATGTGCTCGCTTGTGTGCTTTTTATTTATGAAGACACTACTTTTTGGTGGGATAATTGTGGTTTTAGATTTCATACTTGTGCAGTTAGTGTAGGAAATTAACTACAGGAAATACAGTTTGTGCACAGAAAGAGAAATAAGTAGTAGGCAGTAGCTTTGGACTTTAAATCATATATGTTCAATGTTAACGGTTAACCCGATAACCGAATCGATAACAATTAAAAATCAATAAACCAATAAGCAATCAATCGATATCTTAACGGTTTAGCATATATACAAACTGATAAAGAATAAGTAAAATCGATAATTTTTAAAATCGAACCGAACCGAACCGATCGATACGCAACCCTAATTTTTCTACTCACACATTTTGATTTTTTTTCTTTATATTCTTTGGTTTTCCCACCAACATCATCCTTGATTAGAATTGAAGATGAGGATGTTTTGCTTTTTTACATTAATGCCCCCTCTAAAAAAATAAAAATAAGCAAACAAGAAAAGGGTTAGTATATTTTTTGATCACTTAATTAATAATAAATTTTTATTTTAGTTCTTATGATATTTCATTCACTAAATTACTTTTAAGCATAAGAAAAATTGAAAATCCTAAATCATTATTTTCAAGTTTTTTTTGGTTGTTATTTTGATTTAAGATCAAAAGTTTAAAGAAATTACATTATTCAAACACAATAAGAAAAATTAAAAGAAAATTTTAAATTAAAAGCATGCTAATAATATTCTTTTTTTATTTTAAAAAAATGATAGATCATGTGCTTCTTTGAAAATAATACACCTTTGCCTCCTCATTTTTCAAAACACTAGTTTAATCGCACGTGCTTCGCATGTTTAATTATTTAAAACTAAATGAGTTTATCTATTGCGGAGATTTTTAATAAAGTGTAAAATTTTAAATCACTTTTTAAAACTCTTTCACACTTTAATATAATAATGTAAACATAAACATATATATTTTACCACCAGAAGTTTCAAGTGGTTGATGGATCATCACTTTTGCATTTGCTATCTCTTTGCCATATAGTAACTCTTTCCCTTGTTTCCACAGGCTAAGAGAGACGCATCAATTTGAATCATATTTGTGTTACAATTATTTTTCTTTTTTTTATATATTTAAAATCTTTTCTTATTTTTAAAGTCAAATCTTTACAAAATCATTGATTACATTCTTACTACGTACTTAAAACTTTTTAAAAGCTGGTACTTAAAATTTTCTTATTCTAACGGTTTTATATTTATTTCTAGATTTTTCAATTCTTCTTAAAATCAAATTTAGTTGATTTAAAATTCTTAAATTAATGAGAAAAATATTAATTGTCATTAATTTTGATGACTTCTAGTAAGAAATGTTTTTACCATAAATATATTTAATTAGTTTTCAACTCTTAAATTAGAAAAAATAGTAAAATTCTGATGATTTTTAAGAAGGAAAGGCTTTACCATAAATATATTAAAGTAATTTTCAACTCTTAAATTTTAGAAAAAATAGTGAAAAGACGATTTTGTCTAAAGCAAAGACTTTTAATAAAGCGTAAAAAGTTCAAACAATATTTCTAAGATCCTTCACACTTTTAAGAGTCGTTTGGTAGAGAGTATAAGAATAATGCAAAATATGGTGTGTTAGTAATACTTGTATTAGTTATGCTTGTGTTAGCTATGCTTGCATTAGTTATACTTGTATTTTTCTTATGCACAGTTTGGTTTGATGTATTAAAAATAATGTGAATTTAATAATTTCTAAAAAAAATATTTTTTGACACAAATATCCTCTATATATATGTTGGAAAGAATGCGGATTTTTTTTAGGGATAATAATGTCTTTAATTATGTTAATGCATGCATTGGATCCATTGCATTGCTAATACCATGGATTTTGAGTTATTAGTAATACACATCTCAATACATAATAGAGTGTATAACTAATGCTTGCATTAGTTATACACAGGGTGAAAAAGTATACCAAACAAGGTATTAACAATACACATTAAACTAATGCATGCATTAACTTTTCAATATACTCTACCAAACGACTCCTTAGTATATTATAGATATAGATTATAGATTATAGATATAGATTATCGCACGAGAATGAGAGATTCTCATGCCATAGCATATCTTGAATTTCGATTTGAATATTAAAATATCATTTAATGATATAAAGTGTACATAAATTGAAATTTAACCTCACAATGTTTACATTGTGCCTTGAAATTAATTTGAAGAAAAAATAATTAATGCCAAGGATAAAATAGAAAAAAAAGAAGTTGTTTCTTTTGATATGTCAAAAGTGACAAGTAAAATTAGAAATCTAATTAGGAAATTAGTGACAAGTAAACGCGAACAGAGGGAGCATTATTATGTTGCGTTACAATTAAAGTAATGTTACTTTCTCTATTCATTTTTATTTGTTTATTATATTAAAATAAGTATTCATATTTATTTGTTCATTTTGAAAAATTTAGAGATAATTCATCACTTAAATCTTAGTTTTAATTTTATTATTAACTATAGTTATATTTCAAGTTTTCGACGTCAATCCTGAGAGGAAAGACCACTCTCTCTCTAAATATTGAAAGACCACTCTCTCTCTCTCTAAATTTTGTTCTCTTCTCCATATAAATTCAGTTAGTGTCCCGACAATGACCCTACAGAAGCGCCACGTGCCGATGTACCCCCTCTTGTTCGATTCCTCCAAAACCACCAGATCTAGAACACTCTTCAATGAAAGAAGACCTACCAAAAAATCTCTTTCAGAGAAAATCTACAAACCTCAAGCCTACTAGATACCTCATTCTCCCAATATACCTCGCCCCAACCCGAGTTAGAGGATGGTGTCATAGATCTATCTATTGAGGAAAAAAATTGACTCTACTCTCTCTAAAAATACTCTATTATTATTAAATGTGTGGGTAGGAAACTCAACCATCAGTATTTAGGGACTAAATTAATGGAGATGTGGAAAATAAATAAAAATCTGGTTCTGATAGATTTGGATAATGAATTCTATACTGTGAAGTTCTTCCTTGAGGAAAGCCAGAGGAAAGCTCTCCGTGAGGGACCTGTTTTGTGGCAAGGTCCTTTGTCTCTATCAGGAAATAGGAACCAATTTTTTTTCCAGACAAATCCCACATCCTATCTACCGCTATTTGGATACGTATGTCATCTTTGCAAACAGAATTTTATGATAAGGAAATATTGGGAAGAATTTGGAGAAAGATTGGGAAGCTCCTAAAGATTGATACTTGCACATATTCTACCTTAAGAAGTAGATATGCAAGGATTTGTGTCCAAATCCCTATGAACACTCCCGTTAGATCTTCAATAACTATGGGCAATTATATCCAACCCATCTGCTATGGGGGGATACTATGCACAGGGTGCTGAAGATTGGGTCATGTGGCTGCAAGATGCAATTTTTAAAACTCAAACCTTTCTATCGAGAAGCAAGAGACACCAGCAGAAGCCCCCCAATCTCAAACCTCAGCTACGGTGACCGGCTAAGGTTATGGATGAGAAATAGTATCCTTTGGGAAAAAGAACAAGAAATAAGAAGGTATAGGTAAGAAAACCTCACCATTGGGTAAATCCCCAATAAACGCTGTGATTAAGGTCAAAAGGTATGATGCAACCTCTGGTAAGTTCCTTGAAACTAGAGATTTTTCTTACTCCATTCCTCAGAGTCTTCTTCAGGATCGACCTCCATCAAAGAAAAATGAAAAGGGTTCCTTGACCCATCCATGATGGACCTTAGGCTAACGGGTCAAAAGACCAACTTGACTCCAAATTTTCCTAATGAACAAGACCCAAAAATCGATAGATCTTCAACTAGGGTGGGCCTAAAAAAATCCACAGGCCTAAACAACCAGATGAATTATGGTCAAGCTAAGACCATTTTTCCTTTTAAATCACATGTCCACAAAAATAGTTTTGACCCTCTAGGGATTGACTTAAATAATCTTCTCCTTTCTGATAAAAAAGGGAAGAACATGGCTGATGCCCATCAAAACATCATCTCTGACAGTTCCACCAGTGGCGAACTGATACAAGTCTTAGAGGATGTTCAGTCCTCCCTGTTAGACGGAGTGGGAATTATCAAGGGCTATTCTAAAAATGGCCCTAAAAGTCGAAAAAAGAAAAGGGATATTTTGAAATCCCACTATATCTCCCCTACCCACCTTCTCTCTTTCTCCTGGTCATGGAAGATCATCTCTAAGACATGAATGCAGATTTCTATCTTCACTATGCCCCAGCACCTATACCTTTGGACCACGCTCCAACCTCTTGGCTGGAGATGGGCCTACAAGAGATGCAACCTTCACTACACTTGGTAGTTGAAGAGAGGACAATAAAGGTAACTCTCCAGGACCCAACATATCTAGTCCTCTTAGTCAAGTAATGTTTAAATCAAGGATTAGATTCTTAAGGGAACAACATTTGGTTGTCGACCTTAATGCTACTCACCAACTCCATCTCCCAAGAATCCCTTATAATAAAAAGCATGTCACATATGCTCTACCAAGTATCACAAAGCCTCATCTTTTCCCCTCTTCAGAACCCTTGCTTTTTCATTCAGGGCTCCTAGTTCTTGAGGCTCAACGATCCTCCACCCTCTACCCTTGAGAGTGTGGAAAGAGAAAGAACCATGAATTTTCTAAGAGTAGGAAACAAGGAAATGAAGTCCATCTTAGCCTCTCTAAAGGTACCTATAACATAGGCCACCACCCTAGACAAATGGTTAACTTTTAAGGTTAGCAGAATTAGTAAGCAAGATGGTCATTGTGATATGCCCCAAGGACCTCACTAAGTTTACCCTGAAAGTCAAACTCCCAATCATCCTAACAGGGGAAAATTTGTGACCAACCTGAACCCCTTGATATCAATGATAAATGTGAACTATCCCCAGTCCAATCAAAATAACAAGGGGAAAGGGAAGAGAATACTGAAGGAAACCACCCCCAACAATCATCACTAATGATGAATGTCATAATATGGAATGCTAGAGGAGAGAATAATGCTGAGTTTAAGCATCACTGTTCAACAATTATTGCTTTGCACAAACTCAGTATACTATCTCTTTTGTAAACTCGTATGACTAACTACCATCAATTTAATCAGGATCATGGTTTTGACTATTAGATCCAATCTAGTATTGTAGGGAGGTCTGGTGGTATCGTCTTAATATGGAAAGAGGAACTTCTCAATATTAGTGACATCTCCATAAGTCCCCAAGGCATCTATGTAGCTGTTAAGGTTAGTTCCCTCCGCCCATCTTTCTGGTTTTTTAGTGTTATTTATGCCAGTACTTCCTTTGATGCTAGGAAAATATTATGGGAAAACTTACCACCATTACTTGAAACTATTAGCTTTTCCATAAACCCCAGCTGGCTGATGGGTGGGGATTTTAATAAAGTTTTAAAAGACTCTGATAATTTTAGGGGTAATAGAATAAACCATGCTAGAACAAATAAATTTTGGAATTGCATTAACCAATGTAATCTAATTGACTCAGGATTTAAGGGTAGCAAGTATACTTCAACTAACAAGAGATATAGGCAAAGGAACCAGCTCATTCTTGAGAGAATTGACAGGTGTTTGGCCAATGATCAATGGATTCACTCCTTTTCTGAGGCCTTTGTGGCCCACCTCCCTAGAACCCACTCTAACCATTGCCCCTTTTTTACCCCTTTAAATAATAACCACACTTTCCAGGATAAAACCTTCAGAATGGAGATAATCCAATGCTCCTATCTAGAATTCCCCTAAATGGTAGCCCAGGCTTTCTAGTACGGCTCAAGCCCCTTTGATTCAATTTATATCTTAAAAAAACATTATACCTTGGAATAAGGAAGTTTTTGGAAACATATTTCATAAGAAGAAAGGACTCTGGAAAGAATTGTTTGTATCCAAAGCTTTTTCGATTTCCCCACTAGTCTCTTCCTTCAGAATTTGAAAAACAACCTTCTTAAAGAGTACAATGACATTCTGAGGTTAGAAGGTGAATTTTAGAGGCTTAACTCTAGGATTAGTTGTCTCACTGAAGGGGACAACACACTAGGTTCTTCCATACCTCCACCCTTAATAGAAAAAAAAGAAATAGGATAAATACTATTAAGGATGAAGCTGGAAACTCGATTACTACCCCTGAGGACATCAAAACTTCCATTCAAGACTTCTATATGACTCTTTATAGAACTCCATACCCTTTCTCACTACAAATGCCAATCTAACCCCTTCTCTATAGGATCCATCCCTGATCAAGATTACACCACTATAGAGGCTCGTTCTTCAATGAAAGAAATTAATAGAGTTGTTTTCTCTTTTAATCCCACTAAATCTCCTAACCCTAATGGGATTCACCCCCTATTTCACCAAAAATGTTGGAAAACCATTAGAACACAACTTTGGAAATTTTGCTTCAGAACTTTCCAAAATTATACCATGGAGAAGGAGATTAATAACAATTACCTCTGCCTCATCCCAAAGTGCTCTAATGATATGACCCTCAAGAATGTTAGATCAACAAGGCTTTACAACGCTCAGTATAAAATAATCATCAAATAGATTGCCTAGAGAATTAAGCCCTATTTGTCTGACATTACCAAACCTAGCCAAAAAAGTTCTTTTGCTAATAGGAGAGCCTCTAAAATGATCTTATTGAACAGGAATTCATCTTCCACTTCTCTAAAATGAAAGGAAAGAAGGCCCATATGATTCTTAATTGACCTAGAGAAGGCCTTTGATAGAATTGAATGTGGCTTTATTAGATAGGCTCTTAACCTTTTCAACTTCCCTACTGGGCGCACTAATCGTATCTTATCTTTCATCTTCACTTTCTCTATCTTCATCCTGGTCAATGGTTCTAGAACTACCTCTTCTAGCCATCTAGAGGAATTTAGACAAGGTGACCCCTTATCACCTTATCTCTTTATTCTTTGCATGAAACTCTTTTCTAGAAGAATAAATCATGAGGTGGACCTTCTCAATTGAAACCCCATCAATATCAATTGAGTAAGGCCAAAAATACCCCACTTAATTTTTGCAGATGATCTCACTCTATTTGTCAGAGCTGATAATAAGAATTGTAAGACCATCTCTGGAACCCTTGCTGCTTTTAGTTTCTACTCTGGCCACAAAATCAATGTTATCAAATCTAATGTGATCTTTTCAAAGAATTGATCCAATGATTTAGCTAATGCTTTATCAAGCATGCTCCATATTCACCCTAGACAAAATTTTGGGAAGTATTTAGGGTTCCCCATCTTTCACAAAACACCTATTAATGGGGGCTTTTAATTCATCCTAGACAACCTTAAATCTAAACTTACTAGTTGGAAGACAAGTTCCTTAACATGGCTAGGGAGAAACACCCTAGACAAAGCCCTCCTTAATAGCATCCCAAACCATGTCATGCAGTACATTAGTCTCCCCCATACGATTCTTTACAAAATTGACAAAGCCCAAAGGAATTTTATCTGGAGCTTCACTGACCAGAAAAAAATACATATGGTTAGTTGGAAGGAGGTTACCAAACCAAAACCCAAAGGTGGTCTTATCTAAAGAAATGACATTAAAAACACCACCATGCATATTTCTCTAGCTTGGAGACTTACCAAAACCCTAACACTTTGTGGGCCAGGGTTATTAGTAGTAAAAATACCATAAACAACCTCAACCGTAAAACTTTGGTATCCAGGACCTGGAGGAACATCATTAGAGGCCTAGAAATTTGTAATTAAGCCTCTCTCTGGATGGTTTATAAGGGCAATGAGGTAAACTTTTGAATTAATAGATAGCTTCTTAACTTACAACCCTTCAGAAATGTCATTGAAGGATTTTTGCCTAACAACCACCTGAACTCCAAAATTTCTGATATTTGGACTAACAATGCTTAGAACTTCTATTCTCTCCCCTTCCAGTTTTATCCAGACATCATCCACACTATTCAAATAAGTTTTTCCCTTCCCTTGAAGCACTAGGGACCACACTATTTGGAAGATCACTATTAATGGTATCTTTAGTAGTAGCAGTGACTGTAAGTTTATCTATAACTCTCAGCATACCACTCCTTAAGATTTGAATAATAAAGGCAACTTTAGATGGATCTGGCATCTGAAAATCCCTCCTAAAATCAAATTCTTCCTCTGGCTTTTCTCTATTAGAGGTTCCTCACCAATTATTTTTTGAATAATATGGGTCTCAACATAGATTCCAGTTGCAAATAATGCAAACATTCCATGGAAGATATCCTTCATATTTTCTGGCTCTGTCTTAGGGCCTCTCATCTCTGGAACAGGCTCTTAAAAAATTATTCCCTCCTCATACCTTCTGGTATAAACCTTTTAGGTATTGATAGTTAGCACACTATCTATCTTTGGCTGAAAAAAACCCTTTGATTATTTCATCAGCCTTGAAGTGCTTTTTTTTTTTGCTTGTGGCATATATGGAAAAGTAGAAATAGCAACCAGTCCAGCACCAACTTTGCCCCATTTTTTGGGGATGCCCATGGAGAGGCAATTGAGTACACATAGCTGAGTAATTCCCACTATAAAAATCTCAACCACCACTCCAATCTCTATCAAATGGAACTCTCCACAAGTGGGCTTCTACAAACTCAAAACGGATGGCTCCTCTCTTAGAAACCCAGGAGTGAGAGAGGCATAGGTCGAGTGGTCAGGAACAATAAAGCGGACTGGGTTTTAGGTTTCTGCAAAGGATATCCAATTGCTACTAATAATCAAATGGAATTAATTGCTCTTATTGAAGGTTTGAAATTGGTGGATCATTTATACCCTGTGGAGATCAATGTGGATTTTGAGGAGGTAATTAAAATGATCAACAATGGAAATTTACATTATAACCCTATTATTAATGCATGCAGGCCTGTGTTGAGAAAAATAGGGAGTCCTATAGTGCTGCACTACTTTAAGGAACAAAACTCGTTTGCCGATGCTCTTGCTAAGGAAGGAGCAAAAGAAAATCTTTGTGGGATCCTTAAAAACGTTTAAAGTTCCTCCTGTGTATGCCATGAAAGATGTTTAGGCAAACATCTTAGGAACCAGTTATATAAGGAATGTTAAACTTTCTCCTAATGGGCATAGCCCTACTTATTTTATTTTGGAGACTGATAGAACTAAAGGCTTGTAATTTAACTTGCTTCATTAGTAGCTATACATCTCCTATTACCAAAAAAAATAAATTATATTCCAATGTATTTCTCAAAATATTAATTTATTTTATTTAAATGATCATATAATAATATAGTCATTCTATTTATTATTTCTTAAGAAATGTATTAAGTCAAAATCAAAGAAGTAAAAATAGACAGAAAATGATACATTTGTGTGTAGTTCTCCTATTTATTCATTTTTAAAAAAATATTTTTTCACACTAACATCATTTGATCGGTGGAGTAGGATAAACAAAATTATACTTTTATATGAAATAACATATTTTAATATTTATACTAAGATAATAAAATACTATAATTTTGACACTAAATAGTACTTATAATTAAATACAAAATAAATAATCTCATCAAGTATTTTAAAATTATTATACTTATCTTAAGAAAATCTTAGATTCCTCTTTAATTGTTCCCCAAGCCTATTTCCACATCAGATAGGGGTATTTTGGTAATAGCAATTAGTCGATGGGCAAAGTGGGGGGTGGTCTATTATGTAGGTCCCAAGTCTCACCAGTCTTTATCTTTTGGCGAGGAGAATTTGGCGGGGAAGGTAACCAGGAGTATTGAGTTATAAGTGACAAAAGAGTTTGAAAATGAGGTGTAGGTGACTCAAGTCTTAATAATTGAGTGAAGGTGACAATTACTTTATTATGGATTAAGAAAGTTGGGGAAGTTTGAAAATAACCCACAAGTTTTAAAATTTATACTTTGATCCAAATGTTAGTTAATATAACAGGAAACAGAGAGAAAAATTTGTGTTTCTCTCTCTTCTCATCCGTTGTTGTTTTCTCTCTCTTCGTGATTTTTGTTGTTCATTGTTGCTGCTGCTTTATTCATCATCTTCTGCTTTATTATCATCATCTTCAACTTCATTAGCGTCATCTTCAACTTCATTATCTTTATTTTCTACTTTATTATCCACTTTATATTTTTCTTGTCGACCATTGTTTTTTTTACCGCTACTACTGCTATTTGAGCAACTTTTAGGTCAAATTTTGTTTCATACATCACTTTGGCATTACTTCATAGGTGACTTTGGTAAGTAAAATTATGATTTTTATTATTTGTATCTGGGTACACTACTACTGCTATGTTTTAACATTGGATAGAACCCGTTCATGAATCCAACATAAGAGTCGTCTGTTTAAATAGATCTCTCATTTACTCATCTGTTGTGACAAATGAGTAATCTATTGTATCGAAAGACTCATATATTGGATTCATGAACGGGTTCTATATAGTGCCTGTAACATGAATCGAATAGATGGGTTATCTATTACAACAAACGAGTTATCGTTGCAACAGACTAATTATTTGTTGTGTTAGACGAGTTTTCTGTTGCAACAGACTAGTTATTTGTTGTATCAGGCGAGTTTTCTGTTGCAATAGATGAGTAATCTGTTTGGAACAACACAAAATAATTTTTGCCACAAACCCAACAAATAACCTATATGTTTCAAAACTCTTACTATTGCTATCGGATTCAAAATTGTTCCTTACATCCAATTGTCGACATGTTTGTTGAGAAGAAGAAATAAACAGTAACATAAATTTTTCATTAAACAAAAATAAAATACATTAGGTAGGTAGTTGGAATATATATAAAAATAAAAATACACACACTAAAAGAAAAAACATAACCTAATTATTATTATTATTATTATCATCATCATTATTATTATTGCCAGCCGACGGCAGCAGGGCCCTCCCCAGCCTGTGAATCCCCCAGAGCATCCTTGCTCTCACGGAGCCCAACTCCCACTGCAGGTCATGAACCTGCCTCCAAAGTTTCCGCATGGCATTTTGCAGAAAAGCAACATCCCAAACAAGATCAGCCATAACTAGAACACGCATGAATTGACAAAAAAAAGTAAAAACACAAGTGAAGAAAAGAGTCTGAATGTAGTACAACGTATACTACCAATTGGGTATATTTACACAAAAAATAAGAAAAAAACTTACTTGAGATAGGAAAAAGGTATCTGGTATCTTATCTTTGAATAGAAAGTGGTTGAAGGTGTAATATGAAAGACAAGATGCAAGAAATAAATAGAGTGTAGTAGAATGAACGAGAAGGAGGACCTATTTATAGAGAATTGAATTTGAATGAGTTAGGCAAAAAGGCGCGACTGTTCACCTCCATTTATTAATTACATTCAAACCGGTGACTTTTTGATTACTGTGAAAAGTTATGACTTTTCAGCTTATTATTATTAATTAGTTATTAAATTTAAATAACCTTTTTCTCAATTAAATAATCAAAGACTTCTCACCTTTTCAATAACCATTTTTATTGAGTTGTGACAACAAATTGTATATCTGTTGCATCAAATAACCTATTTGTGACAACATGTATACCATCTGTTGCAACAAATCGATCATCTATTGCATCAGATAATATATCTGTTGCAACATATAATCAATTTGTTGCAACATATAATCTATCTTTTTAAATAATCATCATATGATATACTTTCATTAATCCAAATTGGTGACTCTTTTATTATATAAATTAAAAAAAAACAAATTCAAAAACAAAGATGGTAAAAAGTCACTACTTGTCACCTATTTAATATTAACATCAATTATTCAAATTAAATAACTATTTTTTACGGTTATAAATTGTGTTTATCATTTATTTTCTTATTATTTTCTGTGTAAAAAATTAACTTAATTAAATCAAGCTGGTGAGTTTTTTATTATTGTGACAAGTCATGACTTTTCAGCTTATTATTATTAATTAGTTCTTAAATTTAAATAACCTTTTCTCAATTAAACAATCAAAGACTTCTCAACTTTTTAATAACCGTTTCTTTTAATAAAATAATAACCATTTTTATTGAGTTGTGGCAACAGATTGTATATCTGTTGCATTAGATAGCCCATCTATGGCAACAAATACCATCTGTTGCAACAAATCGACCATCTGTTGAAGGAAGCGTTTTGATTTCTTCTAATAACTGATTCATCAGTCGCAACAGATTGAGAATTTGATTCACCAGCTGTTTTGAATATGTTAGACAAAAACTCACGACTGTTCAACTTTTTTTTTAACAATCATCATATACCTTGATTAATTTAATGTGGTGACTTTTTTATTATATAATAAATAAATTAATTAAAAAAACAGATTTAAAAACACAAATGGTGAAAAATCATGATCAATTATTAAAATTAAATAACCATTCTTTTACAGTTATAAATTGTGTTTATCATTTGTTACGAACTATTTTTTATATTAAATAATTGAAAAGTCATGACTTGTCACCCTCTCGATAACAATAACCCTTTTTTATTAATAACCATCTGTTGCAACATATGGTCCATCCGTTGCCACAAACGATCAATTCCTACCTCCAACCATCAACATGTTGAGAATAAGAAATAGACAACATAAAAATTAAATATTAAATAAGAATTAAAAATCCTAAGTCGACCAAACATAGAAGTTTAAATCCATTATATACCAATATATACAATAAAAAAAACATACCCTTAGGCAAATCTCATATATAAAAAAAGAAAATACATATGCTAAAAGAAAAAACATAACCTACTTATTATTACTATTATTATTATTATTATTATTAATATTATTATTATTATTATTATTATTGTCAATCGGTCAATCGGCATCCTGCAACAGCAGGGACCTCCTCAGCCTTGCTCTGAAGTCGCCTAACTCCCTCTGAAGTTCATGAATCTGTCTTTCAAGTTCCTGCAAAGACTTGAGATGAATCACCTTGTACAAATCTGGATCAGCCATATCTAGAAGTAGAGTAGAATGAATGAGTAAGGAGGGACCTATTTATAAAGGATTGAATTCGAATGGGTCAGTCAAAAAGCCATGACTGTTCACCTCTTTTTAATAATTACATCTTCTAATTAAATAAAACTGGTGACTTTTTCAAATATGTAAATTAAAAAAATGGATCTAAATATAACATTTTATCTTTATTGTATTTCAGAAAATAAAGAAAATTGTTTTAAAATAAATCTAACAGATGGGTAATCTGTGGCAAAATATATTCTATCTATTTGATAATTTACAACATAATGACAATTTATTGCAATAGATGGATATATCTGTTTGATTTTTCCAACAGATAAGTCATATGTTACAACTGATAGATCATCTATCGTAACGAATGTCTATAATTGTTTGATAATTTTAACAGATGTGTCATCTGTTGCAACAAGTTAGTCATCTGTTTATTCAAATTAAGCCATAGATGGGATAGAAAGAATAAGGTGCGTACAGATAGATGGATCCACTTTTATGTGTGTGGGGGAGTTATGTATTACTGATAAGGTCATCGGGACAACACACATAAAGTACAATGATTTTATGAATGCAGTTTTTAACCGATTAGGCATTGATCATTCAAACAAGTTCTTGCATTGTACAGTTAAGTTTGATAGGTTCAAATTAATAAGGTCGAGAGGCCCATGAAGATGGTGCCGATACTTGTTATGAATTAATGATGGTTGTTGCTCATGTTTATGCGTGTCAAGTTTTGAGAAGGGATCACTATTTGGTGTCAGTGCAGAGATCCAATAGCAATTGGACTTAACTTTAAGTGTGCATTAGACTTTGAGAAGGCCTTCGAAGCTTCGCACTGCATCAAACAAAAATGGAAAACTAATACAAATTCCCAAGGCCTAAATTTATATGGATGGGTTATTTGAGAAGGTGATTATACGTCGAAGGAGCCGTAGGAGAATACCTGCGAGGGAAAGGGGAGTTGATGAAAGACTATCATCTGAGAGCTAATTGAAGAGGAAACATAGGTTAGCAAGGAACTTCTAGCGAATCTGGCTGATGAAACTGAATTAGAACACGAAAAATATGAATCAAGTGCAAATATGAGATTGTATCCAGTAATAAAAATTCGTCTGTTTTCTCTCACAAAGAAAAATAGTGCAGATTGACACTTTGCTAGGGAGCAGTGACTAGGTAGCGTGGTCGTGATGATCACCTACATAGAAAATAATAAAATACCCAAAAAGCAGCTTTGCAAGCATCGAGGGTTGTAATGATGTACAATAAGTCAAGAAAACTTACACCAAGAACAGTTGAAGATAAAATAAGGAATCTAAGTAAAGGAAACAATTTTTGAATTTTAAATTGTATTCCATGCCTTCTTGTTTGTGATTTCGATAAGGTCCACTGCTATTGACCTGATCAAAACCATAAACAAGAATGAAAGGAAGATTGAGTATCATTACTTTCTTAGTAATATGGATATAGTTGATTGTGTTTTCTTGCCTTAGCATGTTTTAAACATATCTTGGAGAAGATTAGAGGCTTCTTGTAGTATGTGAATCCCTATAATTTTCAAGCTTGCCTCCAGCTTGCTGATTCTGTATTCAAGTTTGTCGTTGCCGTCTTTGAGGTTAGTATAGAGTTATTGAGTTTTTGTGAGCTCATCAATGAGGAACACTTCCTTCGAAGTTGTGTCATTGTGAAAGGTCATCAGAAGGCTTCCAGAACACTTTTTTTAGAAGGCTTAAATAATATATGGTGGGTCGCTATATTTGTTTTAGGTCAACGTGTTGATGTACTATCAAGCAGTGGTCCCAACAGTTGAACAACTCACTTGAGTAGCTCACCAACTGTTCAACTGTTGGGTCCATTGCTTGAGTGTGCATCAACACTTTGACCTAAAACAAACATAGCAACCCTCTATGTATTAATTAAGCCCCCAAAAGTATTTTGGAAGCCTTCTGAAGGCCTTTTACAATGCCACAACTTTGAAGTAAGTGTTCTTAATTGACGAGCTCACAAAAGATCAAGAACTCTATACTAACCTGTAACGACCCGAGACTAACCCTAGTCATTACACGGTGCTTACGATCTCTAGGGACCATAAGCTAACCTATGAGCTGGTACCTGCTGTGAGCACTAAATAATAATACTGCAATAATTACAAAATAATAGGATGAAATGCCATAAGGTTCAAAACATCTAAAATACTGACAAAATATAACATCTGTAAAACTGAATACTGTCTGAAAATCTAGTCTGAAAAGCCTCTAACTGAATCTGTCTGAAAAGTGGAGTTGATGGGATAATCCCCCCAACTAACTCCATCTACTAAAATACTGCTAAGCTAAAGTACTAAAATAAAAACATATTCTTGATAGATGAGGACTCACTGCTAAATCTACTAATGCTGGTTGAATATGGCTAAGCGCGGTCAGGAACCTGAGCGTCCGAACCTATGATATGAAACGTCATAGCGCAAAAAATAGGTATGCAATTAGTATGTAGGAATGTACTGGTATGCTAAATGAGGTAAGGATGAATGCATGGGTTCATATGTATGAACAATAACTAACTGAATGATATGCAAGAGCTGGATTAGCATACATGGAGGATCTAACTACTGAACATACTGTGTATACTGTGACTGAGTATACTGGAACTGAATCTGATAACTGGTAACTGAACATACTTATAATCTAAGATCACTGATAATCTGTATTACTGATAACTGAGTGACTTTATCTGACAGTTCTGATTCTGTAGAACTGAATTGAGTTCTATTCTGAAGAATGAGACTGAAACTGAAACTGTGGGAGGTAATAATCTAATTGACATGCCCCAATCTGAACTAATAGGGGTCCAATCTATAACCCCAATTGGAAGGGTGTCAGTACCATGCCACGGGTAAAGATAAGTTGAAGAGTATCTCTTTACTGGTAGGTTCCCTAAATAAGAATGGTGGTACCCTCATCTGATAGGTTGAACACCTCATTAACCCTCAACTGGTAGGTTTGATGTCTCAACCTACGTTGGATACGTAGTCCTGGAATGCAAGGATTGCTTCTAAGGATCACACCCTCTGTTGGCAGGTGAGCCCCCATCCTTGGGTTCACTCGGTGCTGAATCCTACTCCCAACTGAAAGACACTGAACTATTATACTGGACTGATACTGAGATTACTGAGTTTTCCTAAGTTCAGAAACTGACTGAATTCTACTAAGTTCTATAACGGACTGAGAGTACAACTGATCATGACATGACTAATACTATTCTGTAACTAACACTAGCTCTAAATAAACAGTTAAGTTGTCGGGTATTAAATACCCCCAGGACTCGATAACATGAAAAGTAAAGCAAACCATAATCTTGAATAATATAACAATGATCACTTGGTCATAATTAATTCATAGAGATATTCCACCAAACACTTGTAATGTATTAACTTGTACATGAATGGGGAATATATGTTAGCATGCTATAATGGCATTATTTCATTCTCATGGATAATTTATCAAACACATAAGAAGCATACTTGGTTCATTAAATCATAAACACTTAGGGTTAACATGGTTACAACAATCAACTTGCAAATTGAAGGATTTATCATGAATATCATGCAATTCAACATATACTAGAATCAATTCTTGGAACTTGTAATCTAAATCATGGATTAAAACTCAAACAACATCATGAACATGAATTCAATCTAATTCAAACATGGAAATCATAAATCATAAATTTTGTATATTGAAAAAGGATTCTTGGGCTCCATGGAAGGTAATGATCCATGGATGAACATCTAACATACCTTAGAAGAAGAGTTCTTGAAGGTTCTTGGAGAGATTCTTGAAGAAGGACCTTGATTCTTGGACTAGGGTTTGTTTTCTTGAGAGAGAACAACCTTTTGATTTTGGGAAAAAGTGAATAATAAAGGGTTTTACACGTTTTTAGAGCTTAAATCCCATATCTGGGCGGAATAAAATCATGAAAAAGGACTATTTTAACCTTGGGCGCAACTTTAATTTTTTGTGAAATTTTCTCGATTTGGACCCCTGGCGCGATGCGTCACTATCGCGCCAGGCCACTGGGAAATTTCATGGTGGTGCGATGCAGTGGTATCGCGTTGTCACTTTGTTTGTGAACTGGAAGCGTACCGCGATGTGGTGGAATCGCGTTGGCACACTGGAAATCGACAATTGTGAACTGGCCTATGGCGCGATGCGCCAATACCGTGGAGCAATACTGGAAATTGACAATTGTTATTCTAACACACTCCGCAACGCGCTACTGGCCTAAATGATGATGTTTAACGACTAAAACTTAAAATCACCATAACTTCTTATCCGGTTGTCGGATTTAGGCGAATTTTTATATCGTTGGAAAGCTAATTGAATTTCCTATGCAATGACAGGCTCGAATCAGAAAATTACTAAGTATTTCAAAAAATTTATTTAGGATAACCCATGTACCGAGGGTTAATTTAGTCTAGGAAAATACATGGTATTACAATATCTCCCCCTTGGGAATATTAGTCCTCGAGTGTGGCTAGTTAAGCTGAGAGAATATTGGCATACTGAGTTTACGTACTGAACTAGACATGCACAATTGAAGCATGATTACGTGACTGGTCTGATAGACTGAACTTACATATTGAACGTGTATATCTGATGCATGATTACATGGCTAAACTTGATTCATGAAATACATGACTGACACGAGAATAATATGAGATGGTAACTGATAACAAGTTTGTAACGGTACTGAATATGGGACTGAGTAGGTTTAAGGAAGACTGTGATGATGTACGAGACACCATCTAACTAAAATACGACCAAATGACTTCGACATGCTACTGAGGCTTGAGGAGCACATGACATAAACCGAACTTTACGGACCATTAAGAGTGTAACATAAGTCATGGTAACTAAGCATACTGGGAAACATGAATACGTGCGTCATTAACAGCATGACCTGAATTTGGAATTTCTGAACTTATGGAACCTGATTCGTACTACAGAGTAAACTGGAACTCCTTATACTAGGAACGATAAGCATGTTTGGTCTTCTACCGTGTACTGTACTACCATCTCCCCCTCAGCTTAAAGTCATCATTCTAAATCTGCGGATCACTTAATAAACTCCAAACTAAATTGTCACCACATTACTTCTAGAGACTGAGATACAATAATACTTATAAATACTAAACTCATCTTGAAGGACTACACCTGATAACGAAAGACCTACTGGTAGTACTTTCTTCTAATACACAATTCTTAGCTTTCTATAACCCCAACAATCATCATATAGCAATATCAAAATTGGAAAATATTAGAGTTCTCATTCTTCCTTCTACTAGCTCAATCTTGAGAGATTCAAACTTAGATTCTAACACATAACATGGATATTCACAAATCTTTAATAAATGTACTACTTTCATCATATCCTGCAAGTATCACATCCACAACATATATTTTAAATCAACAAACTTAAATTCTTGCATACACTGCTTCAAGCCTACTAATTCTTCTTTCATACATCTAGCCCCATGAAATATAATCTGCTCAAATTCAGATAATACTATCTCCATTTTACTGCTGCTAAACCTCTGGGTCCTTGCTTTTAACTCTAGGTTATATGCTATCATAAGATTCTGAGGAGGGATCTAAAAGAACACCTGAATTAGGCTAGAAACACGATTTTTCATGAATTATGAATGAAATCTTTCTTACTTATGAGGGCACTGATGGGATACTTTCAAGCCTGCATAAAATCCCATAACTGTCTGTAAGGAACTGCCTGAGAAATCTCTATCTGTAAGGATTGATCGATCTTGAATGTTTCTGTTACCTTGAAAACAAGGCAGGGCTGGCAAGAATAGACCAAGATGAGAATCTGTATAACTTTCTTAGAGGACCTTTCTATAGCACAATCTGAGAAATGAAAGAAGGGAAACTTTTTCCTAAAACATCTCATAGCCTCTTGTCCATAAGCATGGCACGCTACAACCCATGCATAAGACTCTATGCGATGCGGTTTTTCAAACTTCCTAGGACTCTATTGAACCTTAAGCTCTGATACCAAGTTTGTAACGACCCGAGACTATTCCCTAGTCATTACACGGTGCTTACGATCCTGAGGGACCACAAGCTAACCCATGAGTTGGTACCTGCTGTGAGCACTAAGTAATAATACTGTAATAATTGCAGAATAATAGGCTGAAATGCCATAAGGTTCAAAGCATCTAAAATACTGATAAAATATAACATCTGTAAAACTGAATACTGTCTGAAAATCTAGTCTGAAAAGCCTCTAACTGAATCTATCTAAAAAGTGGAGTTGATGGGACAATCCCCTCAACTAACTCCATCTACTAAATTACTGCTAAGCTGAAGTACTGAAATAAAAGCATATCCTCGATAGATGAGGACTCACTGCTAAATCTGCTACTTCTCATTGAATTTGGTTAAGCGCGGTCAGGAACCTGAGCGTTCGAACCTATGATATGAAACATCATAGTGCAAAAAACAGGTATACGATCAGTACGTGGGAATGTACTGGTATGCTAAATGAGGTAAGGCTAAATGCATGGGTTCATATGCATGAACAATAACTAACTGAATGATATGCAAGAAATAGATAAGCATACATGGATGATCTATAACTACTAAATATACTGTGCATACTGAGACTGAGCATACTGGAACTGAATCTGATAACTGATAACTAAACATACTGATAATTTGAGATCACTGATAATCTATATTACTGATAACTGAGTGACTGTATCTGACAATCCTAATTCTATAGAACTGAATTGAGTTCTAATCTGAAGACTCAGACTGAAACTGAAACTGTGAGAGGTAATCATCTAACCGACAAGCCCCAATCTGAACTAATAGGGGTCCAATCTGTAACCCCAATTAGAAGGGTGTTAGTACCGTGCCACTTGTAAAGACAAGCTGGAGAGTAACCCTCTACAGGTAGGTTCCCTAAACGAGAATGGTGGTACCTTCATCTGACAGTTTGGAACACCTCATCAACCCTCAACTGGCAGGTTTGATATCTCAACCTACGCTGGCTACTTAGTTCTGGAATGCAAGGATCGTTTCTAAGGATCATACCCTCTGCTGGCAGGTGACCCCCATCCTTAGATTCACTCGGTGCTGAATCCTACTCCCAACTGAAAGACATTGAACTGTTATACTGGACTTATACTGAGATTACTGAGTTTTCCTAAGTTCTATAACTGACTAAATTCTACTGAGTTTTGTAACAGACTGAGAGTAATAATGATCGTGACATGACTAATACTATTCTGTAACTGACACTATCTCTAAATAAACAGCTAAGTTGTCGTGTATTAAATACCCCAAGGACTCGATAACATGAAAAGTAAAGCAAAACTTAATCTTGAATAACATAACAATGATCACATGGTCATAATTCATTCATAGAGATATTCCATCAAACACTTGTAATGGATTAACTTGTACATGAATGGGGAATACATGTTAGCATGCTATAATGGCATTATTTCATTCTCATAGACAATTTATCAAACACATAAGAAGCATACTTGGTTTATTAAATCATAAACACTTAGAGTTAACATGGTTACAATAATCAACTTGCAAATTGAAGGATTTATCATGAATATCATGTAATTCAACTCATACTAGAATCAATTCTTGGAACTTGTAATCTAAATCATGGATTAAAACTCAAACAACATCATGAACATGAATTCAATCTAATTCAAACATGAAAATCATAAATCATAAATTTTGTATATTGAAAAAGGATTCTTGGGCTCCATGGAAGGTAATGATCCATGGATGAACATCTAACATACCTTAGAAGAAGAGTTCTTGAAGGTTCTTGGGGAGATTTTTGAAGGACCTTGATTCTTGGACTAGGGTTTGTTTTCTTGAGAGAGAACTACCTTTTGATTTTGGAAAAAAAGTGAATAATGAAGGGTTTTACATGTTTTTAGAGCTTAAATCCCATATCTGGGCAGAATAAAATCATGGGAAAAGACTGTTTTAACCCTGGGTGCAACTTTAATTTTGTAAAATTTTCTCGATTTGGACCCCTGGCGCGACGCGTCACTATAGCGCCGGGCCACTGGGAAATTTCATGATGGTGCGACGTGGTGGTATCGCATTGCCAGTTTGTTTGCGAACTGGAAGCGCACTGCAACGCGATGGAATCGCGTTGGCACCCTGGAAATTGATAATTATGAACTGGGTCTATGGCGCGACGCATCAATACCGTGGAGAAACACTAAAAATTGACAATTGCTATTCTAACACACTCCATGACGCGCTACTGGCCTGAATGACAATGTTTAACGACTGAAACTTAAAATTGCCATAACTTCTTATCCGGTTGTCGGATTTAGGCAAATTTTGATATCGTTGGAAAGCTAATTGAATTTTCTATGCAATGGCTGGCTCAAATCTAAAAATTATTGAGTATTTCAAAAAATTTATTTAGGATAACCCATGTACTAAGGGTTAATCTAGTCTAGGGAAATACGGGATATTACATAACCTCAAAGACGATAATGACAAACTTGAATACGGAATTAACAAGATGGAGGCAAGCTTGAAAATTATCGGGATTCACATACTACAAGAAGCCTTTGATCTTCTCCAAGATATGTTGAAAGCATGCTAAGACAAGAAAACACAATCAATTATTTCCATATTGCTAAGAAAGTAATGATACTCAATCTGCCTTTCATTCTTGTTTATGGTTCCGATCAAGTCAATAACAGTTGACCAAATCGAAACAACCAACAAAAAGGCATGGGATGCAATTTAAAATTCAAAAATTGCTGCTTTTGCTTAGATTTCTTATTTTAACTTCAGTTATTCTTGGCGCAAGTTTTATTGACTTGTTGTATATCATTACAATCCTTGGTGCCCGCAAAGCTGCTTTCTTGGTGTTATGTTATTTTCTATGTAGGTGATCATGCCGACCATGCTACCTAGGCGCAACTTCCTAGCAAAGTGCCCAGCTGCACTATTTTTCTTTGAGAAAGACAACAGATGAATTTTCATTATTGGATACACTTTCATATTTGTACTTGATTCAGATTTCTCAGGTTCTAAGTCAATTTCATCGGCCAGATTCTATAGAAGTTCCCTCCTATTCTATGTTTCCTCTTCAATTAGCTCTCAGATGATATAGTCTTTCATCAACTCCCTTTTTTCCTCGCCGGTATTCTCTTACCGCACCTTATAGCATATAATCATCACCCTGAGCAACCAAACCATATAAATTTGGGCTAGGGAAATAACTATATTAATTTTTGTTCTTGGTTGAAGTAGTGGGAGGCTTTGAAGGCCCTCTCAGAGTCTAATACACCCTAAAAGTTAGTCCAATCGCTATCAAATCTTTTTACAATGCCAGTAAAACTTGATCCCTTCACAAAGATTGACACAGAAACATGAGCAACAACCTTCATTAAATCTTAACAGGGTATCAGAATCATATTTATGGTCCCTCAGCCTTATCAGTTCGGACATATCAAGCTTAACTATAAAATTACAAATGTCTTATTTGAATGATCAATGCCTAATCGGTAAAAAATAGCATTCACAAAATCAATGTACTCTACGTGTGTTTTTATGATAACATGATCAGTAATACATACCTCCCACATATGAAGTAGTTCCATCTGCAAGCATCTTATTCCTTTGAACCTTTCTTTACTATAGCCTTTTGTGTTGGTCAGGAAAAAGTTGATCATCTTTCACTTCCATATATCTACAATTAAGAGAAATACAACTGATGTCAAATAAGAGAAGAAAAAAATAACATTACCCATCTGTTGCAACAGACTCCACATCTGTTGCAACAGATTCTCCATCTGTTGCAACAGATGTGGAGTCTGTTACAATAGATGTGTAATCTATTGGAACACATCATACCTGCCTTGCTAGTGGTTTGATTTGTTCTAACAAATGCTCCGTCTGTTGCAACATCAACAACAAAGAAATAATACCATTTGTTCCAACACCACACCATATGTTCCAACAACACCAACCTCACTAACAACATCAATAACAACATCAACAACATAGACTCAAACAAAATACTTTAAAAAAAATACTGTCATTAAGGCTTTTAAACTTCTCCCAATAGATGATTTTTTTTTTACATATTTTAATAAAAATAACGGTTCATTCATTAAAGACTTAAAAGTCACCTTTCCATTAATTTTTTTAAATAAATAGGATATGGGTAAAGGGTAATTAAATTAAAAAACAGATATAAATAACTAATTTAGATAACTTGCAAAGAAGAAGACGGGAATGAAAGAGTAATAGTGAGCCATACCTGCAATATCAAAAGCAAGGGGATCAAAACAATAATTTTAATTGATAAAAGATATAGATCAGTTGAGATCCGAAAGGATCCTCATGAAAAAAGGAGAGAAAAGAGAGAGAGAAAAAAGGCTGTTGTGATAAACCTAAAGAGGAGAGAAAGAAAAAGAAAATAGATGAATAAATTTATGACTGAAGGAGAGATAATTCTAGAGATGGATTTAAATATTCATTAATAACTTTGATGGGCATGAGGAGACAGGTGACATTGAAAAGGCAAGATAAGACTACTCAAGAAGAAGATTTTTGAGTTATCTAAGAAATATTTTTTACCACCTTAGAAATTTATCTTTTTTATTTTGAACAGAAAATTGTTTTAAAATTGAAAAATAATATTTTCAAACAGATATGTCATATGTTGTAATAGATATCAATATGTGTTTGAAAACTTCGAACAACTCAGTCATCTGTCGCAACAGATGCAAATGTCTATTTGATAATTAAAATAAATAGGTAATCTGTTGTAACAGATCTCAATATCTATTTGAAAATTTCAAATAGCTCAGTCGTTTTTTGCAATAGATTTTAATATAATTGATTTATCTAGAACTAGGGATGAGATAATAGGGTCAACTACAACTTTAATTGAGTCTTTGCAATTGCATGATGTTGGTATTGCGTTTTTCCCGACCTCAGTCATTGATCGATCACTCTGAGTTGAAATAATTCATATTAACTTATTATTAAGCTAATACCTAAATTGATTTAGCTAGAACTTGGGATGAGATAATAGGCTCAACTACAACTTCAATTGGGTCTTTGTTATTGCGTTCCTCCTGACCTCAGTCCTCGATCGCTCTGAGTTGAAACGATTCTTATTAACCTATTATCAAGCTAATACCTAAATTGATTTAGCTAAAACTAGGTATGATATGATAGGGTCAACTACAACTTTAATTGAGTCTTTGCAATTGAATGATGTTGGTATTGCATTCCTCCAGACCCGAGTTATCGATCGATCACTCTAAGTTGAAACGATTCTTATTAACCTATTATCAAGCTAATACCTAAATTAATTTAGCTAGAACTAGGGATCGGATGATATGGTCAACTACAACTTCAATTGAGTCTTTGCAATTGCATGATATTGGTATTGCGTTCCTCCCGATCTAAGTCGCCGATCAATCACTTTGAGTTGAAATAATTCTTATTAACCTATTATTAAGCTAATACCTAAATTGATTTATCTATAACTATGGGTGAGATTATAGGGTGAACTACAACTTCAATTGAGCCTTTGCAATTGCATGATGTTGGTATTGCGTTTCTCCCGACCTCAGTCATCGATTAATCACTCTGAGTTAAAATAATTCTTATTAACCTATTATTAAGCTAATACCTAAATTTACTTAGCTATAACTAGGTATGAGATGATAGGGTCAACTATAACTTCAATTGAGTCTTTACAATATCATGATGTTGGTATTGTGTTCCTCCCGACCTCAGTCATCGATCGATCACTTTAAGTTGAAAAGGTTCTTATTAACCTATTATTAATCTAATATATAAATTGATTTATCTAGAACTAGGGATGAGATGATAGGGTCAACTACAACTTTAATTGAGTCTTTATAATTACATGATGTTGGTATTGCATTCCTCCCGACCCGAGTCATCGATCGATCACTCTGAGTTACAATGATTCATATTAACTTATTATTAATCTAATACCTAAATTTATTTAGCTAGAACTAGGGATGAGATGATAGGGTCAACTACCTCTTCAATTGAGTCTTTCCAATTGCATGATGTTGGTATTGCGTTCCTCCCGACCTCAGTCGTCGATCGATCACTCTAAGTTAAAACGATTTATATTAACTTATTTTTAAGATAATTCCTAAATTGATTTATCTAGAACTAAGGATGAGATGATAGGGTCAACAACTACTTTAATTGAGTCTTTGCAATTACATGATGTTGGTATTGCCTTCCTCCCGACCCGCATCATCGATCGATCACTCTGAGTTGAAATAATTCTTATTGATTTATTATTAAGATATTACCTAAATTGATTTATCCAAAACTAGGGATGAGATGATAGGGTTAACTACAACTTCAATTGAGTCTTTTTAATTGCATGATGTTGGTATTGCGTTCCTCTCGACCTCAGTCGTCGATCGATCACTCTGAGTTGAAAAAATTCTTATTAACCTATTATTAAGCTAATACCTAAAATTCATTAGTGTTCAAGTTCAACTTAATATACTTTATTATGATGAGATAGTTAAAGATTGTATCTTTTAAATTTTTAAAAAATAATTAAGATCAATTCGGACCAAATTAACAATGTCAAAACTTGTCATACTTTACCAAAAATACAAATCAACCCATACAAATCATCCATTTGTTGGAAAAATGTTTCATCAATTCAAATCTCGAGTTCTCATTTTTTCTTTCTCCCTAAACAATACAAACAACAACTACTCAATATATTAATCAACCCTTAAAAATAGATCGATTTTCTTCCCATTTTTTACCATATAGTTGTTATTTTCGACTTCATTCTCGCTTTTATCCGTCGTTTTCTATATCTTTGTAGGTAACAGAATTCGAGAAGAGTTCTACATTTGTGTTTTATTCTAAAAATTAGAGCTTTTTAGTTAATGATGAAAAAGAAAACTTTTAGTTGTATTATTTTCGAGAATGGGTTAACAATTTTAAGTTTTGATGCTAAAAATGTAGGAAGAACTTGAGAAAACCCTAGTTTTTGTCGCACTATTTCATTGACTATGAGGGTATTGTTGGATGGTGTTTGTGGTGTTGTTGGTGGCTGTTATTAGTGGTGTCGGTATTGGTGGTTTTGGTGGTGATGTCGATGGTTTTGGTGGTGGTATTGGTGGTGGTGGTGGTGGTCTTGGTGGCCTTGGTATGGGTATCGGTGGCATTGGTGGTGGTGTTAGTAGTCTTGGTGTTGGTGTTAGCATTGGTGGCATTGGTGGTGATGGTGGTGGTGGTGGTGGTGGTGGTAGTCTTGGTGGCATTGGTGGTGGTCTTGGTGGCATTGCTGGTGGTATTAGTGGTGGTCTTCGTGGTCCATCTGTTGCAACAGGTGAAACATGTGTTGTGAGATATTAAATAGGCCTTCAAACATATTCCCCATCTGTTCCAACTGATGGGCTATCCGTTGGAATATTTTTTTGTAATGTGGCGTATAATAATTAATTGAAATTTGTCTTACCTTTTTTTTTAAAATTATGCAGATATCAAATGTAATGTATTTTTTGTTTTTCTGTTGTTTGTAGTTAAAAGATGTCTCCCAAAAGAAAAGAAACTGAAAGTGCATCAACTTCTGACCACCCAACAATAAAAGCTAGAGTACAGGTGGATTCAAAGGAACTTCCTGAACAATCTCAGTCAGGGAAAATGAAGCCGAGGAAAGTTATAAAAAGGGAGGTGGAGAAGGGTATATAGAGGCTGGTGAGTAAAATAAAAGCAAGGAGGAAGAAGAAGATAAACAAAAAGAGGAAGATGTAGAAAGTGAGAAAGAGGATGATAATCAATATGACGATAAAAAAAGAGAGGAGGAACTAGAAAGTAAGAAAGAAGATGATGATCAAGATAATGATAATGCATCACCAATGGGGCGTGAATTAAGATCAAAATCCCAGCACGATCTTGTCAAAACTATTAGTATTGACAGGTTTCAAGTTGCAATGCCGATAGATGACCCTGGAGAACTAACTGATGATTTTGTACTTAAATGTCAGTTGGGGAAACCTTTTGATTAATTTAGGAATATTATGAAGAATGAAAACATAGACGAAATTTTTAAGAAGAGCTGCTTTGGATACTTTCTTGAGCTTTCTGAGGACCACACTGCCCGTTTCCAAATGAGCATGGTATATGGTCTTCTCAAGCGCAGGATCAAGTACGTGGGGGATGATAAAGATTCGATGGTGGAGGGCAAAAAGATGGATGAAATCTGGATCAACTACTATGGCATACCGGTTTGTTTCAGTATGAAAGAGTTTTCCATAAAGACAGGCTTGAGATGTGATCATCCAATAGAACCTCTCATCAAGGAAATACCCCACAAAAGGTCCAAGACAATCAGGACAACCAAAGCACCACCATCAAATAGAAGGAATGCATTAACCAAGCGACCACCCACCAAAACCAACAAATTCAAGAAAAAAATAGATGGATTGTTGGACATAACTACAAAGCGGTGGATTTGATAAAATATCTTAAAGATAAAACCATACCAAAGCAGTACAGGAAGCAATTAAGCTTAGTTTGGTTTGCCCATTCTGTTATATTAGCAAGAGACGTCAAGAAAGTCATAGAAGATGATTTATTGGCGCTTGCTGAGGATTTTGAGAAATTCAACGATTATCTTGGGGATATAACAGCTACAACTTGACTGTCAAATATTTACTGACAAAGCTATCCCCAAAGACGATCATATTATACGAATTTTCTTGGGCTTTCATGGTAAATTTAATCACTATTTGTTTACTCATTCATTAATTTATATTGAATACTTATTATGAATTTTTTTGCTTACTTTCTATTTACATATTTTAGGCTTGGGCATTTGAAGCCATTCATCTCCTCCGAAAGCAGGTTAAGGATTACTCGGATGAGGTTTCTCATTCAAGGGTCCTTAGGTAGTTGGTTGCAAAGATCAACACAAGAATTAAGGATTTGATCTCTTTAACCACCCAAATGATGCAGTACGTCTTTTTTCAAGTAAAATAATTTGACTCAAAGAAAGATATTAAAACAAATGTGTTATCTGTTGCGATAGATGGGTCATCTGTTGCGATAGATGGGTCATCTGTTGCAACAGATTACCCATCACAGCAATTGCTGCAACAGATGGGTAATCTGTTGTGATATAGTATTTATATTTTGCAATAGATTACCCATATGTTGCTCTGGTTCTCTGAACCCGACTCAACAGATTATCCATCTACTGTAAATTATGCAACAGATGGGTAATCTAATACAACATATTATTAATTTATTATAATAGATAGATCACCTATTGCGACAGATAGATCATCTGTTGCATAAGTTGTCTGTGTTAACATGTAATGCAATTAACTCCAAATTATCATTATGTGATTTAAATGTATCTTTCTTTTTTTATAGGTTGTGCTTCCATGGATTGTGCCTACTGAGCAAGAGTTGGGGATGACTTCTTTTATTACTCTAGGTCTTGTTGATACAATAGCATACCCAACGGTGGAGTTAATAAAGAAGAAATTGGCTGGAGCAACAGCCATAAGGAGAGAGTTAGACAAGGTCAGCCTAATATTGCAACCAACAACACCCCCATAAGAAGTACCCAGATCTGTTGCAGTAGGTTGGTCATGAAGAAGTATCCAGCTCTTGTCATCCCATTTCACATGGCAAGAGCTGGATCAAGAAAAAGAGAATTCTTACAGTCATGAACGTGGAAGTCAGACATTTTCTCGCTATTGAGATACTACTCGAGGAGGGAAAGATTAAGGTTTATGACTGCAACTTACCTGTCTTCGACGACGATATTTTTTTTACCCACATACACCAACTGTTGGAGTTGTTCCCCAGCTTATTGAGGTAGAGTAAACTGATGGATCATTTGCCAGTGGAAGTGTTGATGAATAAAGCATGGGATTTTGAAGTTCGAAAAAAGGACATAAACCATTAAAAAAATAAAACCGGTGCCGCATGCGGGGCGTACGTGCTTGCATACATTGAATGTTTGCTGACCGGCACAGAAATGGCCGCTCTGTGCGACGACATTGTGGAAAAAATGCAAGAGGTTTGGGCTTATGGGGTACTAACTAGATGCTTGGAGCCTGTGTATAAAGAAGAAGATGTACAAAGACAAACACCATAATAATTTTTTATTTTAAGCCACTTCACTTTACATGTAGTAGCAATTTTTTATGTTTGACGAAAGTTGAATTTTTTATAATGCAACAAATTGTCTATCTGTTATAACATATAGGTATCTGTTGTGATAGATTGATTATCTGTTGTAATAGGTTGGTCATCTGTTGCATTATGCAGATGTTTCTGTCTATCTGTCGTAATAGATATACAATCTATTGCAACATATAGTCTATCAGTTGCAACTGATAGGTAATCTATTGGAACAAATCAAAATAGTAGGAAGACTTGTTTGATAATTTCCAATAAATGACCAACCTACATGTTGCAACATATGTCTAAATTTGTTAGATAATTTTCAACAGATGTATTATCTGTTGCGATATTTGAATCTAGTATTCCATTTTAATTAATAAGTTCAAAACTAAGGATTAAATTAAATTCATAGACAACATAAAATAAATCGAAGCCTTCACAAGTTACATGAAATAACTCAACAAATAAATGAAATGTAAAAAAATTATTATGGGTACAAATAATCTTCTCTACAAATAAATCAACAATTTAACCTTTGGTGCCAACAATTCTTAAGGACAGGTTATTACTTGGACAGACTCAAGCTATAAAGATCTATTTAATATGGAAAAGTTGTTCTTCATTCGGTACTATGGAATTCGACTTTGGTCGTCGTGGATCTTTTATGTCGCTTGAGTATTATTTTTGCGCTTTCACTTCTCCGTATTTCCATAAAAGGAAGCATAATTTTTGCGGAGTAATCCAACATCAATTCCATCATTTGGTACTTATAATCCATCGCTCAAATACTCGACGTAAGTGACAACAAAAAGACCACAATCCCAGTATTTTTAAAAAATAGATTATCTATATCTTGCAATTCATGTAAGCATTGTGAAATTTATGAAGTTAAAATAAATCATGATACTTACAGGCTACCAATGGGTTGTTGAGCAATTTCTTCAATATATTCTACATCAAATGAATTACTCATTTTATCTCGGTATGCTTCAATCGTCGACCAATCAGTACGAATCTTTCGGTCCAAAAACCACTCATATCAAGGTAAGTGGACAATATTTTGGCCAACTTTTGTATCTCAGATGACAGCCCAAAACATCTCTTTCACGACATCGAGTCATAAACTCGGATGTGTCTCTCTTTTAAAACACCGACAACCAACACCCAATGAAATTCATCACCACAATTGATTGGGATGTACACTTCGTCGACCAAATGCCAAGGTAAGCCAGCTGTAATGCTAAAACCTTTGATGATGTTGATTAAGCATTTCTCATTTCGGGAAATTTTTGGTTGTTGTTGACAATACCTATCGTAGACATTATTGATGTAAACTTTATACAAATAATTGGTTGTCGTGTATCTGTATTGTTCTTGTGTTTACAACTTGGCCTTTTTTTGGAGGTAGTAAAAAATGACATTGATGTGCTGCATATATTATCAAATATTTCAGATTATGTGACAATTACACAGATGTAATTAAACAAAGTATTAATTAATAGCAATATGTATGACATTTAAACCTCATCATTCCAGCAAATTTGGGGTTGTGACATCAAATAGAATCAATTATCCATTCCGAAATGTGCAACAACAAAGTCAAACATATCAAAACCAAGACTCGATTCATTCACTTTATAGTGTTCGTCATTTTATTTTCTACATGATTTGTATGTATTAATGTCATGTTTTTACAACAATAATTGTATAAATCAATATCTTTAAAAATGATTTATGTACCTGCCGACATGATGCTTTAATAACCCATAGACAATCCATTTCGAATAGTCGTAGATAAAATTTGTTAGTTTTTTGGAGCCTCGTTCGAGATGTTGAACCCTTCAAATAAATAATTCTTTCGTTCTCTCGAACTGAAAGGCTCCACTTTTCTTCTTCCTTGGAAGCAGTTGATGGATTATTAACTGTGATATTATGCTGTTCAGCAGTAACTTCTACTGTGACATCCACCTAGAAAGTCAGAATTATCAATGCTAATCACAGATATACAATAAATTATCTATCTATTATAATAGATGGATCATCTGTTGGGACAAATTCGAATAGGTAAAACAAAATAATACGATAATTTCAAATAGATGACCCATCTGTTGCAAGATATGACTCATCTGTTGGCACAAATTAAAATAGTATGAAGACCTATTTTTTTTGCTGAAACAGATGGACATATGTTGCAACAGATAACGCATCTGATGCAACAGGTTAGACAACAGTTGCAACAGATGTATATATCTGTTTGATAATTTTTAGCAGATCTATCATCTGTTGAAACAGATATGTGTCTGTTTATTTGTTGGAACAGATAATTTAAATTCACATTCTTTAGATTATGCTTCTCTCCCGTGGCCCTTGTACATTGATTAAAGGTGCAAGACAAAGACAGATGAGTTGCAAATTTTTCTTTTTTCGATGCTTGATGATGCCTTGAAAATTTCTTTCCTTCTCCTCTTAGCCACCTTGATCTCTAGTGGAGTGTATGGATATGAAATCTTCTTTGATGAAATGATACCCCTCTTAGATATCATTTTCTTTACAAGAGCAGTTAATGCATTAATAGCATTAATCACTACATCATGTTCGCGTTGCAATCTTGACATTTGCAGGTAAAACATTCGCTAGAAGTGAAAAAATCTATATAACCAGTATGATCATAATCATAATGATTTTTTATTTCAAAAATTGTAAGAGGAGCATCGTTAGCCCCAACAGCAGCACCACTACCACTACCTTCAACAACAACAACAAGCCCATCCTCCAGAATTATTTTTCTTATGTTGGTTGTTGCTCCAAACAATTCCTTTTTTATTTTATCAATGACCTTATGGTCCAATAAAGTTTGCACATACTGTAAAGTAAGAAAAAATGACATCTTCAACTCTCGATTGGTCGGAATAAGCGACGGATAGACAATCTAAAATAAATCAGTACATATATTAGAATGATGATGAAATTATTTAAAAAATTATTAATTAAAACAAAAATTTAATTAGAATTAAACTTATTGGTTCCTTTGGGGGATTGAAAAGATCAAGAAATTTTACATTTTTATCAGTTTTGACCGACAACCATCTCAGGATTCTTGAATAAAAAACTTCTTCCTGGTAGTTCACTTGTTTCTTAAATAAGGAATGACTTGAAACGCCCAAGCCTATAAAATAACACCAATAAATCAAAAACATTATTGAATAAAAAAATAAATCATATCATAATAAAAGAAATATTTACCATGAAACCCATGAAAAGTTATATAAGTTGATTGTCTTTGGCGTTAACAAAGTCAACAAATATTTGACTGTCATTTTGAAGCTTTTATAACCCCAAAGATAGTTGTTAAATGCCTCAAGATCCTCAGAGAGATTTATTAAACCAAGTGGTATGTTGTTGTTAACATCTCTCGCCAAAAGAATATTACGTACAAACCAAACCAAGCACAATTATTGCTTGTGCTTCTTTGAAAGTCTTTTACCTTTTCAACGCTTCTATCAAATTTATGTTTTTGAAGCTTGGACCAACAAGGGAAACCAGGTCATCATGATCACTCGACTTGCCTTTGCCTTTTTGGGTGTGCGGGGTGATTTTTTAGGTTAGGATAGGTATAACTTGAGAAGGATAAGGAGAAGGAGAAAGAGGATAACATTTTAATTCAGTAACTATGGCAAACTCCGTCCAACCAAAATAAATAGGCATGCCACAGTAATATATCCAACTATGGCAAACTCCGTCCAACCAAAACAAATAGGCATGCCACAGTAATATATCCATACATTATCCATCTTATCTTTGTTTTCATACATAAACCTATTCTTGAGAAGATCATATACCATTTTCATTTGGAAACGAGTATTGTTGTCTTCCGGCAAATCAAGCTATTGCCCAAAACAGCTGTCCCTAAATTAAGCATTCAATTTTTATTCTCGAAGTATTTTTCTGAAGACTTCGATAGATTTTCCCATGGATGACTTAACCACAAAATCACCAGTTAAATCTGTGGAACCATCGCACTATATTCTCATAGGATAACTATCAATGCTGAAGGTTTTGACCAACTCTTCGGTGGAAGGAATATTAGAATTTGGATCATATCTTTTGAAACATTCCTCCTCGCCATGTTTATTATCTTCTGCTCCTGATTGAGATAACGTTTGTAAAACAAACTCATAGAGTGGTGGATGTAGCCTAGCTGCTTCACTTGTTCCTTTACTTGGACTTGATTCAGTTTTTTTTTTTGGAAGCCATATTATCTAAAATTAACAGAAACATAAAATAGATTATAATTGATTAATGTATCATTAAAAAGGACAACAATAAATCTAACATACACAATAGTAAAATAACAGCTCCAACAGACCACACATCTGTTGCACCAGATAGGTTATCTATTGTAGCATATAACTAGCCTGTTGCAACGGATGAGTAATCTGTTGGAAACAATAAAAACAGATCACTCATCTGTTGAAATAGATCAATCATTTGTTGCGCTAGGTATGCTATCTGTTGCAACATATAATCAACCTATTGCAATGGATGATTAATCCATTGGAAACAATAAAAAAGATCACTCATCTATTGAAATAGATCACTCATTTGTTGCACCAGGTAGGTTATCTATTGCAATATATAACCAACCTATTGTAATGGATGAGTAATCCGTTGGAAACAATAAAAATAAATTACTCATCTGTTGCACCAGGTAGGTTATCTGTTGCAACATATAACCAACATATTGCAACGGATGAGTAATCCGTTGGAAATAATAAAAATAGATCACGCATCTATTGAAACAGATCATTCATCTGTTGAAACAAATCACTCATCTGTTGTCAAATGAGTTATCTGTTGGAACTGTTATCAACTGTCAATTCTATTTGGATTTCTTCTAAACAGAAGAGTCATCTGTCGGAACAGATTAATGATCTGTGAGATTGTTCATCTATTGCATTTGATTTTCATCTGTTGCATCAAATGTTTACCTGTTGCATCAGATAGTTCATCTGTTGCATCGGATAGTTCATTTGTTGTATTAGATAGTTCATCTGTTGCAGAAAAAAATAGTACCAGGATTTTGTTTGATATAACAACAACACTATCACCGTTTAATATCCAATACACTATTTTTACCAAGAAAAACAACAAATCAACCCAGCAATACCAACACAACACACATATTAAGAACATCAACGGTGATAAAAAATCACCAATATTGTTGCTTTGTATTTGTACAAACACAAACAACAAAAATTAAACTTCAAAAAACTCAACAGACACCAACAAATCGAATCAATAGTTCGACAACAAGAACTATAATAACAACAAAAAATTATATTTCACACAGAAAAGAGTAGATAAGAAATGACAGAAATTAAGGTTTTCTTCTGTCCACATTTCAAACTTAAGCAAGAAATATTGAAATCGTTAACAAATACTAGAAGAGAAGTTGGCTCAAGTTCCTCTTTTTCTTCATAACTAAAAAGACATAATTTTTTACCTGTGAAAGAAGAAATGGTACGATGAAGAACTCGAAGTTGTTGTCACCGGAGAGCATATTATCACATCGATTGACGGTTGAAAGTCGAAAAGGAACTCGCCCAACTATTTGTTGCCGGGGGTTGAAGTCGCCGGGGATTGAAGGAAGAAATTTTTGCAGAACTGTTGGTTGGAAGAGAGTTGAGAGACACTGTCGAGAGAGAGAAGAGAGACGGTTGATTCAGAGAGGAGAGGGGTATGGGTTGATTTGTATTTTTGAAAAGATTAGAAAGTTTTGAAAATATTAATCAAGTTCACAATTAACTTAATCAAATTTTATAATTATGTTTGACCCTTTAAGTTGGTCAATGTCACCAATCCTTCATTCAAGACTTAAATGACACCTTTCCTTCAATTTTCTCAGGTAACCACACCTCGTTGACTTCGTCTTGAACTGCCCAAAGCCATAAATATTACTCCCTACACTTTTACTTGTTTAATATAATAAAATATTAATAATTTATTATTTTATATTTATTTGTAAATAGTAATTTTCTAATGTATTTTTTAAAATAAAATATTAATTATAAGCAAAAAAGAAAGATCACCGAAAGTAACGATCACCCATACTGAGATTGAAACACGACCCGAACTTTCACAAATAATATTTAAAGAATAATATAATAAACTTATAATTTTATTACCTTTTAAAAATATGTCAAATCTAATATGGACAAGTAAAATAAGTAGAGGAAGTAAAATAAATAAACTATTCTTTTTAAAAGAACAAAAAGACTATAGAATGTGCGATTCTTAATTGTAACTAATCTACACTATATCTGTTTTAATTTATTTTTTAATTTTAATTAGATACAGTATTTAAGAAAATAAAAAAAATTGAATTATGTGATCTTAAACTAAAGGTATAAAGAATATATCAAAATATTTTTAAATCTTGTGATTTTATATATACCATGCAAAAAATTAAAACTAAAGAGTTATAAAAAAATTAAATTTAAATAGATTAAAAAGAAAAACAATACAAATAAATTGAAACGGTGGAAACATTTCATGGCTACCTTACAATGGAATGCTGTAAATGTTGAATTGCACAATATACATAACACTTTAAAAAAAAAAAAAAACTAAAAGGTGACATTGGGCCATTTATTAAGCAAAACGCATATTTACAACTATAAATTACACAAATCCATAACTTCTGTTTCATTTATTACAAAAAATCTCATCTCCCTAAACATATTACATTTATCCCACTTTTTAACTCTCACTCTCTCCAAAAATACATATACATATAATTTTCTTTTACTCTCACGTTTTCCCCCCTAAAAAAAGGCTAGAATCAAGGGTCAGTTACCATGTTTGAAATTAACCTTGTTTGAGTCCAACTGATAGTCAGTGGTATTTAATTTCAACTTAATCTCTTTTATCATTCTCAATTTTTAAAGATCTGAGTTTTATTAAAAAAAAAATTCAAAATTTATTCAAGATTTTTGGAAGAACAATTTGTTGCATGTTTTGATTAAATAATTTTTTGGGATCTACTTTACCAAAACATAGTTTGAATATCTGCATTATCCTTTTTTCTTTTAAAAAACGTCTATTTGAAGTACTATATTAACTACATAGTACTTAGTTAATGGATGATTCTCCTTCGTTTAGTTTAGGATTAACTTAGTTAGAGCATACTGAAACAACAAATTCGGTAGTTGGGTTCGTTCCCGGTAGTTGAGAATTGTCAAAAAAAAATTTAAAAAGTGATACTGCAAGGCCACGTTTATCAAATGAATTTCTGATTTTTTAATTTTAATTTTTTGTTATGCGTTTATTGTGTTTTTTTTCTAAAGTAATTTGAGGTTTTAAAATTGTTAATTAATTGTCGGTCGTTGTTACTTATGTAATTTTTGATTTTTTTTCATAAGTTTGAAGTTATGTTAGAATTTGACTGTGCAAATATAAAATAAATCTTTGTATAAATGTTGCATATACATATTTGTTGATGCGTTCGGTTGAAATACATTAATATATGTAGTTCATATGCAGTTGTGGTTACTGGGTCTTTTAAGTTAAGTCATTTCCTAAGACGACCCTCTTGTTCTACGATAATTCTTGCTCTTAAAGATGAAGTAAACATGATCATGGGCCAATATCTCGATCCTATTTTGTATTATTCCATCCGAACTTCTACTCTTGGATCACTATATATTAGTAAGTATGTATGTGTTGTACACATACATTATTAATTACATGTTGTTGAACATATACATAACTTATGTTTGGAATTTTGTTTTGTAATGTGTGTTTGAGGCAATGGACATTTCATATATATATATGTAAAACATATACATAAACTACATATGTTATTAAACCTGTAATGAATTTCCTAGTTCATACACATCATATTTTTTATGTCTATGTTTTCAATTTTCTGGTGTGTTTAAGGTAATGGACATTAACTATGTATATGTCTTATATATATATATATATCTTTTGATATGTTATTAGATGTGTATTGAAATGACTAGTTAATATACATCAGTTTTGTATGTATTGATCATATGTGAGCCTAGTTGATAGATGTTGTTAGATGTGTAATGAAATGCCTAGTTGATATACATCAGTTTTTTATGTATTGACCATATGCGAGCCTAGTTGTTAGCTGTTGTTAGATGTGCAATGAAATTCCTAGTTGATATGTACAGTATATGTTTTGACCATATAGGCTCACATATTATGTCTTTTTTCATTTTCAATAAAATCAGAAATACTAGATAAAAATATCCCTACGCATTCATTGCATTTCGATAGTTATACGAAATAACAGCTTGTAAGTAATCTTTTTATACTTTTATATGTACTATTATTTACAATGTGCTATATGAAATAACATGTTTGTTTTTATGCATGCCAGGGACTGTGAAGTGTTTGTTTCTGGGTATGTAGAATACCTAAGCGAAGGAATGGTCGTCCATTCAGTTGGTTTTGAAGTGGAATACCATTGTATGAAATACGCGTCACTCCTTCAAAATTACGATCTTTGAAAAGCAAAGGAAGGTTATTTTAGTGACAATGAAGACCCTCCAAGATCAATGCCAAAAACTCACCTACTGAGTAGTTTGAAAGATGATTATGGATTACAGATTTTACTTGTATGAACTTGTTAGGAATGTTGCATTTTAAACTAATTTAGATTTTGTATTTTGACAAATTTGTTATAACACTTTTTAACCTATGTATATGAATTATTGATAAAAATATTTCTGCATGATTATTGCGTTTTGTACATGATTTATCGATCTTTTTTGTATGCGTGAAGTAGTCTTCATATACATTTTTAATGTGTGTATATGTCTTCATATACATAGCACTTCAGTCTACAAAACACATTCATTATTATGACATAACTTGATTATTGTATTTTGTACATGATTTATCGATGTTTTTGTATGCGTGAAGTAGTCTACATATACATATTATTGTCTTCCAAAAATACATTATCAGCTTTTTTATATGCGTGTATATATCTACAAATACATAGGTTTATAAGTTGATAATAATAACCGAATGAATAATTTTCAACAATATTGAACAATAGCTACACTGCAGATATTTTGAATGCGTGCATGTGTCCTAATATACATAGCATTTCTGCCTACAAAGTACATTCATTATTATATGTGTAATATACATAGCATTTCTTTATATTGTTTATTCATTTTTTTCTATGGGAGTATATGTCAACATATAAATAGTATTATCGTATCTCAAATATCTATTACTTATTTATTACTATGCGTGTATATATACATAGGAGTACAAGTTAATATACATAAACAAACGGCTAGTTTTCAACAATATAGGAACAAATACTACACTGCAGATACTTTTTAATGCGTAGCTATGTCTTCATATACATAGCACTTCTGTCTACAAAACACATTCATTATTATGACATAACTTGATTCAATCAAACATAACAAATAGAAAAAAAAATTTGTGTAAATTATTTTATTTTTTCAGAATGTTTTATGAATCCTATTACATTCCTAAATATTGAATTCGTGTATATGTACTCATATACATAGAATTTATTGCACTCTCAAATTTGTACCAATATATTCAGTATATCTGTAAACATTTACATATACATTAGATTAACTTTTTACGTATATATAGTCTAATAAGCTATGGTGACAAGTAATTTGTTTATTGTAGATAAGTTATGTTTATCTACAAATAATTACATTCATTAATGAATAAATAATGAATGTACAAGTATATAAAAAATAACTAATTATCCCAACAAACACATACACAACACAGATGAAAAAAAATACATCAACCATAAATGGTAAACTGAAGAAAACTCATATTTATTTTAACATTTAAATATTAAATTAAAACTGTTCAATAAAGTCATTACTAAAAATCTAATAACGATAATTGAGTGATTAATCTTGAAGAGTTTAAGGAAACTATAACTTAGTTCTCCTTTGAAAAAAAATTGTAGGAACGCCTATTGCGCCCTTCATGTCCGCATCATCCACAACGATTTGTGCATGATGAAAGTGTTTCGCAGAATTTTTTCTTTCTCCCTTTTTCGATCTTCTTGAAAGTCTTTTATATATCGGGGGCAACACTTATTCCTCATCTCCAATGTTAGGAACATTTCAGTCTTTCTTAACTGGCATTGAAATGATTGAAACTTCATAAGTCTTCACCAAAGTACCTGATTTGTAGTATTCTGAACAATATGGACTAAAATCTTTTACATGTTTAGACTTTAAGATGGTAATAGCGTGAGGACAAGATATTTGATCTATTTGGAGCCTCCCACAGTTGCATGAGCCACTTTCAAGGTCGACAATGTATCTGCTTCTAGTTTCATAAACTAGGTATATATAGATTGAGAAAGTCTTCACTTGAACAAATAAAAAAAAATTCAAACATACAACTTTCTCTAGATTTTATTTTAAATCAATGTTTTACAATCAATAAAATACTACATATAAATGCATAATAAAAATTCACAAAATTGATGCATACCGTCTTTCTCAAAGCTTTCACACCATTGAGGAGTCATGAATTCACATACAAAAGCAGTAGCCGTCAAAATATTTTTCAGTACCCTATCACTCAAACGACATGTATGATCTGGGTTAAATCTCTGAATGATAAAAACATCTATTTTCTTTATAACTAAATGCTTCCAACTTTCATTTGCAATCCTCATTGTAATATCAGAGTACATAGTTGAAATAGAAAAAAGGCGATAATATGATTAATATTTGTATTGATTTATAGATTTTTATGATTTTCATGATACTAATCTGATATACTTTAAAAAAAACATATACAACACAATTAATCTACTATTCATTAGTACACAAATTAAACATATATGCTTTTTTGTGTTAAACACTTTTTAAAAAACAAACAATAGAATAAAATTGATTTTATTACACAAATACAAGAAATAAACTATGTATATGTTGATTATTAAAAAAAAATATTGTTATGTATATAACAATGTCATATTTCTTATGTTTGTAAGAGTGACATATACATAAAAAAGTATTACGTATATGTTACCACATAAACACTAACTATGTAATTGAAAATACAATTGTCTACGATTTGTTACTATTAGATTATATTCACATATACAAAACATATTTAATGTCTATGTTATATTAATCCCAGTTACTTTATATGAACATAAAATTTCAATTTTTTGACGACTTAATCTCACAATAACTTAAATCCATAAAAACTTCAAGATAATTATCAAAACATGAAAACAATATATGCAACACAAATTTAAACATCAAAATAATATAAACGCTACAGTTTATTAAACAACTTTATTAACACAACAAAATAATGTAATACCTTTTTTTGTCTGAACGTTAACTTTTCAATTGAATCCATGTGTCACCTCGAAAGAATAGCAATATTCATCTTCTTTAATTTCAATTAATTTTTTTCTTCAAAACGATCAAAAATCGGTGCTAGAATTATTTTTGTTTTGTATTTTTTGTCTGATTTATTTTTAATGTATTTATATAATTTGAATTTGAATTTCAATAGTTGTTACATAATTTAAAGGATGCAGTAATCCACTTAATAAATTGATTGCGTTAATTACTCCCTTAAAGGCAGAGAATAAGTTATTTTCACTTTTAAAGGCAGTAACAAATTCGCATATACATAGACTATTATACATATATCGGCTATCTTATATATATTAATTGGGAAAGAATAAAATAATTTAAAAAATAAAAAAAATATAATTACTTCTAAAATAATTGATATTTATGCTATTTATTTATACTATTTACAAAGACGTTGGCCCAAGGCCAGGCCTAAATCGGGTAAAGAAAACAAAAGACAAAACCTATTTCTAAACAACAAAAATGAAAAAATTTAGAAACAATTAGAAAAGTAAACCAACAAGGTCCCGCAATACACGTGTCACCCTCGTCGGAATCTTTACCGGAGTTTGACTGAGCTGCCGGAGCTAAGGATCAAGAAGCTTCTGAAGACATCTCCAGCTAAGTGATTCTCTTTTTGAAAATCAAGCTTCTGTGGGATCTTGAATTAAAAGGATAAATAAGTTACTCAATTAAGTAAGCTCCTTCAAATTTTAAAAATTAGGTGTAAGGAATATTTTTTTTTTAATTTTTTAAAATACTTTTGCTCCAACAATTTTGCACAGTTGTCGAATAATTTTGTAAAGTTATCAATAACTTTGCAAAGTTGTTGACCAATTTTGCATAGTTGTTGAACAACTTACATCAACAGAAGATTTAGTGTATATTTTCTATTTCTATAAAAAAAATTTAAATTTTAAGATTTTTATATAATGACATATCATAAATTTATTATTGATTTTTATAACTTCGTAAAGCATGATGTAATTTACTAGTTAGTTATTAAATTTACTAAAATAAATTCAAAACTATATTTTAGAGTTTATAGTTATTCGATAATTTTAATAATTATTGAGATAATTAATATAATTATTTTAATTATTTAAGTAATTTTATTTTCTTTAGTTTAATAATATTGTAAACTTATTCCTTTTTTTAATTAAAGACTTGGAGGTCTATGTCCTCATTTTTCTCGGGTCTTTTGGTAGAAACACTCATGCAACCTCAAAAATCTTACAGGCGTCGTGATTCTGACCCAAATTGAAGTCTTCTTCAAAATTGATAATCGTCGATGCTATTGATTGTTGCCTTAACAGGTACACCTACTGATAAATTGTAGATTTAGGATCTAGAAACCTTTATTTGTTGTTTCGTAGCAATATCCATAGAGTTTTTGAGTTCTTTTTAGAGGGATGAACCTCCATCGAAATTAACACCAAAAGAAAACTCTAATCCCTTGTGAATATGCCATGAAGTGACCCGTAGCTGCTGAGAAAGTCTTTCCACAAAATGAAATCATTTGTGAAGTGGCTTTGATTTTGTGTGATTTTTTATGTGTTGTATCTACTGAAATTGTATCTCATCTCTCTTCTACTTCTGTGGAATTTCCTTTTGTTAATAAAGATCTCATTCCCTATTTTTTGTAACTCTCGAACACGGGCTCTTACTCTTATTTGCTAATAGTAGTTATTGAGCTTTGTATGGTAGTTCCTGATTATTAGTATATGTGATTGTATCTGCACATGCAAAATAAACAATACAGTTAGTTAAAAAATCTGCGAGTTGGTTCCCTTCTGTATAATTGTGTCTGATTAGGACCTCCCCATGATTCTCCATTCTCGAATCAATTCAACTCCTATGATTATTGTCCATGGGCAGTCTCAAATTTCATTATTCACTTTCTGCAAAATCAGTTCAGTCTCCAAATAAGTGGAAATTTTTTTTTTCTAACAAAATAATCCAAGCCCTCTTGGATAGCCAAAGCTTCAGCTTTCAAGCAAGTAGTATTAGGAATGCTCTTAGCTTCTGCATATATTAAATCTCCATGACAATCTCTTACACAAAAAACCACAAAGCTGAAACCTGTTCTTTCTCTAACAGAAGCGTCAGCATTACATTTGAATGATCCACTTGGAGGTAATTCCCATCTCACAATCTAACAACCACTTCTCCCACTATTCTTTTGATTCTCCAATTTATCAATCAATGATGGCCAATTACTAGGGAATTTTGGTTTGAAGGAAATCTTACTTTTGCAAAAAAGTAAGGATTTTGATTTATATCATGAATTACCCTATGTTTGGACATAGTCCCTCTGCGAAGAATGTTATTCCTCCTCTTCCATAGTTGTCACACAATAAAAGCTGGGATTGCCTACAAAAGTGGTTGATTCTAGGAAAACTTTCAGCTTTCCACCACATAATAATTACTTGATTAACTTGAATGAAATTTCCCTGAATGCCTACTGCATCTGAATACAACCTCCCTATGCTATTGGCAAATTCTCCAGTGAGAAATAAGTCATCTTTTCCACTTGAGGATTATCACAACATCTAGACCTAGAGATCGTATAAACACTATTTCTAGCCAATATCTCATCCACCGATACTTTTTGCATCTGCATTCTCCACATAAAAATGAGATTTTGAAAGACATACCTGTCATCCACATCTGTTTGAAAATCCATTGCTCCTCGTCCTTATGTCTTAGATATTCCCAAGTACTTTTAACTAAGAATTTACTATTGTTTGTAAGTAGCCACCATGTTTTGTCCTTTACTTTTGATTTCACTCTTTCAGAATAATCCTCAAGAATGTAATTAACCAGGTTTATTGATAACTGTCGCTTCAAAATAGCTTCATTCCATCTTCCAGCTTTAAAAAAATATTCTTCACCTCTACAGTGTGAATGATCAGATCTGTTGGTATATGCTGATATGAAGAACCCAACTCGGTCCAATTATCATACCAAAAACTAGTTGTGCCATTCTCGGGATCCCATCAGATTTGATGCTCTAGCTCATCTCTAGCTTCAAGCATCTTCTTTCGCAGTTGTTGATACCAGCACGATTAACTTGGAGCATAGTAAGAGGGGCTTCCCCCCCCCCCCCCCCCCCCCCCATATATATATATATGGATGATAGCTTGAAATCTAAAAGAAGGCATGAAGAAACAAATACAAAAGTTCATGGACAATCAAGATGCCATTTGGGCAATCAAGAAGGTCCCTTGTGGGTTATTTGTAAAATAGTCGCTTTTGAGCTGTTTTTGTAATAGACTATTTCTGTAAAGACAATGGCTATAAATAATTGCTTCATTACTTAAATTTTGGATGACTCAATTGTCTTGAAGAGACTTGATATTTAGTTACTCTACATTAGGTTAGTAATTAGGTTTAATTTCAATTATTAGATTAGATCGAGTGATTTGGGTGGATTCCCAAATTGCTTGTGTTATCTTCTTCACTTGATTGTTCATTGAGTTATCATATTGTGGTTTCAATTTAGTTTCTCGTGCATTTGATTGAGTTCTCTTTCTCCCTTGGTTTAGTTGTTGTTCAATTAAGCCCTTCTTTCCTCACTTCTCATCTCTTGTTTCTTAATTATCCTTTAATTTTGTTGTTTAATTCCGCATTGTTGATATTGATTTTAGTCACTCGGTTAAGATCGTTATCAATTGTGACCCCCTCTCCATGAAATCATAGTATGAATTTTCTTCTTACAGTACTTTTCCATATGAATGTGGACAATAAAGTGCCTGAAGTCCTAAAATTCTACCAGAACTTAGTAAATAGAGCATTTGAGACTTCAAATAAAGGCCCCCTTCCTCAGTAGGAAGATCTCCAATGTCTTCTTTTCCCCTTTTCCTTATTACTCCAAAAAAACCTAACAAATATTCTCTGTATTTCATGTATAGTATATTTGGTAGGTGCTATAGTAGAAAAGAGATAAAGAGGCATACTTTGAAGGATATTTTTAATAAGAATAGCCTTGCCTTCATATGATAAAAGCTTTCCCTTCCAGTGTTGAAGTTTAACCTTGGATCTTTTTTATAAGATCATTATAAAAGGCTTTATCTTTCTAGCATGAAAAATAGGACATCCCAAGTACTTAAAAGGGAAAAGTACCTCTACAAAAACCTGTAATCTCAGCCACCTCTTGAGCCAGATTTTCATCCACCCTTTGATGCGTATAGAAAAAAGACTTATCAACATTGATCTTCTGGCCAAAAATCTTTTCATCGTCATGCAGTGTTGACTTGATCATCACTAGTGATTGTGGGGTCAGTAGATGTGAGTATGGTTGTATCATCTGCTTTCCTCTTTCACAATATACATAACACTTGGTGAAAGACAAAAATAATTTTGAACAAATTTACTTATATTTAAAATTTATTTACATATCAAAGGTCGATTTCAAGACAACTCAAATAAAGAGAGTTATACTTCAAAAATTCTTATAGTGCAATCAATCTATGCGTATCCAAATCAAGATCGATATTCGCTATCAAATCTTTGAACCCATGAACAAATTGGATTTTAGAACATTATGTTGAAAACTTTCAACTCAAAATAAACCAATCTCATGGCTTAATATTACACACTTTGGACAAAACTGTTTCTAATAAATCATTGATACCTATTAGGACACTTTTACTCACCTTTTATATAACATCATTTTATAAAGGTTTGTCTTATTTAGTTAAAGCGTGATTTTGTTAGAGCAATAGGAAAATTCATTTTAAAAAAGAAAATACTAAAAATTACACAAATACATAACTAGGGGTGTGCATCGGTCGATTCGGTTCAAATTTACGTGTTATTGGTTCGGTTTATCGGTTTTCGATTTTTAAATATGTAAAACCAATAACCAACCAATAAGATATTTTCTTATCGGTTTCGGTTTATCTGTTTTTGGTCTTTAACGGTTCGATTTTTGGTTTAACCAATAAGAAAATACTTATAAAATAGAAATAGTAACAACTAACATAAAAAAATGAAATCTTAATTACCGCCAAAACCTATGCAATGCATTTTAGTTTACAAGAATCTTCAAACTTGAACTGAATGTTAGTTAGGAAAAAAATTGAATCCTAACTGTTGGAAGCTATAAATGCTTCAAGCTTTTTATTACGATAATAGTCGAACTTTATATTGTGCCTTTGTTGCCCTGAATAGGTTAATACTTTGTTAATCACTGAATTATAAATTAGTAGTGCATATAATCTATATATATAAACATATCTCTCTCTCTCTATATATATATATAGATAGATAGATAGATAGAGGGAGAGAGATAGAGAGATAGAGAGATTTAAATATATAACATAAATAGGGATAAAACAATAACTTAGTGTATCCTTACTGAGTTATCGGTTTAACCGATAACCCAATAAGCTAAAACCGATATCGAACCGTTTACCCAATAATTTTTTTGATAAAACCAATAAAAAACCATTAACCCAATAACCCAATAATACCAATAACCCAATAATCGGTTCGGTTTATCGGTCGGTTCAGTTTTTGCACAGCCCTATACACAACTTATATTTTCAATATTATAAAAAATCTCACTCCCTAAATATATTACAAAAATTCCAACATATACACAGAATGCTATGAATATGTCGGCTATGTTATCTATATTAATAGAGAGAGTAAAGTAATTAAAAAAGTAAAAAAAAATATAATTACTTCCAAAATGGTTGATATTTATGTTACTTATACAGGAAAATATTATACAAAATGTCCTTGAGTTAATTTCTTACACAAAATATAGCCCAACTTTCATTTCTTACTTACAGTGGGCAGTGGCCTTTCGGCCCACGTTACTACTAAATATGTCCACTCGGCCAAATAGTCTATAATCTATAATCTATATCTATAATCTATAATCGATAATCTATATCTATATTTATAATCTATAATCTATTAAAAGTGTCAAGGACCTTAGAAATATCATTTGAACTTTTTGCCCTTCATTAAAAGTCTTTGTTTTAGACAAAATCATCTTTTCACTATTTTTTCCTAATATTTAAGAGTTGAAAATTAATTAAATATATTTATGGTGAAACCTTTCCTTATTAGAATACATCAGAGTAAGAAGTCTTTGTTTTAGACAAAATCGTCTTTTCACTATTTCTTTCTAATATTTAAGAGTTGAAAAGTAATTAAATATATTTATGGTGAAACCTTTCCTTATTAGAATACATCAAAGTAAATGACAACTGATACTTTTTTCATTAGTTTAAGAATTCTAGATCAACTAATTTGATTTTAAGAAGATTTAATATTATCTTTTTCTAGATTCCTCAAATAAAATTCTAATTATACATAAACACTAATATATATTCCAAAACTTATCAACAATTAACATGTATTGTGTTCTTTTAACAATTTCTTGTGTTTCTCTTTCAGTTACAATTTTTTGATAGAAAAATTGAACGAAACAAGTGTGTTATCGCCGAATAAAGAAGCAAAAAAAATTAAAGATTTATCTCGTAAAGAAAAATCAAGGTTTATATTACATGTGTGATGATTCTCTTTTAATTGCGGCAAGTTTTACTTCTTTCCAAGGTATTTGATAGTTTTTGCGCAAATTTTAAAGGCTGTATGTAGCACTATTATCATAGTTATTGCTCCTTTTCTCCCTGAAAGGTTATTCGATTATAACTCTTTATGTGTCTTTGTTGTGTATAAAGAGTTTCTAAGTTTATTTCTATTTTAGTGACTAATTTTTGTTTCTAATGACAGCTAAATGGAGTTCTAAGTTAGAAAAATCCGTATTATAAGGGTATATTAAGAGTTTGGACTTACTAGATAATGCAGTTCATGTGAATATCATTATGCTTCTTTTTGAGACTAAAAAAACATGAACGAGAGTGTACTAAAAAGAAGAGGAGGTGAAGAAAAGATAAAATTGTATAGCTCTTACCAAATTCACTATGCACTATTAATTTATTGTCTAATCTGTAAATTATGTATGTAATATGTACTAAAAATCAAAATTTTCTTTTATCTATGGATTATTCGTTTTTTTAGTTGCATGAAATTCTATAGATTAGTTTGTACGTAATAAGAATGTAATCAATAATTTTATAAAGATTTGACTCTAAAAATAAGGAAAATTTTAAATATAGAACAAAAAAGTAAAATAACCGATAGCAAGTGAAAGATGTACTGTGTGACAAAAGCAAAAGAGATGATGTAAAATATATAGGTGCTTACGCTAAAAAATATATTTATGTTTATATTATTATATTAAAGTGTGAAGAATCTTTTAAAAATAATTTAAACTTTTACATTTCATTAAAAAATTTCACAATAAATAAAATTATTTAATTTTAAATAATTAAATATTACACATACGAAACACGTGCGACTAAACTAGTTACGTTGAAAATGGCCAGTCGGCATTTGACCGACAAAATGTCTTGTTGTTTTCATGCTTCATAGTTTTTAAAAAATTATTCACTAATTAAAAAGAACTCAGAGGCTGTTTTTCTTTTACTTTTTTCGATGCAACTTTTATATCCAATCTAACTAATAATAAAAGGCAATAAGCATATTCGGCCTGTTTGTCCTGCCTGCTTCAGCTGCTTTAATTGTAATTTTATTATATCATTATTAATTAATTAGTATAAATCATTTTAAGTATTAAAATATTAATAATATTTAATAAAAAAGATAAAATAGAAATAAAATAATAAATTAACTTTTGATGTTTTGTGCTACCTTCTTCAACTGCTTCAATCGTAATTTTACTATATCACCCCTAATTAATTATTATAAGTCATCTAAGCATTAAAAAATTAATAATATTTAACGAAAAAGATAAATTAAACATAAAATGATAAATTAATTTTTGATGTTTTAAATTAACTTGATATCTTATATGAGACCCATTTAAATTTTTTTCACAAGTATTTTTTATAGTAATTTTATTATATTACTTCTAATTAGTTATTATAAGTCATTTAAGACATGTTTGCTTCGTTGTTTCAATCATGATTTTATTATATCACCCCTAATTAATTTTTATGGTCATCTAAGTATTAAAAAATAAATAATATTTCATAAAAAAAATAAAATACACACAAAATGATATGACAACATAAAATATTTGATTGACTATCGAAATCATATTAGTGCCACAAAAATTATGATGGGATTGAGGAAGACATAAAGTAACATATATTATTAAAAATGAGAAGACACGTAAACTGGGATGGAGTGAGTATTAATATCTTATTAAAAAATTATGCTAAAAGTATTATAAATTACATATTAACAACTTAAAAAATATAAAAAATATAAAATATTTGATTGACTCAGAATTATATCAGTGTCACTTAAATTAGAATAGAAAAAAAGTATTATAAATCACAATAATTATAAATTTAAATTATTTTAATGATTGATTATCTAAATTATATTTGTTTCACATAAATTGAAATAAAAATATAACAACACAGACCCTTCAATGTCTAGTATATATATAGATAAGATGTCCGGCCTACTATAAAAATGAAAGTCTATCTGATGAAAAACTTTCTCATAGTCAAAATAGTTGATGAAAGAAAGAGAGCAAAAGTATGACCTTCATTCATCGTAATGAAACCATCTAGCAATTGGCGGTAATAAAACCCCTTTGTTGTGGAGCTGACCGACGATTGGGCCTCGAAATATTTTATTTAGGAAGGAATGCTTTCACAAGTGGTAGAAAGAGACCATGTTCGATACTCACCTAGATAGACAACCAGTCAACCTCGATACCCCTAACGTAATAGAGTCCTTTTTATGCTCGTTTTCTTTGCATACAGACTAGATGAAACGAAACTAAAAGCCCCATAGAAGTAGGAAATGTCATAGGTAAAGCCGTCCAGTACTACATCCTCCAGCATTCCATGAATTGCATTCGTTCATCGGAGAATCCTACCGTTTGTTTCGGAGACACAAGACAAACCTAGAAAATATTTTTTCTACAAGTCATCTCGAGGCTTTCAAACGCATCCAAGCAATTGGTATCCGATTGAAAGATAGAAAACATAGATTCGCGTCGCCTACTTGCTGAAAGCAAAAATGAAATGGCCGATCATGAGAATTAGACTCCATAGTGACGTATTATATATCATAATTCTATTACACGACCAAAGATTAGACGATTATCAGATGATCCAGAAAACCTAATCAATGAGATTTGGGGCGATAACATTCTTTATTACTTCTTTATTTCATGTTCTAACTCCCAGTAATAGAATGGGAGACCTACACTTGACACTTGCTATCTTGCCTGATGACTTTCTTTCATATTGGTTTCAGGTTCAGGCACATATAACAAACATTTCTCATGTCACTTTGATGGGCCGAAACACGTTATACCTAACGATCTAGGCTAGCTGTGGGACATTCGCTAGTATTGACCTCCTGCTGCGGTTTGAGCAGCAAACAATGTTCCTCTTCTCGTACCTTTGAATCCAGAAGCACCAGCAGAGGACCTAGAAACTACTCGACCCCGTACATCTGTAACAGTGACAATAGTATTATTGAAACTTGCTTGAACATGAATAACTCCCTTTGGTAATCTCTTTACTTGTATGACTTAGATGTCTCGTATTTCTAGATGACCATAAAAATTAATTAGGGGTGATATAATAAAATCATGATTGAAACAATGAAGTAGACATGCCTTAAATGACTTATAACAACTAATTAAAAGTGTATAACAAAATTACCATAAAAAATACTTGTGAAAAAATTTAAATGAGCCTCATATAAGACATACAGTTAGTTTAAAACATCAAGAGTTAATTTATCATTTTATGTTTAATTTATCTTTTTTATTAAATATTATTAATTTTTTAATGCTTAGATGACTTATAATAATTAATTAGGGGTGATATAGTAAAATTACGATTGAAGCAGCTGAAGAAGATAACACAAAACATCAAGAGTTAATTTATTATTTTATTTCTATTTTATCCTTTTTAGTAAATATTATTAATATTTAAAATGAATTATACTAATTAATTAATTATTAATATTTTAATATTTTATTTCTAATGAATTATTAATATTAGTTGCTTCAATCGTAATTTTATTATATCATTCTTAATATATATATATATATATATATATATATATATCTACTTTTCCACTATGTTTTTCCTTTTTTTTTTAAATTCTTGTTGCTCCTTTTTTAATTTTTTCCTGTTCTTCTAATTGTTTAATTTCTTTTATGAAGAAAAAAGAAACCTTTATGGTATTCCATTAATTTTTGTTTATACTTTTGATTATTAGGTTAGAATGCATGATAGCCAAATAAATATCGATATCAATACGTGCACATTACACGATTGTTTATATAATATCGATATATATCGATAAACGTTTATGTATGATTAATACAATATTGATATATGTTTATACACCATTTATACAACATCGATATATTAAATAACTTTTACACAATATCAATACATGTTTATACACTATTTATACAAAATCAATAAACATTTCCATACTATTTATACAATGTCGATATTGTGCACTAGTTATACAATATCGATACTCTACATATACACTATGTAACCAGAAAAAATTGAAGGAAAAGTGTTTTTAAGTCTTGAATGTTGTATTGGTGACATTGACCAACTTAAAGGGTCAAATATAATTAAGAAACTTGATTAAGTTAATTGTGGACTTAATTAATATTCTTAAAACTTTCTAATCTTTTAAAAATATAAATCAACCCACACCTCTCTCCTCTCCAAATCAACTGTCTTTCTCCTCTCTCCCCTTTCTCCATACAGTTTCTCTCAAACTTCTCCCAATCAACAGTTGATACAATTGCGATCACGTAGATTGACTTATGAGGATGTGTATTGAATTTGTCCATGTGTGTGTGCAAGAGAAGTGGAATTAAGGGCTTAAAACATATCAAAACAACCACTAATTCACACTAGAGGGGCACCTAATCTCTAAGGGGCATTTTGTACCTTTTGCCTTCTATTTGTAATACGCTATATACGAAACATTTTAGGGTCACTTTACTTAGTTTTTTGATATTTAAGATTGTATAACACACTTGAAAAACACAAGTTCTCTCTTCCATAGAGACTTGGCTGAAACTAGGAAACAACTTAGGTGTGGAATCACTTTTGTTGTTGTTTTCCTGGATCGTTGGGTGCTAGACGGATTGAGGTCCTCTCTTGTGTCCACCGCATAGTGTAAGTGTTTCTACTATCTTTATCAAGGGTGTTTGTGCTTGAATACACTTAGGTTCTTGGTCTTTGTAGTAGTGTATGTCATACTCTCTATCATTTACTTTATTGTAATCTTGTAGCCGTGTGGTGTATTGTTTCTCTTGTAACCCGTGTGTTATTATTATTACATTGTTGTTTTCCATCTTGTTCTTCATAAATTATCGTTAATATTAGTTTGGGTCTCTGATTTGGTGTCACATACACCACGAAATCTTGTATTCTTGTTGTTGGTAGCGAAGTTGAGAGTGGTCATCAAAAGGGTCCACGGTTCTTTCAACTTGTGGACTGATTTTGGTGTTGTTTGTGTGTTCCTTGTCAATCTTGTATCATTTGGTATCAGAGCAAGGTTTGATTTTGTTCCAACAAAATCAATCTTGGGATTGTTATCTTGAAAATAAAAAAAAGTGAAAAAGAAAAAAAAAGAAAAAAGTTAGTGTTCATGTTATTACGATTTTTCAAAAAAACTTGTTTTTTGTGTGTTTCTAGTATTAGATCCTTGTTACCTAACACTATTAGAGTCTAGAAATTGAAAATCCCAACAAAAAAAGAAGTGTCAAAATAAAAAATCACCCCAAAAAAATACTAAACCCGTTTTTGACCCTAGGTCAAATTTTGAGTTTTTGATTTTGTATTTTTTCTTGTGTTTTTAGTGTTAGATTTGTGTTCTATAACACTATAGGAGTATAGAGTTCGAATTTGAGCTAAATTGGAGGTAATTTGAGTCATCCACCATTGTTGAGCTTGAGTTTGAAGAAACTTGAAGGGTTATTTTCGGTACAACCACAATGGAACCCGAGGCTTTAAATGCTCAAACAATGGAATATAATGCCATCAATCTCATTTTGGCTCGCCTTGAAACTATGTCCTGAGATGTGGCTAGGTTGAATGTGGGTCTTGAGAAATTAGATACGGATGTGGCATCAATGAGTGGGAGATTAGAGCGTGTGGAAAGTCAAAGGAGTCGACCTTCCACCCCTCAAAATATTTCCCCAACCATTACTCCCAAGGCCTTGCACCAAATGAACAAGTCACCGAGCCAACCACCAAATGTTCCCCAAAACCGTGAGTATGATAGAACAACCCTCCCTCCACTTCACCAAGTCCAACATGACGGATTTGGAACCCAAATGCCTCCAAACCTGAACCCTCCACTTATCCAAAGACCTCACTTTCCAATCCAAACTCCATTGAACCAAAGGCCTTACTATCCTCCAAATCCTAATCCACTTAATCCAAATCCACCAAACCATTTTGAGGGTTATGGTAGGGAGGAACAACATGGGGGTTATGGTGATGCTTACTTGAGGGAAGAAGAGGAGAGGGGTAGGCAAGGTTATTTAGGCCGAGAAGTGAGGGGTGGTAACCAAACCCGAGATCTTAGCCTCAATTCTATCAAAGTTAGTCTTCCGATCTTCAAGGGTGAGAGTGATCCCGAGGCATATCTTGCTTGGGAGTCATCTTGTGATAGGATATTCCAAGTGAATGATCTAACCGAAGAGAAGAAGAGTTGTTATGCAATCGCTCACTTTGAAGGGTATGCAAACACTTGGTGGGAGTATGTGAAGAGGTTTGGTGATGTGTTGATTGCCGGAAGGCCACCTCCATGGTTTAGATTGAGGTACCTTATGCGTCAAAGGTACTTACCCGAGGTCTACAAACAAGAACTTTTTGCCAAGTTGTACAACTTGAGGCAAGGAAACAAAAGTGTCATGGCATACTATGACGAGTTTCAACAATTAATGTTGAAGCTTGAACATAGAGGAGAACAAGTGAGCCATAATATTATACGATTCAAAGTCGGGTTGAATAGGGACATAGCTTCTCGGATGACCCTCCACAAGTTTGACACGATCGATGGCATTTTCCAAGCGGCCTTGGAAATTGAAAGGAAGCTCTCGGCCTCCAAACCCAAGAATCACCAAGGACCTTTCTCGGAGTGGCACCAACATTAAGAGAATTCATCCAATGCCAACCAAACCAAGAACAAGGTTGTGCAAATAAAAAAACAAGGCTTCTCAAAAGTATCCTTCAAGAAACGAAGGTAAACCAAATTCTACTTCTCGTCCTAAGGGATTTCAATGTTTTAAATATCAAGGGTGGGGGCACAAGGCTAGTGAGTGCCCAAACTGGAGAAATGTAATCCTTAGGGAGGGAAAATTGTATTACCTTGGTGAGGAGGTAGGACTTGAATCGAATGAAGGTGATGAAAAAGATCGAGATGGAGAGCTTGGGTCCGAGGTGGAAATTGATAAAGGTGGGGAAGATATTTGGCCGGTGGATGGAGAGTGTGTTGTTCCTATGTATATGTAAAGGATAATCATGCTTAGTAAGGTTGTGGAAGAAGAAGCCGAGAGTGAGGAGGGTGAATAAGAGAATCCGAGAGTTAGGATTGTGGGGTTTGCCCACAAAGACCCTTTGTTTTCTACTAACAAAGATGCTAGCACTTTGACTAGAATCCTTTCTTCTTATGTGCAGGTTAAAGAACATTTAATTCCAAGTATCAAGCTTGATGACCTCATGGAATCCTTGGTTGAACATCTTAACCTTGTGAGGAACATTGAAAAGATGATTCAAAGGGGAGAGCTTGCGGGTGATGATTGCTTGAATTTGTGGATAAATTCCTCTCAAGATGGAGAGGATGATACAATTGCGATCACGTAGATTGACTTATGAGGATGTGCATTGAATTTTTCCATGTGTGTGTGCAAGATAAGTGGAATTAAGGGCTTAAAACATATCAAAACAACCACTAATTCACACTAGAGGGGCACCTAATCTCTAAGGGGCATTTTGGAATTTTTGCCTTCTATTTTTAATACACTATATAATAAATATTTTAGGGTTACTTTACTTAGTTTTTTGATATTGAAGATTGTATAACACACTTGAAAAACACAAGTTCTCTCTTCCATAGAGACTTGGCTGAAACTAGGAAACAACTTAGGTGTGGAATCACGTTTGTTATTTGTTTGCTAGGATCGTTGGGTGCTAGAAGGATTGAGTTCCTCTCTTGTACCCACCGCATAGTGTAGGTGTTTCTACTATCTTTATCAAGGGTCTTTGTGCTTGAATACACTTAGGTTCTTGGTCTTTGTAGTAGTGTATGTCACACTCTCTATCATTTTCTTTGTTGTAATCTCTTAGCCGTGTGGTGTATTGTTTCAGGGACAACTTCAAGCAAAAAATTAGATGCTTATTTCAGGGACAACTTCTTTGGGCAATATCTTGATTTGCCCGAGGACAACAATGCTCGTTTCTAAATGACCATGGTATATGATCTTCTCAAGCGTAGGTTTATGTATGTAAATAAAGATAAGATGGATGCAGTGTGGATAAATTACTGTAGCATGTCTGTTTGTTTTGGTTGAAAGGAGTTTTCCATAGTTATTGGACTAAAATGTTATCCTCTTTCTCAACCTATACCTATTCTAACCCAAAAAAACACCCCATACACCAAAAAAAGAAAATTCAAGTGATGGTGATGACTTGTTGTCCCTTGTTGGTCCAAGCTTCAAAAATACAAATTTGATAGAAGCGTTGAAAGGTAAAAGACTTTCAAAGAAGCACAAACAATCATTGTGCTTGGTTTGGTTTATACATAATATTCTTTGGGCGAGAGTTAACAACAATATACCACTTGATTTAATAAAGCTCTCCGAGGATCTTGAGACATTTATCAAATATCCTTGGGGTTATGAAAGCTTCAAAATGACTATCAAATATTTGTTGACTCTGTTAACGCCAAAGACAATCAACTTATATGGCTTTCTTAGGCTTTTATGGTAAATATTTCTTTTATTATGATTCATTTATTTTTTATTGAATAAAGCTTTTGATTTATTGACATTATTTTATAGGCTTGAGCATTTGATTCTTTATTTGAGATAACAAGTAAACTACCAGGAAGAAGTTTCATGTCCAAGAATCCTGAGATGGTTGTCAGCCAAAATTGATAAAAAAATAATTTCTCGATCTCTTCAACCCTTGAAGGAAGCAGTAAGTTTAATTCTAATTAAGTTTTTTTTTAATTAATGATTTTTAAAAATGATTAAATCATCATTCTAATATATGTACTGATTTCTTTTAGATTGTGCATCCGTTGCTTGTTCCGACCAATCAAAAGTTGAAGATGCCATTTTTCTTACTTTATGGTCTGTGCAAACTTTATCGGACCTTAAGTCATTGATAGAATAAAAAAAGAAATTGTTTGAAGCAACAACCATCACAAGAAAAATAATTTTGGAGGAGGGACTTGTTGTTGTTGATGGTGTTAGTGGTAGTGGTGCTGTTGTTGGGGATAATGAAGCTCCTCTTTTAGTTTTTGAAACAAAAAACCCTTATGATTATGATCATACTATTTTTTACAGATTTCCCCCCTCCTAGCGAATGTTCTGCATGCAAATATCAAAACTGCAAGGCGAAATATGATAGAGTGACTAATGCTATTAATTCATTATCTGCTTCTGTAAAAGAATTGACATCTAAGAGGGGTGTCATTCAATTAAAGAGGATTTCATATCCATACACTCTATTAAAGATTAGGCAACTAAGAGGAGAAGGAAAGAGATTTTCAAGGCATTATCAGATATCGAAAAAGCAAAATTACAACTCCTCTGTTTTTGTCTTGCACTTTTGAGCAATGTACAAGTGCCACAGGAGAGAATCATGAGCTGAAAAAGTGAATAATTATCATTTATTCTAACAAACAAATAGACTACATAGCTGTTGCATTCAGATGCATTATCTATTGCATTATCTGTTGCAATATATGTCTCATCTGTTTTAGAAAATCAAACAGGTCTTCTTACTATTTTAATTTGTATTAACTGATGACCTACCTGTTGCAACATATGGGTCATCTTTTTGGATAAATTAAATCAAAACTTTCTACTATTTTTGTTTGTCCCAACAGATGAGTTATTTTTTTTCATTTTTTTGTATCTCTGTGATTAGCATTGACAATTTTGGCTTTCCAAGTGGATGTCACAGTAGAAGCTACTGCTGAACAATATAATATCATATTTGATAATCCACCAACTACTTCCAAAGAGGAAGAAAAAGTGAAGACTGTCAGTCTAGAAGAATGAAAGAATTATTCATTTGAAGGGTTTAATATCTCGGCCGAGGCTAAAAAAAAACTAATAAAGTTGATCAACGACTATTCAGAATGGATTGTCGATGAACTGTTAAAGCTTTGTGCCAGTAGGTACATAAATTATTTTTAAAAATATTGATTTGTACAATTCTTCTTGTAAAAATATGACATTAACACGTATAAATCATGCTGAAAATAAAATACGAACACTACAAAGTGAGTCAATTGGGTTTTGGTTTTAATTTGTTCAACTTTGTTGTTGCACATCCCAGGACGAAGAATTAGTTCTATTTGATGTTACAGCCCCACACTTGATGGAATGATGAGGTTTAAATGTCATACATCTTATTATTAATATTATATTTAATTGTATCTGTTTATTAATTTTATTGTTACGTAATCTAAAATGTTTGATAATATGTACAACAAATCGATGTCATTTTTTACTACCTCCGAAAGAAGGCCAAGTTGCAAACACAACAACAATACAAATACACGACAAATAATTATTTGTACAAAGTTTACATCAATAATGCCTACGATAGGTATTGTCAATAACAACTGAAAGTTTCTCGAAATGAGAAATGCTTAATCAACATCATCAAAGGCTTTAGCATTCCAACTAGCTTACCTTGGCATTTGGTCGATACAGTGTACATCCCAATCAATTATGGTGATGAATTTCATTGGGTGTTGGCTGTCGTCGTTCTAAAATAAAGGCGCATCTGAGTTTATGACTCGATGTCGGGAAGGAGACTTTCTGGACCATCATCTAAGATACAAAAGCTAGCCAAAATATTGCCTACTTACCTTGATATAAGTTACTTTTTGAACAAAAAAATTCGTACTGATTGGCCGATGATTGAAGCATACCGGGATAAAATGGAAATTTATTTGATGTAGAATATGTTGAAGAAACTTTTAAGCAATCCAGTGTAGCCTTTAAGTATCATGATTTAGTTTCATTTCCTAAATTTTGCAATTCATACATTAATTGCAAGATATGAATTATTTGATTCTTACAAACATAGGAATTGTAATATGTTTGTTGCCGCTTATGCCGAGTATTTGAGTGATGGATTACACAAGTACCAAATGATAAACTTGATGCTGGATTACTCCATAAAATATATGCTACTCTTTTATGGAAATATGGAGAAGTGAAGGCTAAAAACCGTACGGAAGCGACATTAAAGATCCACGACGACTAAATCCGAATTTCATAGCACCGGATGAAGAACAACTTTTTAATATTGAGTAGATCTTTATAACTTGAGTCTGTCAAATTAATAACCCCTATTTAGAAATTGTAGATCTTTATTGCTTCAAACTTAAATTGTAAATATCTATCATCATTACCCACAACAATTTTTGACATTTTATTTATTTATTGATTTATTTAATTTAATGTAATTTGTAAAGGCTTTGGTATATTTTATTTTATCTATGAATTTTATTTTATCCTTAAATTTAAACTTATTAATTAAAATGAAATACTAGATTCAAATATTGCAACAGATAATGGATCTATTGCAACAGATGCCATATCTTTTGAAAATTATCAAATAAGTCTTTCTACAAGTTTAAATTGTTCCAACAGATGGACTATTTGTTGCAACAAATGGTTTATCTGTTGGAAAAACTTAAAACAATATTACATTGATTTGTTGCAACAGATAGCCTATCTATTGGAATAATTCAAACAAGTAGGAAGACCTGTTTGATAGTTTACAACAGATGTGACATCTGTTACAATAGATCCATCATCTATTGCATTAATTTTTGTACTAATTCATAAGTTCACAAATTTAATAAAGTAATACAATTGTCATCAATCATAAAAAATAAAAAAATTGACATTACTTAAGCAATATACAATTAAGTTAAAAAACTGAGAATACAATTTTTCATTATTTTCTTACATTTTCTTTTTTAAACACAGGCTTCAAACTTCTATATAGGATCCCAGCATCCCAAACCTCTTGCATCCTTTCCAGAACGTTGTCACTAAGTAAGGACTTTGGTAATGAGATTTTGGTGCCTGTTAGCAAACATTTGATATATGCAAGCGAGTATGACCCTCACACAGAATCGACGTCATTTTTCTGAAGGTTCTTTTTTCTACCTTAAAAAGTCCATTTTTTTGAACACTTCCTCTGGCAAGTCATTTATTAAGTCACTTTACTCTAACAATTTGGGGAGAAACTCCAATAGTGGCTGCACCATGGGGAAAAACTAATGGTCCTCAAAGCATGTTAAGTTGCAGTCATAGGTATTAATGTGTCCCTTATGGAGGAGGATCTCAAGAGTCACATAATATTTTTTTCAGGTTCATGACTGTAAGAATTCTTTTTGCCCCGATCCAACTCATGCCGTATGGAAATAGCCTCTTTTCTTTAGCATAGTTAATCATATCTTGATCCCATTTGAACTATAAAATTAACGTCTCAAGATCTAGGCCATCGGGAATGGTCACTTTGGTACTAATTACGTCGTACCTACTCTTGAAATTATTGTAAAAGTTTAGGTCCATTATCCTATCGCAAGGATTATATGATTTTCTATACACAAGGTTCCTTGCCCTCATGAGGCAGAGAATTTCATCAACATGCTGTTATATAAGAAAATAATTTTTAAATAGGTTAGTAATTCTTTTTAAAAAAACTGGAAAGATGAAACAAATTGCCCATCTGTTGCAATAGATGATCCATAAGTTGCAATAGATGGGTAATACGTTACAATAGAATATCGATCTATTACATAGGTTCTTTGAATCTATCAACAGATTAGCCATCTTCTGTGACTTATGCAACAGATGAACTACCTGTTGCAATAGATGACTCATTTGTTGTGTAGCTTCTTTGAACCTGTGTTAACAAATTACCCAATCTACTACAACTTACACAACATATGTGTAATCTGTTAAAAAAGATGACTTAGAAGGTTAGTTTATTAAAAGTAAAAACTTACTATGTCCTCGTACCACTCATACATATTTGTCCTCGTCTTAAAGTCTTCGGAGGAAAGTGGATTCATCATGAAGCACATTGCAGGTTTATTGGAATTTTTGTAGTTTCTTAGAGTCATCAGCTTGATGGTGTCAATGGCTGTGTATATGTCCACCTTTCTCAATGGTACCTGAACTTCATCAACATTTAATGAAGGAGGATTTGCAATTTTTCTCGATTTTCTATTTGAGAGTATACGTCCAATTGATTTTTTTATCTTCTTAACCTCCTCTATAGGAGTGTATGACTCTCTCACCTTCTTGGATGATATGACACCCCTTTTGGATTTCAATTCATTGATAGCATCAATTAGATCATTTTTTTTTTTTGAACAACTCATTCTGTCTATGTAATTTTTGCATTTGCAAAGGGAACATGAGCTTGAAGAGGGGTAAGTTGGACCACTGAAAGGGGTGACTAGGAAATCATCATCTTCTAAAGGTTAAATTTAGTTTCTAACATATTTATTTTTGCTGAAGTGTCTGTAACATGTCATCAGCATGGCTGTCACCAACATCAATAACTCCACCACCAATACCCCCACAAGCAGCACCCAAATCTGTTGCAGTAGGTTGGTCTTGAAAAACCTCAACATCAGGATGACCTTGCCTAACTGCTCTTCTTATGGCTGCTGCTCCAGCCAATTTCTTCTTTATTAATTCCATCGTTGGGTCTGCTATTATGTGAATAAGACCTAGCGTAATAAAATAATTCATCCCCAAATCTTATTGAGTAGGTACAAGCCATGGATGCACAACTTATAAATAAAAGTAGATACGTTTAAATCAAATAATAATTTGCAGTCTGTTGGGTAATATGTTAACACAGACAACTTATGCAACAAATGATATTTCTATTATAACAAATGATTCATCTATTGCAATAGTTTAACCATCTGTAGCATCAGATTATCCATCTGTTGCATAAGTTACAGTAGATGGGTAATTTGTTAATCAGGTTCAAAGAACCAAAGCAATAGATCGGTAATATGTTGCAAAAGATAACTCATCTGGCGTAAAAGATTACCCATATGTTACACCAATTACTGTAGATAGGTAATTAGTTAAGACAAATTGCAATAGATGAACCATCTGTTGCAACTGATAGCCCATCTATTTTAATATCTTCCTTTGAGTCAAATTATTGTACCTGAAAGAAGACTTACTGCATCATCTGGAAGATTAAAGAAATTAACCTCCTTAATTTTTGTGTTGCTTTTTGTAGCCAACCACCTAAGGATCTTGGATAAGAAACCTCATACGGGTAATCCTTGACCTGCTTTTGGAGGTAAGGAATCACTTCAAATGCCAAGTCTAAAAAATATAAAAAGAAAGCAAAAAGAAAAATTCATAATAATTATTCAATATAAATTAATGCAAGAGTAAACAAATAGTGATTAAATTTATCATGAAAGCCAGGAAAAACCGTATAAGCTGATCGTCTTTGGGGATAGTTTTGCCAATAATATTTGAAAGTCAACTTGTAGCTGTCATTTCCTAGGGATTAATGTTAAATTTATCCAAATCTTGAGAAAGCACAACAGATCATCTTCTATGACTTTGTTGACGTCTTTTGTTAGTATAATGGAATGGGCAAACCAAACTAAGCACAATTTTCCCCTGTACTTTTTTGGTATGTCTTTATTCTTGAGATCTTTTTTCAACGACTGGACTTTGTAGCCACGTCCAACAATATCCAGCAACCCTTCTATTTTTTGTTTCCTTTGTTGGTTTTAGTGGGTGGTTATTTGGATAATGTCTTGCCTTTATTCGATGGTGGTGGTTTGGGTTTTTTGCTTGCTTTGGACTTTTTTCTGGGTATTTCCTTAAGGAGAGGTTCTTCTGGATGTTGGCATCTCAAGTCAGTCACTATGGCAAACTCTTTCATGCCAAAACATACCGGCATGCCACATTAGTTAATCCAGATTTCATCCATTTTTTTCCCTCTTTCTTCAAATTATTATCATCATCCACATACTTGATCCTACGATTGAGAAGACCATATACCATGCTCATTTGAAAGCTAGCATTGTTGTCCTTACGAAGGTTACGAAAGTATCCAAAGCAGTTGGACCTAAAAAAATCCTATAGTTTTTTCTTCCTAATAACATTCCTAAAATCATTAAAATGTTTCACCATAACAGATTTAACTACAAAATCACTGGTTAAATTTGCAGGGTTATCCATAGGCATCTCAACTTGAAACCTGTCAATACTAATAGTTTTGACAGGATTATGCTGGGATGTCGATCTTAATTCACCTCCCATTGATGATGTATTATCATCATCTTTCTCGTTGTCACTGGAAGATTCATCTTCTTCATTACTTTCTACTTCCTCTTCTTCTTCTTCTTCTTCTTCTTTTTCTTCTTCTTTATATTCATCTTCTTTCTCTTTACTTTTATTATCCCCACTACCCTCGACAGAACCTTCTCCACCTTCCTCAATATCATTTTCCTTAGCTTCACCATCTTCCTCAATTTTGTTTTCATTCCTTTCCTCAGCTTCATTTTTTCCTGAAATAGACTGTTCAGGAAGCTCCTCCAAATCCATTTGTACTCTAGCCTTTTTTGTTAGCTAGTCAGAAGTTGATCCATTTTCACCTTCTTTTCTTATGGGAGACATATTTTACCTACAAATAAGAGAAAAATAAAAATAATATTACAATTAATGTCTGCAAAATTTTATAAAAAAGATAATACAAAATTCTATAAATACAACACACTACAAAAATTGTTGGAACAGATGACCCATTGTTGGAATAGATGACCCATCTGTTGCAATAGATTAACAACCCATTGGAACTGATGGGATTTTGTTGGAAGAAATTAAAACAATGTTTCTATTAGTTGGTTTTCTTCCAACAACAGATACATCTGTTGCAACAGATGGTTAATCTGTTGGAAGAGCTGTTTTGTTTTATTCCAACAGCTGATACACCTATTGAAACAAATGGAGAATCTGTTTGAAGACCTATTTTAATATCTTCCAACAAATGTTCCACCTGTTGCAACAGATGGGTCATCTCTTGGAAGTTATCAAAATAGATAGCAGTTCTATTTGTATAACTTCCGACAGATTACCCATCTTTTGCAATAGATGGATCATTTGTTGGATGAAATTGAATTAGGTCTTCTACATTTCCATCAGACGTGTAATTTGTTGCAATACAACACCCCAACACCACCAACACTACCTATTACCAACACCACCAATACCACTACCACCGCCACCAACACCACTATGTAACGCCCCAAAAATGGGTCCCGGGACGTCACACGGTGCTTAGGGATACAAGTAGCCCCAAGTTAACCTATTGAGCCTATCACTTCTCGTAATAACTCATTCAAGAAGGAATATACAAAACACTGGCACTGTCATATCAAATGAAAGAAAATACGAAGGTAATACTCGGTTCAAATGACCACAATACTGGAAATCTCAACACAACCACAGTCTGATAACTAGTCTGACAAAGCCCCTACTACTCCATGAACTAGAGAGTCTTTGGGACAGGTCTCCAACTGACTCAAACTGAACTGAAAGTAATGACATAAACACTCAAGTACTAAAATGTCTGAAGATAGGCCCTCGAACCATGAGGACTTACCACTGGAGAAATATAGATAAAGGTACTCGAGAATCACTGATGAGGATGGGACTGAGCACCTGAACCTACATTATAAGATAATGTAGCACATAAACGTATATGTGGATCAACACTTGGGAATGTACTGAGTATATAGGGGTGTATGCATTTACATAAAACAATATCAATACTCTTTAATCAAATCATGCATGCAAATAGGAATGACTCACATGGATTGAATAAGTCTAAAATGTAAAGCTCATAAATCATGTAGAATGAAGCATGTAACACAAATCTCATGAGTCATTATACTTTGGCCTTAAAAGATGTACTCTTCTCTTATTCTTATTACTCAAAGGCTGAAGGAAACTTTAAACAATACTTTTAACTCCTGCATATATCTCATAGGGAGTAAAACTTCTTTAATGCTCAAGAACTTATAACTCTTTTGAACTCAAACACTTGGAACTCGGAATCATATAACTTTGGTTTGAAAACCGGTGATCAACTCGTATTAGTAGAGAAAAATACTTTCTTCTTTGGAAAATACTCAAAGCAGTTCATTCATTTTAGAAAATATCTCATCCCAAAGCTTTAGGAAAAATATTCTATATTAATGAAAAATACTTTAGTTTAGGGAGGTTCTCTTAACCAACATAAACCATGCGAGCTACATGGAGTCCAAAATCTTGTCCTCCTAAGGAAGAAACCTAACATTGGGGAGAGGAGTCATACTCTTGTCAAGGAGTATAACCTCAACTCAGTGATCACTTATCTCAGCCTCGGGCCCAATCATCTCGGCCTCAGGCCCCAAATCTCAAACCCACGATGGCACGTAGTTCTGGGGTAAAAAACTATAGTAACTTACCCAACTCGGTGTTAAATACTACTCTCTTTAGTTTATCTCCCTCATCTCATGAAAATCCACTTTCAAAATAATCTTATGCTTCATAAGAACCCAACAATCAAATCTGTAATCTTATGTAGTAGAGTGGATTTCAAAACTCTATGACCATTAGGTCAAAACATTTCTCAATAATCTCAAAATACTCAAACCATAGGTGTTTATAGCACAAAAGTTCATAAAATTGCAAGTCTCAAGTAGGGCTTAATGACCCATAATTCAATCTCAAGTTAAAACTCATCAAAATGCATATTAGATAGCATATAGATTCATAAATCATATAGAAATCTGGAATTTACAACAATTTAGCTCATAATCTCAACATACTCATATACTTCAATATCTCAAACATTTCAACTATTAACTTCTCAAGGATTAAAATCATGGGGTATAGACCCAGCTGCAATTTCTCAAGAAAACATGTAAAAATCATGCCATTAGACTCCCAATTCATGGGAAACATAAAAAACTTGCCACCAATAAAATGGGTGAAACCCCCCAATTTAATTTCATGTAAAATCTCATAAATTTCAGAAAATTGTAGTTTAAATAAGCCTTTGGGAACAAGGGTGAAAGGATTATCCTTGTTCAAAACCCCACATACCTTGAATTAGAAGATTTGGATGAACTCTCGCTTTTGGGACTCTATTAGTAATCTTGAATGAGGTTTCTTGAAACCCTTGACTTAGGAACCTTGACTCTTGACTCAATTTAGAAAATCTATGGTGGATTCTTGAGATTCTTGGAAAAGGTTTTGGATACTTAGGGTTTTTGTTGAGAGAAAACTTTAGAAAAACTACATAGAATGCTTGTAAATGACTTTAATTTGGTGTTTGTATGGTTTAAGAGGCTTGGGAAAAGTTCAAAGTGCCCTTTTTAACTTCTGTACGAAGCTGGAAAAATTAAACTCAGAACCCGATTTTATGGGCCACCGCGACGCGCCACTATCGCAGTGGCTCACTGAAAATTGACAAATGGGAATTTGGGAGTCACCGCGAAGGGGAGCCATCGCGTTGTCCCACTGGTTGGGACCTGGAACTTCAGTGCGACGCATCACAATCGTGCTAGGCCACTGGAAATTAACTATTGGGAAATTGGGGTCCTCCGCGATGTGCCACTATCGCGGAGTTCCACTACAATTTGACAATTGTCAAATAGGCCCTCTCCGCGACGCGCCAAACACTAAAATGATGCCGTTTTACGGCTAAGACTTAAATTAGTCATAACTTCTTGCCCGGGTATCGGATTTGGGCAAATCTTATATCGACGAAAAGCTTATCAAATTTCTCATGTGATAAAAAGTCAAAATTAGGGAAATTCTATATGGTTAAAATGATATTTACTTAGGAAGTCACTCCTTAACCTTCTCGAGGAGAAATTAAGCTTAGGAAAAATTTGGGGTATTACACACCACCACCACCACCATCAATTACCAACACCACCAATACCAATACCACCAACACTATCAATACCACCACTACCACCACCACCACTAATACCAACACTACCAACACCACCAATATCAACCCCACCACCAACACTACTACCAACACCACCACTACCACTACCACCACCACCACCAACACCACTAATACCAACACCACTACTAACACCACCAATACCAATACCACTGACACCACCATCAACACCACCACCACCACCAATAATAATACCACCACCAATACCAACACCACCATTAATACCACTACTACTGCTACGAATACCAACATCACCACCAACATTACCACTAACACCACCACTACTACCAACACCAACACCATCACCAATACTAATACCACGAAGACCAATATCATCACCAATAACACCACCACCACCACCAATACCACCACCATAAACACCAACACCAATACCAACACTAATACCAATACTACCAACACCAACAATACGAATACCATCAGCAATAACATCAACAAAACAAAAACAAATAACAAAACCAACAACCAACAACAAATAAACAACACCAATAGTGCTAACACCACCACCACCAACTCCCATTAACACGACAAATGCCATCCAACAACACCACGACAGTCAATAAAACATTGTGACAAAAATTAGGGTTTTCACGAATTCTTCCTACATTTTTAGCTTCAAAACTTAAAATTATTAACCTATTCTTAAAGATAATATAACTAAAAGTCTTATTTTTCATCATTAACTAAAAAGCCCAAATATTTAGAAAAAAATAATAAATATAGGACTTTTTTCAAACTTTGTCACCTGCCAAGAGAGAGAAAACAACGAATACAAGTAAGAAAGAAGTCAAAAATAACAACTATGTGATTAGAAATGGGAAGAAAATCAATCTGTTATGAAGGGTTGAGCAATCTGTTGAGTAGTAGTTATTTGTATTATTGAGAGAGAAAGAGAAGAGAGAGAACTCAAGATTTGAAATGATGAAATATTTTTCCGCAACTGGATGAAATGAAACGGTTTGAAAAATGATTGACCCTATTAGTTTTGAAAATGTTAATTTGGTCCGAATTAATCTCAATTAAATTTTTAAAAGAGATAAATTTTAACTGTTTCATAATAAATAAAATTAATTTCACTAAAATTAATTTTCAGTTATTAAGTTCAATTGGAACTTTAATGAATTTAATATTAACTTAATAATAATTTAATATTAATTACAACAAATAAAAACATCTACTACAACATATCACTCATCTGTGGTAACATTTGTATAATAGGTTGGAAATGACCAAACATATAACATCATATGTTATAATGGATGAGTCATCTGTTGCAATAGATAATGTTATCTATTTGGTCATTTCCAATAGATGAAATATCTGTTGCAACATGTTGAATTTGTTGCAATATATTATGCAATAATTGATCATGTAATTGCGATGAGATTAATTGAAATTGTAGTTAAACTTATTAACTTATTCTTAATTATAGCTAAATCAATATAGCTATTATAAATAATGGATTGATATAAATCATTTCAACTTAAATTGATCAATTGATGACTCTGAGTCAGGACGAACATAATAGTTGGTCATGAAATTGCAACAACATCAATTGAAATTGTAGTTGAACTTATCAACTCATCCTTATTATAGCTAAATCAATTTAGATATTTCAAACGATTGTTTGATATGAATCATTTCAACTCAAATTGTTCAATTGATGACTTTGGTCAGGACAAACACAACAGTTGATCATGTAACTGGAATGACATCTGAACATATCAACTAATTCTTAATTATAGCTAAATCAATTTAGATATTTCAAATAATGTTTTGATATAAATCATTTTAACTCAAATTGATCAATTGATGACTATTGTTAGGATGAACACAATAGTTTATCATGTAATTGCAACAACATCAATTGAAATTGTAATTGAACTTATCAACTCAACCTTAATTATAGCTAAATCAATTTAGATATTTCAAATAATGACTTGATGTGAATCATTTCAACTCAAATTGATCAATTAATGAATCTGATCAGGACGAACATAATAGTTGATCATGTAATTGCAATGAGTTCAATTGAAATTGTAGTTGAACTTATCAACTCATCCTTAATTATAGATAAATAAATATAGTTATTACAAATAATGGATTGATATGAACCATTTTACCTCTAATTAATCAATTGATGACTCTGGTCAGGACGAACACAATAGTTTATCATGTAATTAAAACGACATCAATTGAAATTGTAGTTGAACTTATCAACTCATCCTTAATTATAGATAAATCAGTATATTTATTACAAATAATGACTTGATATGAGTCATTTCAACTCAAATTGATCAATTGATGACTCTGGTCAGGACAAACATAATAGTTGATCGTTCAATTGCAACGACATCAATTGAAATTATAGTTGAACTTATCAACTCATCCTTAATTATATCTAAATCAATTTAGATATTTCAAATAATGTCTTGATATGAATCATTCAACTCAAATTGATCAATTAATGACTCTGGTCAGGACGAACATAATAGTTTATCATGCAATTGCAATGACATCAATTGAAATTATAGTTGAACTTATCAACTGTAACACCCAGTATTTCTATCTAGCTTTGATTCATTTCTAGAACATCAAAGATCTTACTACATAGAGGAATACCTTTTTATTTCCTGTGGTATTTTTAAGATTTTTTTTTTCATGTGGGAAATTGAATAAGCTTTCCATCGATACCAAATTTGCCCAAATCCGACACTCGGGCAAAGAGTTAGAGCCATTTTAGTAAGGCAGTGGACCACCTGGTACTTTAGCGCATCGCGGAGCCAGCCAAAATGCCAATCATTAAAATCCAGTGAGCCTCTGCGATTAGGACGCATCACACCAAGGCTTAATTTTAGAATTATCAAATTTTAGTGCACTAACGCGATTCCACCGTGTCGCGGTGCCATTCCAGTTTGCAACAAAGGTGGCAACGCGGTTTCCACCGCATCGCACCACCAACCAATTTTCTAGTTGTCTACTTTCTAGTGAGCTGGTGTAATTTCACCACGTTGCACCAGCGTGAAAACTTGAGATTTTGTTCAGGTTCTATTATTTAAATTTTAGGGATAATTTAACAATTTCCTTAAAGCCCCAATCAGTCTATACATGGGATTTAAACCCTTAATAGCCAAAATTTCTCATTTATTTTCACTATTCCTCAAAAACAAAAACATTTTCTCTCACAGGTAGAAAACCCTAGCCCCCAAGTTTCTAAGCAATCTCAAGAATCCCTTTAAGAGTCTTCAAGAACTTCAAGAATCAAGATTTCTAGGTATGTTAGATGTTAATTCTTGGGTTCCTTCCATCCAAGAAGTTCAAGAATCCTTTTCTAAATTCAAAGATTATATATTTATAAGTTTTCATGATTCATGTGAATTAAAATTGCAGTTCATGTTGTTATTGAGTTTTAATTCATGTTTTGTTTACAAAGTCCCAAGTTTTGATCCTAGTATGTGATGTTTATGCGATGTTCAAGATAAACCCATTCAAGATACATGTTGATTAATGTAACCATGTTAATTAGGTGTATTGAATGAAGTATGCTCCCCATATGTTTGATAAAATGCTTATGTGAAGGAAATAGAGTCATTATAGCATGTTGACAAGAAATCCCCAATTGTGTATAAGTTAATGCATGCCAAGTGTTTATTGAAAGGACTTAGTGAATGAATTATGATATATTGCATGTATTTCTACTCATGTGCATTCCTTATTGAATGAATTATGAGATAATAGTATGCACTCCCTATACATTTACATGTTTAAGACTTCTAAGTACTTGAAGAGATGCTTCATTGATTGTGTTGTGAATGATAGCCTATTGCCATGTTGTGTACGAGTTGTCCTATCTTGTATTATTTATGTTATCGAGTCCTGGGGGTATTTATACCCAAAAAATTAGCTGCTTATCTAGATCCAGTGTTAGTTTTTAAGATACTCTCAATCAAGCCACGATCAGTAGAACTCAAACAGTCCCAGAACTTAGGAAATCTCAGTATCAGTAGCATTCTAGCTTCAGTTCAGTAATCAATTCAGAACTCAGTAGTATTCCATCAATCAACAAAACTAAGTGAACTCAGCTTAGCTCAGTTAATCAGTATGATTAGTAACAGATTTAGTTCAGCCTAGTACAATCTAAGAATCAGTTCAGAGTCTTTTAGTTGGGAGTAGAATTTTGCATCGAGTGAGCCTAGGGATGGGGGATCACCCATTAGATAGGATTGAGATCCCTAGAACCAATCCCTAAGTTCAAGAACTACGTAGCCAGTGTAGGTATGAGATGTCACCCGTTAGAAAGGACTGACATACTCAGGGATCACCCGTTAGGCAGGACTGATCCCAGGGGTCACCCATTAGATAGGACTGACTCCACAAAAGTTGTCTTTAATCGTTGAACGGTACTGACACCCTTCCAAATGGGGTTATAGGTTGTATTCCAAACTTAGCTATAAGGGGCATATCAGGTTGGACCCCAAACTTAGCTAGAAGGGGCATGTCGGTTAGATGACTACCTCCCACAGTCTCAACTTTAGAATCAGTCTTAGTAAAAGAACTCAACTCAGTAGCAAAGATTCAGGACTGTTAGATACAGTCACTCAATAGTATTATCAATGGATTTAGAGATCACCCACTAGATAAGACTGATCTCCGATTTAGTCAAGCAGTATCAATATCAGTACCAACAGATTCAGAGATCACCCGTTAGATAGGACTGATCTCAAATACAGTCAATTAGTATCAAGTACCATTAGATTCAGAGATCACCCGCTAGATAGGAATGATCTAAGATTCAGTTAATTATCTTTATTATCAGTATATTCAGAGATCACCCGCTAGATAAGACTGCTATCAACCTCAGTCAATCAAATATCAATATCAGTAGACTCAGTAATCAGAAATCCATTTATAGGATTTAGTATTCAGTGGTCAGTGTTACTACGATTTCAGTTATAGTTTATGCACTCATGGATGTATACTCATTCAGTAGTCTCATGATATTTAGTCAGTATTGTTCATGCATGTAAACCCTTGGATTCATCCTTACCTTATCTAGCGTACCAGTACATTCCCATGTACTGACACATACTTTTGTCTTACGCTATGGTGTCTTATACCATAGGTTCAGAAGCACAGGATCCAGAGCACCCTTAGCAGTTCAGATTCAGCCAGCAGTAGTATACTTAGCAGTGAGTCCTCATCATTCGAGGATGTTCCTTATTTTATTATTGCATTAAATTTAGCATTTTAGTAGATGGAGTTAGTTCGGGAATTGTCCCATCAACTCCATAGTTCAGATAGTTTAGAGGCTTTTTCAGACTAGATTTTCAGACAGTTGTATTAGTATTCAGTTTTTCAAGTGTATTTCAATTTTTTGAACCTTATGGCAAGTTTTCCACTAGTTTTCTGCATTTTTATAATGTATTATTCAATGCTCAGTTATAGATATCAGTCAAGGATTAGCTTGTGATCCTTCAGGATTATGAGCACAATGTAGAGTCCGGGGTACCAGACTCGCGACGTTACATCAACTTATCCTTAATTATAGCTAAATCAATTTAGATATTTCAAATAATGTCTTGATATGAATCATTCAACTCAAATTTATCAATTGATGACTTTGGTCAGGATGAACACAATAGTTGATCATGTAATTGCAACGACATCAATTAAAATTATAGTTGAACTTATCAAATCATCCTTAATTATAGATAAATCAATATAGTTATTAAACATTTGTAACAACCCATTCGTCATTACTAAACTATTCGTAATAAATTCATGAAAATTGTTAATTTTCATTCCTCAATATTAACTTGGGTTCAAAATAGGCAATATTTTATTTATTATGACACCTCAAATTTTTTGGTGAAGATTTTAGCCTTCGGATGTGTCTAGATAGACTCAAACTTGATGAATTTTAATTATCCGCGAGTGCTAATATCAATACTTTAATTTTGAAATTTCTTTAGATATGAATTAAGGTCATACAATATCCCTAACATAAAGTTACGTATAAAACTCTCTTTTCGATATAGTTTCGATATAGGTTTTTATTAGGGCCAACTTAAAAACAAAATATCTCATAGAATATAAGGAGTTAGGGTTCCCATTAGCTATCAAATTAAATATCTCTAAATACTTTTTCCAACGCAACAAATCATTCCTAAATCTGAATTCGGTGTAAAAGGTTATGACTGTTTTACTGAGCACTGTCCGGGCTGAATGGGATTTCGCTGTAGCAAAAATTCTGGTTGTATTTAAATCAGCTTCAGCCATATTTTATGTCTAAAAATCCCAAATATCATTCCCTAACCCTAGAGAGGTGATTTCCCAAAGCTTAAGGTGATTTCCCAAAGCTTAAGGTGAAATTCCTTTATGGAGGTAAGTTTTTCCATTATTTTCTCCGTCTTTTAATCCTCTAATATCTTAGAATCCTTAGAAAGACCTTTAATGGTGGAATTCTTTTGAAGAATTCTCATGGGTGTTTTTAATATGACCTAGAGCTGATTATAAACTATAAGTTAGAGATTCCTAACATGAATTTCATAAACTAGATTATAAATTTTGATGGTTAGGAACCTTGAATTCCGTAAAGATGAGACCTTTAGTATAAAAACTCCATTAATTGAGATGGGTTAAGCTTGAAAGAGCTAATTAATGATTAATTGAATTTGGAAGATAATATAGACCTTGGTAGAATTAGTGGGTTTGAATTCCCAAGATATTTGATTGAAGAGTAATTACTTATTACTCTTATAATTGCTTGATTTTTAGATGATTGATTATTCCAAAGCATGAAGGAAAGGAAAGAGCATCTTTGTTACAACTTGTTTGTTCCAAAAACATGGCGTTCAGGTAGGCTAGGTTTAATGAGTAGAAGATTGTGTTAATTTATATTTTCATAATTTAGAATTGATGGAAAAAAGCATGTCTAGGCCTGAGGGCAAGAGGTTGAGGTGGATAAAGACACAAGAACTTAACTTTAATCTCGAAAACTATATTAATGATTAATTATGTGATACTTGTGATATTATGTGCTATGTGCTGCAATAAGATTATTGTAATATCTTAAGGATAGATGACTTGAATTAGTGTGATTATTGTATTATATGGAAAGAGGTAGTGATATTTTAATAATTAATGAGTAAGTTATACTCCAATAGTGACTTGCATGCTTAAGTGTTAAATTGTGATTTATTTTATGATATTCTTGTTTTGATATTGATAAAAACACTTTATCTATTGGATGCCCATGAGAGGCTAAATTGATGATAATGATGATTTATTTAAATATGCCTATGAGAGGCTTGTTTGATAATGATAACTCCTTGTATTAATGTCATGAATGACTTGTTGATGTTTGGATTGTTGATGCATGTATAAATGATTATTAAAATTTACTTGATGGAATTGTCCCATGACTTTAAGTGTACTTGTAAACTTGGTACATCGTGTTGTATGATGTGAGAAAGTGTAAATTTTATATTCCTTATTTATGATGGATCGGGTACCCCATCGGTACGGCTATGTATATGTTGGATCGGGTACCACACCGGTACGAATATGTATATGATGGATCGGGTACCACGCCGGTACGGATATGTGTATATTAGATCGCGTACCACGTCGGTACGAATATGTATATGATGGATTGGGTACCATGCTGGTATGGATATGTATATGTTGGATCGGGTACTACGTCGGTTTGGATATATGTATGTTAGATCAGGTGCCACGCCGGTATAGATATGTGTATGTTGGATCATATACCATGCTGATATGGATATGTATATGCTGGATCGGGTACAACACTAGTACAGATATGTATATGTTGGATCGGGTACCACATCGATATGGATATGTGTATGTTGGACCTGGTACCACGCTGGTAATGATATATATATGATGGATCGAGTACCATGCTAGTACAGATAAGTATATGATGGATTGGGTACCATGCCGGTACAGTACATGAACATAAATTATTTCCTACAGGTCATGACTTTTTGGGAAAAAATAAGTCCCATAGCTTGTGTGTACATATTTGTGTTGAGTCTGTGGATGTTTACAACATGGTTGATACTCTTGATGGTTATGTGGCTTGTTTGAGACCACTATTTGATCTATTATTTCTGTATTATTGGTTCATTGGGTATTTGATTGTGTGATATGTATTTGAAGAGGTAAAACTTTGTACTTACTTATATGTTGGTTGACTTGCTTTATTTATATGTGTTCTAATCGTAGCTTACCAGAATAACTAATTATCATTCTTTAATATTATATGAGTGCATTTGGTTGTTAGCCTGAGAGTTTAGTATGAGTTGTCTCTGATTACTAGTTTGTTCCTATGAATATGAGTAATGAAAAAGATAAGGTGAATAAAGAGGAATAATGATGTATTAGCATTGGATTGTGGTTGATTGTATGAATTAATGAGGCTAGAGTTTGTTACTAGTGAATAATACTGATGGAGTTGGAAGAGTAATTGGATGATGTAACTTATATAGGTAAAGTAATAATGTTATTACAGCCTTGGTTGAATTATATTCCATTCAAGATATGATGATTTATTTTCCTGAATTCTATTTTATGATTATATGAACTAACACGGTTGGCCGATGATGCCTACCAGTAAGTGTAGTTGTACTGACTCTACTCTTCTACATTCCTTATTGGGGTGTAGACTGAATGCAGGTTAGTATGCAGTTACTAAATGGATGACGAAATTCAGCACTAACTTCTGCACTTTCTTCCTGGAAGATGTTAGAGTCCTTGTATTATTTATTTCATTGTTAGTCTATGTTGTAATAGGTAGCTCTTGTACATGTCTGGCCAAGTCTTGGGATAGTGAAGAACATTTGTAAAAAGTTTTTGAAAAAGTTTATTTATTAGTATTTAATTTACTTTATATTTCCTTAAAAATAGAAGTCTTCTGCATATTTTTAGTTGGGTAATAAGGATTCTCCTAGCTACTTAGAATAGCGAAGGTGCCCGCATGGTTCGTTAGTCTGGGTCATGACAGTTGGTATCAGAGCGTTAGGTTCATCGGTCCCACAAGTACAAGAGAAATGTCAAGTAGAGTTTTGTAGATTGGTGTGTAGGGCCCCATACCCAATCTTTCAAAGGATATAAGGCATGTAGAAGTTATTTTCCTTTCTTTCTCTCCATCGTGCCATCCTAATCTTGGACTATTAGATTGAATCCAATTGGTATCTAGACAATTCTGATTGGTATCTTAACAGAGCTCAATTGGAATATTGTTGATTCTAATTGGTATCTTAGTAATTTTTAATAAAAATCTAGGATATTTCAATTGGAATCTGTTAATAAGGTCAAAAAGTTATTGTTAATAGGTAAAGACTTGTGAAAGTTGTGAAATTATTGATTGCTTGTGTTTGATATTTGGCTAAACTTGTGTTGCTAGATTTTTTTCATTGTTGTGAATTATTTTTGTTTGAATTTAAGTGATGAAAATTGATTAAGTTGTTCTTGTTGATAATTGTGATGGGATTATTTGATTTCTTGTTATTGTGAAACTAGCAGTTCTATGATGCTTACTTACTTTTTGTACTATTATACTGATGAAATTGATTGTATGAGAATTGAAAGGATGATATGAGAACATGATGTCAAAAAAATATGGTGAAAAAATGACATGAATAAAAGACTGAGGTGATATGTGTTTTCTGTAATGAGAGGTTCTTGTTAATGATGTTGTGGATATATCCTTGTGTAGTTCGATTATTTGATATTATTTGGGGATCCTTGTGTGGTCCGGTCATTGAGACTATATTTAGAATTTTTGCGCAGTTCTATTATTGAAATTATAATGGGTTCCTTGTGAGGACTAGCTAAGTGACATTAATTTTGAGTTCCTTATGTGAACAAATTCTTAATGCTGGGAAAATAATGAGTTTTAAACAAAAGTGACAAAAACTAGTAGAGGTTTTTGATACCTACAGTATTTGATCGATGACTTGTCTGGAAAGTGATATTTGTGATGAGACTGTTAATGACCTGTAATCGATTTATTTTGTTTGACCTTGATTATGTGCTAGTGGTTTAGGGACCACTCTTGAGGGGATTAAGAGCTAAGTGAAGCCCGTAATAAAAATATTGTTAGGTAGAAATAAGAATGGCTCTGTGTATCTTAAATTGGTGTTATTAATATAAGAGTGGTTTAACTTGACTATGAAGTGTTGACGTGTGAAAAATGTTGAGTTAGTGATTATTTGGGCATAAGTTATAGTCTTGGATTTATGCATTAGGGAACATCTTGAGAAGATAAATTATTATTGATTTGACGTTGTGACTGAATTCTGCATTTGCATTTCCCACAGAGTTGGTGAGACACCCAAATTACAACTCTCGTTAGAAAGTGCAAGAGGTCGCTGTCAAATATAGAACCCAACTGGGTTGGGTGCCGAATCCCACAGGGAATACTATGATCACTAAGTATTGCGATTATTATTAGACTGTTGATCGAAGGTTCCAAAGTAAAGGGGGGGTTTCAGTTTAAGTGCACAATAATATTATCAGTGTAACAATGAGATGATATGTGTAATAGTATTTTATTGCAGAGAAAGACAAGTTAGGGTTATGTCCACCTTGTAGCTTTTACTTCTCTATTAACTATGAGTATTAAGGATTTATACATGCATGCACTTATAGAGAGATGTATTCAAATTCTAAATCCAAGTGTTTCTCAACCATCAAGGATTACTTCATTTTAGTTCTCTCAAATTCAAAGTGTATAACCAATCATACGAACTCTCCAAGTCATCAATCTTATTAAGGCAGTAACGTGTAAAATAGAGGTTGGAAACCCTATTTTCTTGTCACTACTCTCTTTTTCAAACATTAACTTTTCTATCGAACAAGTTATTACTCTAATGGCACATTCCCTATGTTTGCAACCACGAGAATTCAATTATAACGAAGAGAACAATGATATAAGTGGATCAACACATCATAAATTCAAAAACCCATAGCAATAGAGAGTATACTACAAGGTTTTCATAACCCTAACAAATAAGCTTATCTACTCATGAACCAAAAGGAAATAACCATAAGAATGTTCATCATATCCAAAACTAGAGGATGATCTTCGTGTCCACACAATAGAGAAATCAAGAGGAGAAAACGTTTTTCTCTTCTCTCACCCTCAGCTAAGCCCTTTTTCTTCTTTTTTCGAAAATAATACAGAATAATGAATAATCCCTAAAAATTCAGCCATCAGGCTTTTAATAACATCCTTCTCTAATAAATTGCTATTGAGTCCTCAACTATTTAAAAATATTGAGTTTGCCCGAGAAAAAGTTCCCATTTATCACATTCAGTCCAAAAGCTGCTTTCCTTTTATGTGAAGTATCCTCTGCTATCCACAGGTCCCCAAAGTGCCATAATCTTCCTCATTAGTACCTGAAAAGCATGCTAATCACATAGGTCATCTCACTTAACTAAAAATAGACTAAAAGTGCAAGAATTATGTATTTTATCCTCAAAACTTAAGCTAAAACATGGGTAAGTTATGGTGCTTAGACGTATAAATACGCCCAACATCACCACCCCACACTTAAAACTTTGTTTTTCCTCGAACAAAATAGTACATCCATGCAAATACCTAACTATACTTCACAAGAGCAACACAAAATTTTCAACAAGACATACACTGCAATTATTAACAAAGAGTAGATTTCTGGATCATTACTAGAAACAACTCACCCTCCAACATAGACTCATTAAGTTGGTTAATTCATATACACAAGTTAAGACAAGAAATCATATAAAACTACCCAACAATCATCAACCATGTGCGCTCACACAAGAAAGTTACCCATAATCACTCATAATTTTGCATTCTTAAAAAATATGGGTATAAGAACTTGCTTGCTCTCACTCTCACAAAGAATTCTTAGATTACAAATGATGACCATATGCTTGCCCTTAGTGTAATGCTCCACTAATATCAGAATGCTAAGGTTAGGATCAAGTAGGTGTTTTACGGGTTGTAATGTAGGCTAAAGGGATGGGTAGGACTATTTTGGCCAGAAATAGTGACTATGTTCCCTAAGCACTTTAATACACTACATTATGCCATTTAGACCAACTTTTAACAACCACTCTACCTTTCTTTCATCTACCAACCTCATTTATCTTCACCCCATTTTATTACTCAATCAAAAACACTATGATGGGCATATACAACTCTTTTATTTTGTATCAATTTCTAGTTACGCATCCCTATGAAAACCACCCTCAGCTTAGACTATTTGCCTTAGTCGAGGTGCACAATGTCCAAGAAAGGACAAGGGCGCCACTCCCAATCATAATATTTTCATGTACCAATAACTAAACTTTGGGGCATCACTTTCACCATTTTCCTCTTATTTTGCCACACTCTTAATTCAACTTGATTCTACAATTTAAAGCGCTTAGGAGCTTTTGGATCAAATTATGGTCTGTAAAAAAATGGATTAGGCTACATATTAGGTTGCCAAAGAAAATAGCTAAAGGCTCAATGGGTGTTCGACTAGGACAATGTACAAAGGTAGGTAAAAAGAAGATAAAAATAAGGGCTGCCAAAGAAATGCCTAAATCATCTCCTAAACTTACAATCTTTATTTCGCTTCACACACACACTAGGCAAGTTCTAGCATCAGTCGCAACAAAGAATATACAATAACCTTACACACACATGGAGCATGTTCAACTTAATTAGGAGCATTATAGATTCTTGACCCAATAGATAAATGAATTAAACCACAACCAATTATCACAGCACGAGTCACAACTTAGAGCCTAAATGTTTCAATAGTAGTGATTCAACACAAACTCATGTTATAATGCCATGCCGTCTATAAGAAAAATTTCATGCAACAATCTAACTAATTCTCTCTTAAGACAGTCGTCATCCATCTATCATTGAGAAAAGTGACTAATTACGACTAACTAACTACGACTAAACCAAAACAACTGTAGAATAAATATGGGCAAGCAGTAGGCAATACAGTTGATAAGGAAATCAAGGCGTACTTATACCCTTACCCCACACTAAGAAGGAACACACTGCCCTCAGTGTAAATAAATAAGCAAAAACCTGGTTAGTCGGACTCTTCCTCTACATCCTGGGTCATACCCCTTGCGTCAGAATCATTATCAGAGTCTTCATCATCAGAGTCTTCATCATCAGAGTTATCCTCCATATCAGAGTCTAGCAGTCGGTGATCATCATCTGTCGACACATCATCATCTAGAGGTTCTTCAAAATTTACCCCCACTTCACACATAGCCCGAGCATGATCATTAAACGGGTAGTCATAGTCAAACTACCGAAGCTCTGTAGCAGTAGGCACACGACCCCTATTCATCATAGTAAACCTAGTCATGCCATACAGATGGAGAAAACAACTCTCATCTTGAGCATGTCTTTCAGCAGTGGTAAGGTTGATGCCTTGACTAGTTTCTGGATCTTTGATTTTCGTGAGATCCACCTTCTTTGGGTTTTGTGGCAACTTATGGTTTGCTGGCTCCTCCTCAATGTGCTCTTTCCTTAAAATTGCAGTCAACAAGTTGCCGAAACTAAAGTGGGACTTGCTGTTCACCCTTGCTTTGCGCATCGATGCTCGTATAACTACACCAATGTTGATGGGAACATTCGTTATTAGAGCATATACCAAGCAGACTCGATCACGCGTGACCTTAGTGTATTGTGTCCCAGGAATCCATTAGGAATTAACTATTCTTAACCATATGCGAGCTTCTCTGTTCAAACAAGCATATGGGTAAGTATTGTAAAGACCATTATCCTTATGACGAGTCCACCGGGTCATAGACCTTGATCCACACAACGTATGTCTGATGGCTCTGTAAAGAGGTTTGCTGTAGAGCTCCTTGAGTGGTGATTGACCCACACTTGGAGTAACAAGGAAAGAGTTGAAGAAATCAACATTCAATTGCGAGACCTGCCCTCGAATCTTTACTTCATTTCTCGTATTCCTTGGGGACCAGTTGGCATAAAACTCTCGAGTCAAATCAAGATTAAATTCGCCCATGTCTCGGAAGATAAAGTCAAGCTTTAGTGCCATAATCTTTGCCAAAATGTGAGGGCAGTTCTTTGCTAAACTTTCCTTCTGCATCAACTCCACATGTACATATTTCTTCACTTTATTATTTCTGTACCATTCCTTCCCTTCCTCCTCTAAAACCCATTTGATCCCAAAAGTGCGTCGAGGCACTTGAAGAGAGGAGGAATCAGCCTGGTCCTTTCTTGCCCTTTTTTGACCTTTTTGTGAGGTGGATGCTTTCTCCTTTCCATGTCCTCTTTTTGGAGCCATGTTACCTGAGATCATAATAGGGTCATGTTAGTCTTATTTCGTAAAATTCACTATAATCGAAGAAGAAAATAGTAATGGCACCACCTCACACTTAATTCGTTTGCACAAACTAATTAAGTGAGTGTTGTCGAGTACTCAGACTTCATCGACATACATTTAGATGGTATGTGACACCAACATTATTAGTGCAGTAACACTTTCAACCCTTCACTTTACATAACAATTTCTCAGTTTGATATACAAAAGAAGCACACAATGGTCCTGTAATCTTGACTATCATTTCCAACTTCATTTCATTTCAGCAATTCAATCTTTGAACAAGACTACCACATAGCAATCTTATCATGCCATAGCATAGAAACAACTTCACAATCTTATGCTTTTTGTTAACCATGCTCAATACATCGATGAACGAGTCACTCACATACTCAAGCTTATAACTCCCAAAATCATGCATTAAACTTCAATAGTTCAACTTCATAAAAAAAATTATTACAGTGAATACCAATCAATACATGCCAGAGTGAAATCAAGATTACCCATGAGAATTCTTTCACTCAATGAGATGTATTTTTCCTAAATCATAGCAAACTAACCATAATATTATCACCAAGAACTATTTCAAAATCCAATTAACCATTATGAGCGTAGCAATGAAACAACTACGGAACATGAAAGAACAACTTACTTGATGATAAATGCTTGATGAACCGTGAAGGTGAGCCTGCAAGATTAGATGAGAAAAGAGAAGGGCTTGGAGAGCGAAAAGTTGTTTGGGTGGCGCTTAGGTCAAATAAAAATTAAGTGGGATTTAAGAGTAGAGAATATATTTAAAAGATGAGACATGGGTCGGTTTGATCCATTCAAAAATGAGTTATTAGGCAAAACTTACACTGATAGGCGGCGCCCATGGAATCGCCTAAGAATAAGTAGGCGGCGCCTAACCTATCACCTATGTTGACATAGGCGACGCCTAACCTATCGCCTAAGTCAGGCAGTAAGCATAGGCAATGGAGTAGGTGGCGCCTAACCTATCACCTATGTTGACATAGGCGGCGCCTAAGCTATCGCCTATGTTGACATAGGCGATGCCTAAGATATCGCCTATGTTGACATAGGCGACGCCTAACCTATCGCCTAAGTGAGGCAGTGAGCATAGGCAATGGCATAGGCGACGCCTAAGCTATTGCCCATGTTGACATAGGCGGCGTCTATATCAACTTATGTGCTACCTTGAAGTTGCAATGCACCCATACCAGTTGCTACATGCCTTCTTTCCTAATTTTCAAGTGAATTTGAATTCTATACTCAGAAATGTGTACGTCATCAATAGACTTACCACCCTTGATGTAGTTGATTTTCTCACCAAATTTAAAACCAATTGTCTTCTTAATGCCTGCAGTACCTACACTTATTCAGAACAAACAAACAAGATGATTAGAGGGATGGGTTACCTCCCACCAAGTGCCTTAGTTTCGGTCATGGCTCGACTCTTCTTTTTGAATTTTCATTTACCAAAAATAAAATCCTAGTAAAACCATGGGTTGCCTCCCATATAGTGCTTAATTTATTGTCGCGGAACAACACAATTATCTCGATTACTCAGACTTCATCGAGATATATGGTGTCTATACATTTTATCAAGTCGGTTGGACCGATATATAGCTTCACTCTTTGGCCGTTCACCTTAAAGACACTACCATCATTGTTTTCTAACTCCACTACTCCAGATGAGTAGACTTGGCTGATTCTGAATGGACCAGACCATTTAGACTTTAACTTACATGGAAACAACTTCAGTCTGGAGTTGAAAAGGAGTACCAAATCGCCTTTCTGAAAGTTTTATTGGATAATCCTCCGATCATGGTACTTTTTCATCCTTTCCTTATAAAGATCTGCTCTTTCATATGCATTGAGATGGAATTTATCCATCTCATTCAGCTGTCCTAATCTCATATTTATTGCATCATCCCAGTTCAGGTTAAGCTGTTTCAGTGCCCATATTGCTTTATGTTCTAGCTCAATTGGCAAGTGACAAGCCTTGCCATAAACTAGTTTGTATGGTGACATGCCAATTGGTGTCTTGAATGCGGTCCTATATGCCCATAAGGCATCATCTAGCTTCCTAGACCAATCTTTCCTGCTGGCATTCACAGTCTTAGCAAGGATCAGTTTGATTTCTCGGTTTGAGACCTCTACCTGCCCACTAGTTTGTGGGTGGTACGGTGTAGCTACCTTATGTTGCTTAACCCCATACTTTGTCAATATGGCTCTGAACAGATTGTTGCAGAAATATGATCCTCCATCGCTTATGATGGTACGGGGTACCCCAAAACTAGAGAAAATATTTCTCTTTAAGAACGCCACAACACTCTTACCTTCATTATCAGCTAGAGCGACTGCTTTGACCTATTTGGATATGTAATCCACAACAACTAAGATGTATTTCATCCCAAATAAGCTCACAAATAGGCCCATGAAGTCAATACCCCAGACATCGAATAACTCTACTTCAAGTATTTTGGACATGGGCATCTCATGGTGCTTTGAGATAGAACCTTGCCACTGGCACTGATCACATCGTCTTACGATATCGTAGGCATCCTTGAATAATAAAGGCCAATAGTAGCCACTTTGTAGTACTTTCTTGGCCGTCCGTTCACCTGCATGGTGAGCTCCAACTTGGGAAGCATTGCTTGCTTCCAGTATGCTAGACACCTCTACTTCTGGGATGCGCCGCCTAATAATACCATCAACACATCGTCGAAAAAGATACGACTTATCCCAGAAGTAATGCTTAACATCATGCATGAACTTTTTGTTTTGATGAAAGAAGAGATTCTCAGGAATCACTTCGCTTACCACATAGTTAGCGAAATCTGCATACCTCGGTAAGCTTTCCACTACAGTTGCTAGAATATCTTCATCGGGGAATGCATCATCAATATCAAGGTCGGTCTGCACTGTGTGCTCACTCTAAAGTCTAGATAGATGATCAGTTACTTGGTTTTCACAACCTTTTCTATCCTTTACCTCGAAATTGAATTCTTGAAGCAGTAGTACCCACCTAATTAGCCTTGGCTTGGCATCCTTCTTTTTCATTAGATATCTCCGAGCCACATGATCTTTATGAACCACTACCTTGGTCCCCAACAAGTAAGCACAAAACTTTTCAAAAGCATAAACAACCACAAGAAGCTCCTGTTAAGTGATGGTATAGTTTTTGTGTGCTCCATTCAAGGCCTTGCTCGCGTAGTAGATTGGATGAAAGAGCTTTTCTATTTTATGACCAAGTACAACACCCAAGGCTACACCGCTTGCATCACACATAGTTTCAAATGGTAGAGACCAATCGGGTGCTACAATATTAGGGGCTTCAACTAGCTTCCCTTTGAGGCATTCAAACGCCATCAAGAAATCTTCACCAAAGTAAAACTTTTCCTCCTTCTCTAAAAGTTTGCATAATGGGTTCGCAATATTAGAGAAGTCTTTAATAAACCTCCGATAAAAACCAGCATGACCGAGAAAACTATGAACCCCCTTCACAGAAATTGGAGGTGGTAGTCTCTCGATAACTTCAATCTTGGATCGATCAACTTCAATTCCTTTTTTAGAGATTTTATGCCCGAGAAAAATGCCTTCCTTAACCAAAAAATGACACTTCTCCCAATTTAGCACAAGATTGAATTCCACACATCGCTACAAAGCCATACTCAGATTTGCCAAGCATGACTCAAATAACTCACCTACAACCGAAAAGTCATCCATAAACACCTCCAAGGTGTCTTTAACCATATCAAAGAAAATGGACATCATGCACCGTTGAAAAGTGGCAGGTGCATTACATAGCCCAAATGGCCTTCGTTTGAATGAAAAAGTACCATATGGGCATGTAAAAGTGGTCTTCTCCTAATCTTCAGAAGCAATGCAAATACGGTTATATCTGGAATAGCCATCCAAGAAACAGTACCATCTATTTCCTGCCAATCGATCAAGCATTTGATCCATGAATGGCATTGGGAAGTGGTACTTTAACGTCCACGAGTTTAGCTTCCGGTAATCCATACACTCCCTCCACCCTATGACAGGCCTGAGTGGAATTAGCTCGGTCTTCTAATTCGCTACTACTGTCATGCCTCCTTTTTTGGGCACACATTGTACAGGACTCACCCATTTACTGTCTGAGATTGGGTACACCACCCCTGCATCTAGCCACTTGACGATTTATTTCTTCACCACCTCTTGCATAGGTGGATTCAGACGACGCTGATGCTCAATAGTGGGTGCATAATCTTCCTCTAGCTGAATCTTATGCATACATATGCCAGGAGGGATACCAATGATATCTGCAATAGTCCAACTAATAGCTCTTTTGTATCTCTTAAGAACATAGATGAGAGCCTCTACCTGTTGTTTACCTAAATCAGCAGCAATAATAACCGGCAGTGTATTTCCACTACCCAAGAACACATACCTCAGATGACTGGGTAGCTCTTTCAATTCTAACACCGGTGGCTCTTTAATGGATGGCTTCGCCGGTGGTGAAGGTCGATTCTTAAGGTCAAGGTCCAGCTTCTTGGGGGCATAAGAATACAACCCCATTCCTGTCAAAGCATAGACAATTTCTTTGTACTCCTTAATATCCTCACGATCAAAGTTCATAAGCACAGAAGCCAATGGCTCAACAGTAAGCTGCTTCTCCAAAGATAATTCCTGCTCATCCTCATAATAAACATCAACTATAGAGAACACATTCATATCCTTGGGATGCTTCATTGATTTGCATACATCAAAACGTACCACTTCATCATTCATCCGAAATAAAAGCTCATTTGCTCGCAAATCAATAAGCACACTTCCGGTTGCAAGAAAAGGTCGACCCAAGATTATGAGCACCTCGAAATCTACCTCACAATCCAAAATAACAAAATCTGTAGGAAAAATGAAGGTAGCAACCTTCACTAATATATCGTACAAAATACTAACATGTCGTTTTACCGACCTATCTACCATTACTAGCTGCATGTTAGTTGGTGTAGGATCCCCCAACCCCAACTGTCTATAAATGGTTAGTGGCATCAAATTAATGCTATCCCCCAAATCACACAAAGCCTTAGCAAAATCTAAAGATCCAACCGTGCAAGGAATAGTAAAAACACCCGAATATGCCTTCTTCTGTACCAAAGACCTCGTGGCAATCGCACTACAATGATGGAAATTATCTACTGGTTCATAGCTCGTTGCCCTTTTCTTTGTCAAAAGGTCCTTCATGAATTTGGCGTACCCTGGCATTTGCTATAGTGCCTCCACCAAAGGCACATTTATAGTCAGCTACTTCAGCATGGTCATGAGTTTACTGAACCTGGTGTCATCAGCCTTCTTCTTCAGTCTCTGAGGAAAAGGTGGTGGTGGATTTGGAAGATTTTTCTCCACCACTTCCTTTTCGTTGTGCTTCCCATTATCAATCTTTTCAGACTCCTGACAGCTAGGTGTAGTATTATGAATAACCTCATCCTAATTTTCAACTTCTATAGAATCATCACAATTCACTTCAACAACATTCTCCTCCATACTATCAACCAAAGACTTGCCCTTGGATAGATTTTCCAACACCTTACCACTCCTGGTAGTAATAGCCAAACATGATCCATCTTTCCTTGGATTTTGCACAGTGTCACTTGGTAAAGTGCCAGCTTTCCTTTGATAGAATGCTGCCGATAGTTGACTCATTTGCTGTTCCAACTATTTTATTGAAGTGGAATATGAGTCAACCAATTGATTCATTGAGGACAAATTATTTTTTACCTCAGCTACTCCTGTGTTGGTTGCCTCCACTCCTTTCAACATCTTGGCCATCATGTCCTCCATGGACATCTTCCCAGAGCTAGGTGCAGCATCTTTACGATTTCCAGGAAGGACATACAAACCGCTCCTGTCATTCTTATTCTTCCAATTCCGTTGGTCTCAGTCCTTGTATCCGGATTTTTCATAATAGTTTAGACCTTGGTTTCCTTGGCCACTGCCTCAGAAACCCCCTGATTATTCAAGTAATTTGCTTCTTCCTCAGAATTGGAGTCATCTCTTCCCTATGATACAACAACTTTGACCTTTTCTATCTTTCCTGATAATAAATGCTTAGTAAGAAAGTCCATCTGTGTTTTCATGTGAGCCATATCCTGGTCACGTTCCTCTTCTCTTCCCCTCTGTTCTACCGTCATGCCAATAGATACAGTAGATCTTGCTACCTCAGAATCCCTGGTATGCCAAGCTCTACTCTGCTTTGTCATACGATCCAGCATGTCACATGCCTCAATAAAAGTAAGGTCCATGAATGAACTACACGCAACATTATCTACCACTGGCTTAGTCACCGAGTTCAAAGCCCTATATAATATCTCCATCAAGTGAACATTGGTCATCTGACGATTTGGGCACTGCATAAGCTTCTTCTTGAACCTCTCCCATGTCTCGTGGAGAGCTTCAGTTGTACGCTGTCTGAAATTGCTTATCTTATCTCTCAATTGTGCCCTCTTGGATGGTGGAAAGAATCTTTCTAGGAAAGCATCTTTCAGTTGCCTCCAATTGGTAATAGAGTCGGGAGTTAGCCCATTTAACCATAGAGTTACCTCTCCAGATAAAGAGAATAGAAATAAGCGCAGTCGGATCGCGTTCTATCCAACCCCTGGATTGTCAAACAATTTACATGTTGAGATAAAATTAATCAGATGCATATTCGGATCATCGCCTGCAAGTCCACCAAATAGACCTTTGAGTTGCAATAGCTGGATCATAGTGCTAGTGATATTGAACTTGTCTCCGGGTGCCAAGGGCGGAGGAATAATAGCCCCTGTGGAACCAGCTCCATCCAAGTCGTCGTCATCATCATCAAAAGAAACTTACACAGCTCGGTGTTCGGGTCTCATCCTAGCTTGGCGATCTCTATTGACATTCCTGTTCACTGGTGCAGCCACATCATATGCACGCCTTGGATTTAATAACTCATCATCATCCAGGTCCTCATCATCAAGATTTGGTACCCGACCTGGGTTATCAGCATTCTATTAATTTATATGCACAGTTGCCAATGCAGTTAATCTAGCCTGCTCCTGTTGAGCAGCTGTCCTTTCAGGGTGTCGTTGCGCATCCATTCTTCTAATGAGATGTGGTTCAGGATTTATAGGTAATAATGGTTGACCCGATCTCCGTGTATTTGGCATGCAATCCACTCAACCTGAACAAAACAAAAAGTAAAATTTGAGAATCTTTGACCAAAGGGTCTATTAACTATCACAAACTTAGTTGACAACCGTATTCCCCAGCAACGGTGCCAAAATTTGATACTCCCAAATTACAACTCTCATTAGAAAGTGCAAGCGGTCACTGCCAAATATAGAACCCACTGGGTTGGGTGTCGAATCCCACAGGAAATACTATGATCACTAAGTATTGCGATTATTATTAGACTGTTGATCGAAGGTTCCAAAGTAAGGGGGGGGTTAGTTTAAGTGCACAATAATATTATCAGTGTAACAATAAGATGGTATGTGTAATAGTATTTTATTACAGAGAAAGACAAGTTAGGGTTATGTCCACCTTGTAGCTTTTACTTCTCTATTAACTATGAGTATTAAGGATTTATACATGCATGCACTTATAGAGAGATGTATTCGAATTCTAAATCCAAGTGTTTCTCAACCATCAAGGATTACTTTACTTTTGTTCTCTCAAATTCAAAGTGTACAACCAATCATACAAACTCTTCAAGTCATCAATCCTATTAAGGCATTAACGTGTAAAATAGAGGTTGGAAACCCTATTTTCTTATCACTACTCTCTTTTTCAAACATTAACTTTTCTATCGAACAAGTTATTGCTATAATGGCACATTTCCTATGTTTGCAACCACGAGAATTCAATTATAATGAAGAGAGCAATGATATAAGTGGATCAACACATCATAAATTCAAAAACCCATAGCAATAGAGAGTATACTACAAGGTTTCCATAACCCTAACAAATAAGCTTAGCTACTCATGAACCAAAAGTAAATAACCATAAGAATGTTCATCATACCCAAAACTATAGGATGATCTTCGTGTCCACACAATAGAGAAATCAAGAGGAGAAAACATTTTTCTCTTCTCTCACCCTCAGCTAAGCCCTTTTTTTTCTTTTTTGAAAATAATACAGAATAATGAATAATCCCTAAGAATTCAGCCATCAGGCTTTTAATAACACCCTTCTCTAATAAATTGCTACTGAGTCCTCAACTATTTTAAAATATAGAGTTTGCCCGGGAAAAAGTTCCCATATATCACATTCAGTCCAAAAGTTGCTTTCCTTTTATGTGAAGTTTCCTCTGCTAACCACAGGTCCCCAATGTGCCGTAATCTTCCTCATTAGTACCTGAAAAGCATGCTAATCACATAGGTCAGCTCACTTAACTAAAAATAGACTAAAAGTGCAAGAATTATGTATTTTATCCTCAAAACTTAGCTAAAACATGGGTAAGTTATGGTGCTTAGACATATAAATATGCCTAACATCAGTTGGCTGATATGTGACTTTTAGTGGATAGTAATTTCCATGATAGTGGCAATGCAAAATCAAATGACTTAGTTATATTTATAAAATAATTAAGGATGATCCTGAATGGAAGCATAAATGAATTATTAAATGGCATGATTGATCTTTTCTTGGGTGATACTTAGTGGATATTGCTTGTTGAGAGATTAAGGTATGATAATTAGAAGGATATTAACAATGTTGTGGAGGAGAATGTGTTGTAGGCTATAATTTCGTGGGATCTTTATGGCTAATAGTTGTAAGCCTGTGTAATAAGTGAGAGGTTATGTTGTCATCTATGTATAGTAGTAAATATTAAGCTTGAATTGTGGGTAATCTTGAGGTAAAAATAATAGTGTTTATGAAATGTTGAAGCTAGTTTTATAGAATGAATTTAATAGTCTTGATTGAGTTCATGTGGATATCCAAGTTATGTGACTTGGAAGTGGTGTGGTGGATTAAATATGATCAAATGTAGATTCTCCATAGGATAGTCTTGGCTAGAAATTGAGTCAGGTGTCTCATAGAGAGCTTGTGTGTTGGGTGGATTAGGTGTGACTTGTTTAGCGTTGAAATTTGAATAGTAGATTCATGTAGAATCTCGTAGCACTTTTCAGAATTGAATTCGGGATTTTGGAGCTTCGGTAGTGAAAAAGAGGTGGTTTTGGATGTTTGTCTTCATCAAGATAAATCTTTTAACCATTTTTAGCTAGCTTTCGTGAAGCTCAAGTTTCAGACTTAGGCCGTTGAAAGGAGAATAAGTGATTCATGTATAAATATTTAGCTTCGCATCTTCATATTTTGAAAAGCTTATTTGAATGATTGAGTATAGAATGTGGGTTGATCGATAAGGATATCAAGTGAGTGAACAGGGTGTAGTATAAGCAGCTCTGTTAGTAATGTCACTCTAATTCCAACCTCGTATTTTTCTCCACTAAATACCTGTTCGGGGATGAACGGATGTTAAATTGGTATCTAATTGCAACGACCCATTCATAGTTACTAAATTATTCATAATAAATTCATGAAAATTCTTAATTTCATTCCTCAATATTAACTTGGGTTCAAAATAGCCAATATTATATTTATTATGACACCTCAAATTTTTTGGTGAAGATTTTAGCCTTCAGATGTGTCTAGATAGACTCAAGCTTGATGAATTTTAATTATCCATGAGTGATAATATCAATACTTTAGTTTTGAAAGTTCTTTAGGTATGAATTGAGGTCGTACAATATCCCGAACACAAAGTTCCGTATAAAACTTTCTTTTCGATATAGTTTTGATATGGGTTTTTATTAGAGCCAACTTCAAATGAAAATATCTCATAGAATATAAGGAGTTAGGGGTACCATTACCTATCAAATTAAATATCTCTGAGTACTCTTTCCAATGCAATAAACCGTTCCTCAATCCGAATTCGAAGTAAAAGGTTATCACTGTTTTACTGAGCACTATCCCGACTGAAACGGGATTTCACTGTAGCGAAAATTCTGGTTGTGTTTAAATCAGATTCAGTCATATTTTAGGTCTAAAAATCCCAAATTTCATTCCCCAACCCTAGAGAGGTGATTTCCCAAAGCTTAAGGTGAAATTCCTTCATGGAGGTAAGTTTTTCTATTATTTTCTCCGTCTTTTAATCCCTAATATCTTAGAATCCTTAGAAAGACCTTTAATGGTGGAATTCTTTTGGGGAACACACATGGGTGTTTTTAATATGGCCTAGAGCTGATTCTAAACTAAAAGTTGGAGATTCCTAACATGGATTTCATAAACTAGATTATGAACTTTGATGTTTAGGAACCTTGAATTCCAAAAAGATGAGACCTTTAGTATAAAAACTCCATTAATGGAGATGAGTTAAGCTTGAAAGAGCTTATTAATGATTAATTGAATTTGGGGGATGATATAGACCTTGAATGAAGGGTAGAATTAGTGGGTTTGAATCCCCAAGATATTTAATTGAAGAGTAATTACTTATTACTCTTATAATTGCTGATTTTTAGATGATTGATTATTCCAACACATGAAGGAAAGAAAAGAGCATCTTTGTTGCAGCTTGTTTGTTCCAAAAGCTTGGCATCCAAGTAGGCTATGTTTAATGAGTAGAAGATTGTGTTAATTTATATTTTCATAATTTAGAATTGATGAGAGAAAGCATGTCTAGGCATGCGGGCATGAGGTTGAGGTTGATAAACACACAAGAACTTAACTTTAATTCCAAAAACTATATTATTGATTAATTATGTGATACTTATGATATTATGTGTTATGTGCTGCAATGAGATTGTTGTAAATGAAGAATGTGGATATGATGGTGATAAACCTAATTGAGTTATAATGATATTAAGTTGTATGTATTGGACAATAATATGGTGAGGAGAACCATGCTAGGATTAAGTACTGATGAGCATAGTAATATCTAAAGATTTAATGACTTGAATTAGTGTGATGATTGTATTATATGAAAAGAGGTAGTAACATTTTAATAATTAATGAGTAAGTAATACTCCAATAGTGACTTGCATGCTTAAGTGTTAAATTGTGATTTATTTTATGATATTCTTATTTTGGTATTGATAAAAGCACTTTATCTATTGGATGCCCATGAGAGGCTAAATTGTTGATAATGATGATTTATTGCAATGTGCCTATGAGAGGCTTGTTTGATAATGATAACTCCTTATATTATTGTCATGAATGACTTGTTGATGTTTGGATTGTTGATGCGTGCATAAATGATTATTGAAATTTACTTGATGGAATTGTCTCATGACTTTTGTGTACTTGTAAACTTGGTGCATCGTTTTGTATGCTATGAGGAAGTGTAAATTTGATATTACTTATTTATGGTGGATCGGGTACCGCGCCAGTACGGATATGTATATATTGGATTGGGTACCACATTGGTATGGATATGTATTTGATGGATCGGATTCCACACCGGTACGAATATGTATATGTTGGATCGGGTACCACGCTGGTATGGATATGTATATGATGGATTGAGTACCACGCCGGTATGAATATGTATATATTGGATCGGGTACCATGCTTGTTTAGATATATGTATGTTGGATCGAGTACCACGCCGATACATATATGTGTATGTTGGATCGGGTACCACGCCGGTACAAATATATATATGTTGGTTTGGGTACCACGCCGGTATGGATATGTATAGATGGATCGGGTACCACGCCGGTATGGATATGTATATGATGGATTGGGTACCATGCCGGTATGGATATGTATATGGCGGATCGGGTACCACGTCGGTACGGTACATGAACATAGATTGTTTCCTGCAGGTCATGACTATTTTGGAAAACATAATTCCCATAGCATGTGTGTACATATTTGTGTTGAGTCTGTGGATGTTTACAGTATGGTTGATACTCTTGATGGTTATGTGGCTTGTTTGTGACCACTGTTTGATCTGTTATTGCTGTATTATTGGTTCGTTAGGTATTTGATTGTGTGATATGTATTTGAAGAAGTGAAACTTTGTACTTACTTATATGTTGGTTGACTTGCTTTATTTATACGTGTTCTAATCATAGCTTACCAAAATAGCTAATTATCATTCTTTAATATTATTTGAGAGCATTTGGTTGTTAGCCCGAGAGTTTAGTGTAGGTTGTCTATGATTACTGGTTTGTTCCTATTAATATGAGTAATGAAAACGATAAGGTGAATAAACAGGAATAGTGATGTATTAGCGTTGCATTGTGGTTGATTGTGTGAATTAATGAGGCTAGAGTATGTTAGTAGTGAATATAATACTGATGGAGTTGGAAGAGTAATTGGATGATGTAACTTATATAGGCAAAGTAATAATATTATTATAACCTTGGTTGAATTATATTCCATTCAAGATGTCATGATTTTTTTCCTTAATTCTATTTTATGATTATATGAACTAACACGGTCGACTGGTGATGCCTACCAGTACGTGTGGTTGTACTGACCCTACTCTTCTACATTCCTTATTGGGGTGTAGACTGAGTGCAGGTTAGTTTGTAGTTACTAAATGGATAATGATATTCAACACCAACTTCTGCACTTTCTTCCTGGCAAATTTTAGAGTTCTTGTATTATTTATTTCACTGTCAGTCTATGTTGTAATAGGTATCTGTTGTGCATATATGGCCAAGTCTTGGGATAGTGAAGAACATTTGTAAGAAGTTTCTAAATAAGTTTATTTATTAGTATTTAATTTACTTTATATTTCCTTAAACATAGAAGTCTTCTGCATATTTTTTGGTGGGTAATAAGGGTTCTCCTAGCTACTTAGAATAGCGTAGGTGCTTGCACGATCCTTTAGTCTTGGCCGTGACAACAAATAATTGCTTGATATGAATAATTTCATCTTAAATTGATCAATTGATGACTGTGGTCAGGACGAACACAAATCATGTAATTGCAACAACATCAATTGAAATTGCAAGTGAACTTATTAACTCATCCTTAATTATAGCTAAATAAATTTAGATATTTCAAAAAATGGCTTGATTTGAATAAATTGCGGGCTAACCTATTACAACAGATGACATATCTGTTGAAAATCATCAAACAATTCTAGTCATCTATTAAAACAGATATTAAACCTATTGCAATGGATTACTTATATGTTGGAAATTATCAAATAAATATTGACATCTGATGCAACAAATAACTTATTTGTTGAATATTAAAAAATAGATGTTGCCATCTTTTTCGATAAATGACTGATCTGTTGAAATTTTTTAAATAGATGTAGTCATTTGTTGCAATAGATGACTTATCTATTGGGAGATCTTTTTTTATTTTAAAGAAATTTTCTATCCAAATTTAAAAAGAAAAAATACTAAGGAGGTCAAACGTTTTTTGGATAACTCAAAAATCTTCTCCTTATGTTGTCTTATCTTGTCTTTTCCATGTCATTGTCACCGTCTCTTCTTTCTCCTCAAAGCGTTCACCACCATAAATTAATTAATATTTAAAACCATCTCTATAATTTTCTCTTCTTCAACCATTAAATAATTCATCTTTTTTTTCTCTTTCTCTACTTTTTAGGGTAATCCCAATCGTCTCCTCTTTTTTCTCTCTTTTCTCTCCTCTTTTGCGTGAGGATCGTTTAGGATATCAACCAGTCTATATATTTTATCACCTGAAATTGGTGTTTTGATCCCTTTGCTTTTGATATGGCAAGTATGGTTCACTATTAGATCTGCGCTCTCTGCTATTAATCTTGGCTTCTCATTTTCTTCTTTGCCTATTTCATCAATTTTTTCATGTTTTCTTGATGAAAATAGAAATTGTGCATATCATATTTTTCCATTGGTTATTTAAATTAGTTATTTACATCTGTTATTTTTATTTATTTATTTATTTATCCATTACCCATATCTTATTTATTAAGAAAATTAAAGGAAAGGTGTCTTTTAAGTCTTGAATGAACGAACCATTATTTTTATTAAATAATTAAAAAAAAGTCATGACCCTTGAGTTATTCCAATAGATGGTTCATTTTTTTCAACAGATTGGTCATCTGTTTGAAGAACTCAAAACCTGTATTGAGTTCATCCAACAGATGTCCCATTTATTGCAACATATTGGTCATCTGTTAGGATAACTTAAAAAGCCTTATTGGCAATATCGGTGTTTTTTTAATTGTTGTTGTTATTGTTAATGTTGTTGTAGCTTTTGGTGGTGTTGGTGTTGCAATAGGTGAAACATATGGTGGAAGATATTAAAATAGGTCTTCCAATATATCACCCATCTGTTGCAACAGATGAATCAGTTGTTGGAATAAATCAAAACAACTTTTCCAACAGATGACCTATCGATTACAACAGATGGAGCACCTGTTGGAAGAAATCAAACTAGTAGTAAGAATAGTTTGATTTTCTTCCAACAGATGACCCATCTATTGCAACATGTTGGTCATCTGTTGCAATAGATGGGTCATCTGTTGCAATAGATTGGTCATATATTGAAATTTTTATTGTAATGAGTTGTATTTATTGAATTTTGTGTTACCCTTTTTAAAATTATGCAGACATCAATTGTAACATTTTTTTTGTGTTTCTCTTGTTTGTAGATAAAAGATGTCTCCCGAAATAAAAGGAAGTGAAAGTGCATCAACTTTTTCCCGACCAACATAAAAGGATAGAGTAAAGATGGGTTTGGAGAAATAAGCTGCTTGCAGATTGAACCACTTCATATGTAGGAGGTATGTATTACTGATCATGTTATCATGAAAACATACATAGAGTACACTGATTTTTTGAATGTTGTTTTTTACTGATTAGGCATTGATCATTCTAACAAGATATTACATTTTATAGTTAAGTTTGATAAGTCCAAACTGATAAGTCTGAGGGACCTAGTAGGTGGTGTCGATACCTTGTTACGGTTTAATGATGATTTTTCTAATGTTTGTGTCAATTTTGGAGAAATGATCAAGTTTTGGTGGTAGTGTAGAGATTCAATAGTGATTGGACTAATTTTAATGGTTCAATGGACTTTTCAATCTCACTATTGAAAACAAGAATGGAAATCAATAAAGTTATTTCCCTGGTCCAAATTAATATGGATGGGTTGCTCAGGGTGATGATTATACGATAGAAGGTGCTTTAAAGAATACTTGCGAGAGAAGGGGGAGCTGTTGAAAACTATCTCAACTCAGACCTTATTAAAGAAAAGAAACACAGGATAGCAAGGAATGTGTAGTGAATCTGGCCGATGAAATTGACATGAAAAATGAAAAAACTAAATAAGCTGCAAAAATAAAAGTGTATTCAAAAATAAAAATCCATCACTCGTTGAAAAGAAAAATGGCGAAGTGGACTGGAGCTGTGCACTTTTTAGGTAACTGTGACTAGTTAGCTTGGTTTCAATGATCACCTTCAAAGAAAGGAACAGAACTCCATGGAAGCATCTTTGCGAGCACCGAGGGTTGGAAAGATGTACAGTCAAGAATGAAACTTGCACTAAGAACTTTTGATGTTAAAATAAGGGGTCAAGGCAAGACGGGAATTTCTGAAGTTAAACTTGCATCCTAAGCCTTCTATTTTTGGTTCTGGTCACGCCAATTATAGTGGAAACAAAAAGTCATGGGATTTCTATCCAACTTCAGATATTTTTGTTTCCACTATTATTGACCTGATTAGAACCACAAACAGAAGGCATAGGATGCAAGTTAAACTTCAGAAATTGCCACCTTGGCTTGATCCCTCATTTTAACTTCAGTAGTTCCTTGTGCAAGTTTCATTATTGACTGTACATCATTCTAACCCCCGGTGCTTGCAAAGATGCTTCTTCAGAGTTCTGTTCCTTTTATGTAGGTGATAATTCAGACCACGCTAACTAGTCGTAGTTACCTAGCAAAGTTACAACTCCAGTCCACTTTACCATTTTTCTTTTCAACAATGTCTGACAGATTTTTATTTTTGGATACACTTTCTTATTTGCAGCTCATTCAGATTTTTCATCTTTCAAGTTAATTTCATTGGCCAGATTTGCTATAAGTTCCTTGCTTGCTACCCTATGCTTCTTCATTAATAAGGTCTGAGATGATATATGACACGGCGTGAACCGGGGTCTTATCGTAATGGGCAATCTCAAGTCCAACCCAAACTGGAGACCGCCCCTGATGTCCAACCCAACCAACCAACATATATCCCTTGAGTCGGAGAAACTCTAAGCACACAACAAGATATCATAATTACCATGTAATGACTTTGGGATAAGTCTATATCCGAGACTAATCCAATCATGACAATCCATTTAATAACCGAAACCACTAACCATAAACCAAAACGAAAACTATGACCTAATGTATGTATATATAACATGATCAATCATACCCAAGTCCACAGTTGTCCATAAAAATCCTCTAAACCAAAACCAAAGAGTACCTAGTTGGTATATGCCCCCGACCATAGCCAAAAACCAAGTCTATGAAAAGACGAATATATGTGAAGTAATTCATGACATGAAATAGACGCCTTCCAAACTATAGAAGCTCACCACTTTAATCCAACACCGATTATTCCCGAATCCGATCAATGAACAAGAGGAGTAGTATGGTTGGTTCCTGCATCATGTGGGGATACAACTGCTTGAATATGGGTTAGCGGGTGAACGCTGGAATGCACTTAGGATAAGGATAAAATAATGAAAACCTTTAAAACCAAGCAAACCATCCATATACATTCACAACCATACATATATATGCATATAAATATATATTATATAATCCATGCCGGGAAAGGGAACCGGGTTTAGCATGAACTTTGAAAGCATTAACTTGGGATATGTAGCTTTGCCATTTAGAAATTCACCCATGGGCTCTATGGGGTCAGCTCCACCTTCTGAAAGGGCCCTGACACATGTTTCCCGTATGAGCCGAAGAAAAGTACGAGATAACTAGTACATCTCCAAGAATATAAGCATGACATCATGCACACAATTATCATGACCAAACCTCACACTGGCAAATTGTGAGTTTCCAGCTTTGGTCCCCCTGGGACCTCCACCTTCCACAGCTTGGCTTAATATCCTCTTTAAAGCCCAAATTAAAACCATTCACGCACAACCAATCATTTTGTCATTTTCTTACCAAAGGCATTTTGTGGTATAGTCATACCAACACCACTTGAAAGTATACACATGCCATTACCTCTATCAATCAACCATTTATATGACTTTTGGGCCTCTAGCCCATCGTCCAAGAAGGACACTCATTAACTAAAGGTTTAGGGATTTGAACCCATTTTAATCAATTGAACCACCACGGTTTCCATTTAAACCATTACATAGCCAACTAGGCCTTTACAAAAGCATTTGTAAACCATTCATACTCATTTATCAATTGCCTTAGTTCAAAACACCATTAACATGTGAATAGAGATTTCATTTAGACATTTTCACAAACACCTTGTGGGCACACCTTTAACAAGACCAAAACCAAGGTGAAAATAATTTAGATTAGGGTTACCCATGACCCATGCATTAAACCAAAATCAACAAGTACCCACATATGCAAACCATCAGAAAAAACATGTGAAAACATTATTTAGATCAAGAGTAAACAATACTCAATAATATGCATCAAAATCCTCAACATTTGGATTTCAAAACCACTATTTAAGAATCAAAATCAATGTTCAAACACATGACATTTTCGATCTAACAATGAGGGAAGAGATACATGCCTTATACAAGAAGATTCCGGAGAGAAACTTGATTCTTGAGCCCTTTGAGGAACACTTGCAGAAACCCTAGCCTCTAATCTTCAAGAGTGAGTTTGAGAGAGTATTTTGAAGTGTTTTGATCTTCCAATGAGGGTTATGAGAGACCACAAGGGGTTATATAACATGGGGACATAAGGGTTTGAGGTAGGAAATGTTCGAACTACCCCTGACTTAAAGGTTGAAAATCAACTCCTAGGTGGGTACAACCCAACCCTCTAACCCATATCCTAGGGTACGAGTGGTACCCTAACTCGTACCCTACCCTTCACCATGGTCCCCTATACTGATCAACATATGATAAGACAAACCCAACTCATACCTTAGCATATGAATAGTACCCCCAACCATACCCTAAACTGTATCTTGGATAGTTTCTACAAGACCAACAAATAAGCACCATACGACTTGGTATCATACACCTCGTATCCAACCATACGACTAGTATGATATTGAGTCATATCTTGGATAGTAACCAAGCCAAACCTACTTCCCAACATATGAGTGAGCCATCCCCAAGACGTATCCAAGGGTATGATTGGTACCCTTGAGTCGTACCTTACCCAGAATGTCCAAAACCCAAGAAATTTTGCAAAGGACAAGGTTTAGGGTCTTTCATTCTCTCCTACTTAGGATCATTCATCATCGAATAATGAGTAAGGGTGAGAACAAGCACAAGATAACACATTAACACCCATCAAACTTCCCTCTACCCTAATTTAGAAAATGAAGACAAACCAAGATGAGAAGATCACCACATATACCAAGCACGATTTACACCCAACACCTCTATTCCAACCCTAACTAAGTTAGAAAATAAAGATTCAAGAGAAACCATTCCTTTCCTTTAACCAAGTTAGAGAAATAAGATATGATGAAGAACACATACCTTATGTATGAGTTTCCAAAATGAAGAACCAACTCGGATACTTGGACTCTATGCTCCCTTCCGCATCCCAAATGGCTTCCTCAGACTCTTAGTTCCACCATAGAACCTTTACCGAAGCCACGCCGATTGTCCGCAACCGGTGAACTTGCCAACCCAAGATATTCACTGGGACCTCCTTAAGGAACAAAAAAATCTGAGATACCAATATCACCCAAAAGAAACAACCAATGAAGGACCGTCAACACTTTACCTCCACACAACCACTTGAAATACTAGGTGAATGGAACTCACGCTAGAGATCTAGTCTAAGTCCACTTTCAACTTTCCATAGAAATATCTCCACGAGAGCCTGAGTCTAACCATACACTACTTCCATGTTCAAGCCTATTCAAGTAAGAAGGATTTAACTTGAGCCACCGGGCTCTACTCCTTATATCTGTCCCAAAACACTACTCTGCTCCATCACCATTATAATATGAAAACCATACATAAAAGACACAGAAAAACCATAACCAAGCATTTAATACCAAAACCCCAACATATATTTGAAAACCCAAAACTATAACACAATTATGCCATGAAAATAATTCATAAAACATGCCTCCCCAAGCCTCTTAAGTACCCAACGCAGCCATTGATACATCTACCAATCACAACTTCAAGCCTGCCATCTATATACTCGCGGTATGATCTATACTTCCAAAGATCTAGCGCCCTCTATAACTTTCACAAAGGTTTTCACCATATATTCCTTTCCTAACTATTTATCATGACAACAACCTTACCCCGCCTTCCAAAATCTTAACTCTTGTAGTCACTCTAAACTCTCACCCACTTAGGGACTTCAACATTCCTCATTTTCAAAACACCACCATGCTTTCCAGTCCACTACCACCCAAATCATAGGAAGGATCATTAAGGAACCAAATTGTAAGAATTATCCATACCACCCTGCTAAGACCCCCGAAATAAGACAAGACATTATAGGCACTAAGTACGTCATATCAACCACCTAGACCAAAACCATCCCGACATAACCATACCATAAAAAAGGAGTTTTTAGGACTGGACACCAAAAGAAAGACAACCATATATACCATAGGTAATGTAATGTAAAGCCAAGACTTATATCCAGGGAATAAAGAAAATGCAAAATGCAAACCTTAGGCATAAGCTCTATAAGAATGCATGCAACACTAATAAGAGTACTCTCTTAACCAAGATAGAAGAGAATCACTAGGATTTTCAAATCGATCTTCCCTTGAAGTCTACCGCTAAAAGAAAATTTAAGATTAATCCTCGACCTTTATCCCATGACACCTATAAGCATTATACCCCACTCTAATGGGTATGACCAAGGATGCACACAAGGGACACTTGGTCTTCCTATACCCAAAACCTCATCCATCCAAATGCTACCTAGAGCCCATTATAGTCATACACACTCCATGCTTTAACTTATCCAATGACTAAACCCCCAATCCATCCATTCAACTGGAACCTCCAACCTACATATCACCACCTTCCTACTATTGTATTCTCCAAGTCATTTACCTTACTCTTTTTACACACCTCATCCAATCTACCAATTTACCTCTGCTATTCTCACATTGTTATTCTCGAGCTAATTTCCTCTATTTACCAAGATAAAACATCTAGGTTCAAGCCTATTCTCATTCAACCACCATGTACTACCACCAATGTACTCATATAGAATATACACATATGGTCCACCCCACAAGAAGGACACCTTAAAATTCCTTATTCACCCACCGATAACCTATTAATTCCTAGGGAATCCATTCTCTTTACACTTCTTTAACTTAAACAGAATCATTCTATAAAGAAAGAATAAAAATTGGACAAGTGTCCGAAATAGGACCAATCCCAAACTCAACCTCCCCATTGGAAAGATACCATGAGGGCCATCAGAAAGGACCCAAGAAATTTATGCATCACCAAACCAAATGCAAAGAAAGGCCTTCCGAGTTAGAACCTTTAACCCAGACCAAATGATAGAGACACCTCTTAGAGACCAATCTCTGAGTTCTAGGATATAATGTAACCTTTCCCTTAATAGCTAGGGAATAAAACCATCCTCCCATTCCATAACTGACTCACCATAGAATCTAATAAAAACCTTACAAATCCTACAATCTAATAATGCATAGCACGAGTATAATTAATCCATTCCGCGAATGACATTAAAATCCACCATATCCTAGTCAAACCAACCCACCAAGACCAATAGATACTACACACCCCTATTGACTCCTTTACAAATTTCAAAGTCACCTACTGAGGTTGAAACATAAGGAAAAGAATCCAAAACTATCATGGGACCACAACCAAAATACACGACCACAAATAAGGTCACAAAAGAGAGGTGACCCCAAACCAACCAAACCATACAGACATCATGGAAAAAGAGTTTTTAACATACTAGTGTCAGCATCAAAAGATGTCTCAGACTCTCAAGGGATTGTGAAGTCATTAAGACAATCCCGACCTATGTCGGATCTAGAAGCAACACCCCTTGGTGTAAGAGCTAGAAAAGTGGTAACCGGTGTCCTATTTGCCCAAGCGATAATCATTATGGGACACTCATATTGCATATGACCCAACTGACCATAATTAAACAATGATTCCTCTCTTCCTGGTAACAACAATGGTGCGATCGATCACAAAATATTCAAGGGGGATAGGATGGTGCAGATTAGGACCCAATAGATCGAGATTGGGCACCTCGTGCCCTAAAAGCAATACCAATATGAAAATACTCCTAACGGCTTTGGGTAGGGAACACTCGCCATAAAATAGAAGTTAGGACCCACCCAACTATTTCTCTTGGACCACTTACCACCCTGATGTTGGCCTCTTCTTTGTCTAGAAAACTGAGACCTCTTACCTCACCTATTCCCCAACCTTGCCTTATTTTTCTCCACACCAATAGGACCCGACTGGCATGACAAAGTTGTCACTATTTAGGTTAATAGATTAATAGAATCACAAAACTCGACATTGGTAACCTTTTCTTGAGGTTACTGAGAATGAGTGCCACCTTCCAAAATAGGGTCAGTAGAGACAAACGAGACTCCACAGGGTAAACCATAAAATGCAAAACTTGACCAGGTTTGTGCCTTATGAGTTGGACTGTATCCATCTATGTCATCCTTGAGTGGGACAGATGAGTTTCTATGAACTTTGGATCATTGAGTGGACACGATATGAAAAGTGAACCAAATAAGATTTAGGGAAGAGTTCAAGATCACAAACTCCATAGCTCGAAGATAGAGCAACAAAAAAGTTGAACATTCCTAAATTCCTCATAGCCACCTGATTATAAGTGTGGTGCATGACACACCCATAAGAAATACTCTACTCAACACGGCTTTGTGGACACTCTATGACACTGAAACCTGGCTCTGATACCAACTTGACATGACCCAAACTGGGGCCTTATCGTAATAGGAAATATCAAGTCCAACCCAGACCGAAGTCCTCCCTCGATACCCAACCCAGAAAACTAACACATATACCTCAAGTTGGATGAACTCCGAACATATAAAAAGATAGCGTAATTACCATGTAATGACTTTTGGATAAGCCTATATCCGAGGCCAGCCCAACTAAGTCAATCCATCCAATAACTGAAATGACTAACCATACCAAAACTATTAACCAAAATAAAAAGTATGACCCAATGTATGTATATATAACATGATCAATCCATACCCAAGTCCATAGTTGTCCATACAAAGCCTTTAAACCAAAACCGATGATTACCCAGTGAGGACATTCCCCCGACCATAGCCCAAAACCAAGTGTATGAAAATATGAATATATGTAAAGTAATCTATGACATGTAATGGACACTTTTTGAACTATGGAAGCTCACCACTTCAATCCAACACCGACAGTTCTTGAATCCAATCAATGAGCAGGAGGAGTAGTATGACCGATTCTTACCTCGCGTGGGGATACAGCTGCTCGAAGATGGTTCACGGGTGAATGCTAGCAGCACTAAGGATAAGGATAAAATAATGCCAACCTTTAAAACTGGGCAAACCATCCATATGCATTCACAACCATACATATACATATACATATACATATACATATACATATACATATACATATACATATACATATACATATACATATACATATACATATACATATACATATACATATACATATACATATACATATACATATACATATACATAAACATACACATACACATATACATATACATATACATATACATATATATATACATATACATATACATATAATCCATGCCGGGAAAGTAAATCGGGTTTGGTATGAACTTTGAAATCAATAACTTAGGATATGTAGATTTTCCATTTAGAAATTCACCCATAGGCTATATTGGGTCCGCACCACCTACTGAAAGGGACCTAACGCGTGTTTGCCGCATGAGTTGAAGAAACGTATGAGATGACTAGTACATCTCCAAGAATATAAGTGTGACATCATGCACACTGTCATCATGACAAAACCTCACACCGATAAATTGTGAGTTTCCATATTTAGTCCCCCTAGGACATCCACCTTCCACGACTTGACTTAACATCCCGCTTTCAAGCTAAATTTAAAACCATTCATACACAACCAATCATTTAGTCATTTTCTTACCAAAGGAATTTTGTTGGTATCGTCATACCAACACTACTTGCAAGTATACACATGCCATTACCTCTATCAATCAACCATTTATATGACCTATGGGGCTTTAGCCCATCGTCTAACAAGGACACTCATTAACCCAAGGTTTAGGGACTCGAACCCATTTTAATTAATTGAATTACCAAGGTTTATATTTAACCATTTCATAGCCAATAAGGCCTTTAAAAACCATTTGTAAACCATTCATACTCATTTAGCCATTGCCTTAGTTAAAAACACAATTAACATGTGAATAGAGATTTCCTTTAGACATTTTCATAAACACCTTGTGAGCACACCTTTAACAAGACCAAAACTAAGATCAAAATCATTAAGATTAGGGTTACCCATGAACCATGCATTAAAACATAATCAATAAGTACCCACATATGTAAACCATCACAAAAACATGTGAAAATATTTTTTAGATCAAGAGTAAACAATACTCAACAATATACATCAAAACCCTAAATATTTGGATTTCAAAACCACTATTTAAAAATCTAAATCAATGTTCAAACACATGAAATTTTTGAACTAACAATGAGGGAAGAGATACATTCCTTATGCAAGAAGATTTCAGAGAGAAACTTGATTCTTGAGCCCTTTGAAGAACACTGTAGAGACCCCAACCTCCAATCTTTAAGAGTGAGTTTGAGAGAGTATTTTGAAGTATTTTGATATTCCAATGAGGGTTAAGAGACACCACAAAGGGTTATATAATGTGGGGACATAAGGGTTTGAGGTAGGAAATGCCTGGACTACCCCTAACTAAAAAGGTGTAAATCAACTCCTAGGTGGGTATGACCCAACCCCCTAACCCGTATCCTAGGGTTTGAGTGGTACCATAAATTGTACCTACCCTTAACCATGGTCCCCTATACTGACCAACATATGAGAATATAAGCCTAACTCGTACCTTAGGGTATGAATGGTACCCCAAACCATACCCTAAACTGTATCTTGGACAGTTTCCACAAGTCCAACCAACAAGAACCATATGACTTAGCATCATACACCTCATATATAACCATATGACTAGTATGATGTTGAGTCGTATCTTGGATAGCAACCAAGACAAACCTACTGTCCAACATATAAGGGACCCATCCCCAAATCGTATCTAAGGGTAAGACTGGTACCCTTGGCTCATACCTACCCAAAAAGTCCAAAACATAAGAATTTTTGCAAGGTCCAAGGTTTAGGGCATTTCTATAATATCCCGAGAATTTTTCATTGAAATTTTGTGCGTAAACGTGTTGGGTTCTATCTTCTAGAATGAATTATAAATTTTCCGTGCGGAATGTCTTAGATTATGACCCACCATTGCGTAGAGTATTGAATAAGATTTCCAACGATATGTGGATCATCCAAAACGGATGCCCGAGCAACGAGTTATGAACATTCCGATAGAACCGTGAATAGTAGTGAATAGTAAAACGTGCAGGAAAAAAAGTACTGAGGCCTGACGTATTTTGCTCCAAATTTAAACAATCATAACTCCTTGTACATAATTATCTGGGTGATCTACTATATATCAATGGAAATCTCTGCGAGTCCTCTTTCCGATGAAATTGGTTTCATCCAATTTGTCTATCGGAGAAAAACGTTATGGTCGATCTACTTCAGCCTATCAAAAGTGAATTTTTGGGTCAAATTCAAACGATCATAAATCCTTGTACACAATGATCTGGGTAAGATACTATATATCAAATGAAAGATATGAGAGTACTCTTTCTAATGAAATTGGTTTCATCCAATTTGGAAATCCGAGTAAAACGTTATGGTTAATCTACTTCAGACTATCAAAACAGTCCATCAAAGGACAGATGCAAGAATTATTTGATTTTTAGGGGCGTTTTGGTCATTCCCCCTCACCCAAAATCCGTCCAGACCCTATATTAAAGCCTATTAGAATTTGAGTGGTGGCTTAAAGCTAAGGGGGAGATGATAGAACAAGTAGTCAAGTCAAGCTTTTACATTTTAGTAGAAGTACCAGTAAGTTGTAAATTTGCTGTGAGAAAGATCGGTGCTTGACCCAACGTTATTTCAGTATTTTCAGCTGTCCCAAAACCTACTCATGCTTTACATTTCAGTACCATGATCTTAATTCATGTTCATACACGTGATGGAGAATTACATACTCTTCTAGTTTCCAAAAATGAGAAATTCCAGTTCTTTTAGCAGTTGGAATCACATTCCATAAGTTATGAGCTCTAAATTCAAGGCATGCCGCCCATGACTCATATACTCAAGTTTTACAGTATGTTTAGTTCCAGTACTCAGGCAATACTCTTTTTGATCAGTGAGATTCAGTTTCCATTATGGGTGTCTTCAGTTTTGATACCTTAATGAACCCATTGTATTTGATATTTTATTCCCAAGGCCTCAATAGAGAGAGTCAAGTTATTTACATTATCCCTTCATGTTTCAGGTCTTCATGTTTTAAAATTTTGTGACCTTTTCATTAAGTCAAGCTAATGGTGTTGAGCAGTTGTCTAGAAGGGAGAGAAAATACTTTCTTACCTATGATAGAAGGTGGTGTGCTCACGGCGGTGAAGTGAAGTTAGATTGAGTCTAAGTCCTTGATACATGCCGTGGTTAGTTGAAGTTTTAAATGTTTATTTGGAAAGATTGTTGTGCATTGGTTTTATGCACTTCTACGAGGTTGTAGGAATAGAAATACAAAGTTTTTGTGTATAGTTCAATTGGTTAAGAAAATGTTATGTGTGCCGTTTAAAGAATTGACCAGTATGTGTGAATGATGTAGTTGATGGAATCTTAGAGAAAGCGAGGAAGATGATTTATGAGTGTTCATTTAGAGGTGCATGTGCGAAGTGCGTATGTGGTTATGAGTATAGGCTTGAATGTTATGGTTGTATATCTAAAAGAATGCACCGAAAGTTAGCAGATCCCTAGTATAAGATTGTATGTGGTTGTTGGAGTAGCAATAAGAGTTATGTTTGAAGTGAGGAGTTGTGAGGCTCAGTGTGTATTGAGGTTCATGATATAGATTAATAGTATAGTGTTATGTGGCGTATGAGTACTTGGAGTTAGGATTGAACATAGTCGAGGGAGTAGTTGGGAAGTGTTGCTAAGTTTAGAAGCAAGGAGTTATGTTTCCCAAGACCTAGAAATTCCTATCTTAATTTATGCCATATGAGTCCTTGTTCCCATACGATAGGATTGTATCAAATTATGGTTCATTTTCTCCCCGAACAATGTCATTTGAATCTTTTGGAGGGAGTGTTGAGGGACGTTTTATTTGGGCGCAAGTGGTCCTTCTTTTGATGAGATCCCCTTCGAGATCTTTGATTTTTAGTCTCTGAATAAACCAATGATATCGATTCTTTAAAATCAGTCTCCTTTGTTTAAGATCCAACTATGTGACCATTCTCATTATGAATCACATGTTCTATGAAGTATTCGAAAGTTTGGAGTGAAGTAAGTGGATTGACTTCGTTATCCTAGCCTTTTGTCCTCATTTCCATGGTATTCTTTACTTATTCATTGACATTCGAGGACGAATGTTTCCAAGGGGGAGATGATGTAATACCCCGTGAAATTTTTCGTTGAAATTTTGTGCGTAAACGTGTTGGGTTCTATCTTCTAGAATGAATTATAAATTTTTCGTGCGGAATGTCTTAGATTATGACCCACCATTGCGTAGAGTATCGAATAATATTTCCAACGATATATGTATCATCCAAAACGGACACCCGAGTGACGAGTTATGAACATTCCGATCGAACCGTGAATAGTAGTAAACAGTAAAACGTGCAGGAAAAAAAGTACTGAGGCGTGACGTATTTTGCTCCAACTTTAAATGATCATAACTCCTTTTACATAATGATCTGGGTGATTTACTAAATATCAACGGAAATCTCTGCGAGTCCTCTTTCCTATGAAATTGGTTTCATCCAATTTGTCTATCGGAGAAAAAAGTTATGGTCGATCTACTTCAGCCTATCAAAAGTGAATTTTTGGGTCAAATTCAAACGATCATAACTCCTTGTACACAATGATCTGGGTAAGATACTATATATCAAATGAAAGATATGAGAGTACTCTTTCTAATGAAATTGGTTTCATCCAATTTGGAAATCCGAGTAAAACGTTATGGTTAATCTACTTCAGACTATCAAAATAGTCCATCAAAGGACAGATGCAAGAATTATTTGATTTTTAGGGGCGTTTTGGTCATTCCCCCTCACCCAAAATCCATCCAGACCCTATATTAAAGCCTATTAGAAGCATTATATGTTATATTTCATCAAATTCCCTAAAAAATAAAACCCTAAGCTCCTACATCCAACTTCAAGAACCTCCAAAGTTCACCATTAATTCTGCAAATTTATTCAAGATTCCAAGTTCCTAGTTCAAGAACTCCAAGAACCATCATTCAAAGGAACAATTAACATCTAAAAAACGAGTATCGATCTAAAGTTCATCATTCAAGGTATGTGGGGTTTTTCAACAAGAACTCTCTTTCGTTCTTATGCCCAAATTAATTTTTCTTTTATGAATATACATGATTTTACATGTTTTGATATGAATTTGAAGCATGAATTTATACCCTATATGATTTTACATGAGATTATGATACTCTCTATGTTTTGAAAGTTGAATTGAATGAGAATGATGACATTTTTGTACATAAAGCCTAATTTTCCAGATTTTAAAGTAAGTTATATATATTTATGATGAAAAGCATGAATCTTGAGAAAATTTAATATGATTTTGATGTATGAGACCTTGAGTCATAATTGGAATTGTACTTTGAGAAATTATGTGCTATAAGCTCAATGCGATTTGAATCCCAAAGCTAATTTTCTTTACCAAGATGTATGATTATAAAGCTAAAATTTTAAGTTTTAAGTGATTATTTTTGTGCTTATGTCATAAAGTATGAAACTTTGGAAGGTTTTATGGTGATATTGATGTATGGGTTTTTGGAACCCTATTTGAGATTATTATTTTGAGAAAATGTGTGTTATAATCACGTTGATGTTGAATATTTAAGATGTTTTGAATGATTTGACCTTTTGGATGTGAATGAGTTATTTTGAACTCGACTGTGAAAGAAATCCACGTTTTTATTGATTATGATAAAGGGGTAGCAAATTGTCTCCCGATGAAAATTGTTGAAGTGTTTATTGTGGATTTTCTTCAATGTGAGCCTGAGGCTGATTTAAATTTCTGAGCTAAGTCCGGGAGTAATCTTTAGCACCGAGTGGGAGGTATAAAGTGACCTTACTTCCCTAGAACTTCGTGCCCCCGTAGGTTGTGAGCCTGAGGCCGATTTATATAGTGATCACTAGTGTTTTTGAATTGATACTGGAAGTCCTACTCCGATGGTAAGGATAGCACGACTCTCCCCAACGTGGGTTGTACGTTGGACTCCATGTAGCTCATATGGTTTATGTCGGTTATAGGATCTCCCAGTGTGTGTGTGTTTCCTTGTGTCTATGGTGAATGGTTAAGTGATTTGAAAGTGGAATTGTGAAAGTTATTCTTTCGAAAGATTTAAATGATATTTTCATTATGAGAATTGATATTCTTGATGAACTAAAAGTGATTGACAAATTATATGATGACTCATATGTGTTATTATACTTATTTCATCCTCTCATGATTATGATGATTTTCTTCGGGCTTTGCGAGTCTTTCATACATCCTGTATATTTCTTATAAATATTTATGATGATGATGTTTATACAATTGTATACACCCCCATATACTCGGTTCCTTTCCATGGTACTAACCGACATCTTCGAATGTGGGCTGCATTTTCTCGGAATGTAGGTACAAGGTATAGTTGCACCTTCGGATCCAGTCAGTTCGTGGTATCCAATCAGCAGGTGATGAGTTCTTTTTATTCAAGGGCTTGGGTTAGTTATGCAGAGTTATAGTGTTGTATTTTCTTTATTCATTCGTATTGAGTTGGGGTAGTCGGGAGTCATGACCCGGCTACCTACAGTCGGTACTAGTAGAGGATTCATAGACAGTCAGTAGAAGTTGATGTATTTTGTTTCAATTTTGGTTGTAAAGGCAGAATTGTAATCCTATAAAATTCCATTTTTGTATCGATCAGATTCAGAAAAGAGTTAATTTCTTCTGATTTGTATGGATTTGCATTTTTATTCAGACTGCTTATGAGTTATGCCAGTAGAAGGGTTAGCTTGGGGTCAGTTGTGACCCTAAGCACTGTGTGACGTCTCGGGACCCAATTTTAGGGCGTTACAAATTTGGTATCAGATCACAGAGTTCAAGTGTCCTAGGGTGTCTATGAAGTCGTGTCTAGTAGATTCTTGCGGAACGGTACAGAGATGTCTGTACTTTTCTTCGAGAGGCTACAGGGCATTTAGGAAATATTTCCCTTCTTTCAAGTCTACGATTTTTGTATAAAAAGGTTCTACAAGAAGCTTATATAGATTCTCATCTTACTCTATTCTGTCCAACTCTGCCTCATTTTCAAGGTATTAGAAACAGTTAAGCTTAATTCTCCGTAGATAGTTATGGGATTGTAAGAGAGCTAAAAAGTATCCTGTCAGTGCTTTTGAGTTCCAAAGATTGAAGTACTTTAGTCATGTTCATAAAAGTCATGAACTAAGCCTAGGTTAGATGTGCTTTCAGATTCCTCCTCAGAATCTACAATGTTAATCTATACTTCTCCTTCTATGTATTATTTTTGAGATAACATGATTCGTAAGCTCCAGTTCTTCCCCAGGTAATGCTTCTATATTTTCTAGAAGAAATTTCAAAAGTTACACAAAGGGCTTGAGAGGAGCTCTCTAGTGTGTTAAGTTCCTTAAGTTAAAAGTTATGCCCTCATTCTTATGAGTTATTTAATTAAGACAGAGTAAAGTGTATTCTTAGATCGTTGAATGTTGTGTGTCAAGTTTTTATCTCTTGTATTATGTAATCTTGTTATCATTATGTTTGTGAAAAATCAAAGTCTAGTGAAGTCGTGTGGGGCTCTTTCGATTCACTAGCATAGCTTCTTTGTTATTCATCTCCATTTCTTGTTCAAAATACAAACCAAAGTCTAGTGAAGCCATGTGGGGCCTATTTTGATTCACTAGCATAGTTACTTTGTTATTCATATAACTTTCTTGATCAAAACACAAAACCAAAGTCTATTGAAGCCGTGTGAGACCTATTTCAATTCACTAGCAACTTGTTATTTATCTTGTCGTTCCTGTGTCAGTTGAAAGTGTGGGTTTAGAAGTGTAGTGACAAGAAAGGTGGTAAGGGAGATTTATTGAATATGTATATCTGAATTTTTGCTTATGATTGAATTAGTAATGAAGTGATATACCCTTGTTTGTTAGTTTAGTAAAAGTTAGAGGAGGAGTTATTAGTTAGGGTGGATTGTTGTTTGCTTAGGGTAAGGAAAGAGTTATTGATTGTATTTGTGGTGTTAGAAAAGTATAGGTTATTGATGAAAGTACTTAGTGGGTAAGTGTTGTTAATCTAGGCGCTCTCCAGATTGCAAGAGGAAGTTAAGTTAAGACGTAGAGAGATATGAACTATGTTAAGTTGTGTATGAAGGATAGATAGTAGTGATGGGTGAAAGAAGGATGTGTTAATGGATTGTGAATAAGATAGGTTATATGATTAGGACCAATTATTATTGTTATGAAGTTTAAGTGGGCTAGTGTTCATGGATGTGTTGTTTTATAATCTTCACGTGGGAGTTATGCGTGAGATGGAGTTGTAAATTATGTGAAGTGTGAGACCTTAAGTTTGAATGATTGGTGATCATGAAGCCTAATGTGACGGTTTCCGGATTAATGGTATTAGTTGCCGGAAGTGACCTAATAGGCTTGAGCAGTGTACACAAGAGTTTAAGTGTAGTTGACTTGTAATTAAGTTTAATGTTATATTATGATGAGAAAGTTCACCCAAGATATTATGGGACTGCTTTAATTTTGAGGATTAGTGTGCCATGGGATTGTTAGATGGATAAATACTAGTTAGACGATGGATGATATTTTGATGGCTAAGTTAAGGCGAGGCGTATGATTGGAAATGTTGAGCCTCTTAAGTGTGATTTTGATTCTTATGGGTTAGAAACATAAGTTCATAGGCGTGGTATTAGAGGGAGAAGACAGAAGTAGCATGGTCTATCAAAAGGTTAGAAAGTATTCAAGTTGAGCTAATAGAAATAAGAGTTGAAGCACTAGATGGTGTACATTCCGGCGATAGAGATGTTCGTGGAGATTCGAAATTAGTAAGCATTTGAGAATTTGAGTGGTGGCTTAAAGCTAAGGGGGAGATGATAGAACAAGTAGTCAAGTCAAGCTTTTACATTTTAGTAGAAGTACCAGTAAGTTGTAAATTTGCTGTGAGAAAGATCGGTGCTTGACCCAACGTTATTTCAGTATTTTCAGCTGTCCCAAAACCTACTCATGCTTTACATTTCAGTACCATGATCTTAATTCATGTTCATACACGTGATGGAGAATTACATACTCTTCTAGTTTCCAAAAATGAGAAATTCCAGTTCTTTTAGCAGTTGGAATCACATTCCATAAGTTATGAGCTCTAAATTCAAGGCATGCCGCCCATGACTCATATACTCAAGTTTTACAGTATGTTTAGTTCCAGTACTCAGGCAATACTCTTTTTGATCAGTGAGATTCAGTTTCCATTATGGGTGTCTTCAGTTTTGATACCTTAATGAACCCATTGTATTTGATATTTTATTCCTAAGGCCTCAATAGAGAGAGTCAAGTTATTTACATTATCCCTTCATGTTTCAGGTCTTCATGTTTTAAAATTTTGTGACCTTTTCATTAAGTCAAGCTAATGGTGTTGAGCAGTTGTCTAGAAGGGAGAGAAGATACTTTCTTACCTATGATAGAAGGTGGTGTGCTCACGGCGGTGAAGTGAAGTTAGATTGAGTCTAAGTCCTTGATACATGCCGTGGTTAGTTGAAGTTTTAAATGTTTATTTGGAAAGATTGTTGTGCATTGGTTTTATGCACTTCTACGAGGTTGTAGGAATAGAAATACAAAGTTTTTGTGTATAGTTCAATTGGTTGAGAAAATGTTATGTGTGCCGTTTAAAGAATTGACCAGCATGTGTGAATGATGTAGTTGATGGAATCTTAGAGAAAGCGAGGAAGATGATTTATGAGTGTTCATTTAGAGGTGCATGTGCGAAGTGCGTATGTGGTTATGAGTATAGGCTTGAATGTTATGGTTGTATATCTAAAAGAATGCACCGAAAGTTAGCGGATCCCTAGTATAAGATTGTATGTGGTTGTTGGAGTAGCAATAAGAGTTATGTTTGAAGTGAGGAGTTGTGAGGCTCAGTGTGTATTGAGGTTCATGATATAGATTAATAGTATAGTGTTATGTGGCGTATGAGTACTTGGAGTTAGGATTGAACATAGTCGAGGGAGTAGTTGGGAAGTGTTGCTAAGTTTAGAAGCAAGGAGTTATGTTTCCCAAGACCTAGAAATTCCTATCTTAATTTATGCCATATGAGTCCTTGTTCCCATACGATAGGATTGTATCAAATTATGGTTCATTTTCTCCCCGAACAATGTCATTTGAATCTTTTGGAGGGAGTGTTGAGGGACGTTTTATTTGGGCGCAAGTGGTCCTTCTTTTGATGAGATCCCCTTCGAGATCTTTGATTTTCAGTCTCTGAATAAACCAATGATATCGATTCTTTAAAATCAGTCTCCTTTGTTTAAGATCCAACTATGTGACCATTCTCATTATGAATCACATGTTCTATGAAGTATTCGAAAGTTTGGAGTGAAGTAAGTGGATTGACTTCGTTATCCTAGCCTTTTGTCCTCATTTCCATGGTATTCTTTACTTATTCATTGACATTCGAGGACGAATGTTTCCAAGGGGGAGATGATGTAATACCCCGTGAAATTTTTCGTTGAAATTTTGTGCGTAAACGTGTTGGGTTCTATCTTCTAGAATGAATTATAAATTTTCCGTGCAGAATGTCATAGATTATGACACACCATTGCGTAGATTATCGAATAATCTTTCCAACGATATATGTATCATCCAAAATGGACACCCGAGTGACGAGTTATGAACATTCCGATCGAACCGTGAATAGTAGTAAACAGTAAAACGTGCAGGAAAAAAAGTACTGAGGCGTGACGTATTTTGCTCCAACTTTAAATGATCATAACTCCTTTTACATAATGATCTGGGTGATTTACTAAATATCAACGGAAATCTCTGCGAGTCCTCTTTCCTATGAAATTGGTTTCATCCAATTTGTCTATCGGAGAAAAAAGTTATGGTCGATCTACTTCAGCCTATCAAAAGTGAATTTTTGGGTCAAATTCAAACGATCATAACTCCTTGTACACAATGATCTAGGTAAGATACTATATATCAAATGAAAGATATGAGAGTACTCTTTCTAATGAAATTGGTTTCATCCAATTTGGAAATCCGAGTAAAACGTTATGGTTAATCTACTTCAGACTATCAAAATAGTCCATCAAAGGACAGATGCAAGAATTATTTGATTTTTAGGGGCGTTTTGGTCATTCTCCCTCACCCAAAATCCATCCAGACCCTATATTAAAGCCTATTAGAAGCATTATATGTTATATTTCATCAAATTCCCTAAAAAAGAAAACCCTAAGCTCCTACATCCAACTTCAAGAACCTCCAAAGTTCACCATTAATTCTGCAAATTTATTCAAGATTCCAAGTTCCTAGTTCAAGAACTCCAAGAACCATCATTCAAAGGAACAATTAACATCTCAAAAACGAGTATCGATCTAAAGTTCATCATTCAAGGTATGTGGGGTTTTTCAACAAGAACTCTCTTTCGTTCTTATGCCCAAATTAATTTTTCTTTTATGAATATACATGATTTTACATGTTTTGATATGAATTTGAAGCATGAATTTATACCCTATATGATTTTACATGAGATTATGATACTCTCTATGTTTTGAAAGTTGAATTGAATGAGAATGATAACATTTTTGTATATAAAGCTGAATTTTCCAGATTTTAAAGTAAGTTATATATATTTATGATGAAAAGCATGAATCTTGGGAAAATTTAATATGATTTTGATGTATGAGACCTTGAGTCCTAATTGGAATTGTACTTTGAAAAATTATGTGCTATAAGCACAATGCGATTTGAATCCCAAAGCTAATTTTCTTTACCAAGATATATGATCATAAAGCTGAAATTTTAAGTTTTAAGTGATTATTTTTGTGCTTATGTCATAAAGTATGAAACTTTGGAAGGTTTTATGGTGATATTGATGTATGGGTTTTTGGAACTCTATTTGAGATTATTATTTTGAGAAAATGTGTGTTATAAGCACGTTGATGTTGAATATTTGAGATGTTTTGAATGATTTGACGTTTTGGTCGTGAATGAGTTATTTTGAACTCGACTGTGAAAGAAATCCATGTTTTTATTGATTAGGATAAAGGGGTAGCAAATTGTCTCCCGATGAAAATTGTTGAAGTGATTATTGTGGATTTTCTTTAATGTGAGCTTGAGGCTGATTTAAATTTTTGAGCTAAGTTTGGGAGTAATCTTTAGCACCGAGTGGGAGGTATAAAGTGACCTTACTTCCCTAGAACTATGTGCCCTCGTAAGATGTGAGCCTGAGGCTGATTTATATAGTGATCACTAGTGTTTTTGAATTGATACTGGAAGTCCGACTCCAATGGCAAGGATAGGACGGCTCTCCCCAATGTGGGTTGTACATTGGACTCCATGTAGCTCACATGGTTTATGTCGGTTATAGGATCTCCCAGTGTGTGTGTGTTTCCTTGTGTCTATGGTGAATGGTGAAGTGATTTAAAAGTGGAATTGTAAAAGTTATTCTTTCAAAAGATTTAAATGATATTTACATTATGAGAATTGATATTCTTGATGAACTGAAAGTGATTGACAAATTATATGATGACTCACATGTGTTATTATACTTATTTCATCCTCTCATGATTATGATGATTTTCTTCGGGCTATGTGAGTCTTTCATACATCCTGCATATTTCTTATAAATATTTAGGATGATGATGTTTATACAACTGCATACACCCCTATATACTCGGTTTCTTTCCATGGTACTAACCCACATCTTCGGATGTGGGCTGCATTTTCTCGGAATGTAGGTACAAGGTATAGTTGCACCTTCGGATCCAGTCAGTTCGTGATATTTAGTCAGCAGGTGATAAGTCCTTTTGATTCAAGGGCTTGGGTTAGTTATGCAGAGTTATAATGTTGTATTTTCTTTATTCTGTCATATTGAGTTGGGGTAGTCCGGAGTCATGACCCAGCTACCTACAGTCAGTACTAGTAGAGGCTTCATAGACAGTCAGTAGAAGTTGATGTATTTTGTTTCAATTTTGGTTGTAAAGGCAGAATTGTAATCTTGTAAAATTCCATTTTTGTATTAATCAGATTCCGAAAAGAGTTAATTTCTGTTGATTTGTATGGATTTGTATTTTTATTCAGACTGCTTATGAGTTATGCTAGTAGAAGGGTTAGCTTGGGGTCACTTGTGACCCTAAGCACCGTATGACGTCTCGGGACCCAATTTTGGGGTGTTACAATTTCAATATAGTTTTAAGCAACTCCCATTTCCCTTGTAGGTATTCTCCTACAGCACGTTCTACTGTATAATTGTCAAACCGAGCAACCCATCCGTATAAATTTCAACTAGGGAAATTTCTAGTGGTTTTCCATTCTTGTTTGCTCCACTAGAAGGCTTCAGAGGACTTCTCAAACTCTATTGCACCATTAAAACTAGTCCAATCGCTATTGAATCTCTACACTGGCATCAAATATTGATCCCTTCTCAAAACATGACATGGTCCCTCAGCCTTATCAATTCGCACCTATCAAACTTAACTATAAAATATAGGATCATATTTGAAGAATCAATGTCTAATCGGTAAAAACCTGCATTCACAAAATCATTGTACTTTATGTTTGTTGATAATCTGACCAGTAATACATAACTCCAACACATGAAAGTGGATCCATCTATCTGCACGCATTTTTTTCTCCTGCCACATCAATGTCAAATAATATTTATCTTTAGTTTCCATCGTGGAGAGGTGTACAAAACTACAGAGGCTTAAAGGGTAACCATATTTAAAACCTTTCTTCTTAATATTCTGGAAAGGGTAACAACTATCTCAAAAACTAAAAATTGGATCGAGAGAAACCATTGCTGCTATTGGAATGAGTTCTTCCAACAGATGACCCTTTTGTTACAACAAATGGAAAATTTATTGGACTACATTCCTATTAAGAAGAAACAAGTGCTTTATATGTAAGAACGCTGGACATAAAAGAACTACATGCCCTTATTGTAATGCACCATGATCGTTGTAGTAGTAAACTTGTGTTGTTGTTTGTTATGGATTTTGATAATTTTAACACATTGTTGGGGATGTAAATGTTATTATTTATTATATAAAAATATTTTTACTAACTTGCGCATCAATAAAAAGAGGTAATAGGAACTAAATAAAATAGACTACAAAAAATATTTTCAGCATATTACCAATCTGTTGCAACAGATGGGCATTTGCTGGAAGAACACAATTCTGTTTATCAATCTAGATTGTGTTCAACCAACAAATGACCAATCTATTTCAACTGATGGGTAATATGTTTGAAAAACTCAAAATAGAGTGTGTTCTTCCAACAGATGGCACATCTGTTGCAACAAATCTGCTGGAAGAACAAAATACAGTTCTTGCCACTAGTTTGTGTTCTTCCAATTGATGACCAATCTATTTCAACAGATAGTCCATCTGTTGGAAGAACTGACTAAAAATGGTTATTAAAAAAATGGTTATTAAAAAGGTGAAAAGTCATGACTTCTTGATTATGTAATAATGAAAAATAGTTCTTAAATAAATAATAAGGAAATAAATGATAAACACAATTTAAAATTGTAAAAAATGATTATTTAATTTTAATAACTAATGTCAATATTAAAAAGGTGAAAAGTCATTTTTGTTTTTAATTTAAAAAATTAAAAAGTCACCAGTTTGAATTAATTCAGGGATATAATTATTAAAAAAGAGGTGAAAAATTGTGATTTTTTGTCTAACACATTCAAAACAGCTACTGAATCAGATTCCCCATCTGTTGCAACTGATGAATCAGCTATTAGATGAAATCAAAACAGCTCTTCGAACATATGGTCCATCTGTTGCAACAAATGGATCACCTATTGGAAGAAGTCAAACGAATAGCAAAACTGCCTTGATTTCTTCCAAAAGATAACTTATTTGTTGCAAAAGATGGTCCATCTATGCAATAGATGAACCATCAGTTAGAATAGATGGACAATTTATTGCGACAAATGGGTTATCTATTGCAACAGATAGACCATCTATTATAAGAAATCAATAAAAATTGTTATTATTAAAAAATGGTTATTTAAATGGTGAAAAGTCTTTGATTTTTTAATTAAGAAAAATATTATTTAATTTAAAGAACCAATATTAATAGTAAAAAGGTGAAAGTCATGACTTTTCACTAACATATTCAAGTTAAATTCTCTATAAGTAGGTCCCTCTTACTCGTTCAGTCTAATTCACTTTATATATTTCTTGCACCTTGTCTTTCAAAAAAACAACATTACATCTTCAACCACTTCTCTTCAAAGAGCAGATTCCTTTTTCGTCCATTGAGGTTTTTTTTTATAATATTACCAGTTGGTAGTATACATTGTATTACATCCGGACTCTTTTCTTTTCTTTAGAGTTTTATGTTTTTTTATTAATGCATACGTGTTCTAGATATGGCTGATCCAATTTGGGACATGGTAATTCTGCACAACACTGTGCGAGAACCTTAAAGACAAGTTAATGAACTCCATTGGGAGTTGGGAGCTATGATATCAAAGATGCTTTGTGAGATTCGAAGGTTGAGGAGGGCCCTGTTACTCCCAGTTAATGATTGGCTGATTGACAATAATATAAATATTAATAATAATGAAAGTTATAATTAGGTTATGTTTTCAAACACCCCGTATTTAATATCTTGAAAAAAATTCTTGAGATTTTAGCTCACTACCTTGGGTACGACTGGATCCTCTAAGTCATCGGGTGTCCTAATGAGTCATTGGGATGAGTCATAACCAAATAAGTAAGTTTGTGGCTTTATTCTACTCTGAGTACGAGTGTCTCACTAAAAGCCGTATGGGTATGTTATGAGTCATTAGGTGTAATTGTAGGGTGTCCAGTGTATGCCATAATTTGGGTTCTATGTTGACTACGACTGGACCCTACGAGTCATAAGATCCAATTACGATTCCTGTGGATGTGTCGTAAGGTTATTAATGTAGGGTGACTTAGTGGTACTGCCTTGTTTACGACTCATGGTGACGATTCTTAAGGAGTGGTTAGGAATCAATGGTTGACTCGTAGACAAAAATGACACTTTTCTGGCTTTTAAGTTAAGGGCATTCTGGATGTTTCCCCTCTTACCCAAATTAAAACCCACAACTTATAACCCCTTTAGGGTATCATTAGCCCTCATAAACACATCAAGGTAACTTCTCAACACTCTCAAATTCCTCAAGGTCAAGAACACTTAGGATTTTCAAGAGGTTGATCACTTAGGGAATTCTAGGGTGATTTCTCTCCGTATATCTTACTATTTCAGACATGTTACTCTTCCGTCATTGTTAATTTATAAAAAGCATGTCTTTTAACATATTATTTCATGGGATATTATGTTGGTTTTAAAACAAAAGTTAGGGTTTTCGAATGTTTATGAATTGAACAATGTTTCTCATGGTTTATATATAATTTTCATGCTTTAGATATGGTTTTGAACGTGTGGGTGCATGGGTACAGTGAATGAATTAGGGAATTGTGATTTTCACAAACTTGTGACTTTTGAAGTGGTCATGTCCCCAACCCCATAATGTGAAGTTGGTTTTTAATTATGAGGAAGGTGGGAACTAGTAAAATTGAACTAGTCTTGAACTATTGCACGATATAAAGAGGTATTGAAATGTAATGGTATGATTTAATGAACAAAGGGAATAGATATCCCCTACCTTGTATTAATAAACAAAGGGAGTTGTTTTCCCCAAGTTGATGGAAATTGTTTTGGCTTGTTGTTTTTACCTTGCAAGTGTAGTTGGTATGACTGTAACACCCCGAGAGTACACCCTATATGTCACACGGTGCTTACAATCCTAAAGGACCACAAGCTAACCCATGGGCTGGTACCTACTGAGAGCACATAATAACATAATCATAAATGTGGAAGAAAAACTGATATGCCATAAGGTTTTAATAACTGAAATCAACACTGTGACATAAATCTCGAAAAAATCTATCTAAATCTGATAAGATAAAGAAAATCTTAATAACTAACTGATATGACAACTAAAGTCTGAATATTGAATAACTAAATGTAATGTCAAAAAGCCTCCAAACCAACTGACTGTGAGTTGATGGGACAGGCCTCATCTAACTCTGCTAACTACTGAACTAGAGATATGAAGTAAGAATAATCTATCCTCAAAATATAAGGACTCACCACTTCTATTACTGAGAGCCTAACATGTCTAAGCGCAAATCGGGAACTGGGTGTACAAACCTATGATATGATACATCATAGCATAAAATAAAAAAATATGTGATCAATACTTTGAATGTACTGGTATGCTAAATGAGGAAGGCTAATATGCATGGTTTCATGAACATGGATTAATAATCGTCTGAATATGTATGTATAATATGAGGTATTGAATAGAATGCATGAAATCTGGAGTTACTAAGAATATGTGAAATTTGTAAATACTGATGATGTATGACCAAGAATGTAACATGAACTGAATAAAATTTGTAAACTAAAATACTGAAATAACTGATATCTATAAGCTTTGGTCAAACAACACTGAGACTGAGTGTTTGTACTGATTATTAGAATGAAACTGTAGCTGATACTGTGGGAGGTATCATCTAACCAACATGCCCTGATCTGAGCTAATTGGGGTCCAACCTGTAACCCCAGTTGGAAGGGTGTTAGTACCATTACACGAGTACTAACACTAGCTATGTGGATCCACGAAACTGGTACTGTATGGTCCCGAAGGACTAAAGATGTCAAGCCTAATATGACGGGTAACCCTTGAGAGATAGTCAAGCCTAAACTGATGGGTGACTTCTTATATCCTATGCTGGCTACGTAGTTGTGGAGTATAAGGATTGCCACTAAGGACTCTGCCTATCTGACGGGGCAGCCGTCATCCCTCCACTTTCTCGGTGCTAAGTCCTACTCCCAACTGAATGACACTGGATACTAAACTGTTCTGAGTTTAACTGACTGATCTAGTAATGCTCATAATATATTTTAAAGTTATCCTGAAGAAACTAAGATGAGACTAAGTAAACAACTATGGTTTTCGGGTATTCAATACCCCTAGGACTCAAAAGTTAAAATAGTTAACATGATACTTAATCTTAAAGGACATAACATGTAAGCCTCTATCAAATCTTCACTCTTGTAGGAATTTTATCAAACACTTGTAGTTCATAGTTTATTTAAATCATGGGAATGTTATGAGACTTGTAGTAATAGCATGAATTCAACATGAATAGTACTAAATCATGATTTAATTCAATGAATGACATCATTAAAATGTGGAGAATTGAATAACAACAATAATTTCATTTATACATGGTGCAAAGTCGTAGTTCATGGAGATTCATGGGCGAAATCATAATCAAAAATCAAAATAACTTGAAAGGATCATAATTTTTGCAATTTAAATCGGATACTTGGACTCCATGGGTGGAAGAAACCCATGGATGGACATCTAACATACCTGGGTTGATGAATTTGAGAGGATTGATAGTGAGATTTCTTGAGATTTGATCTTGTATTTGAGAGCTAGGGTTTTAATGGAGAGAAATTTGATGAACAATGAGAATATTTTTCTCAATTTCAAGATTAATTTTATGTTTACACGATTTGGGGGCTTGATGAAAGACAAGATTACCCTTGCGATTTTTCTTTTTACCACAACTGGAATGCCGATTAAGGCCTCACCGTGATGCAGTGAGTGGGTTATTGCGATGCCCACTGCGATGCGGTGGAATTCCGGTGACTCTCTGCATCGTGCCAATTGCTATTTTAGGGTTCACCGCGATGCGGTGCAAATGCGGTGACCCTCTGGATATTAACAAATGCCGAAATGGCCTTCATCACGATGCGATGACATGCTCATCGCGATACTCACCGCGACGCGGCCTAATCATGGTGAGCTACTATTTTTCCAATTCAAATGCGGTCTAGTCCTCATTCGAAAATCTTGAAGCTTACCCAAAACAAGTTATTTTCTAGCTTCTAAGTGTTACAAGTACGTACTAAAGGTTGGACTGAGCTAGAAATATTTGGGGTATTAAAATATCTCCCCCTTGGAAATATTCATCCCCGAATGAGACTAATGAAGCTGAGATGCTGAAAACTGAGGCTATATCTGGCATGCACAACGGAAGGCATTACTAAACTGATATATAAATGCAAGAACTATCGAATGAATGGCTATATAAATCTTAACCTTGGAGTGAAAAGAGATGATCTGAGGAAACTAGTTACCTTGAACTGAATCTGCAGCGAAAAGATGAGAGTACTTGGTCCGCATATCTGCTTCTGCTTCCCAAGTTGCTCCCTCAATAGATTGATTCCTCCAAAGAATTTTGACTAAGGAAACTTCTTTGTTCCTTAGTCTACGAACTTGACGATCAAGAATTTCGACTGGAACTTCCTTATAGGAAAGACTGTTTTGGACATCCACATTTTCTAAGGGGACAACTGCCGCTGGGTCACCAATACACTTTTTCAACAATGAAACATGGAACACTAGGTGCACTGAAGCTAGATCTAAAGGCAATTCAAGCTCATACGCTACCTTTCTGAAATGGATGAGAATTCTTAAAAGACTGACATATCGGGGATTAAGTTTCCCTTTCTTGATGAACCTCTTCACTCCCTTCATGGGAGAGATTTTTAAGTACACAAAAACACCGAACTCAAACTCAAGATCCTTTCTCCTCACATCTTCATATGATTTTTGTCGTCTCTGGGCTTCCCTAAGCCTTTCTCTGATTAACTAAACTTTTTCTAACACATCAAACACCAAGTCAGGCCCTACTACTGCAGCCTTACCTACTTCAAACCAATCAATCAGAGATCTATATCTCCTACTATAAAGAAACCCAAATAGAGCCATCTGAATATTGAAATGATAACTATTATTATATGTGAATTCGATCAAAGGCAAGTGATCATCCTAACTACCTTTAAAATAAAAAATGCATGCTCTCAACATATCTTCTAGAGTCTAAATGTTCCTTTCTGCTTGACCATCTGTCTGAGGGTGGAAGGCTGTACTGAGGTGAAACTGGGTACCAAGACCCTTTTGGAATGCTTTCCAGAAGTGAGATATAAACTGGGTATCTCTATCTGAGATAATAAATAAGGGAATACCGTGCATCCTAACCAACTCTCTAAGGTTGAGTTTGGCATAGTCCTTGGCTGAATAAGAGCTATGGACTGGCAAGAGATTAGTTGATTTGGTCATCCTGTCTACGATAACCCAAATAGAATCATGCAGATGACGAGTATGAGGCAGACCCATCACAAAGTCCATGTTCACTTCTTCCCATTTCAACGTGGGAATACTAAACTCTTGAATGGACCTACTAGGCTTCTGGTGCTCAATCTTAACCTGCTGACACGTAGATCACTTAGATACAAACTCTGTAATATCCCTCTTCATCCCACTCCACCAATAAATCTCCCACAAATCACGGTACATCTCAGTGGACCTTGGATGAATAGAGTAGCGCGCACTATGCTCTTCTGCAAGAATTTATTGCCTCAAATCATCTACACCAGGCACACATAGTCGACCCTGACAATGCAGCACACCATCTCATCCTTGGGAGAAAACCTCCACTTTATGATCTCTGACTGATTCTTTCAACTTAACTAGACTGAGATCTCTATCCTAATTTTCCTTCACTTCGGAAACTAGGGATGATTCTGAACTACTTTACACCCATACACTACCTTCTGCCGAGTTGACTAAGCAGACACCTAGTCAGGCAAGCTGATGAACTTCCTGAGTTAACTTCTTCTTACCATCCTCAACATAAGAAACACTACCCATAGACAATCTACTAAGAGCATCAACCACAAAATTGCCTTTCCCAGATGATACAAAACACTCATGTCATAATTTTTTAATTACTCTAACCACCTACTCTAACGTAAATTCAAATCTTTTTGAGAGAAGACATACTACAAGCTTTTGTGATATGTGAACATATTAACATGCACCCCATACAAATAGTGCCTACAAATCTTTAAGGAAAGCACTACAACTTCTAGCTCAAGAGCATGGGTAGGGTAATTCTTCTCATGAGGCTTAAGCTGTCTAGAGGCATAGGGTATGACCTTACCTCTCTACATAAAGACACAACCCAAACCTACTCTAGATGCATCAAAGTACACAATAAACCCATCTAAACCATCTAGAAAAGTAAGAACTTGGGCTGAGGTGAGTCGAGTCTTCAACTCCAGAAAACTCTTCTTGTAGGAATCTGACCATTGTAACTTAACCTTTTTTTACGTCAATATGGACATGGGGGATGCAATAGATGTAAAACCTTAAATAAAATGATGGTAATAACCAACCAAACCCAAGAAACTCCTGATGTCTGATGGACAGATGGGTCTGGGCTAGTTTTTCATTGCTTTGGTCTTTTGACGATCAAATCTAATGCCATGAGCAGAAATAATATGGCTAAGGAAAGCTACTGATCTTATCCAGAATTCACACTTACTAAATTTAGCAAACAACTGATTACCCCAAAGAGTTTGCAACACTGTTTGGAGATGGTTTGCATGATCATTTCCGCTACGGGAGTAGACAAGAATGTCATCGATGAAGACTATAATGAACATGTCCAATTACTTCTTGAACACATAATTTATTAAGTCCATGAAAGCTATTGGGGGCATTAGTTAGACCAAAGGACATGACTAGAAACTCGAAGTGACCATATCGAGTTCGGAAAGCTATTTTCAGAATGTCGCATTCCCTGACTCTGAGCTGATAATAGCTTGATCTAAGGTCTATCTTTGAAAATTAGATGGTACCCTAAAGTTGGTCAAACAAGTCATCGATTCTAGGGAGTGGATATTTATTCCTGACTGTGACTTTGTTCAACAAACGGTAGTCTATACACATTTTGAGAGAACTGTCTTTCTTACGCATGAATAGAACTGGTGTGCCCCACGGGGAGATGCTGGGACTGATGAATCCCTTATTCAGGAGATCTTTTAACTATTCTTTTAATTCATTGAGTTCTTCTAGAGCCACCCTGTATGGAAAAATAGATATGGGCTGAGTATCTAGAAGAAGGTCTATTCCAAAGTTGATTTCCCTTTCGGGAGGAACTCTGGGAAGATCTTCTAAGAACATATCTGGAAATTCCCTGACTACCGAAATGGACCCAGGGGTTGGAATATCTGAATTTGAGTCTTTGAATCGAACAAGATAGTAAATACACCCCTTGGATATTATCTTTCTCGCTTTAAGGTACGAAACAAGCTGACCCCTAAGAGCTATAGTACTACCCCTCTATTCAAGGACTGGTTCATTTGGAAACTAAAAATGTACTATTCTATTTCTACAATCAACTGATGCATAGCATGATTATAGCTAATCTATGCCGAGAATGACGTCAAAATCTGTTATCTCTAACCCTACAATGGAAACACCTACTGGGGTAGACACTGAAAAGGGCTCTGCTAGAGTTTTGGGACAGACTCCAAAGTTGATGGCTATATATGGAGTTACAAAAAAAAGAGAAGCTCTAGGGTCTAGTAAAGCATAAACATGTAAATGAAAGACATACAACGTACTAGTAACTACGTCAGGAGAATTTTCCTGATCTTATCAGGACAGAAGATCATACAATATATTTTGATGTTGACCACTGGTAGCACTGGAAGCGGCACTCTATCGATTCGAGAGATCAGCTATAACTAACGACTAATGGGACTGGCCCTATTGGTGAAAATCCCTACCTTTCTGAGCAACCACCTGATACTCCTAAACCTGGTGGCCTGGATTGCCACACCTAAAGCACACATTGCTACCATCTCTACACTCACCCTGATGGTGTCTACCATATTTTTGACATAGAGAATTCATACGGATACTATTAACACTTCCTTGGGACTTAAAGCCTGCTTCCCTATCCTTAGGATCATTTCTGAATTTGGGTACGGGGGCACTAGCTGAAGAGGGTGCTGGAGCTAAAGATCTCTGATGAAACTGAGGATGGTTAACACCTTCTAACCTTGGCTGGATAAAATTAAAACTACCCATCCTAGCCCTCTTGCTCTCCCTTTCTCTTTTCTTAGTCTTATGCTACTCTATATATTGAGCATGGACCATCAGCCTAAACAAGTCCATTTCCCTAACCAACATTGTGATCCTACACTCTTTGACCACACTATCAGACACTCCAAAGACAAACTTGCTCATTTAGACCTGTTATCAGCTACTACATGAACAAGCCTCTACTTGATGCAGCTTTCAGGACACTTCAAAACCTTAGGCTCTGATATCAAGTTTGTAACACCCCAAGAGTATACCTTAGGCATCATATGGTGCTTACAATCTTGAATGACCATAAGCTAACCCATAAGCTGGTACCTGCTGAGAGCACTACATAACATAATCATAAATGCGGAAGAAAAATAGATATTCCATAAGGTTTTAATAACTGAAATCAACACTATGACATAAATCTGGAAAACAACAGTCTAAATTTGTTAACATAAAGAAAATATTAATAATTGACTGACATGCCAACTAAAGTCTGAATACTGAATAACTAAATGTAATGTCTGAAAGCCTCTAAACCGACTGACTGTGAGTTGATAGGATAGGCCCAAGCTAACTACTGAACTAGAGACATGAAGTAAGAATAATCTATCCTTAAAATATGAGGACTCACCACTGTTATTGCTGAGAGCCTGAGATGTCCAAGCATGATCCAGGAACTGGGCATCCAAACCTATGATATGATACATCATAGCGCAAAAGAAAAAAATATGCAATCAGTACTTTGAAGGTATTGGTATGATAAATGAGGTAGGCTAATATGCATGGTTTCATGAATATGGATAAATAATCGTCTTAATATGTATGTATAACACAAGGTATTAAATAGAATGCTTGAAATCTTAAATTACTAAGAATATGTGAAATCTGTAAATACTAAGGATGTATGACCAAGCATGTAACATGAACTATATAAAATCTATAAACTGAAATACTGAAATAACTAAAATAACTGATATCTATAAGCTTTGGTCAAACAACACTGAGACTGAGTGTCTGGACTGATTATTGGACTAAAACTATAACTGAGACTATAGGAGGTATCATCTAATCGACATGCTCCGATTTAAGCTAATTGGGGTCCAACCTGTAACCCCAGTTGGAAGGGTGTTAGTACCGTGCCATGGATACTAATGCTAGCTATGTGGATTTACTAAACTGGTATACTATATGGTCCCGAATGACTAAGGGTGTCAAGCCTAATCTGATGGGTGACCTTTGCGAGATAGTTCAGCCTAAATTGATAAGTGACTTCTCATATTCTATACTGGCTACGTAGTTCTGGCGTATAGGGATTTCTACTAATGACTCTTCCTATCTGACGGGAAAGCCATCATACCTATACTTGCTCGGTGCTAAGTTCTACTCCCATCTAAATGACACTGGATACTAAACTGTTCTGAGTTTAACTGACTGATCTAGAAATGCTCATAATATATTCTGAAGTTATCATGAAGATACTGAGACGAGACTAAGTAAATAACTATGGTTTTTGGGTATTCAATACCCCCAGGACTCAAAAGCAAAAATAGTTAACATAATACTTAAGCTTAAAGGACATAACATACAAGCCTCTATCAAATCTTCACTCTTGTAGGCATTTTATCAAACACTTGTAGTTCATAGTTTATTCAAATCATAGGAATGTTTTGGGACATGTAGTAATAGCATGAATTCAACATGAATAGCACTAAATCATGATTTAATTCAATGAATGGCAATATTAAAATGTAGAGAATTGAATAACAATATTAATTTCATTTATACAAGGTGTAAAATCATAGTTCATGGAGATTCATGGGTGAAATCATAATCAAAAATCAAAATAACTTGAAAGGATCATAATTTTTTCAATTTAAATCAGATACTTGGACTCCATGGGTGGAAGGAACCTATGGATGAACATCTAACATACTTGGGTTAATGAATTTGAGAGGATTGATGGTGAGATTTCTTGATATTTGATCTTGTATTTGAGAGCTAGGGTTTTAATAGAGAGAAATTTGACGAAGAATGAGCATATTTTGCTCAATTTCAAGATTAATCTTTTATTTACACGATTTGAGTGCTTGATGAAAGACAAGATTACCCTTGGGATTTAAAATCCCACAACTGGAATGTTGATTAAGGCCTCATCACGATGCGGTGAGTTGATCATCATGATGCCCACCACGATGTGGTGGAATCATAGTGACTCTCTGGATTGTGACAATTGCTATTTTGGGGTTTATCGCGATGCGGTACAACCGCGGTGACCTTCTAGAAATTGACAAATGCCAAAATGGCCTTCATCGTGATGCGATGAGATGCTCATCACAATACTCACTGTAATGTGGCCTAATCGCGGTGAGCTACTATTTTGCTAATTCCAATGCGGTCCAATCTCCATTTAAAAATCCCAAAACTTACATAAAACAAGTTCATTTCTAGCTTCTAAATGTTACAAGTACTTACTAAGGCTTGGACTAAGCTAGAAATATTCAGGGTATTACAATCATGGTACCAAAAATGTATGCCTTAATATGTAATATGGTTAAATAAATGGGAATATGAGATACATATTTTAATTGGGATCTAATAAGGGTTGTGTAGATGAGTCATGAAAGTGGAGGTTCAAGTGATCGAGACTAGAAACCACATTTGTTGACATAGGGGTTAAAGTGACCAGAGAGGTTTGAGTTCCTCTTATTATTATTTCAAGATTAAAGAGGTTCGAGTCCCATATAAATCATTATATGATCGGGTGCTTAATTTACCTTAGTATATTTTGGGAGGTTTGAGTCCCCCATGTGCATATATATATGACATTATTCTCTGGTTCATGCGGCTACACATACTGACGCCCAATAAAGGGGTGAGAGCTGGGGCCCATATAGTCCGTGGGCACATGTTATGATGGTTGAGCTACATAATCCAGGCTAAAGTTTTGAAAAGCATGTTAAGCCTTGTTCCCTATCCCGACATTGATGTATATATGTATATGTATTTGATTATGTGCGTTGGTTTGAATTATGTTAAACTGTTGATCATGTTATTATTTTATCCTTATTCCCGAGTTTTATGCTAGCGTTTTCCCTGATAACCATCTTTGAATGTTGTATCCCCATGCGATGTAGGAAATGGTCATACTTCTACCCCTCTTGCTCATTGATTAGGATTCAAGATCAGCTCATGAGTTCATATTAAAGTGGTGAGCTTCCATACATCGAAAGTCTACATTTTGTGTTTTGTTCTTCTTATGTCTTAGACTTATTTTTGGCTATTATCGGGGCATATCCCAACACTTTATTGGTATTCAGTTTTAGATCATTGTTTAGAAGTCTTTGTTTGGACTACTATGGTTATTGGGCAGTATCGATCGGTTGTTTGGCCGGTCGTCAGTTGTTGGTTATAGATATGTATTAAACTTTTATTAAACTATTTCATGCTATCTTGTTATATATTTGGAATTAATCCATCATTGGTGTATGTAGAACTTGGTTCAGTTAGGTATAAGAGGTTATCTCCAGTCCACATGGGACTTTAGATACCCGGCCCAGCCCAACTCTGGTTTGGGTCGTGTCAAGGTGGTATCAGGGCCTAGGTTTGGTGTCATTTTGTGTCAAACAAAGCCATGTAAAGTAGAGTCTCATTTATGGGTGTGAGGTATGCCACACTTATAAGGAAGAAGCTACGAGGCATTTAGGATTGTTTCCCTTTCGTGTTGTTCTGTTTTAAGCTATAGAGTCTAAGGTCTTGAGGCTCTCTAATTCCCATTTGTTTTCCTTTCAGATCATGCCTTCCTGACGATCTGAAGCTCTTGGAAAATCCTCTGTCCCATAAGCATTATCCTCGGTTGGGACACTCCCTACTTATGGGGTACATACTCGGTCTAGGGGTCCAGATCCTAATTGCCCCTCTGAAGTTCCACCGGTCTCCTCTTGTCCTCTTCGAGCTACTCAGGCTGATGTGTCAAACACAGAATTTTGTCAGTGTATTCGTATGTTGGCTTTGTTGGTAGCTTCTTAATCTGAACATGCAGGTTCTGTCACTCCATCTTCTAAGACCACAAGGGTTGTCCAGTTTATGAGGTTGAGTCCTCCAACTTCTACTGGTGTTAAGGTTGAGGAGGATACTCAAGGTTTTATAGATGACAAGGAGAAGATCTTTTAGGTTATGCATGCTACTAATATGGAGGGTGTAGAGTTCACTTCTAATCAAATGAAAGATGTAGCATACCAATGGTATGAGAAATGAGAATAGTCTAAGGGGGACAATACCAAATATGCACTGTGGGATATTTCTCTAGTGTTTTCTGGACTGCTTCTTTCCTCAGGAGTTGAGTGAGACAAAACTAGAAGTATTTGTTAATCTGAAGCAAGGTAGGATGACAATCAAGGAGTATGCCTTGAAATTCCATTAGTTATCCCGATATGCTCCCGAGTTAGTGTCTAGCATGAGGAAATTTTCTTCTGGGTTGTCTTATGATTTAATTCTAGAGAGTAAGGCTACCTTGTTGAACAAGGATATGGACATCTCCATATTGATTTTCTGATTAGGGTAGAGGTCAGCAACAAAGCGGTAGAGATGGTGGAAAGTGGTCTAAGAAGAAGTGGGAAGTTTTGGTTCCTACTCTACAACTAGTGCTCCTTATCCAAAGCCATTGGGTAATCAATGTTCTTATTATGATAGTGGGTTTAGGGCACAGGGTCCCTAATCTCAAGCTGGTGGGGCTCAGTCAGCTCTATTATATCCTACCTATAGATTCTGTAGGTAGGTGCATCATGGTTTTTTTGAAGAAGGGAGTAACAAGTGTTTTAAATATGGTCATATTGGTCATTTGCAAAGGGATTGTCCTTCTAAGGTTGCTTCTGGGGGAAATAAGATCCCTATTGCCACTTAATCAGCTTCGACACCAAAAGGTGCTGCTTCTGGTACCAATACTGGCCAAAATCACTTGTCTACTCTTGCTACCCTCTAGGATTTTAAGGTATTTCCTGATGTTGTCACTTGTATTTTATGAATTTTTTCTCATGATATGTATTGCTTGCTTGATGTGGGGTTTACTCTTTCTTATATGACCTTATTTGTGGCTGTGCATTTTAGTTTCTGTCCTGAGTGTATCCCTAACCACCTTTTCTTTTTAACATGGTGGGTGACTCTATGGCTACTAGAAGAGTCTTTAAGGGTTGTGTGGTATCAAGCGATGGTAAAGAAACTCTGGTGTATCTGATAGAGTCAGACATGGTTGATTTTGATGTCAAATTAGGGATGGATTGGTTGCATTAGTGCTATACTTTCTTAGATTGTCGAACTCGTAAGGACATGTTTAAATTCCTAAATGAGCTGATTATTGAGTAGGAAAGGGGTTCTCTAGTGCCTATGGGAATGTTTATATCATATCTTAGAGCCTGGAAGCTGATTTCCAAGGGGTATCTTTACCATTTAGTTCAGGTTAAATATTATAGCTTGGTGAGTCCTTTATTTCCTTCCATTCCCATGGTAAATGAATTTCCTGAGGTTTTCCCTAATGATCTTCCTAGTGTCCCTCCCGATAGGGAAATTGAATTTGGGATTGACCCTATTCCAGATACTCATCCTATTTCTATCCCTCCTTATTGGATGGCTTCAACTGAGTTGAAAGAACTTAAGGAGTAGTTGAAATATCTTCTTGACAAGGATTTTATTTGCCCTAGGTGTCATCATGGGGAGGTCTTGTTCTCTTCGAGTGTAAGAAGGATGGATCCCTTTGGATATATATTAATTATCTCCAACTGAATTATGTAATAATGAAGAACACGTATCTACTTTTGAGAATTGATGATCTCTTTGATCAGCTTCTGGGTGCTAAGTTTTTTCCAGGATTGATTATCAGTCTGGGTACCAACAACTACAGATTAGGGAGGTGGATATCCCTAAGACTGCCTTTCGAATTTGGTATGGTCATTTTGAGTTTCTGGTGATTTTTTGCTATATATAGTTTTGATGATGAGCCGATGAATACAAGGTACCAGGTCCCTCGATGTTCAAAGCAATAGTACAACTGGCACACGTCTTCATAGCTTTGTCCATTTGTGTAACAAAGTAGCAGGTGTTGCTCGTACTGATTAGGACACCTGGTCCAATAACATTTCAGACCTAATCATCACTCCTCTAATAAAGAAAAAGTTGCTTCTTCATCAAATAAATTTTGCAAATACAAAAAAAGTGCTAAAGAGAGAGAAAGGCAAAAACTCCATATCTGATATTGCTCAAGCTCTTATACTATATGTGTGTGCTGAATTAGAGAGTGTCTTGAGTGAGTATTGGTTTGTAAACAAATTACTCAGTATCTAAAAGTAATGATCTTTTGTCTTTGCTTAGAGAGTGCTTAGGTAGAGTTTCCTAAGTGTGATACTGATTAGAGTTAATTAGTTTAGAGAGTGCCTTGGCAGAGTTGTCAAGATCAGCTTATAATAGAGGTATTACAAGCGAGAGGAACCTAGAGTTAGGTTTAAGTTTGAGTCTATAATCAAGAGATTAATTATAATGAACTTTTGAGGTGCTTTTGAGGGCAAGCCGTGTTTTTTCCTCCCTTGAGCAACGATATTTCCACGCTCAATATCGTGTGTTGTTACTTTCTTCACAACCTTTAGTTTTCTTGCACTTTATTGTTTGATTTCCTCTGATTGACTTTTAGGGCCCTGGTTCCTCACTGTGTGGTACAACCCCCAAGGGTTTCAACAATAGGTATCAGAACTATAGCACTGTTGTAACACCCTATATTCCGTGTGTACTAGTTTTACTCAAGTGGCAATTGATATAGGCTTATGGGATAGGTAATGGGCTTGGGTATCCTATGTGATTAATGCCGGTAAGATAGGTTTGAAGGAATTCCCCACATATATTGTAACGGGGGTACGATTAAGTTATCATCGATGAGAGTATCTAAACTTGGGCCCTTAAGTAGGTATTTTGATCTAAAGGATGAAGTGACCAAGTGTACATAAGTCTTAAGTCTAACTATAAGTATTTTGATCTTAAAATGGAATAAATTATTAAGGTTCTTGCTTGACTTATTTAAGCTAATAGGTGAGTCACTTACTTTGACCTTTTGACCAACCTAATAACTAAGTAGGTGCATCACCTAGTAAGGCTACCTTGACCAGTTTATTGGGCCAAGTACACTGCACTTGATTTAATTTTGGGCCAATTTGAAGGAGAAAAAAAGAGGAGAATGGGCAGCTAAGGCCCAATAGTTTTAGATCCACAAAGGCCCAATATAATGGGAAAGTAGGTGCATGACCTACTTGACAAATTATGGCCTAAAAATATACAAGAAAGTCGTCCAAAAGAAGATATTTGTAAAGGCGTTGAAGCCAGTTCTTTTAGCTCAATTTAACTAGTAAAAAAATAGCTTACAAGATTTTCTCTCTTATTCTCTCTTAGCTATGCAACATCCCTATAATTCCCGTAGGGTTCTTGCGATTTAGCTTCCCTCCAAGTTTAAGTAAGTGAACAAATCATGAGCACATCTTAAGAATACTATGTGAATTATGTTCTCCATGATTAAGCTTAAAGACATCCCTTTTTAAGTTTGGCAGTCCCATTATTCTTGATTATTAAGAGATTTTTCTCTTCACTTTTGGTTTATGAGAATAGTAATCAAGATATTGAGGAGATATACATTGAGGGAATAAACTACCATCGAAATTAAGGTATGGCTACTGCCTATTTTTACCCTTTTTTCGATACATGTGTTTGTAGTGATCGTATACATGTTGTTATTAAGAACTCAAGGGATGATGAGTTCAATATTTGGTTTCTATATTGATATTTGAGGTTTTTTGGAATGGTTTTATGTATATATATTGGGGGATACTTGGTTGATTTTGGGTAAAAGGTGTGAATGGTTTCCAATGAAAGGTAGAAGGAGGGTATGGTGGTACACCACCAAATTGAACGTCGCATATGCTTACTACCCACACCACTTGGTATACCATTTTTAGTGTAACACAAATAACAAACTATTAAGGGGGATCTTATAAGAAGTTAAATTGCATGTGAATGTAATTGGAGAAGAACGAGGTTGAAAGAACACCCTTGGATTAGTTAGTTATGGGTTACTACCAGTCTACTGTTTTGGTAAGTTTAAATGACGTGAATATGTTAATTAGTTTCTAATACCAGTTTTATTCTATTGTAGATTAATAATCTAAAAGGATGGACATTAAGTAAGAATGTGATCAGTTGTGCAGCAAGGTATGAATGGTTCATCTAGCCTATACTCTTTGGCATGAATCTAACTCCTTTGTTACAAAGTAAGCTTCCTAACCATTCTTCCTTTCAAATTATACATAAATGCAGCGTACAACCTCCAAGGTGGCTAACAACCTTATTCTAACTTGTTAGGTTGTTAAAGCTCCTGAAGATCTGTTTGTTACTAGATCTGTCCATTTTTCCTTCTAAATACTAGTATGATATAGGTGTTTTCAACAATAAGCTTTATAAGTTGTTCTCTTAGTCAACATGACCTAGGGTGTTATATTCCTATTATTGTTGTATCCTACCTCATTGCTACTACATCTAGTGCATATTTGTATACCTTTTGCTACTGGTCCAAAGTTCTGAATCTAATATATGACCGCCAAAATAACAACTTTAAAGATGAAAATAATGATCTGAAGTGATTCTATATATTCTTGGGTGGTATCCTAGGGGTGGAATAAACACCTAGCATAGGTCGATCCCAGCATTACATGTGGTATCCTAGGGGTGAAAGAAAAGCCTAGCATGGGTCGATCCCGATTTATGTACTTTTGAGGACCGTCTCCCAGGGGTTAAAATGCCTAGCATGGGTTATCCTCTTTTACCACTGATCAACTGGTCATTTTTATCATGCCTTATAATTTATAAAGTAAAGGAGAATAAAACAAAGTAAAGGGTGTAATGTACATGATCCCATAAGTACAAGCAAAGTTGGTATTCTATCCTTTTCTTTATAGTTATATATGATAACTAATTTGGTTGAGCTCTTGTCTTATTTATAGTCACTTCATGATGTACATACTCAGTACACTCTTTCTATTGATATCCCTCATAGGGGGGACACTATGTTTCATGATGCAGGTATAAGTACTCCAGCTAGTAGACCACCCTAGTAGGACCACAGGACATCCAGTGACTATTGGTGAGCTCCAAGTTGATTCAGAGCTTTTTGAGTCTGTTATATGTATTTTGATAATGTATAGTAGTCATGATCAAGGTGGGAGTTTGTCCCAACCTTAACTAAGTTAATGTGTCTTTTAGAGGCTTTGCAGACTAATGTAAAGTTAAGTGTGGTAGAATAGTGTTTTTTTAACATTATGGCACCAACGTCCAAGTCTTGTATATGTAGGTTTTGACTTACTTACGTGGTTTTTTAATTAATGCATTGTATCTATACTAGCAGGACCATTGAATGTCATAGTTACATGCATGAAAAGTACAGGGTTATGAGTTGGTTCTCCCAGGCCATTACGACTATGGGTGCCTGTTCGTCCCAATGGGATTTGGGGCGTGAAAAAAATTGTATCAGAGTAGGTCATCCTAAGGAGTCATCTGCAAAGTTGTGTCTGTGTAGAGTCTTTCTTATGGGTGTGTTATGCACCATATCTCTAAGTAGGAGACTACGAGGCATTTAGAAGTGGTTTCGTGTTTTTTTCTTTATTCCTTAGATCGTGCGATAGAGCCAATAATGTAGGTTGATTTGTATTTAACCTTGAATATTTTTTTTCTTAATACAATAAAGATGTCGATTACAAGAAGGAGTAAGGGTAAGAGTAAGCAATTAGATGTAGCTGCCAAAGAAGGGATAAGTAAATCACCACCTAGACATACTGATCAAAGTGAGGCTCAAGATGAGTTTGCATCACAAACTTTTTCTACCCCTCCATCCCCAGAGGAGCTAATTAGAAGAGGAGTACCCCAGAGTCACCTATTAATGCTACTGATCAAGATTTGAGGAATGCGATGCAATTATTAACACGTATAGTTGCTGGACAAGTTCAAGGACAAGCTGGTCCAACTATGGGTTCTAGTGGTGTGGATAGGGAAGCTAGTTTATGGACACAGGATTTCCTTAAATTAGACCCTCCTCATTTCACTGGATCAGACCCTAATGAAGATCCATAAGACTTTACTGATCAGATTCAAAGGGCTTTGGATGTTATACATGTATCTGGTAATGAGACAGTTGAGTTAGCAGCATATCGATTAAATGGGGTGGCTATATTGTGGTATGAAGCTTGGAAAAAAATAGGTGAACCTTTATCTAGTTGAGAAGAGTTCAAAACAATATTTTTTGATCATTATCTTCCATTTGAGATTTGAGAGACCCGTGCAGATCAGTTCATAAATCTTTGCCAAGGGAATATGAGCGTGAGGGAGTACAATCTTCAATTTAATTCTTTGGCCAGTTATACTCCAAATATAGTGGCTACTATGGAGGATAGAGTTCATCAATATATGGATATATTGGTGTAACGCCTTGAATCTGTACCCCAAATGGTACACGGTGCTTATGATCCCGAAGGACCATAAGCTAACCCATGACTGATATCTGCTGTGAGCACTGAATAAACATACTATAATAAATATAGAAAATAGGCTGAAATGCCATAAGATTCAAAATTTGTAAATACTGATAAAGTGTATCAACTGAAATAACAATTTGTAAGACTGAATACTGTCTAAAAACTAGTCTAAAAAGACTCTAACTGAACTGTCTAAAGGTGGAGTTGATGAGACAATCCCCCAACTAACTCCATTTACTGAAATACTGAGTCTACTATAAAGAATGGAATAACAAAATATCCTCAATAGATGAGGACTCACTAATAAATCTGATTCACTGGCTGAATCTGGATCTGTCTATGCACGGTTGGGAACCTGAGCGTCCGAACCCATGATATAAGACATCACAGAGCAAAGAGAGAGTATGCGTTAGTACGTGGAATGTACTGGTATGCTAGATCAGGTAAGGCTGGATGCAAAGGTTCATATGCATGAATAATAACTGACTAAATGATATAGAGTAACTAAACATGAGAGTACATGGGTAACTTAAACTGCTGTAAATATTGAGCATGCAATACTGTGCATATATATTTATTGTAACTAAGCTTTTATGAAGCTAAGTACTGAGTTATGATACTAAGTAACAAATAATCTAAGATTACTAATACTGATTGACTGTATCTGATAGTTTTGATTCTATAGAACTGAACTGAGCTCTATTCTGAAGATTGAAACTGAGACTGTGGGATGTAATCATCTAACCGACATGCTCCTTTTCTGAATAGATTTAGGGTCAAACCTGTAAGCCCAGTTGGAAGGGTGTCAGTACTGTTCCATGGGTAAAGACACTAAAGATTCAATCTCTACTGGTAGGTACCCTAAATGAGAACGGTGGTACCCTCTACTGGCAGGTAAAGCACCTCATCAACCCTTGACTGGCAGGTAAAACACCTCATCAACCCTTGACTGGCAGGTTGATGTATCAACCTACGCTGTCTACATAGTTCTGGAATGAAAGGATTGCTTCTAAGAATCACACCCTCTACTGGTAGGTGAGCCCCCATACTTTGATTCACTCGGTGCTGAATCCTAATCCCAACTGAAAGAAACTGAACTAGCATACTGAACTGGACTGAAACTGAGTTAACTGAGTTTTCCAGAGTTCTTAACTGACTGCGTTCTATAACTGACTGAGAGTACTACTAATCATGACATGAACGATATTATTCTGTAACTGACACTAGCTCTAGGTAAACAACTAAATTTTCGGGTATTAAATACCCCCAGGACTTGATAACATGAAAAGTAAAGCATAGCATAATCTCAAAAACATAATAATGGCTACTTGATCACAATCCACTAATTGGGACATTTTAGCAAACACTTGTAATGCATTTACTCATACATGAATGAAGAATACATGCTATCATGTTATAATGGAACTATTTCATTCACATAGGCATTTTATCAAACACATGGGGAGCATGCTTAGATCATACAATAATCAACACATAGTTATAATGGCTACATAAATCACTTGCAAATTGAATGGTTTATCATGAAGATCATGTAATTCAACTCATAAAATGATTAATTTCATAAAAGTTTGTAATTCAATCATGAACTAAAACCCAACAATAACATGAACATGAATTCAATTTAATTCAAGCATAGAAGTTCACAATTCAACAATCTTATAGTTTGAAAACGGATCCGTGGACTCTATGGGTGAAAGAAACCCATAGATGAACACCTAACATACCTTGGAAAGTTAATTTTTGAAGGTGGTTGAAGAAATTCTTGAGTTTTGACCATAATTCTTGAAGCTAGGATTTTTTTAATTGAGAAGGAGAGCTTGTTTATTTGGGAAAAAGTTAACAAACAAATGATTTAAAATATTTTTAGGGCTTTAATCTCACACCTGGGTGAAATAAAATCATGGAAAAAGACTAATTTAACCCTAGACAAAACATTCATTTTTTGCCAAAATTTTCTGATTTAGACCCTAGGCGTGACGCGCCATGATCGCGTCGGGACACTGGAAATTGCCAACTGGGAATGTGGCTGGTGGCGTGACACAGTGGTATCGTGTTCTTACCTTACATGCGACCTAGAAGTTCACCGCGATGCAGTGGGATCGCGTTGGTACACTGGAAATTGACAAATATGAAAATTAGCTAGGGCACGATGTGTCGGTATTGTGGTACCTCACTGGAAATTGACAATTGCCATTTTGACATACTCCACGATGCGCTACTATCCTGAATGATGGTGTTTAACAATTGAAACTTAAAATAGCCATAACTTCTTACCCGATTATCGGATTTAGGCAAATTTTATATCGTTTGATAGCTAATTCAATTTCCTTTTCAATGGTAGGCTCTAAACTAAAAAATAAAGAGTATTTCAAAAATTTTATATTGGCTAACTCATGGACTTAGAGTTAATCTTAAGCTAAGGAAATACGAGGTATTACAATATCTCCCCCTTGGGAACATTCATCTCGAATGAGACTGATTAAGCTTAGATACTGATAGACTAAGTTTACATACTGAACATGCATATATGATGCATGAATACATGACTAAACTACTGAGAAACTAAGCTCTTACACTGAACATGCATATCTGATTCATGAATGCATCACTGAATATGAAATGATAATGGATACCAAGTTTATAAGTATATCTGAGCATGGAACTGAGTTAATCTAAGGGAGGTTGTTACCTTAAGCTTTGAATACTGATGACCCTGAGATCCTTTACTGAACATACATGAATGAGAACATGAGAACATAACTAGTCTGAAAGTGATACATGTACTGAATATGATGAACTGGACTAATTTCCTTGAATACATGCCATGATATAGAAATGGTCATATGACGGAAATTAGAATGAGAGGGTCAACTTATGAGTACCCTCTACCCCAAACTGGATTTGTTACGTGAAGAGAAACTTGGAGGTTTAGGATATGAAAGCTTGGGGGCTATAGTGCATCTCCCCCTTGGGACATTATGTCCCTTAAAGAATGCTGACTTAGCTAAGATACTGAGGAGAAGCTGAGATAATGCATGGGGCGCCTACATACTGAATCGTGATTGAATACCTGGGATCTAAAACTTAGGCATGACACATGAATCGAGATGAACTCGAATCTACCTGGTTGCTCTATCTTGGATGAGTTATATTCATAAGACTTCGGATAGTGAGACTAGATGGAAATATGGGAAACCTACCATATGAACTTGTCTGCCTGACTGCTAAACTGAATGGCTAGCTTTACGGACTAACACATGCTGAAAACTTATACTCAACTAGACCATTTCTTTGACACCCTTCCTACAGAGTTCTAGTGACTTAAGGGAGGAAGGAATCTTGGCATGGACTGAATAAAAAGACTGAATAAGAAATCACATCCTGGATAAAATTCTGTAATATGAGGCAAAGCCTACGAAACATCATCTAAGATAGAGTGACTAAGACTTATGCACTGCATCTATAAATTTCCAAGCCTAGACACATTTCTCGAATACTCTGTCAACTATACTCTCCACCTTAGTACGGTGCTTCACCTGAGACTACTAAAAAAACATTCACATAAGAGCTGATCATGAATCCATAAATATATTAACTTATCTAATTAAATGAATTAGTAATAGTTGAATACTGGTCATGTAAGAGTGAACTGTACTTAGTCTGGACTGAAACTGTAGGGTATACTATTATATATATGAGGTAAGGATTGACTGACCAACCTGGGATACTGAGCACGAATGTATGTAAACAATATAACCTGAGAATGCTAGACCAAGCGTATAACATGATTCTAGATACTGGTAACTGATTAACTGGTAATTGTACGCTATGTTCAGGCAAACCTGGGACTGAACTGAGTTTTTGAACTGAATACTGAACTGAGACTATAATTGAGTTCTGATAACTACGTGGTGGAGACTGACTTGAATAGAGGATCTGATTAGACACTCACACTCTGCATTTTCCCAACTTCTACTCTAAATTCTGATTTCTCCCTTGAGCAACTAAATACAACTCCTTTCTAGTCATTTACTTACATACTAACCTGACTTTTAAGCCTATCTTCATAACTATAGCCCCTTGTAAAACAAGTATGCAAACATCTTTCCTTAATATGAAACATTTACTCTCTCCCATCTAAGCAATCAGTTATCTCTATATCATTTCATAAGAAGAGTTCACTGAAGGGTTAAATCATAAGGACCTGAAGCATGTATAAATAATATACCAAACTCGATACTTAACTGAGGTCTGAGGATTAGAATATCAACATCATGGATTTATCAATAGATCTAAACTAAGAATATACATGACATAATATGAATTTAGACGATCGTTAGGAGCGTAGCGTAAGTCATGGGAATTGAGAATACTGTAAATCATGACATGAGTACATGAGTCATGAGATGCATAACCTGATTCTGGAGTTACTGTGTTCACGGAACACGATTTGTAACACTGAACGAACTAGAGATCCTTATACTAGGAACTATAAGCGTATTTGATTTCCTTACTAACGTGCATGAATATGAGCTATCTTAATAGAGTTGACACATAAGACATGAATAGATATCATGAGAACTGATGGGTTTTGAGAGTATGAAGCATGGTTCTGAGATGATCTGCATGATCATTCTCACTACGGGAATAGGAAAGAATGTCATCGATGAAGACTATAATGAACATGTCCAAGTATTGCTTGAACACGGGGTTCATTAAGTCCATGAAAGCTTCTGGGTAATTAGTAAGACCAAAGAACATGACTAGAAACTCGAAGTGACCATACCGAGTTCTGAAGGCTATTTTCAGAATGTCACATTCCTCGACTCTGAGCTGATGGTAGCCTGATCTGAGGTCTATCTTAGAAAAGTAACTAGCACCTTAAAGTTTGTCGAACAATTCATTGATTTTTGGAAGTGGGTACTTATTCTTGATTGTGACTTTGTTTAACTGACGATAATCTATTCATATTCTGAGGGAACCACCTTTCTTACGCACAAATAAGATTGGTGCGCCCCACGGGGAAACACTGGGTCTAATGAATCCCTTATCTAGGAGATTCTTGAACTATTCTTTTAACACCTTAAGTTCAGCTGGAGCCATTCTATATTGCAGAATAGAAATGGCCTGAGTACCTGGAAGAAGATCTATTTTGAAATTGATTTCCCTAATGGGATGAACTCAGCGAAAACTTTTGGGAAACACATCTGAGAATTCATTCACTACTGGGACTGACCCAAGACATGGAATTCCTAAACTAGAGACCTTGTCTCACACAAGATGATAGACACATCCCCTGTATATCATTTTTCTTGCTCTAAGGTATGAATTTAACAGACTCTTAAGTGCTGTAGTACTACCCCTCTATTCAAGGACTGGTTTATTTAGAAACTGCAAAGGAACAATTTTGTTTTCTACCATCGACTAAGGCATACCGTGAATGGTGCCAATCCATGTCAAAAATGACGTCGAAATCTGTAATCACTAATTTTACTGAGTTTGCTGAAGTGACTTTCTGAGATATCATAACCGGATAGTTCCTGTATACCCTCCGGGCTATGATAGACTGACCTACTAGGGTATATACTAAGAATGGTTCTGTTAAGACTTCTAGTTTGACTTTAAAGTTGACTTCTATGTAAGGAGTTACGAAAGACAGATAAGCTCCTGGATTTAATAAGGCATAAACATGTAAATAGAAGATCTGTAACATACCAGTGACCACATCAGGAGGACTTTCTTGATTTTTACTGGACTGAGGTGCATAGAGTCTTGTTTGGCATTGCCCACTGGTGGCACTAGAAGTGGCACTCTGCTGATTTGGGCGACTGACTGAGCTGTAGGATGGTTGGACTGACCCTGTTGGTGCAAATCCTTCCCCTCTGAGCCAATAATCTACACTTCCATATCTTGTGGCCTAACTTACCACATCTAAAACATACATAACTACCTTCTCTACACACTCCTTTATGGTTCTTACCACATTCTCTACAAAGCGGATGGGTACGACCAGTGCTCACACTACCAGGGTTTTGGAGCATGGCGCCCAATCCAGACAATTATTTCTGGACTTTTGTACTTGCGCCCTGACTGATAGCGGAATTGGGGATGAGAATCTCTGATGAAACTGGGAGCGGTTACTACCCCCTGATCTTGGTTTAGAATTATTTATTCTAGCCCTCTTATTCTTTCTACGCTCCTCTCCCTCACTGTGCTGAGTGCAAGTCAAAAGCCTAGATAGGACAACAGTCTGTAAATTATTCTAAGAAACTACTGAATAAGCTAAGGTAGTGAAAGTATTTATAAATTCAGCGTGAGAGACATGCTCACATAAGGGATCTTCCTGAGTAGGCGGAAGAGCTGACTAGTTTTCATTAATTCTTCCATTAGCTTCTCTGGGAGGCATTCCCTTGAAGAATAAGGTAGAGATGAATTAGACTGAGTATTTAACTTGAGCTCATGCTCACTCGCACGACTTGAATATTTAAAGAAGGAAAACTTTCCCTAAAATATCTCATAGCCTCCTATCCATAAGTGTGGTGCGCTACACACCCATGCACAAGACTCTATTAGATGGGGTTTTTAGACTTCTTAGGACACTTTGAACCTTAGGCTCTAATACAAGGTTTGTAACGCCCCAATTCTATACCTCGGACTCTACACGATGCTTATGATCTCGAAAGACCATAAGTTAACCCATGATTGATATCTGTCGTGATCACTTAATAAACATACTGTAATAAATATGGAAAATAGGCTGAAATGCCATAAGGTTCAAAATCTGTAAATACTAATAAAGTGTATCAACTGAAATAACAATCTATAAAACTGAATACTATCTGAAAAGTAGTATGAAAAGCCTTTAACTGAATTTTATGAAGGTGGAGTTGAAGGGACAGTCCCCTAACTAACTGTATCTATTGAAATATCGAGTCTACTATAAAGAATGGAATAAAAAAATATCATCTATAGATGAGAACTCACTACTAAATCTGACTCGCTGGATGAATTAGGATCTATTTATGCGCGATCGAGAACCTGAGAATCTGAACCTATTATATAAGACATTATAGCACAAAGGGAGAGTATTCATCAGTACGTGGAATGTACTGGTATGCTAGATGAGGTAAGGCTGGATGCAAGGGTTCAAATGCATGAACAAAAACATACTGAATGATACAGAATAACTGAACATGAGGCTACATGGATAATTGAAACTCCTATAAATATTGAGCATGCAATACATTGCATATACATATATTGTAACTAAACTTTTCTGCAGCTAATTACTGAGTTCTGATACTGAGTAATGGATAATCTGAGATTACTAATACTGATTGAGTGTATCTGAATGTCTTGATTCAGTAAAACTAAACTGAGATCTATTTTGAAAACTAAAACTAAGAATGTAGGATGTAAACATCTAACCGAGATGCCCCTTTTCTAAATAGATTAGGGGTCAAACCTGTAACCTCAGTTGGAAGGGTGTCAGTACCATGCCACGGGTAAAGACACTGAAGAGTCACCCTCTATTGGAAGTCACCTACAATGAGAATGGTGGTACCCTCTAGTGGCAGGTAAATAAACTTATTAATCCTCGACTGACAGGTTGATGTCTCAACCTATGTTGGTTACGTAGTTTTGGAATTCAAGGATTGCCTCTAAGGATAACACCCTCTACTAGAAGGTGAGTTCCCATCCTTGAATTCACTCGGTGATGAATCCTACTCCTAACTGAAAGACACTAAACTCAGCATACTGAAGTGGAATGGACTGAGACTGAGTTTACTGAGTTTTCCAGAGTTTCGTAACTGACTGAGTTCTACTGAGTTTTGTAACTGATTGAGAGTACTACTAATCATGACATGACCGATACTATTCTGTAACTGACACTTGATCTAGGTAAACGTCTAATTTATCAGGTATTAAATACCCCCAGGACTCAATAGCATAAAAAGTAAAGCATAACAAAATCTTGAAAACATAATAATGGCTACTTGATCACAATCCACTCATTGGGATATTTTAGCAAACACTTTTAATGGATTTACTCATATATGAATGGAGAATACATGTTTTCATGTTATAATGGCACCATTTTATTCACATAGGCATTTTTTCAAACACATGGGGAGCATTCTTAGATCATACAATAATCAACACATATAGTTATAATGGATACATAAATCACTTGAAAATTGAAAGGTTTATCATGAAGATCATGTGATTCAACACATAAAATGATTACTTTCATAAAATCTTGTAATTCCATCATGAACTAAAACCCAACTATAACATGAACATGAATTCAATTTAATTCAAGCATGGAAGTTCATAATTCAGCTAGCTTGTAGTTTGAAAATGGATTTATGGACTATATGGGTGAAAGGAACCCATAGATGAACACCTAAGATACCTTGGAAATTTAATTCTTGAAGGTGCTTCAAGAAATTCTTGAGTTTTTACCTTGATTCTTGAAGCTAGGTTTTGTTAATTAAGAAAGAGAGCTTGTTGATTTGGGGAAAAGTTAATAAACAAATGGTTTAAAATGTTTTTAGGGCTTTAATCTCACACCTGGGCGGAATAAAATCATGGAAAAAGACTAATTTTACCCTGGATGAAACATTTATTCTTCGCCAAAATTTTCTGATTTGGGCCCATGGCGCGATATGCCATGATCGCGTTGGGCCACTGGAAATTGCCAATTGGGAATGTTTCTGGTGGCATGATGTAGTGGTATCACATTACCACCTTTGATGCAACCTGGAAGTTCACCGCGACGCGGTGGGATCTTGTTGGCACTCTTAAAATTGACAAATGTAAAAATAAGCTATGGCGCGATGCGCCGGTATCGCGGTACCTCATTAGAAACTGACAATTTCCATTTTGACATACTCTGCAATGTGCTACTGGCCTGAATGAAGGTGTTTAATGACTGAAATTTAAAATAGCCATAACTTGTTACCCGGTTATCGAATTTAGGCAAATTTTATATCATTGGAAAGCTAATTACGTTTCCTATGCAATGGCATAATCTAAATTAAAAAAATACTGAGTATTTCAAAAATTTTATATTGGATAACTCATGGACTGAGAGTTAATCTTAAGCTAAGGAAATATGGGGTATTACAATATCTCCCCCTTGGGAACATTCATCCTCGAATGAGACTGATTAAGCTGAGACACTGATAGACTGAGTTTACATACTGAACATGTATATATGATGCATGAATACATGATTTAACTACAAAAAAACTGAGATCTTACACTGAACATGTATATTTTATGCATGGAATACATGAGTGAAACTACTGATAAGTTGGGTTTTCATACTGAACATATATATCTGATGCATGAGTACATGACTGAATATGCAACGGTAATGGATACCAAGTTTATAAGTATATCTGAGTATGGAATTGAGTTAATCTAAGGGAGGTTGTTACCTCAAGCTGAGAATACTGATGACCCTGAGATCCTTTACTAAACATACATGAATGGGAATATGAGAATATAACTGATTCTGAAATGTGATACATGAACTGAATATTATGAACTGTACTAATTTCCTTGAATACATGCCATGACATAGAAATGGTCATACGAAAGAGATTGGAACGAGAGATTCAATTTATGATTTCCCTCTACCCCAAACTGGATTCGTTACGTGAAGAGAAACTGGGAGGTTTAGGACATAAAATCTCGGGGGCTATAGTGCATCTCCCCCTTGGGACATTATGTCCCTCAAAGAATGCTGACTTGGCTGAGATACTGAGGAGAAGTTGATAATGCATGGGGAAACTACGTACTAAATCATGATTGAATACCTGGGATCTAAAACTAAGGCATGACATATGAACCGAGATAAACTCGCAACTACCGGGTTGCTCTATCTTTCATCTCTAATTTTATTAAGTTTGCTGAAGTGACTTTCTAAGATATCATAATCGGATAGATCCTGTATACCCGCCGGGCTATGATAGATTGACCTACTGGGTAGAGACAGAGAATGGTTCTATTAAGACTTCTGGTTTGACTTTAAAGTTGACTTCTATGTAAGGAGTTATGAAAGATAGAGAAGCTCCTGGATCTAATAAGGCATAAACATGTAAATGAAAGATCTGTAATGTACTAGACACCACACCATGAGGAATTTCCCAATCTTTCCTGGACTGAGGTGCATAGAGTTTGTTTGGGAATTACCCACTGGTGGTACTGGAAGTAGAACCCTGCTAAATTGGGCGATCGAACTAAGCTGAAGAATGGTTACACTGACCCTGGTGGCGCAAATCCCTTCCCCTCTGAGCCAATACTCTACACTCCCGTATCCTGTGGCCTAGCTTACCAAATCTAAAATATACATCACTACCAGCTCTATACACTCCTTTATGGTTCTTACCATATTCTCTGGAAAGAAGATAGGTACGACCACTGCTCATACTACCCTGGGTTTTGGAGCCTAGCGCCCCATCTCGATGGTTATTTTTGGACTTTGGTACTAGCGCCCTAACTGATAACAGAACTGGGGCTAAGAATCTTTGACGAAACTGGGAGCGGTCACTACCCCCTGATCTTGTCTTAGAATTATTTGTTCCAGTCCTCTTATTCATCCTATGCTCCTCTCCCTCACTGTGCTGAGTGCAAGTCAAAAACCTAGATAGGATAACAGTCTACAACTTGTTCAGAGCAATTACTGAATAAGATAAGGTAGTGAAATCAAATCTAAATTCAGTGTGAGAGACATGCTCATGCAGGGGATCTGCCTAAGTGGGCGGAGGAGCTGACTGGTTTTCATTACTTTTTGCATTAACTTCTCTAGGAGGTATGTCCTAGAAGCATAAGGAAGAGATAAATTATACTGACAATTTAACTTGAGCTCATACTCACTCGCACGACATAAATACTGAAAGAAGGGAAACTTTTCCTAAAATATCTCATAGCCTCCTGTCCATAAGTGTGGCGCGCTACACACCCATGCATAAGACTCTACTAGATGCAACTTTCAGACTTCCTAGGACACTGTTAAACCTTAGGCTCTGGTACCAAGTTTGTAACACCCCGATTCTGTACCCCGGATGCTACCCGATGCTTATGATCCCAAAGGGCCACAAGCTAACTCATGACTAATATCTGCTGTGAGCACTAAATAAACATACTGTAATAAATGCAAAAAATAGGCTAAAATGCCATAAGGTTCAAAATCAATAAATACTAATAAAGTGTATCAACTGAAATAGCAATCTGTAAAATTGATGTCTGAAAACTAGTCTAAAAAGCCTCTAACTGAATTGTCTGATGGTGGAGTTAATAGGACAATTATCTAACTAACTCTATCTACTGAAATACTGATTTTACTGTTAAGAATGGAATAAAATAATATCCTCAATAGATGAGGACTCACTACTAAATCTAATTCACTGGCTGAATCTGGATCTATCTATGCGCGGTCAGGAACCTGAGCGTCAGAACCTATGATATAAGACATCATAGCACAAAGAGAGAGTATGCGTCAGTACGTGGAATGTACTGTTATTCTAGATGAGGTAAGGCTGGATGCAAGGGTTCATATGCATAAATAATAACTGACTAAATGATACAGAGTAACTGAACATGAGAGTACATGGATAACTGAAACTGCTAGAAATATTGAGCATGCAATATCGTGCATATACATATACTGTAACTTAGATTTTGTAAAGATAAGTACTGAGTTCTGATACTGAGTAACGAATAATTTGAGATTACTGATTGATTATATATGATAGTCCTTATTTTGTAGAATTGAGCTAACCTCTATTTTAAAGACTAAAACTGAGACTGTGGGAGGTAATCATCTAACCGATATACCCCTTTTCTGAATAGATTTGGGCTCCAACCTGTAACCCCAGTTGGAAGGGTGTCAGTATCGTGTCACGGGTATAGACATAAAAAAGTCACCCTCTAGTGGCAGGTTCCCTAAATGAGAATGGTGGCACCCTCTACTGGAAGGTAAAATAACTCATCAACCCTCGACTGGCAGGTTGATGTCTCAACCTATGCTGGATACATAGTTCTGGAATGCAAGGATTGCTTCTAAGGATCACACACTCTACTGGCAGGAGATCCCCCATCCTTGGGTTCACTCGATGCTGAATCCTACTCCCAACTGAAAGACACTGAACTAAGCATACTTAACTAGACAGGACTGAGACTGAGTTTGCTGAGTTTTCCTGAGTTCTATAACTGACTGAGTTCTACTGAGTTTTGTAACTGACTGAGAGTACTACTGACCATGACATGACCGATACTATTCTGTAACTGACATTGGCTCTAAGTAAACAACTAAATTGTTGGGTATTAAATACCCCCAGGACTCGATAACATGAAAAGTAAAACATAGCATAATCTTGAAAACATAATAATGGCTACTTGATCACAATCCACTCATTGGGACATTTTAGAAAACTCTTGTAATGCATTTACTCATACATGAATGGAGAATACATGTTTTCATGTTATAATGGCACTATTTCATTCACATAGGCATTTTATCAAACACATGGAGAGCATCCTTAGATCATACAATAATCAACACATATAGTTATAATGGCTACATAAATCACTTTCAAATTGAAGGGTTTATCATGAAGATCATATAATTCAACACATAAAATGATTAATTTCATAAAAGCTTGCAATTCAATCATGAACTAAAACCCAACTATAACATGAACATGAATTCAATTTAATTCAAGAATGGAAGTTCATAATTCAGTAATCTTGTAGTTTGAAAATGGATTCGTGGACTCTATAGGTGAAAGGAACCCATAGATGAACACCTAACATACCTTGGAAAGTTAATTCTTGAAGGTGCTTGAACAAATTCTTGAGTTTTGACCTTGATTCTTGAAGCTAGGGTTTTGTTAATTAAGAAAGAGAGCTTGTTGATTTGGGGAAAAGTTAATAAACAAATGGTTTAAAATGTTTTTAGGGATTAAATATCACACCTGTGCGGAATAAAATCATGGGAAAAAACTAATTTAACCCTGGACGAAACATTTTTTATTTGTCAAAATTTTCTGATTTGGGCCCTTGGTGCGATGCGCCATGATCGTGTTAGGCCACTGGGAATGTGACTGGTGGCGTGATACAGTGTTATCACGTTGCGACCTGGATGTTCACCGTGATGCGGTGGGATCACGTTATTATATTGGAAATTGACAAATGTGAAAATAAGCTATGGCGCGATGTGCCAGTATTGCGGTACCTTATTGAAAACTGACAATTGCCATTTTGACATACTCCGCGATGCACTACTGGCCTGAATGATGGTGTTTAATGACTAAAACTTAAAATTTCCATAACTTCTTACCCGATTATCGGATTTAGGGAAATTTTATTTCGTTGGAAAGCTAATTCAATTTCCTATGCAATGACAAGATCTAAACTGAAAAATATTGTAATACAAAAAATTTATATTGGATAACCCATGGACTGAGAGTTAATCTTAAGAAAAGAAAATATGGGGTATTACAATTGGACCCATATTTGATTAGAGATTGTACTATTTATTCCTTGAATAAAGACATGGATATAGCAAGAATACAAACTTTTACACAAAAAATGGAGGATCAATGGCAAAGAAGGACACAAGAGCTGGGAAGAGAGCACTCTAAGAGGGGAAGATCTATGGGACAATTTTCTCTATCTCAAAGTGAATTCAAGCCTCGATTTTTTAATAGTCCCCATAGACCATCACCTTCCTACTCTACATCAGGTGATCTTCCTCAATTCCTGGGGTTTAAGGAAAATCAATTTGGGCAAAAAAGTGAGAGTCAAGGTTCACAAGTAGGGGGATATCGAGAGCAAGGAGGTGCAAGCCAATCAAAACCTCCTAGACAAATTTGTAAGTAATGTGGAAGAAATAATTTAGGTATCTGTTGGTTTGGGACAACTTCTTGTTATTGGTGTGGCACACCAAGACACATAATGAGAGATTGCCCAAAAAGAGGCATGGCTAATATGGCATAAACTACTGGATCTACTGTTGCATCATCATCCTCGGTTCCTTATTTTGGTAGGGGTCAGTAGATTCTTACTGATCATGATAGGGGTATTAAGGGAGCTGGTTCTAGTGGTGTTCAAAAGCGTACATATACTCTAGTGGGTCGATAAAATTTGGAGGCTTCTCCTGACATGGTTACAGGTACATTGTCTATCTTTTCACATAAGGTATATGTATTAATTGACACAGGCTCTACATTATCATATCACTCAAATAATTGTTTGAAATTTCAAAAGAACACCAGAACCACTAGCTAAGACATTTGAAGTGTGTACATCAATTGGCAAATCTATTATATCTAGAAGAGTTTATCGTAATTGAATAGTAACTGTTTGTAATCGTGATACATTGGCTAACCTTCTAGATCTTGAAATGGTAGATTTTGATGTTATAATAGGTATGGATTGGTTGTCTTCTTGTTATATCACAGTGGATAAGTGCAAGGCGGTCGTCATCAATATATTTACCCAACTTCGGAGTCGGGGTCGAATCCACAGGGAACAATGGGAGTGTCGATTAAACTAGTTCAAAACTATAGCTACAAGTTAAATTCAAATAAATAATAAGAAAAGACAAAATAGGGGTTTTTATCAATCAAACAAATTTTAACGTTTCAACTTATTTTAGAACTCAAAACTTAGATTTCAATATTTCGAATCAATGATGTAGAGAAACTAGGGTTGTGATCACTATGACTATTAATCTCCATTGAATAATAACTGTTCATGATTCTCGTGATAGGTGGGAACAATAGATTATCACTGCCGATGATACTATCTGACTTATCTCTCGACCTCACTAGACAATTTATTATCTAATTCTCTCAAACTTAGATAACATATCTTTTTACAACCGGATGTTATCGCAGGTAGATTGATCCAGTTACGACATCAATCATTAAACAGAAGGTTGGTAGCTTCCAAGTCCCTGTTGATAATTCACGACCTCTAGTCTATTTCTCCATTAGAAAAAAAATAAAACCTAAGGCATAACCTAATGTTTGTAACCAATAGATTCAAGTTAAAACAATAGAATTTCAAGACGTTCCCACAATCACTCAAACCCTAATCCAACTATTAAATCAATGAAATAATAATCATAGATCCCACAACCCTAGTTGTGGGTTTTAGTTGCTCATAAGATAGAAAGAGATAACAAAGATTAAATTCATAACTTAAAGCAAGTGAACTTACAAAAGATGAAATTCAAAGTTGTTTATCCTTCAAGTACAATAAGAATTTCCCACAACTAAATCAAAGGATGGAAAATTGAATTCTAAGTTAAGAGAGTAAAAAACAAGTGAACTCCCCTTTACTAAGTTACAAGATGTCAAAAGCTGCTTCCAAAGTTGTGAATGAAACCCTAAAAGATGCTATTTATACTAAAGCCTAATTAAGGTAATAAAATAACAAAATCATAGCCGGGCTCAGATTTAGGTGACGGCATATTGGTGTTGATCGTCAGGCTTCTGACGGCGTCTCAGATATGTCGTCATAAGTCGTTCCTTCTTAACCTCTTCTGCCTCACTCTGACGATGTCCTCCGATGGCTTACTAGAGGAGTGATGGCATGTAGAAAATATCGTCAGACCTTCAGCTTATTTCATCATGTTCTGTCCCACTTGACGACATCTTCTGACGGCTTACGACACTTGTGACGACATATTGAGAATATCGTCACCTTCATCCAGCAACTCTTCTTCACTGTTCTTCCTGAAGCCTTTTTATGGTAGCTTACCACATCTCTGACGGCTTGAAAGAAATGCCATCAGACTCATATCAGCTCACTTGTACTAGATTTTACTTATTTTGTTCATCTTTCCTATGTTTTCCTCCCATCCTTGCTACAACTACAATATCACAAGAAAATGATCAAAAACAACCAAAAATTGCTTAAGACTTCGCAATTATTTAGAGTTAAAAGCCTTAAATGTGTTAGCATCTTCTCACACATCAACACCCTCAACTTAAAATAATTGCTTGTCCTCAAGCAACTACATAACACCATACTACGATGCTTAACCAAGAGACACATAAGATACCTATCACAGTTGATTATCAAGTTTAGTTCAAAACTCATGCCACTCTCCACGTTCAATCCAATTGTGCATATCCATGAAGGTTAACAATGTGACCCAAAGGAATCAAGATATGGCATCAATTCAGCAACAAAAACCATACATGTACCAATATTACACTATCCAAACAAGTTAACAGCTAGCAATGCAACCGATGTGCCCTTACAACAAAGAAGTCCCTCCTCACTCATATATGAACTCAAGCATGTAAATACGGGGACGGTCAAGAGACACTCACTCTCATAAAGAAATTCCAATCAATACATGTCAAATACCATATGCTTGCCCTTATTTTCATTACCAAGGTATCCAGATAGGTAAGTTAGGATCACTATAGGTCTTTTCTTTGGCTTGTAATGTAGGATAAAGGATGGTATGATATTCAATGGCATTTAGAGTTAGTAAGCCTCCTTGGCACTACCTTAACTTTTGGGGTTCACTTATTAACCTTTTTCTTTTTTTTCTTCTTTTCTTGATCACACATTATTCAGGATGGATGTGGTTTTTCTTTTTCATTCTTTTTCTTTTCTTATTCTTCTTCCACACCACCTAGATTTTTAGTATTTTTCACTTATTCTTTTTCTTTTATTCTACCTTTCTTCATACTCAGTTTACATCATGCACCCCTATGATAGCCACCCTCAACTTAGGTTGTTTACCTAAGTCTAGGTGCACAGTGTTCAAGGAGGACCAGGGCCAAAACAGGGTCATTCTAATCTAAACAGGAAGGTGATAGGTGTCATAGAAAGAAATGGTCAATTCAGGCTCAAAATAGGGATCAAGAGATATCATGCATACAGGGAAGGTCATTTAGGCAAAAAGTAACTTAAAAATCAAAACGGCCTATGATCCTTTCCTAACCCCTATCTTTTAACCAAGGTAGGACTAACTGGGCAAGTTCTGGATTTAACACACAAAGGGAACTAAGTAGTATCTCACACACACATGGCACAAAGGTGCATCACAAGTTACTACCTATCCGGTTCATGCGATTGTTTAGCAGTGGATATCATGTCACTAGTACTAATGCCATAACAAGATGCACAACGGTCACACATAACTTTATATCACATAGTTATAAAATAGACCAATGGAGAGGTGTTTATCTGTCTCAAAATCAACAAAAATATGTCAACTCCTCTAGATACTTATTTTTCTCCAGTTAACCACAACACATCACAAAACAAACACAGTACGACTAAACATGCCGGCTCTACTAGGAACAAGACTCCAAGGAAAAGAGGCACGGCAACAAAAATCCCAGGAGGACATCAACACCCACAAGTAGCTCCACCCTCAACTTAATATCATGCATTGTTCCCAACACGTCAAATCAAAACAAGAGAGTTAGAAATATACCTATGGTACCATGGGTGCAAAGATTTGATGTCAATCACATAATACAAATACAAACAACAAATTACCTTGGGTTGCCTCCCAAGAAGCGCCTAGTTTAACGTCGCGGCACGACCCAACTTAGCTTTTCCCTCCACCTTGAGGATATGAATTTCACCTCCAACTTAGAGTCCATCTTCTTGCCTCGCTCATAGGGAGGTGGTACAAAGATTAATAATCCGATTAATGAATGATGCATGGTAAACAAATAAACCTTAAAGTGAGGTGTGTTTTTATGTTGTTTATCAAGTGTAAAATAAAGAATATAGGATTATTGTTCCTTATATTCACAGTCTTCCACTAGTTTAGATGATTCCACAGACAAGATATCATCTAAACATAATGTGGAAAAATGCTTCGAGTGTGGCCCAACAAATTCTACTTCAAAATTTACACTATCCTCTACGCACTCACTTTTATTCATCTTCTCAACATTTTTCTTTGAATTGGGCTAGAGTCTTCATAAAAGATTGACTTGGCTTCTTCTTTTGCCTCTAGCACCATTCTCTCAATCTTGGTATCATCCCTCATGGTTGGCTCGGTTGGTTGGAAAATATCTAAGGGTTGATCAACATCAAGCTGATCATCATTATAGGAATCTTGCTCTTCATCGTCACACTCTTCCATTATTTTAAATGATTCCACAGACAAGATATTATCTAAACATAATATAGAAAAGTGTTTTGGATGATTGACCTCGATATCCATCTCTTCTATCATTTCTCTTTCCTCATTAAATGCCCAAATGTCTTGACGTATGTCACATATGGTATCATTTGTTGTGTCTATATGATCCAACATTAGTTGAAGCCTAGCTTCAATGTCACTCTTTCCAGTGCTTCGTTCTTTTTTTTCTTGACCATAAGACCTGTCATACTCATAAGAAGAACTAGAACCTGGGTTATCACAATAGGGGGAAGGGGCATTTGGGCAATCACTCCAATGTCCATCTTGACCACCACATAAAGAACAATTATACTCCCGGTAGGATGGAGATGGTGCACACATCTCTCTCCGAGGAGCATATCTATAATCTTACCAAAAGTGGGGTCCATCACAATATGGACATGGATCATCCAGATAAGATTTTCAACTATCAAACTTACATTCATTCTATGATGCCATAGTAAGAAATAAACAAAAATAAAGAAAATCCACCTAACACAAGAACAAAGGAAATCACAACAAATATTTACAAGTTTGAATTCAAGTAAGTAAGCTAAAATTCCAAACTAACTCAATACGCCAAATTTCTCCCTGGCAACGGTGCCATTTTTGATAACGCTCACCTTACACCTCAAATAAGTGCAAGGCGGTCGTCATCAATATATTTACCCAACTTCGGAGTCGGGGTCAAATCCACAGGGAACAATGTGAGTGGTGATTAAACTAGTTCGAAACTATATCTACAAGTTAAATTCAAATAAATAATAAGAAAATACGAAATAGGAGTTTTTATCAATCAAACAAATTTTAACGTTTCAACTTATTTTAGAACTCAAAACTTAGATTTCAATATTTTGAATCAATGATATAGAGAAACTAGGGTTGTGATAACTATGACTATTAATCTCCATTGAATAATAACTGTTCATGATTCTCGTGATAGGTGCGAACAACAGATTATCCCTGCCGATGATACTATCTGACTTATCCTTGCTATAGATTGTTCATCTTTCCTATGTTTTTCTCCCATCCTTGCTACAACTATAATATCACAAGAAAATGATAAAAAACAACCAAAAGTTGCTTAAGACTTCGCAATTATTTAGAGTTAAAAGCCTCAAATGTGTTAGCATCTGCTCACACATCATTAAGGGAGCTGGTTCTAGTGTTGTTCAAAAACGTACATATGATCTAGCGGGTCAACAAAATTTGGAGGCTTCTCCTGACATGGTTACAGGTACATTGTCTATCTTTTCACATAAGGTATATGTATTAATTGAAACAGGCTCTACATTATCATATATCACTCCAGTAATTGTTTGAAAGTTTAAAAAAACACCAGAACCACTAGCTAAGCCATTTGAAGTGTGTACATCAATTGGAAAATCTATTACAGCTAGAAGGGTTTATCGTAATTGTTTGTAATCATGATACATTGGATGACCTTCTAGAGCTTGAAATGGTAGATTTTGATGTTATAATAGTTATGGATTGGTTGTCTTCTTGTTATGTCACAGTGGATTGTCAAACCAAGAGGGTGTATTTCTATTTTCCAAAGGAAACAATCCTTGAGTGGAGGGGTAATATTGGGGCACCAAGGGGTAAGTTTATTTCTTATATTAAGGCAAAGAAGATAATGTCCAAAGGATACATATGTCATCTAGTAAGGGTGAAAGATATAGTAGCAGAGTTACCGACTCTTCAATCCATCTTAGTGGTAAATGAATTTCTTGATGTATTTCCTAAAGAACCTCTAGGTTTACCTCCAGAAAGAGAAGTAGAGTTTGGTATTGATATGATCCTAGGTACTCAACCGATTTATATTCCCCCGTATAGAATGGCCTCTGCAGAATTACATGAATTGAAGGAACAATTAAGAGATTTATTGGAAAAAGGTTTCATAAGGCCTAGTATATCTCCTTAGGGTGCACTTGTGTTATTTGTATGTAAGAAAGATGGCATGTTGGGAATGTGTATTGATTACCGACAATTGAATAAGGTGAAAACTAAGAACAAATACCCCCTTCCTAGAATTGATGATTTGTTTGATTAGTTATAAGGTGCTAAGTGCTTCTCAAAGATCGACTTGAGGTCAGGTTATCACCAACTGAGAGTGAAGGAGAAAGATATGCCTAAAATGACTTTTTGAACGCGATATGGTCATTTTGAGTTTTTAGTTATGTCATTTAGGCTAACTAATGCACCAACAACTTTCATGGATTTGATGAATAGAGTGTTTAAGACATTCTTGGATGTATTTGTTATCATATTTATTGATGATATTCTGGTGTATTCAAGATTAGAGGAAGACCATGGTAATAATTTGTGATAGGTGTTACAAATCCTTTATGATCGTAATCTATATGCGAAGTTTTCCAAATGTGAGTTTTGGTTAAAATCAACAATATTCTTGGGTCATATTGTATCTAATGAAGGAATAAGAGTTGATTTTCAAATGATAGAGGTAGGGAAGAACTGTCCCATACCCACAACGCCTACGGAGGTTCGTAGTTTCCTAGGCTTGGCAGGTTATTATAGAAGGTTTGTTGAGGGGTTTTCTTCTATTTCTGCACCTTTAACAAAGCTAACACACAAAGGAGCCAAGTTTCAATGGAATGAAACTTGTGAAAGAAGTTTTCAAGATTTGAAGAATAAGTTGACTTCTACATCCAAATTGGTACTTTTGGAAGGCACAAAAGTATATGCGGTATATTGTGATGCTTCAAGAGTTGGCTTAGGATGTGTTTTTATGTAACATGGTAAAGTAATAGCTTACACCTTAAGATAGTTGCGGCCACATGAGAAGAATTATCCAACACATGATCTTGAGTTAGCAGTAGTTGTATTTGCTTTAAAAATATGGCTCCACTACTTGTATGGGGTTCATGTTGATATATATACCAACCATAAGAGTTTTCAATACCTATTTAACCAGAGGGACCTAAATTTACGATAGCGAAAGTGGCTTGATCTGTTAAAAGACTATAATGTTGATATCTTATATCATCCAGGAAAAGCAAATGTTGTAGCCGATGTGCAAAGTCATAAGACGATGACAAATAATTATAGGCAGCCCAAAGAAAGTCAAGGGATAACTAAAGATCTACATCAATTAGCTATCTTAGGGGTTCGCCTTCTTGAATCTTCAGACAAAGGCGTTATTGTGAAAAATGTAGCAGAATCCTCATTAGTAGCTGAAGTTAAAAAGAATCAATACATAGATCCTATTATTTTATAGCTTAAGGAGAATGTACAACAAGGTATGCCAAAGGCATTTAAGCTTACAGAAGAAGGAATACTTTGGTGCTAAAACAATTATGTGTACCTAACGTAGATGAGATACGAAAGCAGATTATGACAAAGGCACATCATTCAAGATATTCTATCCATCCTGGTTCAACTAAAATGTATCATGACTTGAAAGAGGTGTATGGGTGGGGTGACAAGTCCAAATTATCAACAAGTCAAAGTGGAGCACCAAAAGCCAGGAGGCTATATGCAGCTTATGGAGCTCCTAACTTGGAAGTGGGATATGGTCAACATGGATTTCATCACTGGTTTACCTCGCTCATTTTGAATGTTCGATTCTATATGGGTAATATTTGATAGACTCACCAAATCAGCACACTTCCTACTATTTAAGGCCACGTACACGGTTGAAGAGTATGCAAAATTATATATTAAAGAGATAGTTCGGCTACATGGAGTCCCAATCTCTATTATATATTATAGGGGAACTCAATTTACTGCACATTTTTGGAGGTCATTCTAGAAGAGTTTGGGAACACAAGTAAGTTTAAGCACAACTTTTCACCCCCAAACAGATGGCCATGCGGAACGTACAATCCAAACCCTAGAGGATATGTTGCGTGCTTATGTATTGGATTTCAAAGGTAGTTGGGATGATAATTTTCCACTAATTTAGTTTGCATACAATAATAGTTATCACTCGAGTATCAAAATGATGCCTTATGAAGCTTTATATGAAAGAAAGTGTAGATCACAATTTAGGTGGTTTGAAGTGGGTGAAACTACCTTATTTGGGCCAGATCTTGTTCATCAAGATATAGAAAAAGTTAAGGTGATACGACAACGGTTAGAAATAGCTCAAAGCCGACATAAATCATATGCAGATATTAGAAGAAGAGGGTTAGAGTTTGCTATAGGAGATTGGGTTTTCTTGAAGGTATCTTCTTTAAAAAGGGTAATGAGGTTTGGTAAAAAGGGAAAACTAAGTCCCCTCTATATAGGGCCATATAAAATTATTCAAGGATTTGGCCAAGTGGCATATGAGTTAGACCTACCCCAAAAGCTTTCAATGGTAAATCTGGTGTTTCATATCTCAATGCTCCACAAGTGGATAGGAGATCCATCTCATATTACTCCTACTAAAGATGTGCAGATTATAGAAGAACTCATCTTTAAAGAAGTGCCTATTGCTATAGTCGATCAACAAGTTAAGAAGTTAAGAAATAAAGAAGTAGATTCAGTAAAAGTGCTTTGAAGGAGCTCGCAAGTAGAAGAAATCACATGGGAAGCCAAAGAAGCAATAAATTCAAAGTACCGTCATTTATTCGAATCCAAAGAGAAATTCCAAGGATGCTGATTTGGGGCATAAACAAGTAAGTATAAATACACAAGTGTTATGTGGATTGTACGAGTTTAAACTTAGTCTTATATTTGTTTAGGATAGCTAGTTATGATAGCATTCGAGGACGAATGTTTCTAAGAGGGGGGAGGATGTAACACCCTATATTTCGTGTGTACTAGTTCTACTCATGTGTCACTTGATATAGAATTATGAGATAGGTAATGGGCTCGGGTATTCTATGTGATTAGTGACGGTAAGATAGGTTTGAAGGAATTCCTACATATATTGAAATGGGGGTACGATTAAGTTACCAACGGTGAGATATCTAAACTTGGGCCCTTAAGTAGGTATTTGGATCTAAAGGATGAAGTGACCAACTGTACATAAGTTTTAAGTCTAACTATAAGTATTTTGATCTTAAAATGGAATAAAATATTAAGGTGCTTGCTTGACTTATTTAAGCTAGTAGGTGAGTCACCTACTTTGACCTTTTGACCAACCTAATAACTAAGGAGGTGAATCACCTATTAAGTCTCCCTTGACCAGTTTATTGGGCCAAGTACACTACACCTACTTGATTTAATTTTGGGCCAATTTGAAGGAGAGAAAGAGAGGAGAATGGGCAGCCAAGGCCCAATAGTATTAGATCCACAAAGTCCCAATATAATGGGCAAGTAGGTGCATCACCTAATTGACAAATTATGTCCCAAAAATAGCCAAGAAAGTCATCCAAAAGCAAATCCATTTAAAGGGGTTGAAACCAGCTTTTTTAGCTCATTTAAACTAGCCAAAAAAATAGCTTTCAAGATTTTCTCTCTTGTTCTCTCTTAGCTATGTAGCATCCCTATTATTCTACTAGGGTTCTTGGGATTTAAATTCCTTCCAATTTAAAGGTAAGTGAACAAATCATGAGAACATCTTAATAATACTAAGAGAACTATGTTCTCCATGATTAAACTATAAGTCATCCCTTTTTAAGTTTAGCAGTCCCATTATTCTTGATTATTAAGAGTTTTTTCTCTTCACTTTTGGTTTATGAGTAAAGTAATCAAGATATTGAGGAGATATACATTAAGGGAATAAACTACCACCGAAATTAAGGTATGGCTACTGTCTATTTTTACCTTTTTTTGATACATGTGTTGGTAGTGATCATATACATGTTGTTGTTAAGAACTCAAGGGATGGTGAGTTCAATGTTTGGTTTCTATATTGATATTTGGGGCTGTTTTGGAATGGTTTTATGTATATATGTTGGGGGCTACTTGGTTGATGTTTGGGAAAAGGTGTGAATAGTTTCCAATAAAAGGTAGAAGGAGGGTATAGTGGTACACAACCGAATTGAACATCGCATATGCTTACTTCCCATACCACTTGGTATACCATTTTGAGAGTACAATAGAGACCAAACTATTAAGGGGGATCTTATAAGAAGTTATATTGCATGTGAATGTAATTGGAGAAGAACGAGGCTGAAAGAACACCCTTGGATTAGTTAATTATGGGTTACTACCCGCCTACTATTTTGGTAAGTTTAAATGGCGTGAATGTGTTAATTAGTTGATAATACCAGTTTTATGCTATTGTAGAATAGTAATATAAAAGAAAGAAAATTAAGTAAGAGTGTGATCAGTTGTGTAGCAAGGTATGTATGTTTCCTCTGGCCTATACTCTTTGGCATGAAACTAACTCTTTTGTTACAAAGTAATCTTCCTATGAATTCTTCCTTTCAAATTATACATAAATGAAGCGTACAACCTCCAAGGTGTCTAACAACCTTATTCTAACTTGTTAGGTTTTTAAAGCACCTGAAGATGTGTTTGTTACTAGATTTGTCCATTTTCCCTTCTAAGTACTAGTATGATATTGATGTTTTAAGCAATAATCTTTATAAGTTGTTCTCTTAGTCAACATGACCTATGGTCTTAGTTAAGCTCCTATGTATTATATTCCTATTATTGTTGTATCCTACCTCATTGATAATACATCTAGTGCGTATTTGTATACCTTTTGCTACTGGTCTAAAGTTCCAAATCTAATACATGACCACCAAAATAACAACTTTAAAGCTGAAAAGAATGATCTGAAGTGATTCTATATATTCTTGGATGGTATCCTAGGGGTGGAAAAAACACCTATCATGGGTCGATCCCAATATTATGAGTGGTATACTAAGGGTAAAAGGAAAGACTAGCATGGGTAAATCCCAATTTATGTACTTATGAGGACCGTATTCCAAGGGTTAAAATGTCTATCCTCTTTGACCACTGATCAACTGGTGATTTAATCACGCCTTATAATTTTATAAAGTAAAAAGGAATAAAACAAAATAAAGGGTGTAATGTACATGATCCCATAAGTACAAGCAAAGTTGGTATTCTATCCTTATCTTTATAGTTATATATTGATAACTGATTTTGTTGAGCTCTTGTCGTATTTATAGTAACTTCATGCCGTACATACTCAGTATACTCTTTTTATTAATATCCCTTGAGGGGGGACACTATGTTTCATGCCACAGGTACAAGTACTCCAGTTAGTACACCACCCCAGTAGGAACACAGGATATCCAACAGCTATTGGTGAGCTCCAAGTTGATTCGAATCTTTTCGATCATAAGATCCTGCAATATGTATTCACCCAAAAGGATTTGAATCTCAGGTAAAGGAGGTGGCTTGAGTTGGTAAAAAACTACGACATGAGTCTCCATTACCACCCAAGTAAAGCTAATGTGGTTGCTTATGATCTTAGAAGGTTATCCATGGGGATTCTAGCTTATGTGGATGGGGATAAGAGGGAATTGGTGAAAGATATTCACCTTTTGGAAAATCTTGGAGTTTGTCTCTTGGACTTTGAGGATGAGGGTCTGTTTTTACAAAATATGGCGCAGTCCTCTCTTTGTACTGAAATAAAGAGTAAACAGGTATTGGATCCTATATTAATGAAATTTAGGAGAGATGTGGGTTAGAAAAAGGTTATAGCTTTTGAAATTGATGGTGATGGTATCTTGAGGTACCAAGGTAGATTATGTATTCCTGACATAGATGGGTTGTGTAAAAAGATCTTGGATGAGGATCATGAGTCGCACAGTATATGGTTCATCTTGGTTCAACAAAAATGTATCATGATCTTAAGGAGATTTATTCATGGAATAATATGAAAAGGGATGTGGCCAGTTTTGTGGCTAAATGCATGATGTGTCAACAAGCGAAGGTTGAGCACTTGATACCTAGAGGGTTGTATCAAGAAATTTAGTTATCTATATGGATGTAGGAAATAATTAATATGGACTTCATTACCATCCTTCCTTAATCTTAGAATTAGTTTGTCCGATTTGAGTTATCGTGGATAGGATGACTAAGTTTGCTCACGTCTTGTTTGAGAACTAATTTTTTGTAGAAGACTATGCAAAGTTATTCCTCTAGGATATTGTGAAGTTGCATGAGGCTCCTGTTTCTATCATGTCATATCATGGTACTCAGTTCTCATCGCACTTTTGGCATTCATTTTAGAGAGGTTTGGGAACTAAGGTGAGCCTTAGTACTTCTTTACACCCGCAGTTGGATGGGCAAGAAAAAAGGACTATTTAGACACTGGAAGATATACTTAAAGCTTGTGTGATTGACTATGATTGTATTTGGGTTGAACATTTGCCTCTTATGGAGTTTACGTATAATAATAGCTACCACTTTAGTATTGGTATGGCTCATTTTGAGGCATTGTATGGTAGGATGTATAGATCTCTTATTGGGTGATTTGAAGATGGCAATACTGAGATATTTTTCCCAAATTTGGTTCAAAAGGCGATGGAGAAGGTGACGGTGATTCGAGATAGACTTAAAGCTACCGAAGGTCGCCAAAAGTCCTACGCAGATATGAGACTAAGGGAGTTGGAGTTTAGTGTTGGTGATTGGGTGTTCCTAAATGTATCCCACATGAGGGAGTGATACGGTTTGGTAAGAAGGGGAAGCTCAGTCCGCGATATGTTGTTCCATACTTGGTGTTGAACAGGGTTGGTAATGTTGCCTATGAATTGGATTTGCCCACTAGTTTGAGTTTCATTCATCCGGTGTTTCATTTTTTGATATTGAAAAAGTGCGTGGGTGATCCTTCGATGGTTATCCTATAGAGGAGGTAGGTATTTTGGATTCCTTATCTTCTGAGGAAGTCCTGGTTGAAATCTTGGATCGGCAAGTTCATCGACTGCGAACAAAGGATGTGGTTTGGGTAAAGGTTCTTTGAAGGAACCAAAAGGTGGAGGAAGCTACGTGGGAAGCCGAAGAGGACATAAAGTCCAAGTATCCATTCTTGTTTTCCTCTCTGAATAATCATGCTTGAGGTATGTGTATTCCCCCTTAACATCTTTGTTTTCTGACTTTGATAAAGGAAAGAGTGATTTCCTTGGCATCTTTATTTTCTATCCTTTTTAAAGGTAAAAGTAGAGGTATATGGACTCAAATCGTGCTTGTAATTACCTTGACCCATCATTCGAGGATGAATGATCCAAGTGGAGGAGAATTGAAACACCCAGATTTTTTCCCTTGAAAAAAATAATTCTTGAGCTTTGAGCTCACTACCTCGGGTACGACTGGACCCTATGAGTTGTAGGGTATCATGATGAGTAGTTGGGATAAGTCATAATCAAATTAGTAAGTTTATGGCATGAATTTTCTCTGAGTATGAGTGGATCACTAAGAGCCAAAAGGATATGTTACTACTCGTTAGGTATAATCATAGGGTGTCCAGTGTAGACCCCAATTTAGGGTCTGTGTTGACTACGACTGGACCTTATGATTTGTAGGGTCCCATTACGATTCCTGTAGTTAAATCATAAGGTCAACAGTGTAGGGTGCCTTGGTGGTACTGCCTTGGTTACGACTCATGGTGACGAGTCATACAGAGTGGTTACAAGTCAATGGTTGACTCGATCCAAAAGCGACACTTTTCCAACTTTTAAGTTAAGGGCATTCTAGCCATTGCCCTTCTTACCCAAATTAAAAAACCACATCTTATAACCCCTTAGGGTATCATTAGCCCTTATAAACACATCAAGGTAACTTCTCAACACTCTCAAATTCCTCAAGGTCAAGAATACTTAAGGTTTTTAAGAGGTTGATCACTTAGGGCTTTCTAGGGTGATTTCTCTTCGTAGATCTTACTATTTTAGGCACGTTACTCTTCCCTCATTGTTAATTTATAAAAAACATGTGTTTTAAAGTATTGTTTCATGAGATGTTATATTGGTTTTGAAACAAAAGTTGGGGTTTTTGAATGTTTATGAATTGAATAACGTTTCTCATGGTTTATATATGATTTTCATGTTTTAAACATGGTTTTGAACTTGTGGGTGCATGGGTACGGTGTGGAATTGTGATTTTCCCAAACTTATGACTGTTGAAGTGGTTATGTCCCCAACCTCATAATGTGAAGTTGATTTTTACTTATGAGAAAGGTGGGAACTTTTAAAATTAAACTAGTCTTGAACTATTGCACGATATAAAGAGGTATTTGGAATACAATGGTATGATTTAGTGAACAAAGGGATTCGGTGTCCTGCACCTTGTATTAATGAACAAAGGGAGTTGTTTTACCCAAGTTAATGGAAAATATTTTGGCATGTTGTTGTTACCTTGCAAGTGTAGGTTGTATGACGATACCAATAATGTATGCCTTAATGTGGAATGTGGTTCAATGAATAGGAATGTGTGATACTTGTTTTAAATGGGCTCTAATAAGAGCTGTGTAGCTGAGTCAGGAAAGTGGATATCAAAGTGATTGAGACTGGAAACCACATTTGCCGACATGGGGGTCAAAGTAACTATGGAGGTTCGAGTCTCCCTTATTATTATTTCATAATTAGGGAGGTTTGAGTCCCCCACAAATCATTATATGATAGAGTTCTTAAGTCACCTTAGTATATGTTGGCATGTTCGAGTCCCCCATGTGCATATATATGAGATTATTCTCCGGTTCATGCGGCTACATGCACTAGGGACCGACCGGGGAGTGGGGTGAGAGCTGAGGTCCATATAGCCCGTGGGTACATGTTATGATGGTTGAGCTACACAATCCAGGCTAAGGTTTTGAAAAACATGTTAAGCCTTGTTCCTTATCCCGGCATGTGATGTATATATGCATTAGATTGTGTGCATTGGTTTGAATGATGTTAAACTATTGATTATGTCATTATGTTATCCTTATCCCCGAGTTTGATGCTAGCGTTCACCTTGATAACTGTCTTCAGATGCTATATCCTTACGTGATGTAGGAATCAGTCATACTTCTACTCCTCCTGCTCAGTGATTAGGATTTGGGATCATCTCGTGAGTTGACACTAAAGTGGTTACATTTCATACATCAGAAGTCTACATTTCATGTTTTGTTCCTCTTATGTCTTAGACTTATTTTTGGCTAATGTCGGGGGTCTTTCCCAACACTTTATAGGTATTTAAGTTTGGATCATTGTTTAGAAGGATTTATTTAGATTATAGTGGTTATTAGGTGGTGTCGGTCGGTTGTTTGGCCGGTCGTCGGTTGTCGCTTATAGATATGCATTACACTTTTCTTATGATATTGCACGCAATCTTGTTATATATTCAGAATTCATCCGTCATTGGTGTGTGTGGTGGTTGGTTCGGTTAGGTGTAGGGGATGATCTTTGGTCCATGTGGGACTTGAGATATCCAACCCGACCCGACCCTGGTTCGGGCCATGTCATGTTTTTTCATTTAGCATATGTGTTTTATTTCATTTATATCAGATCTACCTAAATCTAAGGTAATGTCTGTATTGTTTTATTTTATTTTGTATTTTTGTATGTAATGAATGAAAATATTCTATGTTTGGTCAGACTTTGACTTTATTTCTTATTTAATTTTTATTCTGTCTATTTTTTCTTAACATTTTGAGGGTTGGAGGTAGGTTTAAGCATTTGGCACAATTTTGAATCCCGTACCAATAACAAGAGTTTTGAGTTTTTCCAACAGATGGACCATCTGTTAAAATAGATTGGTTATCTGTTGGAAGAACCCAAAGAAGTGGCAAGAACTGTATTGTGTTCTTCCTGCAGATCTGTTGCAACAGATGTGCCATCTGTTGGAAGAACACACTATATTAGCAATGTTTTGAGTTTTTCCAACATATTATCCATCTGTTGCAATAGATTGGTCATCTACAGGTCGAACACAATCCAGATTGATGAACTGTATTATGTTCTTCTAGCAAATATCCATCTGTTACAACAGATAGGTAATCTACTGAAAATATTTTTGTTTTATCTTGTATTTAGTTGACCCGACCCGACCGAGGTGCTTGTCGTAGTGGGCGTCCTAGGTCTAACGGGACAGGAGACCACCCCCATTACCGAACCAACCTCCAGCGGCCTGCCCTGAGTTGGATGAAAATTGAGTATATAGCAAGAGAGTGTAATAGCTCACATGAAGACTTTGGGATAGGATCACAACCGTGACTGGCCCAAACGAGTCCAACCGCCTAACCGTACCGAGCCATTCCAAAGGCCATAAACCAGGCCCTAACCAAATAAGTTCCAAAACATAATATAATTAATCCCAAAATAAAATACGATGGAACAGTGAGAAATTATGTACAATGATGTCAGCCCACCAGCTTATTCCAATGCCAAGCCCGACACACTACAGTTCCCACCCATTCCAACCGATATCAGTACCACAAAGCTTCTAACAAAAGAGAAGTAAAAATCCGCTTGGGACATGCCCCAACCCATGGCCAAAATCAATATCCAAAATAAAATCAAAGTGTCTAGAAATATCCATAACATGAAATGGAGCCTTTCGAAAGGATGGAAGCTCACCACTTCAGTCCAAATGTTGATCCCCGAGTCAATCACTATGTCGGAGGAGTAGAATGGCCGGTTCCTGCATAGCGTAGGTATACAACCACCAGTAGATGGGTTAGCAAGTGAACACTAGCATGATCTTAGGATAAGGATAAAATAATGCCATTCATAAAGCCAAGTAAAACCATATATATGCACACAACCATACATACAAACACACACACACACACATATATATAACCATGTCGGGAAAGGGGACAAGGTTTAGCATGCTTTTAAAACCTTTACCTGGTCTGTGTAGCTTTGCCGTCCTAATCCACCCACGAGATATATGGGTTCAGCTTCCCCTACTGAAAGGGCCCCAGTGCGTGTAGCCGTATGATCAGGGAAGAAAACCTGGGATGACTAGTACATCCCCCAAAATATAGTGTGACATCATGCACACGGTCTCCATGACAAAACTTTCATCGGCAAATATGAGTTTCCAGTTTTTGTCCCCCTGGGACCTCCACCTTCCACAACTTTACTACACACCCCGTTAAAATTTCCCAAGTAAAACCATTACCAAGAAACCATTCAATCCATTTTCCATTTATAAACCAAGGCCATTTAGTGTTGGTATCGTCATAACGGCCATACTTGCAAGTACTATCCATAGCCAACCACATATAGGTTTGAGGGAACTTCCAAGTGTCCTTCCATTTACCATATTAAACCACTTAGGGGATTCCATCTACCCCAAAAGCATAACCATTTAGTCATTTACATTTCTAAGCCATTTAAACCATGCATAATTCCTTTACCAAGTTTTAAAACAAGAAAGAGTTCCATTAAAAGTACACAATACTATGAAAACATGCTTATAGGCATTAAAAGTACACAATACTATGAAAACATGCTTATAGGCTTATAGGTCCAATTACCATTAAACCATTTCCATGCAATCCAATTATCCAAAACCACCATTAATGCACATAAAGTATAATTAAAACCATGGAAAAATATAACCAACCATTTAATATAAAACACCCAATTCATATTTGAAAACCCAAATCATACAATCAATGAAGTCATGAAAACATTCATAAAAACCATGCTTCTAGTTAGAATTATCACCAAGACAAGCCTCAAATTAATCCTCTAGTTGAAACCCTAGCTTCCCTTGCCCAAAAGCTTTTGAGGGAATTATAGAGTGTTTTAGAAGAGTTTCTAAGTGTTAATAAAGGGAATAATCGGGTAAATAACCTCCCAAGTAGGTTAAAAGTCGTGGGACCTTATTAGGATAAGTGGGGAAATGTCCAGAATACCCCCACTTAAGTTACATAATATCCCATCCCAGGGGTACGACTGACTCTCACGAGTCGTACCCTTCACTCATATCCTAGCCTCAACCTTTGGATCCAACACTATCCAGCATATGACTCATCCAACCAAGTCATATCCGAAGCATACGATCTGTACCCTTCATTCGTACCCTTAGCAAATTAAACCCTAGGAAGATTTAGACACTGTCCACCATACGAGTCCATGGTACGACTCGTACCCTGGATCATAGCTCACGGAGAGCCTCTCGTACTTAGATCCAACCTAAGTAACCAAGTCTAAGATTAAGTTAAGGAACTAAATAATCCGTACCCGCCAATACGAATCGTACTCCTAAGTCATATCCATTCCAGTAACAAAAATCCATCCTACCAACTAACACTGGTCAGTATACGACAGGATAATAACAATCATACCCCATCATACGGCTCGTTCCCATGAGTTGTATTATGTCCAGTGACTAGAATTTCAGGAGATTTTCTAAGGGTTTGAACCCAGGGTGTTAAGTCTCCCCCATTAGGAACATTCGTCCATGAATGGTGAACAAGGTAGGGGTAGCCACATTCACGAGTCATTTACATTATAAAATATATTCCCAATCTTTAACAAAGTTTGAAAACAAAGAGGCAAAGATATTAATCTTTCCTTTAACAAACTCAAAAAATAAAGATGTGTTGAAGACACATACCTTTTACACGAATCCCAAGAGTAGAAAATAGATGGGGATACTTGGACTTCATGTCCTCTTCTGATTCCCAAGAAGCCTCTTCCATCTTGTGGTTCCACCATAGGACCTTAACCGAGGCCACATCCTTGGTCCAAAATTGATAGACCTGCCTATCCAAGAGCTCGATTAGGACCTCTTCATAAGACCGAGAGTCCGAGATACCCAAACCCTCCAAAGGAATAATCAAAAAAGGATTACTAAGATGCTTCCTTAACATAGAGATATGAAATACCGTATAAACCAAGCTCAAGATTGAAGGAAAATCTAGCTCATAAGCAACATTACCAACTCTCCGCAAAACATTATAAGGACCAACATACTGGGGACTGAGCTTCCTCTTCTTGCCAAACCGCATTAATCCTATCATGGGAGATACCTTGAGGAAAACCTTATCTCCAACCTTAAACTCTAAGTTTCTACGCCTAACATCCGTATAGGACTTTTAGTTACTTTGGATAGCCTTAAGCCTACCCCGAATTACCTTCACCTTCTCCATAACCTAGTAAACCAAGTCAGGACTAAACATATCCGCCTTATCAAGCTCGAACCACCTAATAAGAAATCTACACCTCTTACCCTACAATACCTCAAAAGGGGCCATACCAATACTAGAATGATAGCTATTGTTGTAAGCAAACTCTACCAAAGCTAGATGCTCAACCAATTGACACCATGATCAATCACACAATCCCAAAGAATATCCTCTAATGTTTGAATATTTCTCTCTACTTGCCCATCTAACTGTGGATGGAAAGCAGTACTCACACTAACCTTAGTCCCCAATACTTTCTGAAGAGATTGCCAGAAGTGAGATGTAAAATGCATGACATAATAAAAAATAATCAAAAAAGGCACCCCATGCAGCTTAAAAATATCTTGAAGATACAGCTTCGCATAATCCTCTGCCGAAAAGGTAGTATGCACTGGTAAAAAGTGGGCAAACTTAGTCATCTTATCCATGATTACCCAAATCGAATCATATTGATTCCGAGACTGAGGAATACCTGTAATGAAGTCCATATTGATCACTTCTCATTTCCATTCGGGAAAATCAATTTCTTGATACAAACCTCCTGGCCTCATGTGCTTAACCTTAACCTGTTACACACCACTTGGCCACAAAATCAGCCACATCCTTCTTCATGCCATTCCACCAATAGATCTCCTTGAGATCATGATATATCTTAGTCGAGCTGGGACGAACAACATAGTGTGATTAATGTACCTCAGAAAAAATCATTTCTCTCAATCCATCAACATCAGGAGCACATAACCTCCCTTGGTACCGTAAAGTACCATCACCACTAACCTCCAACACCACTACCTTTTTCCCACTAACGTCACTTTTGATTTTCATCAAGATAGGATCTAGAAATTTCTTCTATTTAACTCCATACCAAGAGAAAATTGAACCGCTTCTTGCACCTTCACACCACCATCCTTGGAGTTCAAGAGGAGAACTCCAAGATTAGCCAAGAAGTGAATAACCTTCACCAATTCTTGCTTTCCTTCATCCACATGAGCCAAACTTCCTATGGATAACCTGTTAAGAGCTTCAACAACCACGTTAGCTTTACCTGGGTGGTAGTGAAGACTCATATCATAGTCCTTGGGAACTCAAGCCATCTTCTCTACCTGAGATTAAGCTCCTTTTGAGGGAACACATACTGTAGAATCTTACGACTAGAAAAGATATCCATATGAACAATATACAAATAATACTGCCATATTTTAAAAGCAAACACAACCGCCAACAACTCTAAATCATGGGTAGGATAGTTTCTCTTATGTACCTTCAACTGCCTGGAAGCATATCCAATTACCTTCCCATGCTGCAGTAAAACACAACCAAGACCTACTCAAGATGCATCACAATAAACCATGAACCCATCATTGCCTTGGAGTAAAGTTAGAATTGGAGCCAAAGTTAGCTTATCCTTCAACTTCTCGAAACTCCCTTCACAAGCATCTGCCCAAGAAAACTTAACCTTTTTCTGAGTTAACTTGTTCAAAGAAGCTACTATCAATGAAAAACTTTCCACAAACCTTCTATAAAACTTAGCTAAACCCAAAAACCTTTGAATGTCGGATAGAGTCATGGGTATAGTCCACCTCTTCACCAAACAAACCATTTGCGGATCCACTATGATCCCCTCACTAGAAATAATATAACCCAAGAAAGTTATAGCGTTTAATCAAAACTCATATTTAGAGAACTTGGCATACAACTACTATTTCTTTTAAGGTCTACAACACCATATAGAGGTAATTAACATGATCCACCTTACTCTTTGAATAAAGAAAAATGTCATCAATAAACACAATTATAAAGAGATCCAAATACTGATAAAAAACCCTAGCCATCAGATCCATAAATGTCGTCGGACCATTACTCAACCCAAATGACATTACCAAAAACTCAAAGTGCCCATACAGAGTAAGAAAATCCATCTTAGGGATATCTACCTCCCTAATCTTTAGCTGATGGTACCCAAATCGAAGACCTATCTTAGAAAAGAACTTGGCACCTTGCAACTGGAAAAACAGATCATCAATCCTTGGAAGCGGATACTTATTCTTAATAGCCACCTTGTTTAATTGCCTATTTTCAATGCACATCCAAAGGGAACCATCCTTCTTGTGCACAAACACCGGTGCCCCCCACAGAGATACACTAGGATGAATAAACCCCTTATCTAGAAGATCCTTAAGTTGCTCCTTGAGTTCCCTCAACTCAGCCAGAGCTATTCTATACAGAGGAATAGAAATTGGATGAGTGTCCAGAATTAGATCAATACCAAACTCAATTTCCCTATCCAGAGGAACACTAGGAGGATCATCCAAAAAGACCTCTGGAAACTCATTAACCACTGGAACTCACTGGAAAAACGGACCTTTTGAGTTAGAATCTTAACCCGGACCATGTGATAAAGACAACCTTTGGAGATTAACCTCCGAGCTCTAAGATAAGAAATAAATCTCCCCCTAGGAGTTAAAGAACCACCCCACATTCAATAATTGCCTTACCAGGTAACTTAAAGATTACCCTACGGGTCCGACAATCCAAGGATGCTTAACAAGAATGGAACGAATCCATACCTAGAATGACATCAAAATCCACCATACTCAACTCAAACAGATCCACCAAGGTCTTCTTTCCGCCAATAGACACCGTACCTCCTATAGACTCTCTTAGCAATAACTGAGTCACCTACTGGGGTAGAAATAAAAAAAATCCTAAATAACTTTCGAATCAAAACCAAAAGATACAGTTACATAGGGAGTCACATAAGAGAGAGTGGACCTCAAATTAAAAAAATAATATATGTCACAAGAGAAAAGTTGTAATGTACCAGTAACGGCATTAGGTGATGCCTTAAATTCCTGTTGGGATGCCAAAGTATACAACCTATTTTGACCAACACTAGAGCTAGGAGCAGTAATAGAAATAGATACAACACCACTAGGTGTAGGAGCAGAAGATGAAGCCACATGAATCTTATTCTCCTTCGTATCAACCTTATTAATCGGACAATCACTGAGACGATGGCCTATCTGGACATACTTGAAGCATTTATTTCTTACTTCATCACAATAATATCCATGAGAACGACCACAGAACCGACAAAGAGGCCATGAAGATACTGACTGACCTTCACTTGCCTGAGATTGGGCACCCTGTGCCCAAAAATTATCACCACCTTGATGCCGCCTATCGCTCGACTGGTAAGGAGCACTAGTAGAAGTGAAGGAACCAAAACTCCCTCATTTTTTTCTGCTATTTGCCACCATCCTGACCACCCTGAGACTGAGCACCTCCTTGGTAAAAAAACCTGCTCCTCTTACCCTATCGATCTTTGAACTCTGCCTGTTTTCTCTTCTCATCCTCTTCTTGCTGCATATGAATAGTAAACCTAGAGATGTATATATCTTTAATCAGAAAGGTAGTATTGATCTCAAAAATCAAAACCTAATTCAATCCAGAAGTGAACTTCCTCATTCTTGGCCGCATGTCTTCCACTAAATCAGGAGCATACCTTGACAATTGGTGAAACTTCAAGGAAAGTTCTTTGACATACATCCTTTCTTGCTTGAGATTCAAAAACTCCTCCATCTTTGCTTCCCTCAACTCTTGGGGAAAGAAACAATCTAAGAAGTCCTTAGAAAAAGTATCCCACAAGATTGATTCTTCCACATCACCCTTATCTCTGTCCCCCTCTTCATACCACTGATATGCAACATCTTTGAGTTAATAAATTGCAAAGTTTACCCCCTCCACATTGGTAGCCTATATCACTCAAAATATCTTTTCTATTTTATCCAAAAAGCTATGTGGATCCCCCTTCACATTCACTCCAGAAATAATAGAAGGACCTATCTTTATAAATTAGCCAACCCTTATAGCCTCAGCAGACAAAGCACCAGCCACACCCCGTACAGCTTAAGCAGTGACCACCTGAGCAATAACTTGAATAGACTAATGGAATTCTACATTAGTCACCTCACCTTGAGGAGGAATAATATCAGCCGGTGGAACTCCAGAACTATCAAGGATATAGGACCATCATATCGAAGATGAACCCCCAAAGTAGGATGCACACTTTCAGCATTACCCCCAGATGGGATAGAAGAATTTCCTTATATTTCAGATCTACGAGGAATGATCTGAAAGATGAACAAATAAGGATTAAAGAAGATTCCAAGACTGAGACTCTAAGCTTGAAAATAGAATACCAAGAAAGTGAGATATTCCAAAAGGCCTTGTAGCCTCTCCCTTATGAGTGTGGTACGCTACACACCCCTAAAAAAGACTACACACCACTAAAAGAGACTCTGCTCAACACGACTTTATGGACTCCCAATTATTCATAAACCTAGGCTTTGATAACGACTTGACATGACCCAATTGGGGGCCTTGTCGTAATGGGTGTCCCAGGTCTGACCAAGACCATAGACCACCCCCATTACCTAACCTAACCTCCAGCTACCTACCGTGAGTTGGCTAAATTTTGAGCATATAACAAGATAGTGTAACAACTCATAAGAAGACTTTGTGATAGGATTACAACCATGATCGGCCCAACCGAGTCCAACCATCCCACACCAACCACCCAACCGTACCAAACCATTCCAAAGGCCATAAACCAAGCCATAACCAAATAAGTTCCACAACATAATAAAATTAATCCCAAAATAAAATATGATGGATTAGTGAGAAATTATGTCCATTGATGTCAGCCTACCAGCTTATTCTGATGCCAAGGTCGATACAAATACCGATCTTACCTACTCTAACCCATAGCAGTACCACAAAGCCTCTAACCAAAGAGAAGTAAGAATCTAGTTGGGACATGCCCCCAACCATGGCCAAAAACAATATCCAAAATAATATCAAAGTGTATAGAAATATCCATAACATAAAATGGAGCACTCCGATAGGATGGATGTTTGCCACTTCTGTCCAAATGCTAATCCCTGATTTAATTAATATGTAGAAAGAGTAGAATGGTCGATTCCTTCCTAGCATGGGTATACAACCGCCAGTAGATGGGTTAGTGGATGACCACTAGCATGATCTCAGGATAAGGATAAAATAATGCCATTTATAAAGCCAAGTAAAACCATCCATATGCACACAAACATATATATATATATAACTATCCTGGGAAAGGGGACCAGGTTTAGCATGCCATTAAAATCTTTACCTGGGTTGTGTAGCTTTGCCGTCCTAAACCATCCACGGGCTATATGGGTTCTGCTTCCCCTATTGAAAGGGCCCAGTACGTGTAGCTGCATGACCAGGAAAGAAACCTAGGATGATAAGTACATCCCCTAAAATACATGCACATGGTCACCAAGACCAACCTCATGTCAACAAATATGAGTTTCCAGTTTTGGTCCCCCCGGGACCTCTACCTTCCATGACTTTAATACACATCCCGCCATTATTTCCCAATTAAAACCATTACCAAGCAACTAATCAAACCATTTACCATTTATTGACCAAGGCCATTTAGTGGTGGTATCATCATACCGACTCTACTTTCAAGTACTATCCATAGCCAACCACATATTGGTTTAAGGGGACTTCCAAGTGCCCTTCTATTTACCATATTAAACCACTTGGGGAATTACATGAACCCCAAAAGCATAAATATTTGATCATTTACCTTTTCAAGAAATTTAAACCATGCTTTATTCCTTTACATGGTTTTAAAACATGAAAGAGTTCCATTAAAAGTACATAATGCAATGAAAAAATTCTTATAAGCATTTTGTCAAACACATTGGGGACATAATATGACCAAAACTAATTCCAATTACCATTAAACCATTCCCATGCAATCAAATTATCTAAAACCACCATTAATGCACATAAATCATAATTAAAACCATGAAAAATCGTAACCAACCATTTAAGATCAAAACCCCCAATTCATATTTGAAAACCAAAATCATACAATCAATGAAGTCATGAAAACATTCATAAAAACCATGCTTCTAGTTAGAATTAACAATGAGGGAATAGAACATGCCTTAAACCAAGATGATAATGGAAGAAAATCACCAAGACAAGCCTTAAATTAATCCTTTTGTTGAAACCCTAGGTTCCCTTGCCCAAAAGTTTTTTAGAGAATAATAAAGTGTTTTAGAAGAGTTTCTAAGTGTTAATGAATGGAATAATAGGGTAAAAAACCTCTCAAGTAGGTTAGAAGTCATGGGACCTTATTAGGATAAGTGGAGAAATATCCAGAATACCCTACTTAAGTTGCACAAAATCCTAACCCAGGGGTACGACTGACTCTCACGAGATGTACCCTCCAATATGATTGGTACCCTCCACTCATATCCTAGCCTCAACCTTTGGATCGCACATTGTCCAGCATACGACTCATCCAACCAAGTCATATCCGAAGCATATGATTTGTACCTTTCATTCGTAGCCTTGGCAGATTAATCTCAAGAAAGATTTAGACACTTCCTACCATACGAGTCCATGGTATGACTCGTAACCTGGATTACGGCTCATGATGAGACAATCATACTCAGATCAAACCTAAGTAACCAAGTCTAAGATTAAATTAAGAAACCAAATGATCTGTACCCACCAATACGACTCGTACCCCTAATTCATATACATCCTAGTAACCAAAATCCATCCTACCAACCAACACTGGCCAATATACTATAGGACCATACCATTCATACCCCATCATACTGCTTATTGCCATGAGTCGTATTGGGTCTAGAGACCAAAATTACAGGAAATTTTCTAAGGGTCAAAACATAGGGTGTTATATTAGTTTCGGTTACCTTCTATTACCCCCAACCTTTAGCTAAAATACTAACTACATACTCAACCTTCAGGGGAATTCCATTACCCCTCCAAAATATTTTTTTCCTATGTTTAGTTGAAATACCCTGGGTTCTGGTCCTTAGAAATTTCATCAATTTTGGACTTTTTGGATATCATATGACTCACCATCTAGTCGTATGAAGAGGGTACAGGTCAGGTGACCCAGTCATATATTTTTCAGTGTTGGGTGGTTGAGTTTTTAGAATGGGTACAGTTGGGTGGGTACAAGTCGTATGGTGGATGGTGGGTCATAGGTTGGGTTTTTCTTTATTTAATTTGAAATTAGTAACTTAACTTGGATCTGAGTACGAGTGGCTCACCATGAGTTGTGAGATAGGGTACGCGTGGTATACTCCAACTCATTTGTTGAATAGTGTCAACCCCTCGAGGTTTTGCCTAAGGTACGAGTTAAGGGTACATGTCATATGCTTGGGTATGAATGGGGCTTGGTGGTCATACATTTAACAATATAGGGGTCCAAGGGATGCCTAGGGTACGATGGTGGGTACTACTCATATGATTGGGTATGGGTGGTATGGTGGAGTCGTACCAACCTATAGAAAATTAATACAATTAAGTTAGGGGTATTCAGGACATTTTCCCTTATAACTCCATGGGACACCATGACTTAAAACACCTTTTTGGGGCTTCAATAGCCTATTTGTAATAAATCACACTAAACTCTCTCAAAATCTCTCAAGGCTCTCGGGTTAAGCAAAAGCTAGGGTTTCTTTCAAGGTGGTCAACTGAGGCTCATAGGGGTGATTTCTTCTCATCTTCTTCTTAATCTAAGGTGTGTTACTTCTCCCTCATTGTTAGTTCTAACTAAAGGCATGTTTTATGAACTATTTTCATGGCATAATTGTTGTATGTTTTTGGGTTTTCAAATATATATTGGGGATTTTGGTTATAAATGCTTGGTTATAGTTTTCCCATATTTTAATTATGGATTAACATATTTTAATGATGGTTTGAACATTTGGCTGCATGATAATGACTAATTGGTACTTGGTTTTGGTTTTGGAAACACTATACCCCCAATGTGTTTGATAAAATTCCTATGAGAATGCTTTTACTACATTGTTGGACTTTTAATGGAACTATTGCATGGTATAACTTTGTAATGGAACCCTGAAAGGTATAAATGGTTTGGAATGGTTAAATGGTAAAGTCTTGGTAGTTATAGTTGGTGTAATTAGAAGCCTTGTCGAGAAAAGGGAATCCCCCAAGCAAACATAATAATGATCACTTATGGGTTTTATGGTATTCCCCTAAGTCAACTAAATAATGTAATCTATGGGAATATGGGAATTCCCTAAGGTTGGCTAAGGACATTGTTTGCAAGCTATAGTCAGTATGGCGATACCACTACTTATAGCCTTGGTTAATAATAAATAGAATAGTGTTTTAGTTGTATGGTAATGGTTTCAATTGGTCAATAATAGTGGGATGTGATAGCTAGCCGTGAATGTGTCATTCTCATAGATGAACACTGGAAACTCATGTTTGCCGACATTAGGATTCATCATAGTGACCATATATGATACTTATGAGGTACATAGGAATCCCTTAAGTACACTTGCACATATGTAAATGAAGAGCGAAGGGTACTCGAGAATCCCCTACTCCTATGGTATCTTTGGTTCATGAGGCTACACATATCGAGGCCTATTTAGGGGGTTACATTGGTCCCATATAGCCTATGGCTGGTTCTAGGATGGTTAAGCTACACATTCCCAGGTTAATGGTCTTAAAGGCATGCTAAACCCAATTTTCTTTCCAAGCATGGTTATACATATATATGTATGATTGTGAATGCATATAGTTGGTTTACTTATTTCAAGGTTGGAATTATTTTATCCTTATCCTTAGTACTTGCTAGAGTTCACCTGCTAGCCCATCTTTCGGTGGTTGTTTCCCCACATAATGCAGGAATCAACCTTTTTACTCCTCCTTCTTAGTGCTCAAATTCGAGATCATCTCTATTGGATTATAGTGGTGAGCTTCCATATTCTGAAAGGCACCATTTTATGTCAAAAATGTTCATACTTTGGTTATTTTATAGACAATGGTTTTAACTATGGTTGGGGAAATATTCCAACCAAATATTATTTTACTTTTGGTTAGAGGATTTATGGAACTACAATGGATTGGTATGTACGATGTCAATATTAGTGTCAGCCTTAGTATTGGCATTGTTATTAGGGTAGATACCACTGGATTGTATTTATGATTGTTCCATCCTCTTATGTTATGGACTCATACTTGATTATTATGGTTTATTTTGGTTATTATTTGATATTGGTTAGTTGGACTTGCTTGGGTTGGTCACGATCATGGACCTATCCCAGAGTATGGAATTATAATAAATGCTATCTTGTTATATATTTAGAATTCATCCGACTCAGTGTACATATTCGAAGGTTGGGTTGGGTAATGGGGGTGGTCCTCGATCTTGGTTGTACTTAGGATGCCCATTACGACAAGGCACCAGTTCGGATCATGTCAAGTTGCTATCAGAGCTTTAGGTTTATGGTCAATTGAGTGTCCATAAAGCCGTTTGGAGTAGAGTCTTGTTTAAGGGTGTGCAACATGCCACACTCATAAGAGAGAGGCTACAAGGCATTTAGGAACTGTTTATCTTTCTTTATATTTTATTTTCAATCTTGGAGTCTACATACTGGAAATCTTCTTTAATTCTTTCTTGTTCTTTTTTCAGATCATACCTCAATGATCTAATACACACGAAAACTCCTCTGTCCTAACTAGGGTCAATGTTGATAGGACACACTCTACTCATGGGATCCATACTTGGTCTAGGGATCCAATCCTAGATATTTTTGGATTTTCACCAGTTTCTTCTAGTCCTCCTCAAGCAAATATGACAAATGCTGAGTTTTATTTGTCGATTCATATGATTGCTCAATTGATGGTTTCTGAGGCTGAGCGTGGTGTATCTACTATTCTATTTTTTGAGGCGACAAGGGTTGGCTAGTTTATGAACTTAAGTCTTCCAACCTTTACTAGTATTATGATGGAGGAGGATTCTTAGGGTTTTCTGGATGATATGGAAAAGATATTCAGGATTATGCATGCCACAAATGTGGAAGGGGTAGAGTTTGTAACTTTTCATCTCAAGGATGGGTCATACTAATGGTACAAGAATGGGATCAGGCGAGGGGTAAGGTTTATGAGTTATCACTGTAGGAGACTTTCTTTAATGTATTTTTGGATTGCTTCTTTCCTCAGGAGTTTAGCAAATCAAAATTAGAGGAATTTGTTGATCTAAAATAAGGAAAGACGTCGGTCGAGGAGTACGCCTTGAAATTTTACCAGCTATCTAGGTATGCTTTAAAATGGCATCGAATATGAGGGACAGGATAAAAAAGTTTAATTTAGAAATATCTCAAAATTTGATCCTTAAAAGCAAGACTGCATTACTTATCACAGACATGGATATCTCTAGGTTGGTTGTACATATGTAGCAGGGGAGAAGAAAAAGCGAAAGTAGACTAAGGTAGGGGAAAGGAAGGCTAAGAGGTATATGTTCTCTGATCAGGGTAATCAATAATAAGGTGGTTGGGATGGTGGTAAGTGGCTAAAGAAAAAATGGGGTATTTTTGGTTCTTTCTCCACAACTAGTGTTACTCATCCAAAATAGTCAGGTGATAGGAGTCAGCAGGGTGGCGATAACTTTAGGGCATAGGGTTCCTAATCTCAGGCTAGTGGGGCATAGCCAGTTTCATCATGTCTTTTTTATAGGTTCTGTGGTCGGTTGCATCAGGTTTTTTATGATAAGGGGAGGGACATGTGCTTCAAATATGGTCAACTAGGCCATATGCTTAGAAATTATCTAGTTGGTCAGGCTGCTTCAGGAGAGAACAAGGCTTCGGTTGCCTCTTTATCTGCTCCTGCACCAAAGGGTGCAACTTCTGTATATGTTTCTGTTTTTGTTATAGACAGAGGCCGTAATAGGTTATATGCTCTTGCCACTCGACAGGAATCTGAGGCATCACCTAATGTCGTGACTGGTACGTTATAGCTCTTTTCTCATGATGTGTACCGTTACTTGATCTGGGGTATACTTTTTCATATGTAACCCCTTTTGTGGCTGTAATTTCATTTTGATCCATAGGTTATTTCGAATCTTTTTTCTGTTTCTTCCTTGATAGGTGACTATATGGTTACTAAAAGAGTCTATAGGGGGGTGTGGTATGTGTTGGTAGTAAGGAGACGTTGGTGGATTTGTTCAAATTAGATATGGTGGATTTTGATATCATTCTAGGGATGGATTAGTTACACTCGTGGTCTGCATCCTTAAATTGTTAGACCCTTATGCTTATTTTTAAGTTGCCTAGTGAACCAGTTATTAAATGAGAGGGTTGTTCCCTAGCTCCTAAGGGGAATTTCATACAATATCTTATAGCTTAGAGGTTAATATCTAAAGGTTGTCTCTATTATTTATTCCAGGTTAAAGACTCTAACTTGGAAAGTCCTTTTTTTGCATTTGGTTCTGAAGGTGAATAAGATTCTTGAGGTCTTTTCAGATGATTTTCCTGGTGTTCCTCTGAATAAGAAGATTGAGTTTAGGATTGATTTGCTTCCGAACATTCGTCCAATATCTATTTATCCTTATAGAATGGCTCCAACTGAGTTGAGGGAACTCAAGGAGCAACTTAAGGATCTTTTAGATAAGGGTTTCATCCATCGTAGTGTATCCCCTTGGAGTGCACCAGTGTTATTTGTGCATAGGAAGGATGGTTTCCTTCGGATGTGTGTTGACTATAGGTAGTAGAATAAGGTGACGGTTAAGAACAAGTATCCTCTTCCAAGGATAAATGACTTGTTTGATCAGTTGCAAGGTGAAAAATTCTTTTCAATGATTGATCTTCGGTCGGGGTAGCATCAACTTAAGATTAGGGAGGTGGATATCTCTAAGATAATATTCCATACTCGATATGGAAACTTTGAGTTCTTGGTTATGGCATTTGGTTTAAAAAATGCCCCGACGGCATTTATAGATTTGATGAATAGAGTATTCTATCAGTTTCTAGATCTATTTGTCATTGCATTCATAGATGACATTCTGGTGTACTCTAAGATTGAGGTGGATCATGCTAATCACTTTCATATGGTGTTGCAGACCTTAAAAGAGTAGAATTGTATGACAAATTCTTAAAATGTGAATTTTGGTTGAACGTTGTCACTTTTTAGGTCATATTATTTCTAGTGAGAGGATCATGATGGATCCACAAAAAGTGGCGGTGGTTAAGAAGTGGTCTAGACCCATGACTCCAATCGATAAACAGAGCTACTTGGGGTTTTCTGGGTACTATAGGCGATTTATGGAGAGTTTTTCAGTGATAACTGCTCCATTAAGTAAGTTGACTCAGAAGAAGGTAAAGTTCTCTTAGTCAGATGCTTGTAAGGGTAGTTTTGAGAAGCTGAAGGATAAGCTAACTTTAGCTTCAATTTTGGCTTTGCCTAAAGGCAATGAAGGGTTTGTGGTTTACTGTGATTCTTCTTGGGTGGGACTTGGTTGTGTTCTGATGAAGCATGGTAAGGTGATTTCCTATGCTTCTAGGTAATTGAAGGTACATCAGAGGAACTATCCTACTCATGATTTGGAGCTTTTAGCGGTGGTGTTTGTTTTGAAAATCTAGCGGCACTTTTTATATGGAGTGCATATGGACATCTTTTCTGATCATAAAAGTCTACAATATGTGTTCACTTAGAAATAGCTTAACCTCAGGCAGATGAGATGGCTTGAGCTTCTCAAGGACTATGAAATTAGCCTTTACTACCATCCAGGTAAGGCTAATATTGTTGCTGATGCTCTTAGTAGGTTGTCCATAGGGAGTTTAGCTCATGTGGGTGATAACGCCCAAACTACAGCTCTCGTAAGAGTGTAAGCGGTCGCTGTCAAATATAGAACCCAACTGGGTTGGGTGTCGAATCCCACAGGGAATACTCGGTCACTAAGTGTTGCAACTATTATTAGACTGTTGGTCGAAAATTCTACGGAAAGGGGGGATTTTGGGTTTGGCGTGAATTAAGAATAGCAAAGTAAAAACGGAATGCTTTGTTTAGTAGGTTTTAATCAATGAGAAGTATAAGTTAGGGTTATGTCCACCTTATGAGTTCTACGTATCTATTAACTATGAGTAATGCGGAATTCAGACATGCATGCATTTATAGAGATTCGTATTCTAATGGTAAATCCTAGTGTCTCTCGACCATCAAGGATTATCTCACTTTAACTCTCTCTAGCTTAAAGCGTGTAACTAATGGTACGAACTCTCCAAGAGGTTAATCCAATTACGGCACTAACGTGTAAACAGGGGTTGGTAGCCCTATTTCCTTGTTACACTCTCTTTTCCAAATATGTAACTTTTCTCTCGAACAAGTTAATGCTATAATGGCGTATTCTATATGTTTGCAACCACAAGAATTTAATTAAAACGAAGAGAGTAATGATACAAGTAGCAAACACATCACGAATTCACAAACTCATAGTAATAGATAGTATATCATAAGGCTTCCATAACCCTAACAGAGAAGTTTAGCTACTCATGAGTGCAACGGAAATCACAATAGATATAATCATCATACCACAACCTAGAATAATCTTGTCGATGGAAGTGATATGGCGTCAAAAGCTCTCAAACATTTTGCCCTAGCCGTTCTTCTCAAGAGAGCCGAGTTCTCTGTGTTAGACTTATAGAATATTGTAACGTGAATAGTCCTAAAATATCGAATGAATAATTGATAGTGAATGAAAAGCTTGCTGAAAAATTCAGCAAATAGGGTTTTTATAACATCCTTGTCCTAGTCCTACTGAAATAGGGTTTTTATCCTTGTCCTAGTCCTACTGGGTTACTGCTGCACCCTTAAGTATGTAAAAATACTGTTTTTGCCCGAGATAGATTCTCCATGCATCATATTTAGTCCACAAGCTTCTAAAAGTTGCCTTCCATCTTATGTGAAGTTTCCCTTTGCTACCGAAAGGTCCATAAAGTGCTAAAATCTTCATCATTAATACCTGAAAACATGCTAATCACGTTGGTTAGCTCACTTACAGGAAAAAGGACTAAAAGTGCAGGAATTATATATTTTATCCTCAAAACTTAGCCTAAAATATGGGTAAATTATGGTGTTTAGGCGTGTAAATACGCCCAACATCAGTGGGAAAATACAAGTGGGAGTTGGTGAAGGATGTTCACCATTTGTCTAATCTTGGAGTTTACCTTTTGGACTCTAGAAATGATGGTGTGTTAGTACATGAAGTGGTTTGATCGTCTTTTGGTGCAGAGATCAAGGAGAAACAAATTCTAGATCCTTTCTTGGTGAAAATCAAGGGTGATGTCCGTGTTCAAAAGGTCATGGTATTTGAGATCAGTGGTGATGGTACCTTGAGGTACCAAGGGAGGTTATGTGTTCCTGACATCAATGGTTTATGATAAAGGGTGTTGGCTGAGGTGTATAAATCACGCTACATTATTTATCTCAGTTTAATGAAAATGAATCATGATCTCAAGGAGATGTATTGGTGGAATGGTATGAAGAAGGATGTGGCTGATTTTGTGACCAAGTGTTTGGTGGTCAACAAGTGAAAGTTGAGTATATGAGGCTTGGAGGATTATATCAGGAAATTTAATTGCCTAAATTGAAATGATCAACATGGATTTCATTATCGGTCTTCCTTGATCTCAGAACTAATTTGATTTGATTTGGGTCATGTGGATAGGATGACAATGTCAGCTCACTTTTTGCAAGTGAGGACTAACTTTTTGGCTGAGGATTATGCAAGGTTGTATCTTCATGAGACTTTGTAGATGCATGGGGTACCTATTTTGATTATTTGTGATCATGGTATGCACTTTTTCTCTCACTTTTGGCGGGTATTTCAAAAGGGGTTGGGGACAAAGGTTAGTCCGAGTACTGATTTTCACCAATAGATGGATGGGCAAGCAGAAAAGACATTCAGACATTAGAGGATATGCTTCGTGTATGTGTGATTGATTATGGTGGTAATTGGGTTCAACATGTACCTTTTGTAGAGTTTGCTTACAACAATAATTATCATTCTAGTATTAGTATGGCCACTTTTGAAGTATTATATGGTAGGAGGTATAGATTTCCTATTGGATGGTTTGAGCATGGTGAGGCAGCTATGTTTGGCCCAAATTTGGTCTATTAGGCTATGGAGAAGGTAAAGGTGATTTGGTATAGGCTTAAGGCTTCCCAAAGTTACCAAAAGTCCTATGCAGATATAAGGCGTAAAGACTTGTAGTTTGAGGTTGGGATTAGGTGTTCCTAAAGGTATCTCCCATGAAGGGAGTAAAGCAATTTGGGAAAAAGGGAAAGCTCAGTCCTCGGTATGTTAGTCCTTATGTTGTTTTGATGAGGGTTGGTGATGTTGCATATGAATTGGAGTTGCCTTCTAGTTTGAGCTCTATTCATCTGGTATTCCATGTGTCTATGTTGATAAAGTATACAAGTGATCCTTCATCGGTTGTTCCTTTGAAAGGATTGGGTATCTCAGGTTCTATGTCTTATGAAAATATCTCGATTAAGATCTTGGATCGGTAGGTTCGTCAGTTACAGACCAAAGATGTATCTTTGGTTAAGGTTCTATGGAGGAACCAAAAGGTGCAAGAAGCTACTTGGGAGGTGGAAGAGGACATTAAGTACAAGTACCCACATCTATTTTCTGCTCCAAATATTCGTACGGAAGGTATGTGTTCTTGATCACATCTTTATGTTTTTTTAACTTGGTTAAAGGAAGGTTTATTTCCTTGAGTCTTTTTTTTCTAACTTAGTTAAAGGTTGTAATGGTTATGCTAGGGTATAATTCGTGCTTGTACTACCTTGTCTGTAATTCGGGGAAGAATGATCCTAGTGGGGAGACTAAAATACCCTGGGTTTAGGTCCTCAGAAATTTCTTAGGTTTTTGACTTTCGAGACATCATACGACTTACCATACTAAGCGTATGGTGAGGGTATGGGTCAGGTGACCCATTCGTATATTTGCCAGTGTTGGGTGGTTGAGTTTTTGGAATGGGTACGACTTGGGTGGGTACAATTCGTATGGTGGGTGATGGATTGTAGGTTGGGTCTTTCTTTACTTAATCTAAAACTTAGTAACTTAACTTGGATTTGAGTACGAGTGTCTCACCATGAGTCGTACGATAGGGTACGAGTGGTATAGTCCAACTCGTATGTTGGACAGTGATAACCCCTCTAGGTTCTGCCTAAGGTACGGGTTAAGGGTATGTGTTGTATGCTTGGGTATAATTGGGGCTTGGTGGTCGTATACTGGACAGTGTTGGGGGTCCAAAGATTGCCTAGGGTACGAGTGGTGGGTAGCACTCGTATAATTGGGTACGGGTGGTATGGTATGTACCTTCCTACGGGAAATTAATACTTTTAAGTTTGGGGTATTTTGGACATTTCCCCTTATAACTCCTTGGGACCCCACAACTTAAAACACCTTTTTGGGGCTTCATTAACCTATTTGCAAAATCAAACACTCTAAACTCTCTCAAAATCTCTCAAGTCTCTTGGGTTAAGCAAAAGCTAGGGTTTCCTTCAAGGTGGTCAATTGAGGCTCATAGGGGTGATTTCTTCTCATCTTCTTCTCAATCTAAGGCATGTTACTTCTTTATTGTTAGTTCCAACTAAAGGCATGTTTTATGAATTGTTTTCATGGCATAATTATTATATGGTTTGGGGTTTTCAAATATATATTGGGGATTTTGGATATAAATGCTTGGTTGTAGTTTTCCCATGTTTTAATTATGGATTTACATGTTTTAATAGTGGTTTGGACATTTGGCTGCATGAGAATGACTAATTGGTACTTGGTTTTGGTTTTGGAAACACTATGCCCCCAATGTGTTTGATAAAATACCTATGAGAATGCTTTTACTACATTGTTGGACTTTTAATGGAACTATTGCATGGTATAACTTGGTAATGGAACCCTAAATGGTATAAATTTTTTGGAATGGTTAAATGGTAAAGTCTTGGTAGTTATAGTTGGTGTAATTAGAAGTCTTGTCGGGAAAAGGGAATCCCCCAAGCAAACATAATAATGATCACTTGTGGAGTACATGAGATTCCCACAAGTCAACTTAATAATGTAATCTATGGTACATTGGAATCCCCTAAGGTTGGCTAAGGACATTTTTTGCAAGATATAGTTAGTATGACGATACCACTACTTATAGCTTCTATTTATAATAAATGGAATGGTGGTTTGGTTGTATGGTAATGGTTTTAATTGGGCAATAATGGCAGGGTGTGATAGCTAACTGTGAAGGTATGAGTCCCATGGATGGATACTGGAAACTTGTGTTTGCCGACATGAGGATTAGTCATGGCGACCATATATGCTACTTACAGGGTACACGGGAACCCCCTAAGTACACTTCTACATATGTATCATGGAGAGAAAAAGGGTACTCGGGATCCCCGATTCCTATGGTATCTCCAGTTCGTGTGGCTACTCATATCGGGGCCCGTTCAGAGGGTTACGCTGGACCCTTATATCCCATGGGTGGTTCTAGGATGGTTAAGCTACACATACCAAAGTTAATGGTTTTAAAGGCATGCTAAACCTGATTCCTTTTCCTAGAATGGTTGTACATATGTAGGTATAGTTTTGAATACATATAGTTGGTTTTCTTGGCTTTTAAGGTTGTTATTATTTTATTCATATCCTGAGTACTTGCTAGAATTCACCTGCTAACCCATCTTTGGGTGGCTGTATTCCCACGCGATGCATGAATCTGCTATTCTACCCTTCCTGCTTAGTGCCCGGATTTGGGATCATCTCAGTTGGATTGAAGTGGTGAGCTTCCATATTTTAGAAGGCTTTATTTCATGTCATGGATGTTTTCAAATACTTCGGTCATTTTATAGACAGTGGTTTTGGCTATGGTTGGGGGAATGTCCCAATCGAATATTGTTTTACTTTCAGTTAGGGACATTGTGGACCTACTATGGGTTGGTATGGGCGGTGTCGGTATTGGTGTTAGCTTTAGTATTGGCATTAGTATTAGGGCTGATATCGTTTGATTGTATTTATGATTGTTCAATCCTTTTATGTTATGGACTCATACTTGGTTATTGTTTTGGTTTCGTTTTGGTTATTGGTTGGATATTAGTTGGTTGGAATTGCTTGGGTTGGGCACGGTCATGGATCTATCCCAGAGTATAGAATTGTATAAACACTATCTTGTTATATGTTTGGAATTTATCTGACTCAGGGTACGTGTTTGGAGGTTGGGTTGGGTAACGAGTGTGGTCCTCGGTCCTAGTTGGACTAGGGATGCCCATTATGACAAGGCCCCAGTTTGGGTAATGTCATTAGTACCCCCTTTCCCCCCAATTGCTGACCTGTCATCGGAGGTGAGAATATCTCCTCTAGGCTCGTCAGTTGTGGCCTTAAGACTCCAAAATCATTAATTTAAATGTCACGTGTATAATACACATCATTAATTTTAATAATTTAATAATATTCTCTTCTCCAATTAATAAAACCCCAACAGTATCTTCCTCTTCTCCAAAGAGATACCATCTTCTCCAAGCCTTCATCTTCTCCATTTTTGTTTGATTTCCTCTCAAAACAACTTAGTGTTTAGTTGTTAATCCCAATTTCTAGTTTTACTCTTGAAGTAATGATTTGTAATCTTGTCCAACTTTAATTTAGGGTTCGTAATTTATTGATTGATTTTGTCAGAATTCTTCAAATGGAAAATGCGGAATTGATTAAGCTTTGTATGGATGAATCAAACCCAATGCACAATGCTGTATTGACATGGTATTTTGCTGAACTTGAAAACTTCATGGTCGAAATCAAATCCGAGAAGAAGATTTTAGTCTTGCCCTTACTATAGTGTATGTATTCATTTTTATTATTTTCATTGTTTTTGCTCCATTTTAGATTCAATTGATGCTAATGTATCGATTTTTCAAAATTTTATAGGATCAAAATTGTAATTTATTTCTATGGAGAGACAAAGAAAAAGTGGATCAAAGATCAAATTTTATTCTTCCAAAATTAGTAAACAAAGTCAAAGAGTTGGAACAAGAAATATGGGTTAAGCAGGTCCAAATTGACAACTTGACTTTGGAGAGGAGTCTCAATGGAAGATGGAAATGGTTTAGGTTCAATAGGAAGATACTTATATGTATTTTGACTTGTGTTGCTTCCATGTTCAAAAGCAATAAATATATTGAAAGTAGTTAGATTGATTGTTTATGATGTAAATTTTGTATCACACACTCTCTCTCTATATTAGATTATGTTTTGTTGTGGTGTAAATTGTTAAATTTTTCCTAGCAGTAATTCAATTGTGTCTTGTGCTGATGCTATGTTCTTGTTGTAAATTGTTTACACTTACAAAATTGTGTCTTTTGCTACTGCTATATTCATGTTATAAATTGTTTACACTTACATCGTGTAATGACAATGTAGTGTCAAAACATCATTATGCCTAATCATCATCAACACACAACATTATGCCTAACCATCATCAGGACAACATCAACATTATGACAATGTTGTGGCAACCTATTGCAACATTTTATCAACACAACATTTCAACTTCACACAACATCATCATTCATTCCAAAATAAATTCACATTCATAATGCCTAACCATAAGGCAACATTCATCAACAAAGAAAACCAAAAGTAGTAAGCCCCAAATCAGTTTACCATCACCATTCTTAATACAAAATAAAATTGTTTTCATATCAATTGAACTAACTTAAAACAGTGCTTAAAATACATCAACATCACTACAATTTTCATGGAATTTTTTACTATGAAGAAGTGCTATTCTGACTTGGATTATTTGAACTGCTTCCCACTGTCTTATTTCTTTTCTTCTCTTTAAGCTTCTTTAGTTTTTTTTTGTTGATATTGCTGCTTTTCCAATCAATTTAAGCTTACTGATAGTACTTGGTGTATAACTAATGTTACCAATTACATCAGCTGATCATGTCACCTTTTCTTGACCAGTAGAGTAGATCCTACTACTAGGCATGCCAGGCTGTAATGAAGGATAAGAAAATTCAAGAATCAAATTACATTAAAGACTCATAATTTATACAAGATATAACAAAGATACTTACACTAAGGACTTTGAAGCTATTTTCATCTTGGAATACAACCATTCTCATTACTCTTGGCCTTTTCAATAGAGTTGTGTTATCCCTACCACTACCCATTCCTCTTTTAGTAGTACTAGCATTGAAGATGATGCACAATAATCAGAAGGTATAGAAGAGGATGCTGAAAAAATAGTAGGTGCAGGAGGTGCACTAGGTGCTACTGATGTTGTCTTTTTTGGTCTCCCTCTTCCTTTTTTTTCTTAAGGAGATGGAATAATGACTTTTGATGGAATATTATGTACATATAAAAAAAAAGATATCTATAAAAACTATTGAGCTAATTAGTACTAAATTCAAGTGTAATCTTACCTTTGGTTTGCCTATTCCCCTGCCTAAACCAACACCTTTTTCTTGAGGAGGTCCATTAGGTGTTTCTAGTGGAGTCTTATACATATAAAAATAATGTTGAAAAATTTGAGAAGTAATAAAATAATATACTAAATTCAAGTGTATATATTACCTTTGGTCTGCCTCTTTCCCTATCTGAACTAGTAGGTATTGTTACTGATTTTGCACTTGGTTCTACTGACGGTGCACTTTGAGGGCACCCTCTTTTGTTGTGGCCTCTAACATGATACAAACTACATGTCACTGATAGTCCAGTTCTAAGTAATTTTCTTGATTTCTTTTTTACTCCATGTTCATTCCTCCTAGCTTTAGATGGCCTGCCAGGCAAGCTTGTGATTTCAGGTGGTGCAACAATAATGTTTGATGATACTGACCACATTTCCATGTTTGTTACTGGTTCAAGAACATTGGCATAAGTCCTAAAATATGTTTCCTTATTGTAGTAGATGTCAATATAGTCATACAAGGGGTAATTCTTCAACAATAATGCAACCACAGCATGTGCACATGGTATGACCTTTAAATGCCACACCCTACAACTACAATTCTTCTTTACAATATCCACTTTGTGTTGAAAAAGTTCTTCTTTCACTTCAAAACTTTCCACTCCATTAAACTCAATCGTACAATCCATAGTCCTATTGATGTTCTTTAAAATCTTAAAACACATTGGAGAGTAATTACAATTCCAAGTACTTAGAAACTCCCTTAGAGTGCCTATTCTTGTCATCATCTTTACTCTGATTTCTTCAAGCATGGTAATGATGGTCTTGTGCCTAGCTGCCAAGATCCATGTATTAAAATACTCAGTCATGTTGTTCTTCCTCAATTGAGACTCAAATGTACTTTTGTCTATCTTCCAAAACTGTTGTCTTCTTTGAAGACCTCTCTAGTCCTTATCCTAATTAGCTAAGATGTGCCTTGCACATCTTCTATGTTCAGATTGAGGTAACACCTCCTCAAGTGCTGCAAACAGAACCTACAGTACATACATACCAAAAATAAGGTGAAATTAGGACATAATTACATATATTAAGCTAAACTAAAAAGAAATTAAACATAAAATAATATACATTCCTTCTGCATATCTATAATCAAGGTGAGACCTTCACCTTCTCCAAGTCCTAGGTCATACCTTATGCACCTAACAAACTAAGTCCATGTGTTTGTGTTCTCCTTTTCAACTATTTCTTAAGCAAGTGGAAACATCTAGTTATTTCCATCCTTGGCCATAACAACTAACAATTGCCCTTTACAAATACCTTTAAGAAAACAACCATCTCAACCTATGCACTTCCTACAATGTACCCATTCCTTTTTCAAAGCATCAAAGAAGATGTAAAAACTCTAGAATTTTGGTTTACCTACTACATTAGACTCACCAAGTTTAACAACACAATTGGCCCCTGGTTTGGTCCTCAATAGTTTATCCTTGTAGTCAAGGATTCTTCCAAATTCTACAACATGATCACCCATTATATCTTTCAACACTTTAGCTCTTGCTCTTCTCACAGTAGTCTTACCAACTAAAAGTTTTGAAATTTTTTCTAAACAACTCTTGCAACTTGAATACTCTTATGTTTGGTTGCTCAATTATTCTTTCTCTAATGGTTTCAGCTAAAAACTTTGTATTGCACAAGTAATTTCTTGTTTTCTTGTTCCAAGTATGCTTTGGAATGTAAGTTTTTATCATGAAATCATTTGTTGTCTTGTGAAGAACTACATATAAAATCCATGGACAACCATCTTTGCACCTAACTCTAACCTTTTTTGGTTCATTTTTCCACTTTTCCTCAGGAACCCTTTTTTTTACTGTATATTTAGTTACTACTCTTCTAAATTTATTCACATATTTAAACACCATACCCGGCTGCCAAACAACTTCCTTTGCAGTTGGGTCAAGAATGATTTTTTGAGTTGTTGTCCTTCTCTTTCTTGACAACTTGTTGCAGTCTAATGCACATGCAAGTGAATGCAATAGTACAATTTATATAGTGACTAGAATAGTCGGATATCGTACCCACGAGGACTACATAACTAGCAATTCAACCAACTTTAGTTTTTGACAAGAATGTATTAAGTGTTCAAAGTATCAAGATAATTGTGAAGTTTCAAGTAAAAATATAATTAATAACGAAATAACAAAATGTGACAATAGCAATGTAGACAGGCTTGTAAACAAAAATAGTGAGAATTCTAGGGTTTCAACACTTTTAACAATCCTAAAAATCTCTATTCTTATATTAGTTTAGTTGATTATCGGGTTATTGATTCACAGGGTTTGTAGTATAATCATGGTCTCCCGACCTCTAATATTCTTCCTGACTAGACATTGTAACCACATCTTTGAGTGGGGATGCAATAATCCATTTAGATGCATTAAGGTATCTTCCTGCAAGTGAACCAAATAAGGCTTCTAGATATATCACTATCCTAGATACTAATTCAAATCCCTTATTTTATAAAAGAATGAGAACCTTGCTTCTTAATCTCTTCATTCTATCCTATGATTCTCCTCTCGGGTTCACATAGGAATATAGGTTTATTTTAATGGTGTCCAATAATCAAAATAGTAAGCACAAGATATTAAGAATAACCATACAATAATTCAATGCTAAACTATGATAAAGAATATCAAAGTGCAATCATGTATTCGGCCTCAACTCCAGAACAAGGGTGTTTATCTACTCATGTTCGAATTCAACATCAAAAATGAATAATTAAACATACCCAAAAGTAATCTCTAAATAATAAAGCTTAAAGAACCCTAAGAAATAAATTGTAGTGTTTTTTTTCTCTGCTTACGTATGCCAAAAGTGTCCCAATTATGTTTAAGTATTGGCTTTTATAATAGGACGAACTTTGCTTGTGATGAAATAACCCTCACGTCACAGGAGTCGGTACGCCGCAGTGGAGACCATGTCTCTCGCTATATGTTGGTGTAAGTCCCGCATCACCCATATTAGTCCTCCGCTGTGAGGCCCGTGCCGTGGGCTAATCGCCCGGGCTCACTGGAATTTGCCTCACCAAATTTCACTAAGGCAAATAATCCTTCTTAGCTAGTTTCTCCTCTACTTTCTTCAGCCTTCCATGTATGATTTCCAAACTCGTTGAAAGTGTCTTATCCGATCCATATAATTAATCTCACAGCATAGATCATCACATGTTTCTCTTCATGCATCCAATTAAGCCAAAACTCATCAACAATCCATCCCGCATTACTAATGATATCCGTTAGCATCACATCATGAAATTACACACCACACACAATAAAAATACATATTTTAGCTCATAGAAATAGGCCTATTATGGGTGAATATTGTTGCTTGGACATATAAATACGCCCAAGAACACCACCCCACACTTAGAACCTTGTTCGTCCTCGAAGACATCAAGCAACACTATATTCAATTAAGGTTAATAATCACAACCAAGGAGAAATACTTGGTCGGGCACTCATAGACCAAACAAAGACTCATAGCTTAAGAGATGTAAATTAACTTTTAAAAACACGAGACTACTATTTTCAAACATCCTTACCCCAAATAAGAACTTCCAATTTATTGGCAAACTCAATGAAGTTGTTCAATTGAAAACATTTATCCGTCACCTGACTGTCATTCACATGCACCCTCACCACAAAAAAGTTTCCACATTTACTCTCAATCTTACAATATATAATAGAATGGGAATATCACAAGAAAACAAACCTCTCACTCTCAGCACAAAATTCATACACGATAGAAAATGAACCATAGAATTTCCCTAAATGTACTACTCCACTAATTGTCAAAGGTTGGGATGAAGGACCAACTAGGTCTTTCAAGGTTGTAATGTATGCTAAGGGATGGGTAGGAACTATTTGGCTAAATAGTGGCTAATCTCCCTAAGCGCTTTAGTACATCTCCTAAACACTTAAATCATCAAATTAATAGCCAAATTCTTTCCTCACAAATTTCCCTTCTTCTCTTGCTTTATCCCTATCTTGTAATACATGTACACACACTATGTGAGAGTGTTATTTATTCACCATTTTTTCTTTATAGATTTTTTGTTTTACTCTTTCTCTCAACACTTGTTTCTTTTCTTTATTTTACACTCACAATCACCACATATGTCACTTCCTATCTCAATAACAATCTCTTAAGGGCATCAATTTCACCATAATCCTTAGTTAAATATCTACTCCTTATTCTAATAATTTTTGCTAAAGCGGTTAGGAGCTTTTTGTATCAAATTATGGTTAACAACAAAAGGAGAATAGGCTACTCATGAGGATACCAAAGAAATTAGGCTATAGGCTCAACGAGGCTAACTAGAAATACACACAAGGGTATGTAAACGAGGTCTAAAAATACGACTATCAACAAAAATGCCTACATCATTTCCTACACCCAACATTCTTTATTTCTCTTCACAAACACACCGGTCAAGTTCTAGACATCACTATGCATGTAGATTAACTAAACCTCTCTCACTCTTAGTGCATGCTAGATTTAAGACGGATCCCTATTGGATTTCAATCTCACACTTGTCAAATTCAACTTTAAGCCAACAAATAAAAAAGCACACCTATTGAGATTGAGTGTCTAAAACTAGATCCCTCTTTAGTTTATGACATGTATTTTATTCAAAACAAATATGTTCCAAGTCAATTAGCCTCATGGCCCACACAAAGCATTCCTCCTAAAAGTTGTGATTTAGTTCTTATCACTTCTCAATTTGCTACGACCAACTCCCTTTAAGATGGTCGTTATCCATCTATCATAAGGGAGGGCACCTAACTATGACAACTTATTATGAATTTCCTTGAGGGAAAAAAACAAAAAAATTTACTCCTACCTAAACAAAAGTAACTACTAAGCACAAAACACACACAAAAAACTATTAATAAGCCAATTTCATCAATACTAACTATTATATACCATATAGTTCCGAATAGCTAGAATGAGAGAATATCAACACCCAAAAAGAAAAACAACCAACAAAATAAAACAAATATAGTACAAAGAATGAAATACCACTGCCACCCCATAATTAAAATGAAGCACTGTCCCAGTGCTTACAAAGTAAACCAAGTATAAGATGGGGAGCAACTCCCTGGTCATATCCCATCCATATTATCATCAAAGTCGGGACTATAAGCCTTAGCTCCCAAGTTAGGGTTATCTATATCTGCCTCCTCTGACTCTATATATGAATCACGCAGTTAACGCTCCTCGTCAGTAGGCATATAATTATCAATAGACTCCACAAAATTAGGGCCTATCCGCAGCATGGTCCTCATATAATGAAAAAAAGGATAGTCCAACTCTATAACTCTAATTTCTTGCTGGGTAGTTGGACGCTCACTAATCTGCAAATAAAGCATCTGAAGCCCATACATCTGGACAGTGATCTTATGTTTCGAGTCTGACACATGGGCATAGTCAATGCAGAACCATAAGCTGTACTTTTCTTACTACTGGATACATCAACATGGAAAGTATCCACAGGTGGCCTATAGTCCAGGTCCTCCTCCTCTACCCCCTGTTCTTGCTTGAACCTCGTCAGTAAACCTCTAAAGATAGACCTTTGTTCTAGATGGAAGCACATCTTTTTCATAGCTGAGAAAATCATAACATCTATATTTACATCAACATCATCATGTATTAAGGCATAAATAAGGCATACCCTATCACGTGTCATATTAGTTAGGTGAGTCACCTGTACGAGACAAGTGTATATAATCTTCACCCAAATTTGTGCCTCCTTGTTCATCTAACTGAAGGGTAATGTGAGGTGAATACCTCTATTTCTATGGCATTTCCATCTTGCTATCGAGTGGTTTCCATACGACAAATGAAATATGTCGGCATATGGTGGTTCGATATTCATCAGCTTTAGGGGACCAACATCAACTTCAAGTGTACCGAAAAAAACATTTAATGAATGAGCAGTGAAAATGACAACCATCCTCATATCTTGACCTCTGAGTCCCTTCCACGTGGGTCCCAGGTAGCATAAATTTCCCTAAAAAGGCTCAAGTTACACTCATGAGACTGTTCAAATAAGAAGCATATGTGTATCTCTTCTATCCAGCACACAACATTGGAAAACTCTCTCAACAGTTCTCTAGTGAATGAATTGATCGACAGTATACTTAGACTCATCATGCTTTGCATACCATTTTTTGTCCATACTCAATGACCTATATAGTGCCATACCTCCTCGATTGTCCATGTGGGAGAAATAGAGGGTGAGATGAACTACCACTTTATCTATTCTTTTTTTGTGCTGGCTCAGAAGGTCCCGCCATGGCCTTGCCTTTTGTTGTCGACCAGATGACAATGCCCAAGCACACACGCAAGTGTACATGGTCTACCAAGTAATAGAGTGGCCTTCAAGAAAGCTGAATATCGATCCCACAGGGACTTGTTCTAATAACTATTTGATTTCAGTTCACAATTTAGATTCAATTGATGCAAAAGTAACCAAAAGAGAGTTTTGATAATTTGTAAGCTAAGGTAAAGTAAATAATACATAAAATAAAGACTTAAGACAATCAATAGATTAAATCCCATGGTATCACTTCTAACAATCAAACTATGTTATTAAACTTCATTTATTAACTAGCTTATCTTGGTTGTTGATTCGTAGGGTTAATCTCATGATCATGGTCTCCCGACCTCTAATCGGTTACCTAACTTAGACATTACAACTATATCATTGAGAGGGGATGTAATAAGAAAATTAAGTACTTAAAGCTATCATCCTATATGTTAATCAAGTAAGGCTTCTAGGTACATCCCTATCCTAGATGCTAATTTGAATCCTTATTTTAGAAAAGAATACAAACCCTACTTTGTTTATCCTCATGTTCTATCTCCCTATTCCCTCTCCCAAGATCAAAAGGTAGAAAATATATGTATTCTAAGGGTGATCAATCCTCAAAATAAATAAAACAAGAATAAACAAGCAACCAAATATGATAAGCAAATTAGACAAAATTAATCCAAATTAATAGTAGTCATGTTCTCGGCTTTAGCCCCAGAAAGGGAGTTTTTAGCCACTAATATTCATAATCATGATCCAAATACTTGAATACATATTATGATATAATTAAGAGCTAAATACAGAATGTGAAAAACCTAAAAACAAAGATGTAGCAGCTCCCAATTTCGTCCAAGCCATCCAACATGTAACAAGATTCTCTATAAAAGTGTACAATGTAGTGGGCTTATAGTGGGCCAATCCTAAGCTGTGTAGGAGTGCAATATATCATGTACATGAGAGAATGGGAGTATAGGGTGATATGAAGGCTTGTCTGCACTAAAATGGAGCATGTTGCGCGTCCATAATTGCACTGTAGTATAGCACATATCGTGGGCTTAATTGCACGGAAAAGGAGGGTGTTGCGCAGGCATATCGTACGCCTTCACTGGAAGTTGTATCTCACAAATTCTTTAAGAAAAAGTGGCATGCTATGGAGCCTGCATCGTGGGTATATCGCCTGCATCTACTGAAATTTGTATCCAAAATATTTTTTAAGTGTTCAACATCCATTCTTTTCGTTCAATGCTCGTGACATTATTTTGCCTTCCCTTCCAAACTTTTGGTGTTGTTTTCCTTTTAATTTACAGATTGTTCAACATCCATTTATCATCATAATCAAAACCACAAACATTATACATCATCAAAAACCATGGATTAGAGTTCAACATAACACAATGTCAAGAGTTACAAGCTAGAAACTCAAGCGTAGCACTAGTCTCGACCATTTACGCTTTAATGAATTGTTGACTCTTAGCTCATTTTAATTGAATGTTTCGCACTTTAAACAAGTTGTTACACATAATATTAAACATTAAAACCATAAGGAACTCATTTAACCCACTAGAATCCACCGAGACTAACTAGAACAACACCTAGCTCAAGTTAGTAAAACTAGATTTCTCATCTAGACTCTAAATGATTGATTTAAACCCACACTTGTTTGAAAACACTTCAACACATTATAATTACATCCTTGAACACTTAAATTATTATTTATACTATTATTAACTTATTAAGAACACGAATTATCCTCAAAATAAGACTAAACAATCTAGAATAGTAACCTTGGAGTGCATAAATACACCCAACATCACCAGACATATCACCTGTTAAACAAAACATGCAACAACCACATCAAACAAGGAAAATATATTGAACTAGAAAACACTAAGTGCATAGAGAGTGATTAGGGAACCCCACACTTAGTTTCTAGTACCAGTGCGTGGGTATGAATGCTAGGGTACTCAGACTTCCCCTCAATTATCAAAGTACACCACACATACTAATTTAGGTGCCATTATTCAATCCACATTTTTGGTCACAAAGATAGCCCATACATGTATGATGAAACAAAGATTCATATGTTATTACTCTATTTCATTAACAAATAAGCACTAAACTCAAAATATTCTCATGACACATGTAGTGCAATATCATACCTCCATGGCACAAATTTCTACATAAACTCAAAATTTCTCACTAAATCTTGAACAAAGAAACTATACATTCTAAGTGTGGCTAAGATGTTATCATATATTGAACCTAAATAAGTAAAATAATGAAGACTTAAGGACTTACCTTAGTGGTCTTGAAGAAGATGAAGGAGAGCTTCTCTTTGCTTAAGTAAAAAGAACAAATTTTAGAGGAGAGTATTTAGCTAAATGAATTAAGGGGCGACGCGAGCTAGGTTTGAGAAATGAATGAGATTTGGAAAATAAGGGGATATTTAAAGGGATTGAGGGTGGGGTTACCAAAACTTTGAATTTTTATAGGGATAGGGATTTTCCATGCGTCGCAGGCTCTATCTTGTTGGTCTAAGCTGTGTGTTGTGGGACCTAGAGTGCCGGTCTATACCAAGCACCGTGGGCTTCATTCCCCCGTTCTAAGCCGCATGCTGCGGGTCACGGGCTAATCACCCAAACTCATAGAAAATCTAATTTTTGGCATGGATTTTAGTGTTTTGGGGGAATATTTTATTCCCCATTTTCTTTTTCACTATGTACCTTTCCATAATGCCTATTTTACTTACCCGAAGACTTTCTTTGACCAGTCTCACATACTCCTCACTTTTTGTTCTCCCTCATTATGCCAAGTTTCTCATTGCCGCACACTAAACAAAAATAACAAAATAACGTAAGGAAAAAATAAGCTGCCTTTCACTCAGCACCTTAGTTTTGGTCGTGGCATGACACCTCTTTTTGTATTTTTCATTTCTTTTCTATTTTTTCACTTTCTTTTTATTTTAACAACTAAGAAGTAAACTACGCTATTGCATTACATTCATGGGTTTCCTCCCACGCAGTGCCTTAGTTAACGTCCTGGCACGACCCAACTTAGCGTCATTCATTGGCAAAAGTGATGGACATATTGTGCTAATCACCATGATCTAACCAATAGTGCTTCACTCACTATCCATTCACTAAGAATTTGTCAGTATTTTCCTTGTTCCACAATTCCACAGCTCCATGAGATGTCATTCTCCCTACATCAAATTACCCATACTATTTAGACCTCAACTTTTTAAAAAACAAGCTCAATCTAGAATTGAATAGCAATACAAGTTGTCCAGGCTCAAAAACTCGGTTAAGAATATACTTGGCATGCTTTTTCTTAGTATTTTATTTGTACAATTTTCCATTCTCATAAGCATGGATATGAAACTCATCAAGTTCATGCAGTTTCAATAATCTCTTTTCACCCGCAGCCTTCATATCAAAATTTAATTTATTCACTTCCCAATAAGATTGATGCTCAAGTTCCACAGGCATGGGGCAATATTTTCCATAAAGCAAGCGATATAGAGAGGTTCTAATAGGCATCTTATAGTCTGTCCTATACTCCCACAGCGTATCATCCAACTTTTCCGACCAATCCTTACACCGGCCATTAACTATCTTCTACAATATCTGCTTAATTTCATGATTAGAGACCTCTACTTGGTCACTGGTTTGTGGGTGATATGCCATAGACACCTTGTGCCTAACACCATATTTAGATAACAAATTTTTAAACCAAGTGTTCATAAAATACGTACCTCCATCACTGATAATAGCTTTGGGTGTGCCAAAATGAGAGAAGATATGCTTCTTCATAAACTTTATCATAATACTTGCATCATTTGTGGGAAGGGAAGTAACTTATACCCACTTAGATACGTAATAGACTGGCACTAGGATAAATAAATTGCCATAAGATAGTGGAAATGACCCCATAAAGTCTATCCCCAAAACATCAAATACCTCAACCTCAAGAATATTGTTCAGGAGTATCTCGTGGACCCTTTATATTGTGCCTACTCTTTGATATTAATCACACCCCCTTACATAGGTAACTGTATCATTGAACAATGTTGGCAAAAAAAACCTAACTGTAGAACCTTTCTAGCTATTCGTTTGCCCCCATGATGGCCCCCATAAGGAGATGAATGACACCTTTGTAACACTTGTTTAGATTCAGCTTCAGAAACACATCTGCATATAATCCCATCAGCACCCTATTTGAAAAGATAGGTCTCATCCCATATGTATGCACGAGAATCATGTAAAAACTTCTTTCTCTATTGGCTTGTAGCTTTGAGAGGATAAATACCACTTACTAATAGATTCACAATGTATGCATAGCAAGAAATCTTAAACACATCGAGCGCCAATAATATCTCATCTGGAAACTCTTCCTAGATGCAATGTGTATCATCAATAATGTGATCCCAATTCTCTAGCCTCGATATATGATCCACCACTTGATTTTAGATCCTTTTCTATCACGCTCATTTAGATCAAATTCTTAGAGAATTTAATCCACTTGATCTTTTTTGTTGAACAAGTACTTGATGGAAACCTGGTCTGTGTAAACAATTACCTTGGTGCCAACTAAGTATGATCTGAATTTATTGAATACAAAAATAAGTGCCAACATTTCCTTCTATGTGATTATGTAATTCACCTGGGCCGCATTTAAGACTTTACTTGCATAGTAAATAGAATGAAATTCCTTATCTTTTCGCTTCCCCAACACCACTCCAATAGCCACATCACTGGCATCACACATTAACTCGAATGGTAATGTCCATTTAGAAGAAATCAAGATGGGTTATTCTATCAACCTATTCTTCATATCCTTGAATGCTTGCTTAAAATTTGTTCCAAAATCAAACTTAGCCTTTTTTCTAGCACTTGCACATTGGACTTGCAATCTTCGAAAAGTGTTTGATAAAGCGCTTATAAAATCCTGCGTGCCTAAGAAAGATTCTCACATCCTTCACTGACACAGGATGATGTAACTTTTCAATAACTTTAACTTTGGATCTATATACTTTAAGTCCTTTGTGTGACACCCTATGACCAAGGAAAATTCCTTCCTTGACCAAAAAGTGGCTCTTTTCCTAGTTTAGTATAAGATTTGTCTCTTCACAATGGGCCAAGACTCTATCTAGATTCTGCAAGAAAACATTAAAGGAGTTACCATAGATAGAGAAGTCATCCATAAATACCTCTACAAATTCTTTCACCATATCATAAAAAATCGCCATCATGCATCTCTGGAACATTGTTGGAGCATTGCAAAAGCCCAAAGGCATGTGCCTGAAGGCGTACATGCCATATGGACATGTAAATATGGTCTTTTCCTGATCTTTTGGCTCTCCTGTGATCTGATTATACCCTGAGTATTTGTCCAAAAAGCAATAGTATTCCTGCCCTATCAACCCGTCCAATATTTAATTAATGAATGGGAAAGGATAATGATCCTTCCTGGTGGCTTCATTCAGCTTTAGGTAATTAATGCAGATCTTTCAACCAGTCACTATGTGAGTGGTAATCATCTCATTAACTTTGTTGGTCACCACAGTCATCCCACCTTTCTTTGGGACACAGTGTACAAGGCTGACCCATTTGTTGTCGGATATGGGATAGAGTATCCCAGTATTAAGCCACTTTATTACTTTCTTTCTGACCATTTTTTTCATCACTGAATTCAGTCTGTACTGATGTTGCACACTTATTTTGTATCTCTCTTCCATATGTATTTTGTGCATACAGAAAGCTGTACTGATTCTTGTGATATTTGACATCTGCCATCCAATTACCTTCTTTATTCTTTTCAAAACTACCACTGCTTCTCTCACCTATAAATTAGACAAACCTACTGACAAAATCACAGGCAAAGTATCATTATCACCAAGGAAAACATATTTAAATGAGGAGGAAGAGCCTTGTGCTTTAGTTTAGGTGCTTCATCAATAAACGCCTTTGGAGATGGTCCAATTGGTCTATTCAACAGTTCAAACTCAGTGAATCTATTGTAAATTAATGCTAAATCCATAATTTGTACAATTTCAAGTGCCTCAACATCACCATAGAGATCACACCCCATCAAAACTCGCTCAAGTGGGTCATTAGACACTAAAAGGTGGCGCGTAAACTCAAGGTTGACTATTGTAATAACAAAAAATTCTTCATATATAGCAGGAAACTTCATTGCCCTATACATATAGAAACTGTTGACCTTGTCATGAGCTCTCATGGTTATCTTCCCTGTAGCTACATAAATAAGATATTTGCTCAGTTGCTAAGAATGGACGTCCCACAATAAATAGAATAGTCAGATCAGCATCAAAGTCAAGAACAACAAAATCCACTGGGAAAATAAGTGATCTAACTTATAGCAATACATCTTCAATGATCCCATCAGGCCTATCAAGATACCTATTAGTTAACTGTAAAATAATAATTATGGGTTTGGGACTCCCAAGACCTATTTTCTTGTACTAAGATATAGGCATTAGAATGATGCTAGCCCTTAAATCATAGAAACCCCTAGCGCTGATGGATTGACCAATGGTAATCTGCAATGTAAAGCTTCCTGGGTCTTTCATCTTTGTGGGAAACTTATTCTGAATTTTCAAAGTGCACTACTTAGTAAGTGTAACTGTAGCATATTCAGTCTAGCAGTTCTTATTTGTAACAACGTCATTCACATACTTTCCATACTTTGGAACACTCTGAAAGATGTCAACAAGAGGGATATTTACATGAACCTATTTTAAAATCTTTAAAAACTTCTTGTAGCTAGTATCCTCCTAATGTTTCTGCAACCTTTATGGGAAGGGTGGAGGTGGTCTAACTTTTTTAGTTTTTTTTGCATTCACTTCTACTTTATCCTCCTTGCACTGCTTGTCATCTTTTTCTTTTTCAGCATCAAGGTCCTTTGATTTTACTTGTTTAGGTTTCAACTCTTTTAACTCCAATCCACTCTAAGTTGTGATTGTATTTACCTATTTTAGATTCGGCTTGATGTCACTTGGAAGACCTCCCTAATGTCTGGTGTTTTGTGCTCCTGCCAACTGACCATATGCATCTCTAAGTTCTTAGTAATCAGCTACTGGCTCTTTACATCTTATACCAACTATGCTTGAGTATCCATAATATTTTTAGCATCTCTTCAATATTGCTAGTCTAAGCTGTGCTCTGATTCTATTGAACCTGAAACTACTAATTTTGTTGTGCTTACCCCCTATACTGATTATTATTCTGCACCTAATTCCCACCCCATGAGAAATTGGGATGGTTCCAACAGTTTGGATTATAGGTGTTACCAAAGTTTTGTTGCTCCTGACGATTAGCATTGCTCATATAATTAACAGAATCTGGATTAACTGCACAAGCATCTACTTCATGCTCACTACAACCATAAATTTTACACCATACATTTTCCTATTGAACTGCATTAGCTGTTGTTGTTGGCTGTACAACCCCTAACTTTATGCTACTGAACTGATTAGTAATATAATTTTGTACTGCAATAAATTAAGTTGATGACAAAGTGAACTGATCTACCTCTAACACACCTGCAACCTTCTTAGGAGCACTCCTTAAGTTAGTATGCCATTCAAGATTCCCCTGCTAAATCCAATTCAGCAGTGTATATAATTCATCAAATATTTTCTCAAGAGCTTGCCGACCAGCTGTTGAATCTAAGAGAATCTTAGTATTTGGCTCCAAAACCTCTATATAAGTATGAATAAGAACATTCCTAGACTGATGATGGTGAGGGAAATTTATGAGCATACCCTTAAACCTTTCCCAAGATTGGTAAAGATTTTCTCCTTCTTTCTATATAAAACTTAGAATCTTGCATCTTAAACATGCAGTCTTCCCTGATGGAAAGAATTGAATAAGGAACTTCTGAGTCAAATCATCCTAGGAAGTAATGGAGAGTGGTGGTTCAACATGTAACCATCATTTTTCATCCCCAATTAAAGAAAAGGGTAAGAGAGTCAGTCTGACATAATCCGGAGATACCCCTATAGGAATGTAGGTATCACTAAGTTCCAGGAAGGTCTGCATGTGTTGTTGTGGGTCTTCATGTGAAAATCCAGCAAATTTCCCAGACGAACATAGAAACTGCACCATATTTTTCTTTAATTCAAACTGACCACCCACCTCTAGCTTGTGGATGCTATTTGTAGCATAGTTGGTAAGTGGGATTACCATTTCAAAAACAGGTCTTGCCACTGCTTTAGCAGGAACAACTGGAATCACCAGGCTGGAATATGTCTAGCATTGGATCAACTGGATCAATAAGATTATAATCTCTTTGCTCCACTATTTAAACTTGCTGAATTGGATAATGAGATCTTCGCCTCTGTTAAAATACCAGTTCTGGTTTTGAATAAGTCTTTACTAACTCTCTATCTCTCGCTAGTCTTGTATTCAGCTAGTCCTACAAAAGTCAACCACTAAGATCAAGTCGTTCAAGTCGTTAACATTTAAAACTTACTATCAAAAACAAAAAATTTAGAAAATCACTAATTAAACTAGTCCCCGGCAACGACGCCAAAAACTTATTATGGTCTAGCACACACACAAGTGCATGCGATCGTATAAGTATTGTAGTGACTATAATAGTTGGATATCGTACCCACAAGGACTACGTAACTAGAGATTCAACCAACTTTAGTTTTTTACAAGAATGTATTAAGTGTTCAAAGTATCAAGATGATTGTCAAGTTTCAAGTAAAAATATAATTAATAACAAAATAACAAAATATGACAATAGCAATGTAAGCAGGGTTGTAAGCAATAATAGTGAGAATTCCAGGGTTGAGACACTTTTAACAATCCTACAAATTGCTATTCTTGTCGTAGTTTAGTTGATTATCGGGATATTAATTCGCAGGGTTTGTAGTAAGATCATGGTCTCCCGACCTCTAATGTTCTACCTAACTAGATATTGCAACTACATCATTGAGCGGGGATGTAATAATCCATTTAGATAGATTAAATTATCTTCCTACAAGTGAACCAAATAAGACTTCTAGGTGTATCCCTATCATAGATGCTAATTCAAATCCTTTATTTTATAAAAGAGTGAGAACCTTACTCCTTAATCTCTTCATTCTATCCTATGATTCTCTTCCCGGGTTCACATAGGAATATAGGTTTATTTTAATGGTGACCAATTATCAAAATAGTAAGCACAAGAGATAATAATAACCCATATGATAATTCAATGCTAAACTACAATAAAGAATATCAAAGTCCAATCATTTCTTCGTCCTCAACCCCAGAACAAAGGTGTTTAGCAACTCATGTCCGAATTTAATATAAAAAATGAATAATTAAATATACCTAAAAGTAATCTCTGAATAATGAAGTTTAAAGAACCCTAATACATAAGTTGTAGTGTTTTTCTCCTCTGCTTACATCTGCCAAAAATGTCCCAATTATGTTTAAGTTTTGTATTTTATAATAGGACAAACTTTGCTTGTGATGAAATAACCCCCGCGTCGCAGAAATCAAACCGCTGCAGTGGAGTCCGCATTGCCCGATATATCCCACTGGTGTAAGGACTGCATCACCCATATTATTCCATCACTATGAGTCCTGCATCGCCCATATTAGTCCACCGCTGTGAGTCCCGCATTGTGGGCTAATTGCTCAGGCCCACTGGATTTACCTCACCAAAATTCACTAAGGGAAAGAATCCTCAGCTAGTTACTCCTTTACTTGTTTCAACCTTCCATGTATGCTTTCCAAAGTCATTGAAAGTGTATTATCCAATCCATATAATGAATCTCAAAGCATCGATCATATCCTTCCTCTCATCATGCATCCAATTAAGCCAAAACTCATCAACAATCCATTCTGCATTACTAATCATATCCATTAGCATCACATTATGCAATTGCACACCAAAAACAGTAAAAATACATATTTTAGCTCATAGAACCAGGCCTATTATCAGTGAATACACTACTAGAAATTACCCCTATTACAGCAGGCTTTTTGGTAATGGTTTCAAAAGCATTGCTATAGAAGGTCTATTGTAATAGTTAGAATAGTTCCAAAAAAATTATTTTAGTAGATCTAGTTGGTGCTACAACCATTTCTATTTATGGATAACCATTGAAACATGGTGTCTTATAGAAACGATTGCATGAATCGTTTCCATAGAGTCACCTATGGCAACAGTTTATTAAAAAAAAGCTATTGCATCAATTTTATTTTCCCTCCCCACTTTGAAGATTATTCCATTTGTTATACTATATATTTGTTTTATCAGAAGTATAGAGAGATAAATAAAATCCAATTATCAAAAGTATAGAGAGATAAATCAAATCCAAACACTTCTTCTTTCGGTGAAACACTCCTTTTCCCTTCCCCACTTTCCTCCTCCACCACCTTTCTCCCATCTTCGCTGAGCAGCGCCAGTTTGAGGGTTTTGATGCTGATGATATTGATGAATTTTTTTACCTTGATGAACCCATCTCTACTGCATAACACCTCTCTTCTCTTGCACCCACCACTACTCTCTCTATCTCCGATCCTATTAAATCTCATCATGGTCTACCTTCTTCTCCTCCATCTAATCCTGTCACTCAGGTTACATCTCGCTGTCTGAACCAAAACCTGCATCAAATTTCTTTGAGGAATGGGATGAAGTTGAGTTAGAGGGTATTCCTTAATCTCTGCCCTATAATTCTTCTTTAATTATGGAATCTGCCACTTAGACTTTTACTTCTTCTGAATAAGATCTCGATTTAAAACCTGAACTGGAGCTTGACACTGAAAAACTGAGATTGATATTGGATTACACTATTGAGATAGTTTATGTTTCTTTTTTGATTATGTTTGTAATAAATTAAATTATTGGGACGAATGAGAATGAGAACTTAGCGTTAGCTTGGGCGAGTTAATTCGTAATGGGGGATTATTTGATAAGAATTTTAGTTTATTGGGTGTTGGGAAAACATAAGATTCACCATTATTGTTAAAATAAGGAAAAAATATGCTCAAATTTTATACTAGTGGGAGTAAATTTTGTCAGGTTTTGCTGGATATGATGGAGCTAAAAAGTTGGTAAAATTTGATATCGAGGTTGTATAATATGGTGGTGCCTTGTAAAAATGAGATAAAATTTAAGGTGTATATAAATGATGATGCAATGGATCCTGTTATTGTTGATGTGGCTAAGAAGAAATTGGTCGAGACAATACAAAAAGAGATTACAGATCTCCAGATATTTATATTAGTGGTGAGTCCACCAAGTGGGAAGAAGTGGATTGCTGACGAGTTGGCTATTGTTGATGAGTCCAAAGAGGCGGCAGAGGATATGATCGGCGAAATCGTGATGGATCAGGTTTGTTTCTTAATTAATTTGTCTAGCTTGAGTCTTTCGTAGTTCATAATAGTCTCAAATGTTTTGTTGTTAGAAATAATATAAATACTAGTTTGATATGTGTTAGTCATTCGTGCTATATTAAAATTATACTCTTTTACTGGAATGTTTGTTAGTATAATCTACTTAATTTTCATTCTGGTATGTTGTATTCTTCGGGTGGTCTTTATTTTATAACACTGGCTATTGTTGTATAACAAATAGTAAAACAACTGTTGTTATTGTTGTTGCTTTCGTGATGTGGGGATTCATATAATAGACCTCTACTTTATTTGGAATTGAGGCCTAGGGATTCATATAGCTGATCCCTACTTGTTTCAGACTGAGGAGTAGTTGTTGTTTGAGTATCCATATCTCAACACCCATTTAACCAAATACTCATAAATTTAGCTCACTAGAAACTCCTTATAATTTTCTTGAAATTGTACTGTGAAATCTAAAATGTCTTTATAGTGTTTTAGGTAGGTATCATCACAATAGTATTTTAATGTTAGTTTTGTTTAATTCATGGTGATTCATTCAGACAACACCACTCTGGCTATGCTGTTGATTTTGATTTGAGAGTTTTTTAGCGAAGGATTATTGTAGAATAACATAATTATAATGGATTCACTTTTCACTACCATATAGAGTAACATCACTCATTTATTATTTAAAGACAAGTGACCAGTATGTAAAAACAAAAAATGTACATTACCATGAACGTTGCCTATTCTTTGTATACTGATAAGTAGTTGTGGAAATGTTTTGTAGAATGATTGTGTAAGTAAATAGGTTACAATTGAAAAGATACTTATGAATTAAGGTAATTATACTCATTTTTCCAGGTTGCATCGGTATTTGTACTCAATCAAGAAATTATCTTATGAATTCTACCTTCACAAGTAAGGAATACATGCTTACACCTTTTGTTTCTGAACCTATACTTGACAGAATGTTGGTGGTGCTATTATATGTCAGTCTTGGGACTACTTTGGACTATCTTCTTGAGCTGAGGATCTATCAAAAACAACCTCTCTACCTTTGAGGTAGAGGTAAGGTCTGCGTACACTCTACCCTCCCCAAACTCCACTGAACCCGTTGTTTACACCGTTTTAAGAAAAATACATTATAAAATCACACTTATTCTAAACTCACTCTAAACTCACTGAATAAGGTTCTAGGTTCAAAAAGATGTATATATTTGACTCTAATGTATGTCCTGTTATCCCTGATTTTGGAATGTCTCAAACAGTGCACCAATAGACCTTGAGTATTTCTCGATTGTCAAAATTAAATTCCCTATCACAACCTAAGTTGTGTGGCCTCTTCACTTTCGATATGTTCCCATGTTGGATTCTCCAAAAATACACTACTTTTGGAGAATTTGACACATACCAGTTGATATTTTTGAAGAGTCCGAGCAACATGGGTCACAACAAAACTCAGTCAGGGGCAGATCCAGGTAAGTGATGTATATATAATAGATGTTGAATCTACTTTGAATTGTTCATGTGTTCACTTTATTTTTAACCTCATCTATGAAAATTTTGGCTCCGAGATTGGTTCCACTAATTTAAGTTTTGGAGATTCGATCTACTCTAAAGCTATGGAATCATGGTTTGATAGGCCTCATTTTTTTCCGTTGTTAGCTATGTTGTATATTCCTGGGTAGATTCATATTTATAAGTACTAATAGGACCCCTTTGTTGTTCAATGTGGTTGGATTTTCCACTTCCAAGATAGGTACGCACAATCATGCTAAATGCCACTTTGTGGCGATAACAGGTAACACCCATCAATCCTATGTGTATAATCCATAATCCAAATGATTCCCATGTGAATAAAAGTTTCTTGATCTTGATCCTCGTGTTTGATGTGATTTCGAGGTGAAAAATATTTATAGGAATTACTTAGAACAAAGTTGAGCTAAGATCCTTTCATTCGCCCTAAGTTTAGTATTTTATTCTACAAGGATATAATTTAAATGTGTATAACAATTGATATACGTAGAAATTTGCAATTCAAGACCAACCAAATTGAATATAATTGAGTCAACTTTCTAGAACAAAAATCCCAAGAACAAAAATCCAAGCGTCACCATTCAAGAACCAAATTGAAATCAACTCACGTAAAAACCCTCCTCCATTCCCAAGAACAAAAATCCAAGCATCGCCATTCAAGAACCTTTAAGAAAAGTTATTCTCCTTCAAGATTTAAACTTTTAAGGTATGTTAGATGTTCATCCATGGGCCCATTCCACCCATGGAATCTAAGAATCGAATTTTAAGTTAAAAAGAATGATCTTTACATGTTATTATGAACTTTATCCATGAACTCCCATGAATTTCAATTTTACATAATGTTTACAAGTAATTGTTGTTGAAATTAAACCTTACATGTTTGAATGGTGCTATTCGTATGTTAACTCCCTAAATCCATGATTTGAAGTATTTCAATTATGTTAGCATCTTATGTTTTGACTATTCTCATACTCAAGTCTATGAATTTCAAGTGTTTGATGAAATGCCTAAATGATTGGGGTTTGAATAATGACCCTTTGTTATGTTTCCAAGAGTTTTTGATAGAAAGAGTCCTTACACGTTGAAAGTTTAAGTATGTTTAAATATATCTTGGTAATTCAATTTTCAAGTTATGTTTTCAATTGATTTCACGTGGAATGCATTATAGTATGTTTAAATATTAGGACTTCCATATCATGTTCATACGAATACAAAATAAAACCCTCAGTTTATGATTTGGTCATGTGATTGTGCTATCTTTTCATGTTTAAAAAGAATCCCCATGTTCAAGTCTTAGTCCCCACGTGTTTGATGGAATGCTTAAGTGAATAATTGTGAACACTGATTTCCTTCTATGGTTTCAAAGCTTTTATGTGGTCCTATTGTTATTGCTATCGAGTCTTAGGGTTTATGAATAGCCAAAATTTAGTTGTTTACTTAGTTTCAATAGCTTTAGAATAGTTTCAGATAAATCATGAGTGTTACCACTCAGATAGCTATCATAATCAGTTACTTGTCTAGTTAAGTTAGTTCAGTCCAGTAACCAGTGTAATTTAGTTGGGAGTAGGATTTAGCACCGAGAAAATCTAGGGATATGGGCTCACCCGCCAGTAAGGACTTTGTCTTTAGGATAAATCCCTAAGTTCCAAAACTATGTAGCCAGCGTAGGTTATGAGATGTCACCCTCCAGTTTAGGACTGACACTTTCAGGGATCACCCACTAGTTTAGGATTGATCTCAAGGATCACCCGTCAGATTAGGACTGAATCCACAACAATTGTTAGTACACGTGGCACAGTACTATCATCCTTTCTACTGGGGTCATAGGTTGGACTCCAATTAGCTCATTGGGGCATGTCTGTTAGATGATGCCTTCCACAGTTTTAGTGTCAGTATTCAGTTCAGAACTCAATTGAGTTTTTCTTGACCATAGCATATAGCTACCAGTTATCCATTTATCAGTACACAATATTTCAGTTTATAGATTATTTCAAAACATATTTTATGCTTGGTCATGCATTATCAGTCTTTACAGATTTCATGCACTCTACTCAGTACTTTATGCTATTTATTCAATCAGTTATTACTCATGTACATGAACTCATGCATATTAGCCTAACCTTATTTAGAATATTAGTACATTCAAGCTACTGATCACATACTCGTTTCTTGCGCTATGATATTTAATATCATAGGTTCGGACGCTCAGTTCCTTGATCGCGCATAGACATACTATATTATCAGCTGTAGCTGTGGTGAGTCCTCATACTTTGAGTAAATGGTCTATTTGTCTTAGTTTACCTTATCAATTCAGTACTTTCTAGTAAGTCAGAGTTAGTTGGGGGTTTGTCCCATCAGCTCCACAGTCAGTCAGTAGAGGCTTTTCATACTAGTACAGACAGTTGGTCAGTTTTCAGTTGTGATTATCAGTCATTTTATTAGTATTTTCAATATGTTTCCAGATGTTTTAAACCATGATACAATATTGATTTTAGTTGTTAAAACCTTATGGGATTTCAATTAAAATTCCGCACATGTTGTTTATCAGTTTTATTCAGTGCTCATAGTAGGTACTAGCTCATAGATTAGCTTGTGGTCTATCGGGACTGTAAGCACCATGTGGAATCCAGGGTGTACTCCTGTGGTGTTACAAATTCGGTATCAGAGCCTAAGGTTTTAAAGTGTCCTAGGGAGTCTGAAAGCCGCATTGAGTAAAGTCTTGTGCATAGGTGTGAAGCGCACCACACTTATGGACAAGAGGCTACAAAATGTTTTAGGAAAAGTTTTCCTTCTTTTAGTGTTCATGTCATGCGAAAGAGCATGAGCTCTGTCTAAACTCTCTTTATGATTCAATATTCCTTCCGTTTATAGAAAATGCCTCCCATAAAGTATAATGGAAGAAAGAATGGGAACCATCCCATACCACCGTTTGTTCAGGATGATCCCCAGAACGAACATGTCTCCCACGTAGAATTCAGAGAATCTTTCACTACCTTAGCTTATTCAGTAGATTCTCAGAAATATTAGCAGGCTGTTGTCATATTTAGATTTTTAGTTTATGCTCAATAGATTGAGGGGAAGGAGTGTAGAGATAAAGAGAGAGATAGTAAAAGGGATAGAACAGGTAGTTTTGTGACAAGGTCAGAGGGTGGTAACCATTCCTATTTTCTTCAAAAATTCTCATCCCTAGATTCTCTTTCAACCAGTGTGCCAGTGCCTAAGTTTAGGAGTGACAATCAAGATAGAGCACCGGCTCTAAGTCATAAGGTAGTGGTAAGAGTGTTCATACTAACCTACTTTGCGGAGAATGTGGTAGGAATCATAAGGGTGTGTGTAGAGACAGTAGTGATGTATGTTTTGGGTGTGGTAAGATAGGCCACAAAGTAAGATATTGCCCAAAGAGTGGTCAGCAGGATTAGTCCAACCATCCTCCAGCTCCATCCAGTCACCCGACTTAGCAGGGTGCCGCATCCAGCACAACCAGTGGCCAGTGTCAGAACAGGTTATATTCACTTCAATTCTAACATGATCAGGAAAGTTCTCCTGATGAAGTTATGGGTATGTTACAGGCCTTTCATATTCTTGTGTATGTTTTCCTAGACCACAAAGCTTTACTTTGTCTTGTAACCCCTATATAGTTGTCAACTTCGATGTCAGACCTGAAATATTAATGAAGCCCTTCTCAGTTCTACTCCAGTAGGTAAATCTCTTCCATCCAGATGGGTAAATAGAAATTTCCCAATTACTGTATCCCAGCAAACCACTTCAGTTGATTTTAGAAATAGAGTCATTTAGTTTTAGTATCCCTATAAACCAGTTATTTAATGAAGAGGTAGTACCTCAGTGCTTGTGTTTTTAGATTCCTTCGTAGAATCCTATGATAGCATATAATCTAGAATTTGAAGTATAAACCAGGAGTTTAGTAATAGTAGTATAGTTGGGATGGTGTTATCTGAATTCGAGCAGATTATATTTCATGGGGATAGTCATATGAAAGGTGAATTAGTAGGCTTGAAGCAGTGTATGCAAGAATATATATTTGTTGATTCAAAACATGTGTTGTGGATGTGATATTTGTAGTCTATGATGAAAGTAGTATAGTTATTAAAGATTTGGGGATATCCATGTTATTTGTTAGAATCTAAGTTTGAATCTTTGAAGGTTGAGGTAATAGAAAGAGGAGTTGAAAATTCTAAGTTCGTCAATTTTAAGTTATTACATAATGATTGTTGGGGATATAGAGGGCTAAGAGTTAAATCTAAGAAGAAAGTACTATGAGCAAGTTTTACATTATCGAGCATAGTCATTCAGGGTGAGTTTACCAATTGTGCATATTATTATGCCCTAAATTCTAGAGTAAAGTGGTGGCAGTTTAGTTTAGAGATGTTGATTAAGTGGTTCCCATACTTAGAATGATGGCTTTAAGCTGAGGGGGAAATGATAGAGAAAATAACCAAGTCAGGCTCTCAGATTCTAGTAGTGATCCTAGTGTATTGTAGAAAATCAGTAGGGGAGGAAGATGCCCGACCCATTTTTATCTCAGTGCAAGGTTTTTCAGTCATCACTATATCTACTCATGCCTTAAATGTCAGTTCCATGATCATAGCTCATCTTTATGCACATCATAAAGAACCATGTACTCTTCCAGTCCCTAGTATAAGGGATTTATGTTTACTCAGCAGTAAGAACCATGTTCCATGAGTTTATGAACTCCAAACGAATTAAGTCATGCAACTCATGACTCATGTACTCATTCTTTACAATATGATCAGTTCTAGCACTCATGCTACACTATCAATGCTCAACGAAAATTTAGATTTTTATTGTGTATATCCTCAGATTTGATTTCTTTAATGAATTCATATTGTGGATACTCTATTCCTTAGGCCTCGGTTTCAGATCCTAGATATCCAGTCATGATTCAGTCTGTAAGTGTCTCGTGCATCATCTCAGTCTTTTCTTAGTATTTTAGCCAAGTTAATATCGTTCGGGGGGACGAACTATCCCTGGGGGAAGATGTCTAGTTCCCGAGTTTTCATGTCCTAAATCTCTTATATTTTCATCATGAAATTAGATCTAGCTTAAGGTAATGGTTACTCATAAGTAACTCTCTTATCCTATCTCATCCTTATAACCATTCTCATGTCATTGTATGTATTCAAGATATCAGTTTAGTTCATGATATTCAATTCATGTATCATGTTTTAGAATCAGTTATAAAAACATATTTTCAGTCATGCATGTTCAGAATATGATCTTAGTTACCTTCATATGGTACTCTCAGTCTAACCAGTCTTATTTGAGGACGAATATTCCCAAGGGAGAGATAATGTAACACGCTGTATTTTTGGGCTAGTCTTTTAACCGTCGTTCCTACGTGCATAATCAATAATACAAATGATTCCCATGTGAATATAAGTTTCACAATCTTTATCCTCATGTTTGACGTGTGTTCGAGGTGAAAAATATTCATAGTAATCACTTAGAACAAAGTTGAGCTAAGAGTCTTTCATTCGTCCAAAGTTTAGTATTCAATTCTACAAGGATCTAATTTGAACGTGTATAACTTTTGATATACATAGAAATTTTTAGTTCAAGACCCACCAAATTGTAGATAATTGAGTCATCTTTCTAACGATACCAATTTTGCCTTAATCCGATATCCGAGTGAAAAGTTATGGCATTTTCTGTGAGAGGCAGTAAGGGGTGGTGATAGCCCCATGACGCGATGGCTATTCAACCTGACTGGGGGTCGCATCGCGAGGGATGCTTAACCCAACTAGGGATCGCGCTGCAGTCTATTCTCCCACAGTTTTAGCTTCTTAAGGGTCAAGGGTTACTTTGGTACTTTCCCTTCAACCCCAAGCTTTCAAAGCAAAATATATAACATCTAAAAGGGCATTATTTTCCCATCTTTCTCAAATCAACTCACGTAAAAAACCTCTTCCATTCCCAAGAACAAAATCCAAGCATCACCATTCAATAACCTTCAAGAAAAGTTATTCTTCTTCAAGATTTAAGCTTTTGAGATACGTTAGATGTTCATCCATGGGCCCTTTCCAGCCATGGAGTCCAAGAATCCAATTTTAAGTTTAAAAGAATGATCTTTACATGTTATTATGAACTTTATCCATGAACTCCCATGAATTTCGATTTTACATGATGTTTACAAGTAATTTTTGTTAAAATTAAACCTTACATGTTTGAATGGTGCTATTCACATGTTAACTCCCTAAATCAATGATTTATAGTATTTCAATTATGGTAGCATCTCATGTTTTGACTATTCTCATGATCAAGTCTATAAATTTCAAGTGTTTGATGAAATGCCTAAATTATTGGGGTTTGAAAAATGATCCCTTGTTATGTTTCCAAGAGTTTTTGATAGAAAGCGTCCTTACACGTTGAAAGTTGAAGTATGTTTAACTATATCTTTGTAATTTGATTTTCAAGTTATGTTTTCAATTGATTTGATGTGGAATGCATTATAGTATGTTTTAAATATTGTGACTTCCATATCATGTTCATACTAATACATAATAAAACCCTCAGTTTATAACTTGGTCATGTGATTGTGCTATCTTTTCATCTTTAAAAAGCATCCCCATGTTAAAGTCTTAGTTCCTATGTGTTTGATGAAATGCTTAAATGAATAATTATGGACAATGATTTCCTTCCATGGTTTCAAAGCTTTCATATGGTCCAATTGTTATTGCTATCGAGTCTTGGGGGTTATGAATACCCAAAATTTAGCTGTTTACTTAGTTTCAGTAGCTTCAAAATAGTTTCAGATAAATCATAAGCATTACCACTTAGATAGTCTCCATAATCAATTATTTGTCCAATTAAGTTAGTTCAGTCCAGTAACCAGTGTTATTCAGTTGGGAGTAAGATTCAACACCGAGAAAACCTAGGGATGGGGGCTCACCCACCAGTTAGGACTTGGTCCTTAGGAGAAATCCCTAAGTTACTGAACTACATAGCCAACGTAGGTTATGAGATGTCACCCTATAGTTTAGGACTGACACTCTCAGGGATCACCTGCCAGTTTAGGACTGACACTCTCAGGGATTACCCGTCTGTTTAGGATTGATCTCAGGGGTCACCTGTCAGATTAGGACTGACTCGACAACCATTGTTAGTACCCGTGGAATAGTACTAGCACCCTTCCAACTGGGGTCACAGGTTGGACCCCAATTAGCTCATTGGGGCATGTCGGTTAGATGATACTTCACACAGTTTTAGTTTTAGTATTCAGTTCAGAACTCAATTTAGTTTTGCTTGACCATAGCATACAAATATCACTTATATATTTATCAATAATCAGTATCTCAGTTTACAGATTATTTCAGAACATATTTTATGCTTGGTCATACATTATCAGTCTTTACAGATTTCATGCATTTCTACTCAGTACTTCATGCTATTCATTTAGTCAGTTATTACTCATGCACATGAACCCATGCATATTAGCCTAACCTTATTTAGCATACAAGTATATTCAATGCACTAATCACATGCTCATTTCTTATGCAATTATGTTTATATCATAGATTCAGATGCTTAGTTCCCTAATAGCGCATAGACATACCAGATTATCAGCTGTAGCAGTGGTGAGTCCTCATACTTTGAGGACATGGTCTATTTATCTCATTTTACCTTATCATTTCAGTACTTTCTAGTCAGTTGGAGTTAGTTAGGGGTTTGTCCCATCAACTCCACAGTCAGTCAGTAGATGCTTTTCAGACTAGTACAGACAGTTGATCAATTTTTAGTTGTGATTATCAATCATTTTAAAAGTATTGTTAGTATGTTTCCATATGTCTTAAACCATGATTTAGTATTGATTTCAATTTTTAAAACCTTATGGTGTTTCAGTTGAAAGCCCGCACATGTTGTTTATCAGTTTTATTCAGTGCTCATTGCAGGTACCAGCTCATGGGTTAGCTTGTGATCTCTTAAGACCGTATGCACCGTATGGAATCCAGTGTGTACTCCCGGGGATTTACATGACATCTTCACTGGAAAGAAGCTTGAGGATATTGTTCCCTCTTCTAACAACTGTTATGTAAGTAACTGAATCTGGTTGGTTATACCATTTTTCGCTGCTGCTTTCATCATGTTAATTTACTTAACAATTGCTAACCACCTTGTTCTCTATTTTACGTTATAGGTTCCTCATGTGAATTAAACTGACTACCAGTTTATTAATATCTCTGAGGATGGGTTTGTACGTATTTTCTTTACTCAATTTGTTACTTGGATTTTGGATCTCCTTGTTGAAGGCTATCTCACTTATAATATTTTCTTAGGTGAGTCTGTTGATAGAAAATGGTGATGATGCTCTTTTGGATCAGGTAAGCATTAGCACGGGATCAAATTTGGACACCAATATTACTTTTCTACCTCTTTTATATTTGTGAACTCATAAATTTAAAGTGAAATGATACGTGGACACAGGACATCATGAATGGAAGGAGTAACATTCCCTAATAAGTTCCATTTGATTGTACTAACTGTATATATAGATTCCATAAGGCATTAGCTCTTTTATTCCAAGATCAAAAAACATCTGCTTGGTTTATTTTTCTTATTTCTGGGAAGATAATTCATTTAAATTGAAGATTAGTATGTGTACCATAAATTTGTGCATTTCTCACTCTTAACACTATTTTCTAACTAATGAGCATAGGTCAAAGATGGTTTTGTTGAGGGGAAAGACCAGGTTCTGTCTGTCATGTCTTTTATGGGGGAGGAGCAGATCTATGGTATCAAGGATATTGGTCCCAAGTAGCAGAAGGTGGTAGTGGTGTTATGTTATAGAGTTCCAAAAAAATGATATAGTACGTAGAAACTCCTACTCCGTGTAGTTTAAGTTTTTACTACTGGTAACCGGTGATTGTTATTTACTAGTCAAGTCTGATTGTTGTTCCTTTCTTACAATTGTTTATTATAAGTTATTATGTAAATACAAATTTACAAATAACTATTTTATATAAATTGTTGCAATTGATATTTGTACTAGTTACAACATATGGCAACAATCGTTGCAATATATCAATAAATCATTGCGATAGTATTAGAAATTATTGCAATAGGTAGTCAAAAACCGTTGCAAAATGTTAACAAAACCATTGCAATAGGTAGTAAAAAATGTTCCAATAGAATAATATATCGTTACAATAGGCTTTAAAAGTAGTCACAATAGATAGGAAAAAATCATTGCAATAGAATTATAAAACGGTTACAATAACTTCTATTCCAATAGTTTAACATCGTTCTAGTAGAATATATTGCAACGGTTATTAACTAAAGTTATAGGTCAAAAGAAGCATCCTAATAAGAGAAAAAGTAATTGTTGCTATAGGTTTGGTCTATGGCGACATTTTCTACCAACCATTCCATCAACAGTTGCGATAGATCTATTGAAATGTTCACATATAGGACAGTTGTTTAACCATTGCAATAGAGCTATGGCGACGATTTTTGAACCATTTCCATTGGGGTAATTTCTAGCAATGATAATAGTGTTTGGACATGTAAATACACCCAATCACAATTTTTTCTCTACCAGATTCAACCACATAATGTTTATTATCACCACAACAATCATCTTCATCTAATTCAAAAACTATCCTCATTAGAACTTGCAAAGTAAGGCTCATTACCTCCAAGACTTCCTTCATGACTTACTCTACCTGTTTTAGTTTCATCAAAACCTAGATCTGGTCCTGCTTCACCTACTGGTACCTCTGCATTGTCAGTTGGTACTCTCTTATTTCTCTTTGAATCTTCCTTTTTTTAGCTCTAAACTCTCTAACCTCCTCAAGTACGTCAATACCATACTCCTCTTCATTATCATCTCTAACTAATTCTCCTTCTGACTCAATATTATTCTAAGTAGAGTAACCAGAACCCTTTAATTCTTCTGAAAAATCAGATCCAGCCGGACCAACATCTATATCATCAACTGCGGCAGTTCTAGGTGGAGTAGCTCTAGGTACAACAACACTAGGTGAAAAAGTACTTGGTGATATTGTATCTAGGTGCAGCAGCACTAGATACAGTAGTACAAGATGCAGTGACACTATCGTAGTAGTGAAAAAAAGTGTGATATTGAAAGGAGGTATGGTTGGACAAGAAGTAATAGGGTCCTCCATCTTTAAATGGTCCTCACCTACCTTAAAGTTAGGCATAGTATTAAAAGTTGCACCAGATTACCCCATATCCCTATGACTAAAATTTTCTAATAACATGGGGCCCACAATAGGCTCATCAACTAAATGGTTGATAAATACCTCTAATTCATCCCCATCTTCCAAGGAACACATAATGTCTAAAATATTTATATCATTATCAACACCTACCATAATGCCAATGCTAGGTGTTTTAATACTAAAGGTGAAACTTGTGCTATATTCCAATTTTCTAATATAGTCTCTCAACTGAAAATAGGACATCTTATCTTCATCAACATCCAAATATATAGTTACTTTTCCACCATTATACACTGGTTCCCCACTACTTAAATCTAACACCCCACCATAGTACCATCTTAGAATAATTAATGTATACCCAGTTATGTCTTACCCGAATGCAATCAAGATAAGAGAATAAGATTTACTAGACTACACATTATAAAAAATCAAGAAACATTATCAAAAAGGAAGCAGTAGATGATATTATCAAAAATCAAGCATTACTCTAGTTTCATCCAAATTATCAGGCTTAACAATGAATAAGAAACACATAATATGAATTTTCTAATGTAATAGATACTCTTTTAACAATGAAACAACCTAATACTAAGACACACATAAATACAACATTATGCGACTTAGATGACAAAGAAAACAAATTGATTTCATTATAATAATTGTAATATGATATAGATTGAACACCTCAGAACATAATAGTAAGACACACATGCTATTACACACAATAAATTACCTAATTTGTAAGATTAATAGTAAACAATACAAAATCCCTAATTTTGAATCACCCGACTTAAATAATCAACAAAACACCTAATTAGATGTAATAATGAATGTAATATGGTGCTAATTGAAGAATTAAACAACAAAATAATCAGACGTACAACTTAATTTCACAAATTTAACTTCTTAATTTTTGGGATTAATAGTAAACCCTAATTAATACCTAAACAACCCTATTTTTTGGCAAAACCTACTCACCTTTACTAAATTAAAGCAATAATCAGTTGAATATATTTGAAATCGATAAATCTTTATCAGTAAGATTCATTTCATACAAGAATATTTGGAGAAATTGTGTTTGAGAGAGAAGATAAAAGGGTTTTTGTTTAGAAAAAAGAGAAAGGGGGCCTGTTTGTTTAAGAGGGAAAATAAAAAGCCAAAGTAAACCCAACTCATGGTAGACACGTGGATATTATTATTTTGCTTATGTTTATAGGTCAACTATTTAGGGGTACTAAATATAGGAAAATATGTTTGGGGGGGAGGGGGTAATGGGACTCCCATAAATGTTGTGTGTAGTTGGGATTTCAGCTAAAGGTTAGGGGGGAGGGTAATAGACTATTTTCTCTTTTTTATATAATAAATCATAACATTTACATTCCCAACAATGAGTTAAAATTATCAAAGTCCATAAAAAACAACAACACAAGTTTTACTATTACAACGATCATAGTGAATTACGATCCGATCATGTAGTTCTTTTGTGGCCATCGTTCTTACATACAGAGCACTTGTTTTTTCTTGATTAAAATGATTCTCTGAATCCATGCTTCCTCTTATATCACCTTCTTAGTTTGATAGTGCTTGGGTCAATATATGGAGGAGGTATTAATCTCTCCAAAATCTCTACAGGAACAACCCAAGATTCTTTAGGAGGCACCAGACTAATATTCTTACTATATGCCATCATATATCTTTCAACCAAATAATATGAAGACAAGTACTCATAAATTTGAGTTCCATATTATGCACCATATTAGGCTCGAAGCGCTTCCATAGAATATGGCTAGTGAATTTTGTCCAAGTCAAAAACATTACATGTACAAGATTTTATTTGAAGATCGACCGTGGTAACATCACCATGTCCGTCGATACTGAACTTGTAATCTTCTATTGATGAGTAAATAACATATTCCCCAAACTGATGTTCGTTGATATTTATTTTTTTGCTTCTAGAACAAGTCTATTTCTTGTGTTTATGAACTGCATACGCCTTTCATGAAATAATTTGTCATACTTCTTATTTATTTCATCAAATAGTGCCACAATGGGAGATCTATTTCAACGACAAATAATGAATTCACTGATTCAACTATGTTTGACGTCATAATATTATACCAATACTAAAAAATCATTTAGTACGACATCATACAGTATTACAAACTTGTAACACAAAAAAAACATTAAATTTATAACAATGTACCTACTTACTGGAAAAAATGCCTAGCTTCATCTCTTGAAATCAGCACATTCGAGGTGTTGTGCTGCCTTAGGTGACATATCCCTTATTTGATTGAAATGGTCAAAAAACTCAGATAACATATTCTTTAGCTGCTCTACAAAAAAAAACACGACCCTTTCATTATGAAAGTTGTTTTGAATTTTTCTCCAAGATGCCTCATGCAACAATCAAAGTGAGCTGAAGTGTAGAAAATTGAACCTATCTTTAGGATACTTGGATGCCTATCCGAAAAAATACACAACTCTTCTGTATCTTCGACACAGCTACATATTTGTTCAAAAAATATCCATACGAGACATCATATTCCTTGTTCACAACACAAAACATCAGGAAATACGTGACTCTCCACATCCTGTGCCACCGCTGATAGAAAAACTCCTCCATACTTGCTCTTCAAGAAAGTCCCATCGATGGATATGACTTTTCTCAACTGTTGAAAACTAAGAATTTGAGCACCATATAAAAAATCTTTTTTCAAGCAAGCAATAAACAAAGAAGTAGATAGTTATATCTTATTCTTAAATGACAATCCCTTGTAAAAAACAATCTCGTCATTGTAACGACCTGAGACTACCCCCTAGTCGTCACACGTGCTAGGAACCACAAGTGATCCCAAGTTAACCCATGAACTAACATACTATTAAGCAACTGAATTATAACATAATAAATAGCTATTTTTTATGTGCAGAAATATAATCACACTGAAAATCTGAAATAAACACAATACTAATAAAGCTTTACAATCTGATAAATCTGAAGAATGAAACTAAAATTACATGATTGACTCTGACTGACATCTATGAAGCCTCTACTATACTGACTATAGATAGTTGGGATATGCCTTCAACTACCACTAATCAATACACATGGAGAATAAATAAACTGTACATGAACTAAAACTGTATGGAGTTCCCGAAGTAGAAGAACTCATCACCTACTGGCTAGAATCTGCAACTGTCTGATCATGATGTGTGGGCTACAAATAGTACCTACATTATGAAACAATGTAGCCACACAGATGTATTTATGGATCAGTACTTTTAGAATGTACTGAGTATGCAGGGGCGAATGCAATAAGTAAAACTGATTTCATATGTACAATCTTAAAACACGCATGCTAAGTGTAAGTAGACTCAACAATAGGCTAAAATAAACTAAAAGCTAAAATATTTTAAAACATAAGTAATAAACCAAATCTGGTAAGCTGGTGAATCTCAACACTTAGTTTCTGTAAAATATTACTTTTATGAGATAAGTAGAACTGAAGCTGGGATATGGCAAAATGTGGATTCTGTATGAATATTGGGTTTGAAACTACATGGTGAAGACTAACCTAAATTGAGGATATGAATATACAATCACATTGAGCACGAATGCATAAACATACTAGCTTATCTAATTAACTAAATGATTGATAGCTGAATACTGGTCATATAAAACTGAACTGTACTTAGTCTGAATAACTGGACTGAAAATGTAGAGTACTATGCATATGAGGTAAGGACTCACTGAGCAATATTAGATAACTGAGCATGAATGCGTGTAAACTATATTGTCTGAGACTGCAAGACCAAGCGTATAACATAATTCTGAAATAGTTTGTAAACTGAAAAATTAAAATCTGATAACTGAATAATTGATATCTGTACGCTATGGTCAAGCAACACTGAATCTGAATTACTGAACTGATTACTGGACTGAGACTGTAACTGAGACTATAATTGAGACTGTGGGAGGTATCATCTAACCGATATGCCCCAATCTGAGCTAATTGGGGTCTAACCTATAACCCAGTTGGAAGAGTGTTAGTACCGTGCCACGGGTACTACCACTGACTGTGTGGATCCACTATACTGATGTAATGTATTGTCTCGAAGGACTAAGGGTATCAATCCTGAATGGATGGGTGACCCCTACGAGATAGTCAAGCCTAAACTGACGGGTGACTTCTCATTTCCTACGCTGGCTACATAGTTCCAGAATACAAGGACTGCTACTAATGGCTCTACCTAACTAACGGGGAAGCCGCCATCCCTTTATTCGCTCGGTGCTAAATCCTACTCCCAACTGAAAGACACTAAAATACTAGATGATGTATGCACTGATGACTGATAATTGATAAGCTCAGGTCATGGTATTCTAAAAATATCAGTGCATATGGATTCTAAGGTAATTATTAATGTATAACTTATAATGGAACTGAAATTGGACTGAGCTAACTTAATTGGACTCATAACTGACCATATTACTGATTGAATGATATTTCCTACGGTATAACTGAAATTATTCTATAGATTCTGGAAAACTAGACAACAACTAAATTTTGGGTATTCATAACCCCCAGGACTCGATAGCAATAACAATATGAACACAAGAGAGAATTTGGAACCATAATAAGTATGCATTATTTGAAGGAACCCATCACTTGGGTATTTCATCAAACACATGGTTATTAATACTTTAACATGGGAAAATTCATCAAACACATGGGGATTATGAACTTGAACATGGGAATATCTTAAATATAGAAGCATAGCATGAATACATAACTAAAATCATGAATTTAGGAATTCGCATGAAATTTCCTTGAAATAAGACATGGGTGTTTTATCAAAACATGTAAAGTCCATAGCTTGAATGTAAGAATGTCCTAAATATGGGTGAGTAATAGAATTATAAGACAAAGTTCATAACTTGGGGATTCATCTTAAAATTGACTTAACATGATATGGGAATTTGATCAAACATGTGGAAGGCATGAATTTAAAACATGGAATATTGCTAAACATTATGAATTTAGGATCTATCATAGAATTTACTTGACTAAAGTATGGGAAATTTAAACTCATAGCATGGGGAATTCAAATCTTGCATGGGATTACACATGGGCTGAATTACATTTAAAGATACCATGAAAACATGAAATTCTATTTTACTTGAACATACAAAATACCATAATCATAAAAATTTATTCTTTAATTTGAAAGAGAAGGATTTTGGCCTCCATGGGTGAAAGAAAACCCATGGATGAACTCCCACATACCTTATTATGCTTGATTTGATGTATTAGCTTGACTTCGAACCCTTTGGAGATAATTTTTAAAACATTCTTGAAGTTCTTGGATTAGGAACCCTAAATTCTTGATCTTTTTGTTGAAGAGAATAAGATGGAATTGATGATTCTTGAGGGAATAGTTTAGGGTTTGTTCTTCAGGGAAAAATTGGAGAATGAGGGCAAATAATGTCCCAATTGAAGCCTTAGATCTTGTTTTTATGACCTGGGTTGAGGTGGGAAAAGACCCCATTTCCCCTCTATCATTTAAACCAAAAATTCATAACCCAGATTGTCGTTTGAAGGGCCACCGCGATGCGGTGTAATCGCGGTGGCTTACTGCCTCACACGAAAAATACCATAACTTTTGAATCGGGTATTGGATTAAGGATAAATTGGTATTTTTGGAAAGCTAACTCAATTATCTGCAATTTGGTCATTCTTAAGCTTAAAAAATCTACAAACATCAAAAGTTATAAACTTTTAAATTTGACCCTTGTAGAATCAAACACCAAACATTGGACGAATTAAAGGATCTTAGCTCAACTTGGATCTTAGTGATTTCTATGAACAATCTTGACCTAATAAGAACTTCACACTCTTAGGATAAATTTCATGACACATGTATTAAAATTATTGATCCAGAACATGACAACTATACTTCACCGTGATGCGATGATCCCCCCATCGCTATACTTACCATGACGCAGTGCAATTGCAGTGAGTCATTGGAAATTGACAATTGCCTTTTCACACTCCACCATGATGCATTAGACCTCTTGGAGATATACTCACCACGACGTGATGGAATCGCGGTGAGCTACTAGAATTCCAACCCAAAAACAATCCAAACCTAGTCTAAAAATACAAAATCTTTTTGAAATGCTATTCTTAACTCCCCTGATTATTAATTAACTCAAGAACCACTGTCTCGGAGTCCGAAAGGTCAACTTAAATTCTTCAAAATTAAAAGGTGTTAAAAATGGTTAAGTCCTCAATATATAGCTAAATTTTCAAACTTTTAGCCTCTATTGCATGCACTAGGAGATGAACTGAACTATGAAAAGTATGGGGTATTACAGTCATCTTGATGATTGCCTGATTGTGTTGATTGAGAATAATTTCCTACTTTATTTCTCGCAATAACGAGCATAGGTTCATGTTTATATCACCTAATTATTTATCAAATATGTCTTGTTGTTCTTCTTTTACATTCAGGTTCTCATTCTCTCTTAGTTTTTCAACCACGTACCCCCTTAACACTAGCTTAGCTGAATCATTCAGATAAGCATGCAACCGAACTTGATCAGTTATCTTAAAAGGTACTACCCTCTGATTTTCAAAAGAGCTATGCATGTAGCGATGATGAGTTCTTCTGGTTGATAATTCAGTCCACAATAGCTGATGATTAAGTTCAATAAATTATCATATGAAATATCACTTTGGACTGTCATAGCTATCGTCACTAGCATTTCACCCTCATTCCAATGCCAAACATATCAATTTCTCCTCTCGGTCTATTCACCATGTCAATCCACTCCTATTGTTATTGATCCCTCCATTAGTGGTACATAAATAAAGATATTTGTTAAAAAAAGTTAATAATAACATGATAATTAAATTAATAGTGATTGTATAGTACTATAACATGAACCCCAACAAATGAGTAATCTGTTGCAATAATTGAATAATATGTTGTAATAAGAGAGTGATCTATTGCAACAGATGACTCACTTGTTGAGATTCATGTTACGGTACTATAGAACTTGAAGTTGATTCCAACAGATAAGTCATCTATTGGAATAGGTGACTCATTTGTTACAATAGATTATCCATCTGTTGTAATAGATGACTCACCTGTTGGGATAGATGTTACAGTGCTACAGAACCTTTAAACCTAATTCCAATATATAAGTGACCTGTTGCAATAGATCACTAACTTTTTACAATAGATGACTCACCTATTACAACAGATGACTCATCTGTTGGAATCAACTTCAGTTTCTATAGTTTTGTAGCATTAATACCAATAGGTGAGTCATCTATTGCAATAGATAACTCACCCGTTACAATAGATGACTCGTTTGTTGGAAGAAACTTCAGGTTCTGATGCAACAAGCGAGTAATCCATTTCAATAGATGACTCATCTGTTGCAAAAAATAACTCTTTTGTTGTAATAAATGACCTATCTATTCAATTCATGTTTGGAATAGGTGACTCATTTGTTACAATAGATTATCCATCTGTTGTAATAGATGACTCACCTGTTGGGATAGATGTTATAGTGCTACAGAACCTTTAAACCTAATTCCAATATATAAGTGACTTGTCGCAATAGATCACTAACTTTTTACAATAGATGACTCACCTATTACAACAAATGACTCATCTTTTGGAATCAACTTCAGTTTCTATAGTTTTGTAGCATTAATACCAATAGGTGAGTCATCTATTGCAATAGATAACTCACCCGCTACAATAGATGACTCGTCTGTTGGAAGCAACTTCAGGTTCTGATGCAACAAGCGAGTAATCCATTTCAATAGATGACTCATCTGTTGCAAAAAAATAACTCTTTTGTTGTAATAAATGACCTATCTATTCAATTCATGTTTACAACACTATAGAACCATAAATATTAATCCAACATATGAGTCTTTCATTGTAACAAATGACTTATCTGTTGGATTGATGTTCAGATTCCATCCATTGTTGAAAAAACAACAATAGAAGTGTACCCAGCTGAGAAATTAAACTAAAAATCATAATTTAACTTAACAAAGTCACCTATGAAGGAATGCCAAAGTGGCATATGGAACAAAATTTGACCTAAAAAATTGGATAAGTAACAGCAGTAGCGGTAACAACAAATACAATGGTCGACAAGAAGAAGATGATGATAATAAAACATAAGATAATGAATAAAGTAGCAGTAATAATGAACAAAAAAGATTGGGAAGAGAGAGAAAATAATAATAAATAAGAAGAGAGAGAAACACATATTTTTTACCTCCATTTCTAGTTATGTTAGGTTTTACACTAAATCAAAGTGTAAATTAAAAACTTGTTGTCTATTCTCAAACTTCCCCTACTTTCTTAATCCATAATAATGCAATTGTTGTTAAAATTAATCTAAAAGAGTAGCAATATGAAATAAGAAGTAGATATAAGAAGATAAGACAAAAGATTAGAGCTTTTCATTCTTCCAAATATCTTATGTACAAGTCTTTCAAGTGTTTCAATTCTTCAAGTGTATACAATATGAACCCTTATGCCTCTATTTATGTCATATAGAGGTATGCAAAGGGTTTTCATAATCATGGTATTAAATAAGAATATTATGGGGGAGGTTAAGGGTGTGAGCGTTACACCCATAATAGTGTGTGGAGTAATAGAGGATTAACTACACATTATGGAGAAGATGGATGGGAGTGACTTAATTCCTAAGAGTTATGGAAATCCACCATAAATATATTATTTTATAACACTCCTCCTTGGATGTCCATAGATGATGTGCATCGTTAAAACCTTACTAGGAAAAAAACCCTGTGGGAAAAAATCTCTAGTGAAGGAAAAAAAGTGCACATATCTTATAATACACATTTTTTTGCTGCCTCATTAAAAACCTTGCCAAGAAAACCCATTGGGACAAATTTAGGCCAAAGAAAAAGAGTGCAGTGCGTATTTTGCTCCCCTAATGCAAACATCATTTCACTTCTCAAAGATGCCTCCTTCAATCTTATATGTGATCTTTAAAATATTGATTTTCATTATGCCTTTGTGATCAAAACACATTCATGAAGATGTTGCATTCTTGAACTTATCCTGATGTATCATTTTCTTGCTTCTTAGATATGTTAAACCTATGAACTTAGCCAAATAAATTCTTGACAATTACTTTATTTGTAACCTCATCGTCATAAGTCATTTTCACATTGAACTTGTTCGTAGCAACAACCAACTAGTTGTGAACTTTTTCATTTTAAATTGACTGCAAAACAAATATTCTTCCTACATTTGCATAATCAACAATATTTTGGCAATATTTGTTAGAAATAATAAATTCATATCAATAATATTTGATTTCAATCACATTCACATAAAAGTAAAATTATGTCTTTCTACACTCTAATAAAAATTATTATCTCATGTATAGAATAACAGGATACATAAGTGCAATAATTGCACTAATACATGGTATTTTCTAACTATTTCATGAGATCAAAATTGATCTTTCTTTATGATAAGTGATTTTGCAACCATTGAGATATTCAATGGATCGAATCTCTTTTAAATCCTTTAAGAATTTTCCTATAACATTTGCCATCTAGTTAGACATGACAGTCATTTATTACACACATTCAAGATTTTTATACATTGCCAGATTTAAAGAAACCTTATTGCATCCACCATAGGAGAACACATCTCCAAACAATTATGTCAGGACTTTGCTAATAACCTTTATGCCTCAAGGCACAAGTCGCATTTTATATCTTACGATTTTAATTTTTGCACAATCATTAATTTGTATCCCACTAACATTATACCTCAATCTATGGACTCATTTCAAAATATCACTTTTCAAGTGAAATATAATATACTTGAATTGCGTACTTTATCTGTCCAGACTATTCGATAAATTTAAATTCAAGATCCTCATTACCATTTATAATGGTGAGCTCTATGTTATACCAAAATACCATCGATGGTTATTTGATATCGATTCCATTACGACCTAACACATCAAGATCGATCTCTTCTTTTTCATCATTTTCAGGTACCTGAACCTTTTCCAAGGTTTTATGAAGAGTTATGTCATAGTGCTTTTAAAGCACTTGCCTCATTATCATTGACCATATTTATAATTTTCTCCCTCTTTATTCAAGGAATTCTATGTTTGGAACCAATTTGTCAGTCACGCTTCAGGCGTGCCATAGACTCTGTCCTTCAAGGACTTTTCATTGGAGCATTTATAGCTGATTTATAATATAGGTACAATTTGGCAATGAACTTGCAACATTTTGCAAATCCCGAATTAGCAATTGAACTTCAAGTTCACTATTTTTTTACGAGGATCTCGATAATTCATTCCATACATTTCAACTATTAATCATATCTCCCCCTAATGTTAGGAAATCTAACATTCACCCAATCTTATTTGGGGATCCATATTTGTGTGTGGTGGATATTTCACATTTAAGTTATTTAGATGAATTTTAATTTGTTCTTGACCCTGAGCCAATAATATAGGGGAACCTTGTTGGCTTGATGCATACAAATGTTGCTACATTTAAATAAAATCGTCTTATACCAAATTTTCTTTTAGGGAGATTTGTTCTCATAATTAATGATTCAGCTATAATTGGAGGTACACAATTTTCTGCTAAACTAATCAATATATCAACTTGTATAGTTTGGAACCATGATCTCAATTTTAACAATTTGAGCAAACAACCTTGCAAAAATCAAATTGCAAGTTGATAGCAGCGCATGTGACCAACCATAGATGCATCTCACTTAATAGTAAATGGTCCTCATGACAGGGGAATGGGCCCACATTCACCTTGTTGCACGTTCCAAAAATTTAAAAGACACAATCGTAACTTTAGCTGGTATGATATTTTATCGTGAGAACAAGCAACATAAGAGAATTCTTGAAGAACATTTTATTTCTTCAATATAAAACCACATGAATTCTCAATTATTTTTGCAGCACATTTGAATTGGGATGGTCAACCATTCATGCCAACTTATTTGTAAACTTTTAGTTTGCTACAGCATGTGATTCCGTCACAGTGCCCATATATTTATATCAATAAATAGGTGAAAAATGGGTAGCATCTTTCATAAATATTTATAACCCGTTTCAATTGTAGTAATATGAAGATACAATTTTTTTTCATAATTTACTGTCTCAATATAATAATAATTTTTTTCTCAATTCCCTTGAAACTTAAAAAGTTTCTTTTGGAGACTTACTACAGTTTCAATGACCTAAATAATTTCCATTCCTTCTAGTAGTAACACATTAATTTTTCGAAGGTATCAAATACTTGTGCACTACCTCATATTCCAAATCACCATTCATATGGTGACCATCTCCTTTTCGGGAGAAAATTATAGTCATTGTAGTCAAAATTACTATATGCAAGACCTCCTTCTTGCTTTACTTTTGCCTTTAGTAATTTGTTTCTATAACATTTGGCAAAGTCCTTTTTGGCGTATCATATTTACGCGATCAATGACAAATTCATTCGACCACACCATAACCATTTTGGTCATGGCCAAAATATTTATAGACAAGAATTACTTCTTGATTTTACCCTTTGGTAGATCATGATAAAAGATACTATAACATCAATGACCTTTTTATACCAAATTAAAATTCTTTATTTTCCTCAAACCTCCTGTAGAGGTGGGTTTTGGTATTTATCCAACCATATATATGCATGTCTTTGTCCGTGATTTTCATTATATCTTGAAACATTCACTTTCATGAATGGTCGGGCATCCACAATATTTATCACCAGTCATATTCTCTTCAATAATTAGACTATAATCATATGTGCTTCATAATTTATTTTTTAAGTTCATTGTCATGCCTTGACATTTATCATATTTTATACCCACCTCAACATCACTTTGAAAGATATAAGTGTATCTTTACTTTTGTTCTTTTCTCTTTTGATGGAGGATTTATAAAACCTATCAAATTAGGTTGCACAACAACCGTGTGCCCATTACCTTTCATACTAAATTGATGGTGAACAAAAAAATTACCTTCATCTTTTGAAAGATAATTTGGAAAAGCCGTAGTGCTCTTCCTTTATTATTATTATCAAAATGATGACTATTATAACTTTGTTACTCCACGTCCACATGCATTTTTAATCACTTGTCTTCTTTCAGACTTATATGCACTGCTACCATAATCATATAAAAAAATAGACCAAATCAATGTGGCGGATTACATGACTTTCATCAAAGTACATTATTTTTGTCTTAGTCATCAATATTATTACTATGGTGAATTAGGACTTAAACCCAATGTCTTACCCATATAAATCCATGTTAGGCCATAACTTCATGGGACTTAAATCCAATATTTTATCATATGCGTGATACATCAAGACTTTAATCCAATGTCTTATCCTCTTGTTGCGATGGAACTTGAATTCACCATCTTAGAATTAACTAATTATATAGTAGGCCGAGTACAATAGACTCATCCTTGAGCCTCTCAAATTTAATCTTAACAATATCAATTGATTCTTTATTTATAAAATTTCCTGCAACACCTCAACAATGTAATTAATGCAAGTAAATCTAATTCATATGAACCAATTAAAATAATTATTGTACACTATAACTCTATATAAGTAATAGACTTAATGTTTACCAATCGTTGGTATCATGATAATAATTTGTATTTCAAAGAAAAATAACTAGTCACATTCACTAAAAATAAATATTGGTAGTACATTAAGATCCCACAACATATTACTCCTTGAGATTCAAGCTAGTTCTAATACAAAATTCTTTTAATATGAGAAATAAAATAGTTAGTGTATAAAGCATGCATACTGTTTGCATTTGATTAGGTAATATAACACCCAAAATATACAAATAGTAGGCCTCTAAAATCAAATTCATAACTATGCACATCAATATAGATAGTTTTAGGAAAGCGTACCAAACATCAAATTAGTCACCACTTACACAATCAAATCGAACTCAATTCGGAGATGATATTGAGATGAAAATTAGAGACCTGTGATGATAACATGTTAAAATTAATCTAAAAGAGTAGCAATATAAAATAAGAAGTAAATATAATAAGACAAGACAAAAGATTAGAGCTTTTCATTCTTTCAAATATCAAATGTACAAGTCTTTCAAGTGTTTCAATTCTTCAAGTGTATACAATATGAACCCTTATGCCTCTATTTATAATGTTATATAGAGGCATGCAAAAGGTTGTCATAATCATGGTATTAAACAAGAAAATTATGGGGGAGGTTAAGGGTGTGAGAGTTACGCCCATAATGGTGTGTGGAGTAATGGAGGATTAACTACACATTATGGAGAATATGGATGAGCGTGACTTAATTCCTTAGAATTATGGACATCCACCATGAATAAATTATTTTATAACAATTGTCACCTACACTTAGTTATTAAAACTTGAGTCACCTACACCTCATTTTCAAACTCTTTTGTCACTTTTAACTCAATTTCCCTGTAACTATTTATACAATATGGATATATTTAACTATTTATATTATTGATACATTACATAACTATTTATACAATATCTATACATTACATATACACTTCATAACTATTTTTACATACATCATTTATGTAATATTGATACATGAAAACAAGTTTCACAAAAAAAGTTTAATTTTTAAAATAACCGCAGGAAAAAAAGAAAAAGGAATTAAAAAATTGGCGATTTTATAGTAAACTTTTTACTTTTTTGTACATAAATGAAATTTTCCCTTCTAAATGTATATCTCATTTTAATGAGAATTTGTGTCGTGCATAAGTCCTTTACGAATTTCTCTAGTCCAATTCAGAATTGAATTTGAAGTCGTTATATTTCAGGGTAAACTACATAAATTCCAATAGTTTAAAGCTTAATTAAGGAAAATCCCGACAATTTACATAATGTCAACCCAGGTTCTTAAACTCTAGGACCTCTAGGAGATAAACTACTAAATTAGCTAATTTCTAAAGTAAAGTCAAAACTGCCATGACAACGGCTCAGGTAACAAGTCGTTATCTCACTAACGAGTTGTTATGTGGGACTCTTTGACATGGTATTAAGGTATCTAAGGTTCGGTACCCTGATAATAAGTCCAGGGTATGATCGTTAGGTCAGGTAATGGGCAATTAGGTGAGACCCGTTACCTTAACAATGAAGGATCAGGATTTTTATTCCCAAGTAACGAGTCTAGGTAATGACTCATGGTCAGACCTCATTAGTCGTTACCCAGGTCGTGATGATTGGTACTAGTTTTCCTGTATGTTTTAATTATGGTCCTTTCCCTTCCTCCATGACTTAAAACTCCCTTATTAACCCTATTACTTCATTTAATAATATCAAACATTATTATTCTTATCTTTAACTCCCAAGGCAAGGAACTACTAGGGTTTACAAGGAATTCAACCTCTGGGCTTCGAATTTTGAATTTTCTTCAATTTTTGTGGTATCTCCGGCATGTCTATTATCCCCAAACTTGTATTTCACATTATGACATATATTTATTCAATATTCATGTGATTTAATGGTTGGGTTTGAAATGGGATTGAAAGCTTTCAATTGCTTATTACTAGAATTATTTCCTATGTTTTGAATGTGTCATCTATGCTTTGAATAATGGTTTTGGGGACTGAATAGGGGATTTTTTTAGGATGGGGAGGGGGAACTTGGGTTTCCCCAAATTATTTGATTTTGTCTTGAAATTTCCATTAACCTCAAGCCACCTTATAAATTTGGTTTTGAACATGGATATATGCATAATTTAACTTGTCGTTAAAACCATTGAATTACGTTAAAGGATAAATGGATAAAAATGGATTTGAAAGGCCCATGGTGGCCATGGTTTTGGATTTAAATGAAACTTAAAAGTCTAATGGTTACATGGATTGATTTTGCATAATTATATAAGCTTGCAAGCATAATTGGTATGACGATACCCCATTAGAAAATGCCAATATAAGACTCCTTGGTTAGTGGTTGGGTTTATGTGCAAATTGTTTAATTTGGACTTAAAAATAATTGTGTAGCTCACAATGAAGGTGTAAATCCCGGAAGAATGAACATTGGAAACCATGTTTGTTGGTATTGGGGGTCTATATGATCATGTGCTTGGTTCAATCTTGGTATATATATATATATATATATTAGGATGGTTATTTCCTTGTTGGCTTTAGCTTTTCCTTGGTTTTTCCTCGATTTGTGCAACTAACATGCACTGGGTTCTTTCAGCAGGGGGAGCTGAAGTGCCTTTAGGGTGGAGCGAGCTATATAGTTCAAGTTAATATTTTGAACTGACATGTTAATTGACCATTGTTCCTATCGCAACATCCTATATATGTATATATAAAGGTTTGTGCATGTGGTTTTGGCTAATTTTTGGCATTGGCATTACTTTTATCATTTTCCCTGAGTTACATGACAGTGGTTTTCCCACTGACCATCCCCAGACGCTGCATCATTTAATGATTTAGGGTTTGAGGGCTTTTTTATTACTCTTGAGTAACATTAGGTAATTTAGTACGTTCATTAAGTTGTTGTGAAATGGTGAGCCTCCATCTTTTGGAAGGCCTTTTCATTTTATTAGGCTTCTTTTCATATTTTTGGAATTATGACTGTCATAGTTGAGGGAATGTCCCAACTTTGTTTGGTATTCTTAGTTTAGAGGCTTTGTGGACATGTAAGGGTTGGATTGTTGTTTGACTTTTAATATTTTCTTTTGACATATTTATCCTTATTTCTATTTTGGTTACTTCCGTTGTTTATTATCATTATTATTGTGCTCTTGAGGTAAGGCTAAGGAGGTTGTCTCTAACCCACGGTGGGTTTGAGATACCTATCACGACTAGACCCTGGTTTGGGTTGTGACAAGCTTAGTATAAAAGCACGGTTTAGGATCATTAGGTGTCTAAAAATTTTTGTTAAGTAGAGTCTCTTTTATGGATATATAGCATGCCACACTTATAAGGGGGAGGTTATAAGGCATTTTGGAATGCTTTCCTTTCTTATATTTTATCTCGGGCTACAGAGTCTAGTTACCTTGAATTTTTTCTAACTCCTGGCTAACTTGCATTTCAGATCATGCCTCCCTGAAGATTTGACAGTCGTAGAAACTCTATTTGACCCTCTATCCTACCTGAAGGAAAATATAGAGAGAATTTGCCCTATTTATGCAGTGCAGACTTGGTTAAGAGACCCTTCTCCTCATTGTACTACTCCACTTGCAGTTCTACTGGTCGTTACTAGCCCTCTTTAGGCTGGTGATACTCATGTTCTATCTCCTCAGAAAGATATCTCTAATGCAGAGTTGTGACAGTCTATTCATTAGCTTGCCCAACTTGTGGCATCTCAGTCTCGTCAATTTAATCGTGTTGGTCCTGTTGGTAGTGCATCTGAGTTCACTCGGGTTAGGTAGTTTATGAGGTTAAATCCCCCACCTTTATAGGCTCTAAGGTTGAGGAGGATCCTTAGAGGTTCATTGATGATATGGAAAAGATCTTTAGGGTGATGCATGCTAGTGATTCTGAAGGTGTAGAGTTTGTATGTCTCAAGAGATAGAATTGCCCTTGTGTAAAGGGGAGATAATCAATATGGATTTTATTAAGGTTTTCCACAATCTGGTAACCAGTATGATTCTATTTGTGTCACTGTGGATAGAATAACTAAGTTTGCTCACTTCTTGCATGTGAGGACTAATCACTCAGAAGGATATTTGCAAAGCTGTTCATTTAGGAGATAGTTAAGTTGCATGGGGTGTCAGTGTCCATCATTTCAGATCAAGGTACACAGTTGAAACACCCTGGGTTTGGTCCTTTAGATAATTTCTTGGATTTTTGGGTTCTGGACTTCATACGACTTGTGGGTACAAGTCGTATGATGGGGTACGATTGGTATGCTCTTAGTCGTATACTAACTTATGTTTGTTGGTAAGTTGGATTGGTTTCTGGAATTGATACAACTTAGGTAACTATGAGTCATATGGTTGGTAATAATTCATATGGTTTGGTTTTTCCTTAACTTAATCAGAGACTTAGTAACTTAACTAGGATCTGAGCACGATTGGCTCACCATGATCTGCAATCTAGGGTATGAGTTGTACCATTGACTCATATGGTATATAGTGTTGAAACTTTCTTAGATTCTATTCTACCAGGGATACGATTTAGGGGTACTGATTGTATGGTTTGGGTATGACTAGCTTTGGGTAAGTCATATGTTTGACAGTGTTGGATCCAATGGGGAGACCTAGGATACGAGTGATGGGTACCACTCATATTGGAGGGTACAACTAGTATGGAGGAGCCATATAATCTGACGGGAATTTTAAGTAGTTTAAGTTGAGGGTAATTTGGACATTTCCCCACTTAACCTCTTAAGGCCCCATGACTTATATCACTATTAGGACATCATTTACCCTATTATTCTAGTCTTAAACACTTCAAAATACTCTCTAATTCTCTCTAAGGATCTTAGGTAAATAAAGGCTAGGGTTTCATCTAGAGGATTAATTTGGGGCTTGTACGGGTGATTTCTCTCCATCATCTTCGTAATCTAAGGCATGTACTCCTCCCTCATTGTTAGTTCCAACTAAAGGCATGTTTGATACAATGTTTTCATGGCATGATTATTTTATGGTTTTGGGGTTTTCAAATATATGTTGGGTTTTTTTTTATTAAATGTTTGGTTATGGATTTCCCATGTTATAATTAGAAAATTGCATGCTTTAATGGTGGTTTGGACATTTGGTTGCATGGGAATGGTTAATTGGTAATTGGATTTGGTTTTGGAAACACTATGCCCCCAACATGTTTGATAAAATGCCTATGGGAATGCTTTTACTATATTATTGGACTTTTAATGGAACTATTGAATGGTATGGTTTGGTAATGGAACCCTAAATATTATAAATAGTGTAAATAGTTTGGAACGGGTAAATGGTAAGTTTTGGTGGTCATGGTTATGGTTAATTAAATATCCTTGTGGGGTACAAGAGAATCCCCCAAGTAAACATGTTAAATGAACAATTTGTGGGGTACATGGGATTCCCCCAAGCAAACATAATAATGGAACACTTGAGGGGTACACGGGTTTCCCCAAGTTAACTTGATAATGTAATCTATGGGTACATAGGAATCTTTTTACATAAAAAGGTTGGATAAGGACATTGCATGCAAGCTATAGTCGTTATGATGATACCATTACACATAGACTTGGTTAATAATAATGGAATAATGGTTTGAATGGATGGTAATAATTTTAATTGGGAAATAATGTTGGGGTATGATAGCTAACTGTGAATGTGCGAGTCCAATTGACAGACACTGGAAACTCATGTTTGTCGATATGAAGGATGGTCATATCGACCATATATGTACTATAAGGTACATAGAAATTCTCTAAGAACACTATACATTTGTATTATGGAGAGCGAAAATTACTTCGATATTTCCAACTCTTATGATATCTCTGGTTCATGTGGCTACATGCATCAGGGCTCGTTTTGGGGTTTAAAATGGACCCGTATAACCCATGGGTGGTTCTAGGACGGTGAACCTACACATACCCAGATTAATGATTTTTAAATACATACTAAACCCGGTTCCCTTTCCTGGCATGGTTATATATATATGTTTGGTTATATGCATATGGTTGGTTTCCTTGGTTTTACCGGATGACATTATTTTATCCTTATCCTGAGTTCATGCTAAACTTCACCTGCAAACCCGTCTTCAGGCAGCTGTATCCCCATGCGATGCAGGAACTGGCCGTTCTACTCCTCCTTCTTAGTGATCGAATTTGGGATCAACTATTGGATTAAAGTGTGAGCTTTCATATTCTGAAAGGCTCCATTTCATAGCATGGATGTCTTTACATACTTTGTCCATTTTATGGATATTGGTTTTGGCTATGGTTGGGGGCATGTCTCAACTAGATATTATTTTTCTTTTGGTTAGAGGCTTTGTGTGACTTCTATGGGTTAGAATAGGCTGTGTCGGTTTTGGTGTCAGCCTTAGTATTGGCATTGTTATTGGGGCTGATATTTTTAGTTCGAATTTATGATTGTTCCATCCTTTTATGTTATGTTATGGACAAGAACTTGGTTTTTATATTGGTTTAGTTATGGTTGATGGTTTGTAATGGATGGTTGGACTTTTTTGGGTAGGTAACAATTATAGCCCTATCCCAGAATGGTAATAAGTGCTATCTTGTTATACGTTGGGAATTCATTAGACTTAGGGTATGTGTATTTATATGTTTGGTTGGGTAACGAGGGTGGTCCTCGGTTCTGGATGGACTTGGGATGTCCATTATGACAAGGCCCTGGTTCGGATCGTGTCATGTTAGTATCAGAGCATTATGTTCATGGTCAATTGGGAGTCCACAAAGCTGGGTTGAGTAGAGTTTCTTATAAGGATGTTTAGTGTGCCACACTAACAGCGTCCAAGCGCACACGCAAGTGTACGTGGACTACCAAGTAATATAGTGGCCTTCAAGAAAGTGGAATATCGATCCCACAGAGACTTGATTTGGTAATGATTTAATTTTAGTTCACCGTCTAGATTAATTTAGTGCAAAAGTAACCAAAAGAGAATTTTGAATTATTTTGTAAATTAAAAATAAAATAAATAATGCAAAAATTAAATTCTTGGAACAATCAATGGAGAAAAGCCCATGGTTAAAGCACTCCGAAAAATCATACTATGTTATTGAATCTCATTCGCTAATTTGCTTATCTTGGTTGTTGATTCATAGGGTTAATTGCATGATCATGGTTTCCTAACCTATAATCTTTTACCTAATGTGGATATTACAACTACATCATTGAGCGGAGATGTAATAATCCAAATAAGTTAATTAAAGCTATCATCCTACGTATGAATCAACCAAGGCATCTAAGTACATCCCTGTCCTAGACGCTAAGTTTAATTTTTTATTTTATAAAAGAATAAAAATCCAAACTTTATTTATTCTCATGTTCTATCTCCCTATTCCCTCTCCTGAGATTAAAAGGTCAATAATATATGCATTTTATGGGTGATCAATACATAAAATAATTAAAACAAGAATAAACAAACAACCAAATATGATAAGCAAAATTAACGAAATTAATCCAAAATAATAGTACTTATGTTCTTGGCTTTAACCCTGAAAGGAGGTTTTTAGCCACTAATATTCATAATCACGATCCAAATAATTGAATACATAATCTGAAAAATTAAAGACTAAAAATAAAATTAAAACTTTATAAATTGTGTAGCTGCTCCTTCGTATTTTCTCCAAAACAGTATCCACCCCTCCTCGTGTGCCATGTCCAATGGTTCTTTTATATTGTCCAGGTGTTGACCAATCATTAATATTGGTACCAGCTGTAAATATTTATTAATTCTTGTCCGAAAAGGTACATATTATTGTATTTCTATCCCAACTAAAAGTTGGATTTGACAATCACGTGGTCCCCTTTGAAATCCGTGTAGACTTTTAATTAAGAATTGGACAAAGTCCAACTGTTGTCGGTGCATTTTAATTTCTATGTAGGAATTTTTGCAACACGGCGCGTTGCTCAACGCGTTGGCACATTGATGCGATGCGTTGACTTCGCGTCGTCTCATTGAAATTTGCATTCAAAAATTTGGTTAAGTGTGGAATATCCTATCCTTTGCCCATGCCTTTTGTAGTGTATTTCCAATGAATTTCGTGCCTTTTTATCATCAATGTATCACCGTATTCATCTCACAAAGCATCCTACAATATCATACACCACAATTCAAGATCAAAACAACACCAAAACAAGAGCTTGGATAAGGCAAATTCACAATGATCTTCCACTTATTATTCCGACTTTTGACTTAATCAAATTAAACTTTGCACATTACAAACAAGTTATTCCATATAAAATTACACCATTAAAATTATTGGAACAAATTAAAAATATTAGAATCTACCGAGATCAACTAGACACACACCTAGCTCAAGCTAGTAAAACTAGTTTTCCGGGTTGAACTCTAAATTCCTCAATTAAGCACTAACTTGTTTAAAAAAATACCTTGGACATTGTAATAAGCTACTTGGAAACTTAAATGTTTATTTATATCAATATGAACACGTTAAGCACTCAAATTGCTCTCAAAACAAGGCGAAATAAACTAGAATAATGATACCAAAGTGTATCAAACACCTCAGATCATCACCCCACGCTTAAACTCTTATTCTTCCTCGAACAACTCTTCACTCTAAGCATAAAAATCTGAGGTGGCGCTACACTTCAACTAAATGCAAGACACTTAAGCTAGTACTACAATGACTACACAGAATGCAAGTTTCTACACAAAGAACGTTATTTACACAATTGCAAGCTCATGAACACTACTCTAAAACATCCTATCCTCAAGAATTGACTCATCTAAGTGGCGAACTCATGCATATTGCTCAATCAAGAACATCATACAAATCACCCACATTCATCAAACATATGCCCTCACAACAAGAGAGCTACCCATAATAACTCACAATAATGCACTTTATAACTTAATGGGTACAAGATCAAATTACGATTACTCTCACAAAGAATTCACCAGTTACACACAATGAACCATAGGCTTTCCCTTAGTGTAATTCTCCACTAATAGTCGAATGTAAAGCTTAGGATCAATTAGGTCTTTTTTGGGTTGTAATGTAGGCTAAGGGATGGGTAGGAACTATTTGAGAATAGTGACTAACCTCTCTAACTCTTTAATACACTACATTAAATAATTATACCCAATCTCCAACAACCAAACTTCACTTTTTCATCTACTCAATACCTTTTGTTTTTGCCCCATCTCTTTTAAGCATTTTCATAAACACTTCGGGGACGCATAGTTTACTACCACAAGAATCAAATTTTCTCCCTTTTTTCACAATCATGACAATATCTATAGCATAAATTATATCACACCAATCCACCACACATCAAATATACACCAATAAATTTTTTACCTTGGGACATCAATTTCACTTTTTTCTTCTTCAATTTCTCAAACTCCTTACTCAATTAATTTTTTTTCAATTAAAGAACTTTGGAGATTTTTTGGATCAAATCATGGTCTATCAAAGAAAGAATTAGGCTACTTATGAAGGTACCAAAGAAAAAGCTAAAGTATCAATGGGGTTAACTAGGATAATGCACAAGAGTAGGTAAAAAGAAGGTATAAAACAAGGCTATCAAAAAAAAAAATCCTAAATCATCTCCTAAACCCACATTCCTTATTTTGCTTTACACACACACCGGGCAAGTTCTAGACATCACGTGCAACAAGGAATATACAAAATACCTCACATCACACATGGCACATGTTTGACACATAGGATTATCATAGACTCCCAACCACACAATAGCATGAATTCAAATTTAAGCCAAAAATTACAAGAGTCAAAAACTTGAGCCTAAGAGTCTCAAAAATAACAATTAACATCAATCAACATGCTTTTACAAAAAAACGCACTTGCATCATGTAATAAAAAATAACACCAATCAAGAATATCTTACATATTCCTAACCTAATTTTTTTTTAAATTGAGCCAAAATTTGAGAATTTCCTCACCCCACACTTAAAATTCTACTTTGTCCCCAAAGTGAATTTAAAAGTAAGAAAATAGAAATACTCCCTGAGGACTCTAGACCTAGCTAGTAGCATCTTCACACATAAATGGGATCCATGGGACCCACACTCAATCTTTGCCATGCTTCAAGCTCAAGTTTATGGTACTCAGACTTCCTATTAACCTGTGACTCAACCAAAAACAAAAACTATGTGAAATAAAACTAAAAAAAATTGAAAAGAAAACATACCTAATTAACTTTTGTTGCCTCCTAAGAAGCGCCTGATTTAGTGTCATAGCACGACCCATGTCAACTCAACCATATTCCTTCACCCTTTTACTCCCTTTTGGGAGCTATTTTTTCTTTTGTTTCTGACCTCTTTTACCTTTTAACATGTTAGGAATTGGTGGTTTCATATGAGGCCGCTCAATCAGGTATTTGGAAGAGGTCTTTAGTGGCTTAGGCACCCCACACTTATCCCTTTCAATCACATTGATCATGCACAAATCTTTATAAAAAGGTTTTTTAATAGGGTCCTTGTAAACATCAAATTCCACCTCTTCATCATCTACCCTCATCTTGAGCATGCCTTCTCTAACATCAATCAAATCCCCTCCGATCGCTAAGAATGGGTGACCTAAAATAATTGGTACCTATTCGTCTACCATAAAATCAAGAACAAGAAATTCAGCAAGAATAACAAATTTACAAACCTTTGTGAGAACATCCTTAATTATTCCTTCCGGATATGCCATGGAACCGACTGCTAGCTGAAAAACCATAGTGGTCGATCTAGGCTTTCCCAAGCCCAATTTTTTAAACAGAGATAGGGGCATCAAATTTATACTTTCTCCTAAATCACTCAATGCATGAACCTTTTTACTCTCAATTTGAATAGGGATGGCAAACCTCCCTTGATCTTTCAATTTCTCAGGGATTTTTTGTGTCATCACCACACTACACTCTTCAGTGAGTGTTATAGCTCCCACATCTTGCAATTTCACCTTTTTGTCCACCATATCCCTCAAGTACTTTGCGGACTTAGGCATACTCTACAAAATATCTAGCAAAGGTAGATTAATATGCAACTCTTTGAATGTGTCAATAAAATTTTTGAACAATGCATCCTCCTTCGCTTTTATGTACTTTTGAGGAAAGGGCAATGGGAACGTCTTCTTTTTCTTTGGTTTCACAACTTTTTCATTCAAGTACTCAGACTTCCTTGAATTTTCAGCAACTTCTTCATCCACCTTTTGGGTTACCACATCAACATCTATTTCCTTTGTTGTCATGGGAGTTTCTCCTTGAAGCTCTTTACCACTCTGCAAAGTGATTACCATGACTTGCTTGAGATTTTTTGTATCAGCTGGCAAACCACCTTGTGGTATAGTATTTAACATTTGTTGTATCTATCTAACCTGCAACTCTAAATTTCTCTGTGCCACATTCTGATTTTGTAATTCTGCCCTTTGATTGTTCAGATCCATAATCAATTGTGTTTGACCAGCTAAGATTTGTTTAAATATCTCTTCCGAGTTGTTCGTAGACTGATTCGATTGGGCATATGGATATAAGGCATTCTATGGTTGATTAGGTGGCTGATCTTTCCACTTCATGTTGTAGGCATTACCGTAATTTGGCCTTTGAGCATTGCCTACATACATCACAGATTCTATATTTAAAGCACACATGGACATTAAATGGCCATTGTTTCCACATATCTCACACCAACCTGCATCTTGTTAGATGTCATTGACTGTGGTTGTAGGTTATGCTACTCCTAACTTTATGTTGTTGAATGTTGTGTTGATCAAATTCTACAATGCAAAAACCTATGCTGATAAGGCTGTGAATCGGTCCACCTCCAAAACTCCTGCAATTATTTTCATGGAACTTCTACAATATGAATGCCACTCTGGATTTCCTTATGTTATGCAGTTTAGTAATGTGTACAGCTTATCATAAGTTTGCTCCAATGCTTGACCACCTGCGGCTGAATCTAGCAAAATCTTCATATTGTCATCAAGAGCTTCTACAAAAGTGTGAGCAATTAGCTCATTCGACTGTTGGTGGTGTGGACAATCTCGAAGAAGAGCCTTGAAGTATTCCCAAGCATGATAGAGGTTTTTATTAGGCTTCTGTTAGAAGCTCACTATCTCACTGTGCAGTCTTGCAGTCTTGCCTATTGGAAAGAATCTGATGAGAAACCTTCTGGGTAAGTCATCCCATGTTATGATTGAATTGGCTGGCTCTGCATTCAACCACTTTTTATCTTCTCCAATAAGTAAATAAGGAAATAATGTCAGCCTTACATAATATGGAGTCACCCCGGTTGGAGTGAATGTATCTGTAACCTCAATGAAGGTCTGCAAGTGGACTTGTGGATCCTCATATGAAAGCCCTGCAAACACTCCATTGCTAATAAGAAGCTGCACCATATTGTATTTCAACTCAAAATTCCCCCCAGCTGTCAGTCTTTGAAGTGGGGAAGTCCAGTTCGTTGGAAGTGGGACTGCCACTTCCCTAACCTTCCTACCAGTTGTTTGTTGTTCTGCAACCATAGGAACAGTATGCTCTTGGTCTTCTTGGAATTGAGGAATTTTGGGGAAAAAGATCGCTTCTCTCCTACGTTGATGGTAAAGTTGCTCAGGTTCGGAGCTTGGTTCAACCAGTTGTGATCCCTTGCTAGCTTTCTACTTTGAAAACCTATTTCTTGCAAAAACAAAATCAAGACCAAGCGTAAAATCACCAAATAAATCTAAAAGTAAAACTAAAATAAGCAATTGCTAAAATAACAAGTCCCCGGCAACGGCGCCAAAAACTTGATAGCACCCAAGCGCACACGCAAGTGAACGTGGTCTACCAAGTAATATAGTGACCTTTAATAAAGCCAAATATCGATCCCACAGAGACTTGATTTGGCAATGATTTAATTTTAATTCACCATCTAGACTAATTTATTGTAAAAGTAACCAAACAGAGAATTTTGAATTATTTAGTAAATTAAAAATAAAATAAATAATGCAAAAATAAAATTCTTGGAACAATCAATCGAGAAAAGCCCAGGGTTAAAGAACTCCGAACAATCATACTATGTTATTGAATCTCATACGCTAATTTGCTTATCTTAGTTGTTGATTCATAGGGTTAACTGCATAATCATTGTTTCCCAACCTATATTCATTTAACTAATTAGATATTACAACTACATCATTGAGCGGGGACGTAATAATCCAATTAAGTTGATTAAAGTTCTCATCCTACGTATGAATCGAGTAAGGCATCTATCTACATCTCTGTCCTAGACACTAATTTAATTATTTATTTTATAAAATAATAAAAACCCAAACTTTGTTTATTCCCATGTTCTATCTCCCTATTACCTCTCCTGAGATCAAAAGGTCGAAAATATATGTATTTTATAATTGACCAATCCATAAAATAATTAAAACAAGAATAAACAAATAACCAAATATGATAAGATAAATTAACGAAATTAATCCAAAATAATAGTACTAATGTTCTTGGCTTTAACCCCGGAAAGGAAATTTTTAACCACTAATATTCATAATCACGATTAAAATAATTGAATACATAATATGAAAAAATAAAGACTATAAATAAAATTAAAACTTAATAATATGTGTAGCTCCTCCTCCATATTTTCTCCAAAATAGTGTCCACCCCTCCTTGTGTGCCGTGTCTAGTGGTTCTTTTATATTGTCCAGGTGTTGACCAATAATTAATAATGGTACCAGATGTACATATTTATTAATTCTTGTCCAAAAAGGTATATATTATTGTATTTCTATCCCAACTAAAAGTGGGATTTGACAATCACGTGGTCCCCTTTGAAATCCGTGTAGACTTTGAATTAAGAATTGGACAAAGTCCAACTGTTGTCAGCACATTTTAATTTCTGTGCAGGAATTTTTGCAACGTGACGTGTCGATCAACTCGTTGGTACATCGATGCGATGCATTCGCTTCGCGTCATCTCACTTGAATTTACATTCAAAAATTTGGTTAAGTGTGGAACGTCCTATTCTTTGCCCATATCTTTTATAATGTATTTTCAATAAATTTCAAGCCTTTTTCTCATAAATATATCATCTTATTCGCCTCAAAAAGCTTTCTACAATATCATACACCATAATTCCATATCAAAACAATATAATAACCTCAACGATAAATCAAAACAAGAGCTTGGATTAAACAAATTCGCAATGATCTTCCACTTGTTATTTCGACTGTTGACTTAACCAAATTAAATTTTGCACATTAAAAATAAGTTATTCCATATAAAATTACACCATTTAAACATTTGGAATAAATTAAACACATTAGAATCCACCGAGATCAACTAGACACACACCTAGCTCAAACTAGTAAAACTAGTTTTCTGGGTTGAACTCTAAATTACTCAAATAAGCACAAACTTGTTTTAAAAAATACCTTGGACATTGTAATTACATACTTGGATACTTAAATGCTTATTTATATCAATATAAACACATTAAGCACTCAAATCGCTCTCAAAACAAGGAAAAATAAGCTAGAATAATGATACCAAAGTGTATAAAATCACTTCAGATCACACATTCATAAGGAAGAGGATACAACACATTTATGAATGTTTCACTTTCTTGGTATTTTATTTTAAAGCTTGAAGTCTAAGTCTTGGAATCTTCTCTAATCCTAGTATGTTGGCTTTTCAGATCATGCCTCGATGATCTGAGATGCAAAGTAACTCTTCTGTCCCAACTGGGGACAATGTTGGACGGAAACGTACTACTCAGGTGATCTATACTCGATCTAGGGGTCCAGTCCCTGATATTTCTGGAGTTCCATTGGTTCCTTCCAGTCCTCCTCAGGGTGAGGTGATGAATGCAAAATTTTGTCAATTGATTTCTGTTATTACTTAGTTGGTTGCTGCTCAGGATAAACAGGGTGCATCTGGTGTTTCATCTACTAAGGCCACAAGGGTTGGCCAATTTATGAAGATGAATTCTCCTACTTTTACTCGTGTGAAGGTGGAGGAGGATTCTCAGGATTTCTTGGATGAGATGGAGAAAATCTTTTGGGTGATACAGGCTGCAAATATGGATGGGGTGAATTTGCTGCTTACCAGCTTAAGGATGTGGCGTACCAATGGTACGAGGAGTGGGTTAGGGTGATAGGTGATGTTAAAGAGTTGACTTTATGGGAGACTTTCTCTAATGCTTTTCTAGATCGCTTGTTTCCTCTGGAGTTTAGGGAAGCGAAGATAGAGGAATTTGTCAATATGAGATAAGGAAAGGTGTCTGTCAAGGAATATGCCTTGAAATTTCATCAGCTATCAAGGTATGCTCTAGAATTGGTGTCTGATATGAGGGAAAGGATGGGAAAGTTCACTTCTAGACTGTATTAGGATTTGATCCTTAAAAGCAAGACTGCATTACTGATCAAAGATATGGATATTTCTAGGTTGGTGGTTTATATGCAATAGGTGGAGGAGGAAAAAAAGAAGCAGGATGAGTTTGGGAAAAGGCAAGGCAAGAAGTTTAGGTCATTTGAATATGGTGGTGCTCAATTTCAAGTAAGTCGAGATAGTGGTATGTGGCTAAAGAAAAAATGGGAGAGTTCTGGTTCCTTCTCTACAACTAGTGCTCCTTACCCGAAATAGTTGAGTAATAGGCGTCAGTAGGGTGGCGATAATTTTTGGGTACAAGGGGCCTAATCTTAGGCAAGTGGGGCTCAGTTGGCCTTATTATGCCCTCCTTGTCAGTTCTGTGTTAGGTTGTATAGGGGTTTCTGTGATGAAGGGAGGGACAGATGTTTCAAATGTAGTCAACCAGGCCATATACTCAGAAATTATTTGGTTAGTAAGGGTGCTTCAGGAGAAAATAAGGCTACGATTTCTTTATCTTCAACTCCTGCACCAAAGGGTGATGCTTCTGCATCTGTTTCTGCTTCTGGTACCGGCACATGTCAGAATAGGTTATATGCTCTTGCTACTCGGTAGGAATCTGAGGCATCACCTGATGTTGTGATTGGTATGTTACAACTTTTTTTTCATGACGTGTATTATTTGCTTTATCCAGGGTCCACTATCTCTTATGTGACCTTATTTGTGGCTGTGTATTTTGGTTTTGTTCCTGAGGTTATTTCAATTTTTTTTCCTATTTCTACCTCGGTAGGTGACTCTATGGTTGCTAAAAGGGTCTATAGGGGGTGTGTGGTATATGTTGGTAGTAGACAAACTTTTGTGGATTTGTTTGAACTTGATATGGTGGATTTTGATGTTATTCTGAGGATGGATTGGTTACACTCTTGTTAAGCATCCTTAGATTGCTGGACCCGTAAGGTTGTCTTTAGGTTCCCTGGTGAACTGATTATTTAGTGGGAGGGTGGTTTCCTAGCTCCTGAGGGAGGTTTATTTCTTATCTTAGAGATCAAAGATTAATCTCCAAAGGGTGTCTATCATTTGGTCTGGATTAAAGATTTTAACTTAGAAGGTCCTTCTTTGCATTTGGTTCCAGTGTTAAATGAGTTTCCTAAGGTCTTTCCGGATGATCTTCCTAGTATTCCTCCAAATAGAGAGATTTAGTTTTGATTGATTTGGTTTTGGAAACTCGTTCAATATTTATTCCTCCTTATAGAATGGCTCCGACTAAGTTGAGGGAACTCAAGGAATAGCTTAAAGATATTTTGGATAAGGTTTTTATCCGTCCTAGTGCGTCCCCATGGGGTGTACCAGTATTATTCATGCATAAAAAAATAATTCCCTTTGGATGTGCATTGACTACCGATAGTTGAATAAGGTGACGGTTAAGAACAAGTATCCTTTCCCAAGGATAGATGACTTATTTGATCAGTTGTAAGGTGCCAAATTATTTTCTGAGGTAGATCTTTGGTCTGGGTATCATGAGCTAAATATTAGGGAGGTGGATATTCCTAAGATATTTTTTCGTACTCAGTATGGGCAATTTGAATTCCTGGTTATGTCATTCGATTTGAATAATACCCCGACAATATTTATGGATTTGATGAATAAGGTTTTGAGGAAGTTTCTAGATCTTTTTGTCATTGTGTTCATCGATGACATCCTACTATATTCTAAGAGTAATTTTGAACATGCCAATCACCTTCGTGTTGTGTTGCAGACCTTAAAGAAGCAACAGTTGTATGCCAAATTCTCCAAGTGTGAGTTTTGGTTGAGCGATGTAAATTTTCTTTGTTATATTATTTCCAGTGAGGGGATCTACAAAAGGTAATGGTGGTTAAAAGATGGCCTATACCCATGACTCGAACTAATATTTGGAGTTTCTTGGGTTTGGCTGGGTATTATAGGTGGTTCGTGGAAAATTTCTCGACGATAGCTTCCTCATTGACTAAGTTGACTTAGAAGAAGGTAAAGTTCTCTTGGTCGGATACATGTGAGGATAGTTTTGTGAATCTTTAAGGATAATCTAACTTTGGCTCCAATTTTGACATTGCCTGAGGGAAATGAGGGGTTTGTGGTTAATTGTGAAGCATCCCGGATGGGACTTGGTTGCGTTTTAATGTAACATAGGAAGGTGATTGCTGATGCTTCCAGGCAGTTTAAGATACATTAGAGGAGTTATTCTACTCATGATATGGAGGTTTTAGCGGTGGTTTTTGCTTTGAAAATCTGGTGAAATTATTTGTATGGGGTGTACGTGGACATCTTTTTAGATCATAAGAGTCTACAATAGGTGTTCACTTTGAAGGGGCTGAATCTTAGGCAGACAAGATGGTTGGAGCTTCTCAAGGACTGTGATATAAGTCTTCCCTACCACTCATGTAAAGCTAACATAGTTGTTGATGCTCTTAGCAGATTATCCATAGGGAGTTTAGCATATATGGATAAGGAGAAGAGGGAATTAGTGAAGGAAATTCACTGCTTGAATAATCTTAGAGTTCGTCTCTTGGACTCTAATGAAGGTGGTGTGATGGTACATGAATTAGTTCAGTCATCTCTTGGTGCAGAGATTAAGGAGAATCAAATTCTAGATCCCATCTTGATGAAAATCAAGAGTGATGTTGGTGGGCAAAGGGTGATGGTGTTTGAGATCAGTGGTGATAGTACCTTGAGGTACCAAGTGTGGTTATGTGTTCCCGACATCAATGGTTTGCGATAAAGGATATCGGTTGAGGCGCATGAATCGCGCTATGTTGTTCATCCCGGTGCGATAAAAAATTATCATGATCTCAAGGAGATGTATTGCTGGAATGGTATGAAGAGGGATGTGGCTGATTTTGTGGCCAAGTGTATAGTGTGCCAATAAGTTAAACTTGACCACATGAGGCCTGGAGGGTTGTATAAAGAAATTGAGTTGCCTGAATGGAAATGAGAGGTAATTAATATAGATGTTGTTATCGGTCTTCCTCGGTTTCGGAACTAATTTGATTCAGTTTGGGTCATCGTGCATAGGATGACAAAGTCTGCTCACTTCTTCCCAGTATGGACTAACTTTTCGACTGAGGACTATGCACGGTTGTATCTTCAGAAGATTATGAAGCTGCATGGGGTACCTATTTTGATTATCTCTGATCGTGGTATGTAGTTTTCATGTCACTTCTAGCGGTCTTTTAAAAAGGGGTTGGGGACTAAGGTTAGTTTGAGTATAACTTTCCACCCGCAGATGGATGGGCAAGCAGAGAGGACTATTTAGACATTAAAGAACATACTTCGTATGTGTGTGATTGATTATGGTGGCAATTAGATTTAGCATCTACCTTTGGTAGAGTTTTCTTACAATAATAGCTATCATTATAGCATTGAGATGGTCCCTTTTGAGGTATTGTATGTTAGGAGGTGTAGATCTCCTATTGGGTGTTTTAAGCTTGGTGAGTCAGATATGTTTGGCATAAATTTGATTTATCAGGCGATAGAAAAGATGCAGGTGATTTGGGATAGTCTTAAGGCTGTCCAAAGTCACCAAAAATCCTATGCAGATGTAAGGCGTAGAGACTTGGAGTTTGAGGTTGGGGATAATGTGTTTCTAAGGGTATCTCCCATGAAGAGAGTGATGCGGTTTGGTAAAAATGGGAAGCGTAGTCCCCGGTAGGTTGGTCCTTATGCGGTTTTGCTGAGGGTTGGTAATATGGCTTATGAATTGTAGTTGCCTTCTAGTTTGAGCTTCAATCATCTGGTATTTCATGTCTCTATGTTGAGAAATTTTCTTGGTGATCCTTCTACGGTGGTTTCTTTGGAAGGAATGGGTATATCAAATTCTCTGTCTTATGAAGAGGTTCTAGATGAGATATTGGATCAGCAGGTTCGTCGGTTATGGACCAAGGATGTGACCTTGGTTAAGGTTCTATGGAGGAACCACAAGGTGGAAGAGGATACATGTAAAGAGAAGCGGCCATGAAGTCCAAATATACGTATTTATTTTCTTCTCTGAATATTCATGCGGGAGGTATGTGTTCTGAATCACATCTTTGTTTTATAACTTGGTTAAAGGTTGGATTGATAATTGATAATGCAAATAAATTGTGCTTGTGTTTGACCTACCTTGTCCGTCATTCGGGGACGAATGATCCTAGTGGGGATGGCTGAAACACCCTGGGTTGGGACCCTTAGAAAATTTCTTGGATTTCTAGATTCTGGACATCATACGACTTATGGGTACCAGTCGTATGATGGGGTAAGGTTGGTATACTTTTAGATGTATGAAAACCAATGTTGGTTAGTGGGCTCGATTGATTTCTGGAATGGATACGACTTGGGTGGGTACGAGTCGTATGGTTGGTAATAGTTCGTATGGTTTGTTTTTTCCTCCACTTAATCTGAGACTTAGTAACTTAACTTGGATCTGAGTACAAGTGGCTCACCATGAGCCATAAGCTAGGGTTCGAGTCATACCATTGACTCGTATAGTAAATAGTGTTCAAACTTCCTTTGATTCTACTCCTCCAGGGATACGGTTTAGGGGTACTGATTGCATGGTTTGGGTATGACTTGATTTGGGTAAGTCATATGTTGGACAGTGTTGGGTCCAAGAGGAAGGCCTAGGGTACGAGTGGTAGGTACTTCTTATTTTAAAGGGTACGACTGGTATGAGGGAGTCGTACCATCTGATGGGAATTTTAAGCAGTTTAAGATGGGGGTAAGTTGGACATTTAACCACTAAACCTCTTAAGGCCCTATGACTTAAATCACTTTTGGGACATCATTTAACTTATTATTCTAATCTTAAACACTTAGAAAAACTCCCTAATTTTCTCCAAGGCTCTTAGGTAAAGGAAGGCTATGGTTTCATCTAGAGGATCAATTTGGGGCTTTTATGGGTGATTTCTCTCCATCATTTTCATAATCTAAGGCATGTACTCCTCCCTCATTGTTAGTTCCAAATAAAGGCATGTTTTATGCAATGTTTTCATGGCATGATTATTGTATGGTTTTGGGTTTTTCAAATAGATGTTGGGGTTTTCGTATTAAATGTTTGGTTATGGATTTTCCATGTTTTAATTACAAAATTACATGCTTTAATGGTGGTTTGGACTATTGGTTGCATGGTAATGGTTAATTGGTAATTGTATTTGGTTTTGGAAACACTATGCCCCCAACATGTTTGATAAAATGCCTATGCGAATGATTTTACTATATTATTGGACTTTTAATGGAATTATGTAATACTCCATACTTCTACCTAGCTTAAAATCATCCCAAAAATGTTAAAGACTTGCTTTAAAAGATGAATCCACTTTTATACATGTGAAATTTTCAATATTTTAACTTTTTGTCATGTGGGAAATTGAATAAGCTTTCCATCTATATAAAATTTGCCCAAATCTGACACCCGAGTGAAGAGTTAGAGCTATTTTAGTAAGACAGTGTGCCACCTGAGCCTTCAACAAGTCGCGGAGCATGCCAAAATGGCAATCATCAAAATCCAGTGGGCCACCGAGATTATGGCGCGTCGTGCCAAGGCCCAAATCCAGAGTTGTCAATTTCCAGTGTCTCAGCGCGATACCACCGCATCGCGGTAAGATTCCAGGTCCCATCCAGTATTGCAATGCGATTTCACCGCGTTGCACCGTCAGCCCAATTCCCAGTTGGCAATTTCCAGTGGCATGACACGATAGCGCCGCGTTTCACCAAGTGCCCAAATCGAGTTTTCAGTGACAAAAAATAAAAACCTTCTAAGGGAAATTGAGTCTTTTTTCATGACCCAAATCAATCTATAACCATGAAATTATTTCCTAAAAACCCTATTACATCACTTTTCCTCACTTTCTCTCAAGAACAAAATCTTTCTCTCTCAAGAGGCAAAAACCCTAGCTCAAGAAATCAAGGCCAATTCCAAGAATCTTTCCAAGAACTTCAAGAATCTTTCCAAGAACTTCAAGAATTTAGACTTCCAGGGATGCATAGTGTTCATTCATAGATTCCTTTCGTCCATGAAACCCAAGAATCAAGTTTTAAATCATGTATTATGAATATTATGTTGTGGGTTGATTATGTTTATGTGATTGTTGTTGTATGGTTCCCAGGTTGGAATCTCAATGTCGTTTTATTGAATTACATTAGTATATGAGTTTAAATCCATGAATTCAGTGGTTTATGAGGTGTTAATTGATAATTATACCTATGCCCTAAGTGGTGCATGTAAGGTGTTTGATAAAATACCTAGAAGACTAGAAATCATGTAATATAGTTCAATTGTGACTTAAGTGATGGATTCATGTTTTACCCTTATGTTCAAGTGACTCCCATGCTATTGATGTGCAATGTAGATGTTGTTGAAATGCTCATGTTGCTAGAATATGGAATTATGACATTGATTATATGCATTCCTTCCATGTACAATATTATGATAACCATGTACTGCATGAAATCCCCAACTTATTGTGTTATGAATTTTTGATTTTGGTCATGTGTTCAAGACGTGTCAAGTCTTGTCAGTTTCATGCTATCGAGTTCTAGGGGTACTTGTACCCGACAATTTAGTTGTATGCCTAGAGCCAGTATCATGTTTTCACGATATCCTCAGTCAAGCCATGTTCAGTAGAATTCAGTTAGTCATGTGACTCAGAAAAACTCAGTAAACTCAGTAATCCTAGTAATCTCAGAAAGCTCAGTAATTCAGTAATCTCTGTAGTATTCCATCAGTCAACGAAACTCAATGAACTCAGTCCAGTTCAGTTTAGTTAATTATGTTCAGTGTCTATTCAGATGGGAGTAGGATTTAGCACCGAGTGAACCCAAAGATGAGGAAACACATACTGACAGTTGAGGGTGTGATCCTTAGAAGCAATCCTTGCATTCCAAAACTATGTAGCCAGTATAGGTTGAGACATCAACACTGTCAGATAAGGGTTGATGAGGTAGATAAACACTGTCAGATGAGGGTCCCACCATTCTCTTTTGGGGATGCTGTCAGATGAGGGTCACTCACAGCTTGTCCTTACCAGTGGCGCGGTATTGACACCCTTCCAGTTGGGGTTACAGATTGGACCGCAACTCAGCTATAATATCTTATTAGGGGCATGTCAGTTAGATGATTACCTCCTACAGTTTTAGTTTCAAATTCAGTCTTCAGAATAAAACTCAGTCCAGTTCTATAGAAATCACGATTGTTAGATACAGTCGCTCAGCTCAGTACGGAACTCAGCTAGTTCCATCAGATTTCAGGACTATCAGACATAGTCACCCAGTCAATAGTACATTAATTATACAAAATTCATGTTACCAGTATTCAGATTTTAGTATTGTCAGATATAGTCAATCAGACCAGTTCTTCAAAATCAGAACTGTCAGAAATAGTCATTTTTTTATTAGTAATACGACATTAGTTCCTCAGTACTCAATAGACTTAGTCATTCAGTATCCTAGTATTAGTACTCGAATATCATAAAAACTACGTTATCAGAATTTATGAGCCACTGTTATCACGATCTCAGTTACAGTTACGTATTCAAGCTTGTATTCTCACGTTCATGTTATTCAGTCAGTTAGCATTGTTCATGCATATGAACCATTGTATTTAGTCTACCTCACTTGTATACCAGTACATTCAACGTACTAACGCATTTGTGCTATGGTGTTTTATACCATAGGTTTACAAGTACGAGCTCCCGAGCATCCTTAGTAGATCAGATGTTCAGCACCCAAACTAGCAGTGAGTCCTCATCATTTGAGGATAGCATGGTTATTTTATTACTTTATTATTTTAGTAGTTCGGAGTTAGTTTGGCACATGTCCCATCAACTCCACAGATTTCAGATAGTTTATAGGCTTTCAGGCTACAGCATGTTACAGATAATTTATTTCAATTTTGGGTATTGTTATACCCCATTACAGACATTGTTTTATATTCAGTATTAGTTCAGTTTTGAACCTTATGGCCTTACAGGTTATATTTTGCATATTTACAGTATATTATTCAGTGCTCAGTTACAGATATCAGTCATGGGTTAGCTTAAGGTCCTTCGGGGTCATGAGCACCGTGTAGCGTTTCGGGTACCAGATTTGGGGTGTTACAAATTATTGCATAGTATGGTTTGGTAATGCAACCCTAAATAGTATAAATGGTTTAAATAGTTTGGAATGGGTAAATGGTAAGGTTTGGTGGTCATAGTTATGGTTAATTAAACATCCTTGTGGGGTACAGGAGAATCCTCCAAGTAAACATGTTAATGAACAGCTTGTGGGGTACATGGGATTCCCCCAAGAAAACATAATAATGGAACACTTGTGGGGTACTCGGGATTCCCCCAAGTTAACTTGATAATGTAATCTATGCGTACATGGGAACCTTTTACATTAAAAGGTTAGCTAAGGACATTGCTTGCAAGATATAGTTGGTATGACAATACCACTACTCATAGCCTTGGTTAATAATAATGGAATAATGGTTTATTGGATGGTAATGGTTTTAATTGGATAATAATGGCAGGTGTGATAGCTAACCAGAAAGGTGCGAGTCCAATGAACGGACATTAGAAACTCATATTTTCCAACATGTCGGTTGGTCATTGCGACCATAGATGATACTATGAGGTACATAAGAATCCTCTAAGTACATTGTACATATGTATCATAGAAAGTTAAGGGTACTCAGGAATCCCCTACTCTTATGTTATCTCTGGCTCATACAGCTATACACATCGGGGCCCGTTTAAGGGGTTACATTGGACCCATATAGTTTATGGGTTATTCTAGGATAGTTAAGCTACACATACTGAGGTTAATGTTTTTTTAATGCATGCTAAACATAATTTCCTTTCCCGACATAGTTATATATATGTATGGTTGTATGCATATGGTTAGTTTTCTTGGTTTTACTATATGACATTATTTTATTCTTATCCTAAGTTTATGCTAGTGTTCACTTACAAACTCATCTTCGGGTGGCTGTATCCCTACACAATGCAGGAACTGGTCATTCTACTTCTCCGACTTAGTGATCGGATTTTAGATCAACTATTGGATTGAAATAGTGATCTTCTATATTCTGGAAGGCTTTATTTCATATCATGGATGCCTTTACATATTTTGGTCATTATATGGATATTAGTTTTGGTTATAGTTGGGGGTATGTCCAAACCAGATATTATTTTTCTTTTGGTTAGTGGATTTGTGTTACTACTATGGGTTGGAATGGGCGGTGTCGCTATTAGTGTCAGCCTTAGTATTGGCATTGGTATTAGGGATGATACTGATGGGTTGAATTTATGATTGTTCCATCCTTTTTTGTTATGTATGGACAGGAACTTAGTTTTTATATTGGTTTGGTTATGGTTAATGGTTGGACATAGATGGTTGGACTTGTTTGGGTTGGTCATAGTTATAGACCTATTCTAGAGTCTGGAATGGTAATAAACACTATCTTATTATACATTTGGAATTCATCCTACTCAAGGTATGCATATTTTAAGGTTGGGTTGGGTAATGGGGGTGGTCCATAGTCTTGGATGGACTTGGGATGTCCATTACGACAATGCCCTGGTTTGGGTCGAGTCAACAGTTTTCTTCTAAATTTTGGCATTTGTTTTAAAAATGTTTGGGTACTCAGGTGAATCTTAACACTACTTTCCACCCTCAACTGGATGGACAAGTGGAACATACCATTCAGACTTTAGAAGCTATGCTAAGGGCCTCTGCATTTGATTTTAAAGGTAGTTAGGTTGATCGTGTGCCTCTTATTATGTTAGCGTACAATAATAGTTGTCATTATAGCATTCGAAAGGCTCTTTTTGAGGTTCTTTATGGTAGGAGGTATAAGTCTCCTATTGGATGGTTTAAGGTCGGTGAGACTAGGTTGTTTGATCCTGACTTGGTTCACCAATCCATGAAGAAGGTGAAGGTGATTAGAGAGAGACTTAAGACTACTCAGAGTCACCAAAAGTCTTATGTGGATGTGAGACAGAGGGAGTTGGAGTTTGAGGTTAGTGATTGAGTGTTCTTGAAGGTTTCTCCTATGAAAGGAGTCATGGGATTTAGGAAGAAGGAACAGATTAGTCCCCGATACGTTGGTCCATATCATATTATAACTAGAATTGGGAATGTTGCTTATGAATTAGATTTTCCAGTGAGTTTGGCTTTAATTCATCTTATTTTCTATGTGTCTATGTTGAAAAAGTGTGTGGATGGTCCTTCTTTTATAGTGCCTATGGAGGATATTGGTGATTCAAATTTGTTGTCTTATGAGGAGGTCCCTGTGGAGATATTGGATCGACAAGTTTGAAGGTTGAAGATCAAGGATATAGCTTCGGTGAAGGTTCTTTAGAGAAACCAAAAGGTGAAAGAAGCTACATGAGAAGATGATGAAGATATGAGAGCCTAGTACCCATTTTTGTTTCCCGCGTTGGATCAAAATGTTTTAGGTATGAGTTTTGTTTCCCATATTATCATATTTTAAATTTTTTCTTGGATTTTGTTTGCATTCTTCCTGTTATCATGCTAAATGTGCCTTAACTCTTCATTCGGGGATGAATAATCCTGGGGGAAGGGGGGTAATATGACACCCCAGGTTCTTAAACTCTAGGCACTCAAGGAGATAAACTACTAGATGGGCCAATTTCTGAAGTAAAGTCAAAAATTCCATGACAAAGGCTTAGGTAATGAGTTGTTATCTTACGTAATGAGTCATTATGTGGGACTCATTTCCACGACACTGAGGTAGCCAAGGTTTGGTCCCCTGACAAAAAGTTTGGGGTATGAGTCATTAAGTCATGTAATGAACTGTTACGTGAGACCTGTTGCTTTAATAGTGAAGGACTATGATTCTTATTCTTAGGTAATGAGTCTAGTTAACGACTCATGGTCAGACATAACGAGTCCAAGTAATAGGCTTCTTTTCATATTTTGGAAATTATGACTATCATAGTTGGGGGGATGTCCCGACTTAGTTTTGTATTCTTGGTTTAGAGGCTTTGTGGACAAGTGTTGGTTGGATTGTTGGTTTGACTTTTAGCATTTTCTTTTGACTTATCTATCCTTATTTCTATTTTGGTTGACTTTTGTTGTCTATTGTTATTATTATTGTGTTCTTGAGGTAAGGCTAAAGGGGTGGTCTCCAGCCCATGGTGGGTTTGAGATACCTGCAAGATCCTGATTCGGGTCGTGACATATAATTACTGAAAATTTTGATTTTGTGTCTGTAAATATACATAATTGGCTCCCAATACATTTTTTTCAATCTTAGATCTATCGAGATACATAATTAGCTCCCGACACATCCAACGAAGATATTTAGTTGAGCGTTTTTGTAATTACTTTGTAAGGGTGGTAATTTGTGTAAACATGGTAAGTTAAAGTGTATATTTATGTTATTTTTTCAATTTTAATTAAGGAATGTAATTTAATTTTCTATTTCAAATAAAAAACTTTAATTTATTTAAAATATTAGCTGTACTCTATGTGTTAGCAAAGAATATGTATTATTTAATTTGGACTAATAATTTATTTATTTGATTAATTAGATTTTTTAAAATTTAATCATCAAACAACAAATAATTAATTCTTTATTAAAGGTTAGAACACTCGTTTGGGTACGACTTCATAAATTTAATTATATGTCAGTCTTAGATTGATCAACTTGTTATACTAATTTAGGGTAGCATCTAGCTACATTTCTTAATAACCATATAGATTGAAATATACAATTTACTTTTAATCTTCTCTAGAAGAATAATGTAGTATTTTCTTTGTCCTCATAGCTCCGAGTTACCCTAGGATATGATGCAACTATCAAATCCTAATAGGCGACTAACTATGTGTGCATGTCAACTATAACCGACCATTGAGTAACCTACAAAAGTTTTTTTTCTTTCAATTAATTTTCCTAACCAAGATTTTAGTTCAGTTATTTATAATTCATGACAACATAGAGTTTAAAATCATTATGTTTTTTCCCATCAAAATCGAGCCTTATTAAGTCATTTATTGCTAAATAAGAAAAAAAAGTAAAACTTCACATATAACTAGCTTATACCCTTCTTAACTAACTTCTTAGTCTAAGTTTTAGTAATTATATTTTATAGATTTTAGTTAGTGATTAATTGTATTTAGAACTCTAATATACAAATATTAACTAACAGATTTTATTACTATTTCATTTATGTTTAGGGGTAAAAAAGAAAAGGAGAGTGATTCACTTCATTTATTCTCTCAAACATATATTTTTCAAATTTGTTGTTTCTTTTTTTTTTCTACATGAACTGTTATAGCTTACCTTTTAATGATCGAAATACAGAAAGAGAATTCAAACTAAAATTCCTCTGATTTTTGCATATGGCTTTAGAATTTAAAAAATAATTTCAATGTATTTATCCACGAAAATTAGCTATGAATGAAAATACAAATGTAGAATTGATACAAATAAAAATTATCTCTAAATTTAACATTCAAATACAAATACAAACACTTACAACTCATATCTTCAAAATAAATACGAATTGATACAAATTTGAAAGTATAAATTCATATTATATGTATAAATATACAAATTCAAATGTATAAATGTATACAAATTCAACTTTTACGTGAAAGAAATATAAAAAATAAATATAAAAATACAAACGCACGTATAGTAATACACAAAAAATTCACTTTATGACTAAATATAATTTATACAAAATACCTTTGAGTTATATACGAAGACATGATAGTTGTATACCTATATGTAATGTAGAAAATATGAACCAACGTATTTTATACAAATCAAAAACTGATTATACATATTTTATACAAATCAAAAACTGATTATATGACATATATATATATATATATATGTATAGGTATATACCAATACATTACAACTGTCTAATTGTATATGACAGTTATTTGTATTTATATATACATCAAAAGATTAAAATGGTATACATACTTGTGTGTAAACTAACAGAAAACAGGTATATAGATATAAGTATCTCTATTGTATATACATTCAAACAAATATATATTTGGGTATATGCAAAATACCTTTGAGTCACTCACAATATCGTTGCTCTCCCCTTTGGAGCGAGATTTCTTGAAACTTTTTTCCTTTTTCTCTAGTTTATACAAGATTCCAATAACTGATTATACAAACTGAGATATACCTAATGCCTAATAGAAGAACAAACAAAGTTTATATAAATCAACTTAGAAAATATACAATTTAGTTATATAGAAACATGTGATAGTTGTATACCTATATGCAATGTATAAAATATGAACCAACATATTTATACAAATTAAAAATTAATTATTTAGATTATATGTATATTTTATATGTGTATATATATGTATATGACAACACCTAACAACTGCCTAATTGTATATGACCGTTATTTGTATACATACATACACACACACACACACATATATATACACGCACGCGCACACACACACGTATTGAAACATTTTTTCGCATGAATAGAAAGAAAATTTTTGAAGAAACGTTTTCTAATGTAATAAATATTTGGGCAAATAAAAAAATTATACTCCCTCCATACCATTTTAGTTGATCATCTTATTAAAAATAAATTTCCATATTAGTTGATCGCTTACTAAATCAGCATAGAATTAATTATTTTTTTCTATTTCACCCGACAATTAATAGTATACATTAAATGTAAAGAGTTAAAATTCTAATGTCCATTCCTATTCCCAATGAATATCATTAATATGGGTAAAATAGTAAAATTAGTCATCATGTTTAGGATTTCTTAATAGGTAATTTATATAAATCCCATAAGTTTAGTAGCCAATTATATTTTCTTTACAACATCTTTGCCTAATTACATAATATCTCATTATAGGCATTTTAAAAAAAATATTTTTAACCATGATACATATTTGATTTGATACATTTTCAACTAGTCAGTTAGTTAAATAAGGAAGTAGCAACATCACATTAATTTATATAGGTGAATCACGTTTTAGCCGTTCTTGAAAGAATCACTAAAATATCTAAACCGTAACAGAAAAATCATAATCATCCATCAGATTCATATCGATTTCATATTTCAATTTGGCTAAATTTCTTCATTTCTTTTTTTTTTTTTTTTTCAAATTTTCAATTCTCGGATAAATTGAATGTACTACCATCATGTCGACTGTCTGGGTGTTTTTACGACATTCGAAACATTGGATTTCTGATATCAGGTACACGACTTATAAAATTGACAAAATTGTGATTTACAAAAAAGCATCGACCAAGATTTAATGGTAACAAGATCAACTCACCTTAAAATTATGAATATCTGAAAGAAATTCGTGTGAAGTACATTGTTCAAGGAAATTCAACAATAATGGAGACTCATAATGATATGAGCATAAATTGTTTTCTTTTTAAATTCTGAAATTTATGTAGTTGTTATCGTAATTCGTTATGAATTTGTAAAATTTAGATGATACATATGCAGTAGAAATTAAAATAACCTAAACAACTATGGTTCTGAAATATTTTTTAGATATATGTTGTTTTGATACATTTATCTGATCCATTTAAAAACATGGATTAGTGATTATGAGAAAAAATGCAAGTTATATTTCTGAATTGATACATATTGTAATGATGTTGACAGTAGGACAATGTAGTTATATGCATCACTTATATTATATGTATCAATTATAATGAATAATATATCTTTTTTATATGTATCAAGTAATACCTTTTTCTGTATATTTATATCTCTTTTATTTAAAAAGATGTTCATCACAATTCATGGATACATACATAATGTTCAACAATTCATGAAAAGTTAATTTGTCTTACTGTGATATATATGTGTGAGTACTCATGCATGCACCTTGCAAATATATGTTGGTGATACATTTTAATGATTTATACTCTTTTGATACATATTTTTGATACATCTGACACCATCAGAAAGGTCATCAAAATTTTTTATATGAATTATATTTATATTGGTGATAAATTTTATGATTCATATTTTTTGATACATATCTTTGATACAATTAACATTGTGCCAGAGAAATCTTATTTTTTATATGAGTCTTATTTATGTTGGTGATACATCGTTATGATTCATATTGTTTTGATACATATCTTTGATACATCTGACACTATGCTAGAAAGGTCTTAATTTTTCATATGAATCAAATTTTTATTAAAACATTATTTATACATATGTTTTAAACATGTCACACTTATGAAAAGTCAAACCATACATGTAAATAATTGTGAAAGTCTGAATATAATGATACTATAAACCATCCTAAATCCTTGTGTCACTGTGTAAATCTTAAGGTACAACTGAAAATCCGAAAAACTACAAGTTTGTCTCTAAATACAAAATAAAACATAAGTTGGGTAGGAGAAGGTCTAAGGTGGATCAAAAGGGCATAAAACCGCCAATACCTGAAATAGTCAAAGATCACCTCACGATTTCAACAACCGCGCAGTGAACTCATACCTGGATCAGCACCGAAATGGCACTGTATAGATGAGTATGGTCCACTAGTACTAAGTAGGAATCACAGGACGATTGAGCAAAGTAGAAAATAACATACATAAATACATACTATGAGCATGTCACCTGTAATTAGAAAATGTCCCAAACAGTAGCTCACACCATCTCCATTAACAGTTCCTAAATATAACACATAAATAATTAAACATATACGTAAAAAAAATAGATAATATAGGTAATGAATAACACAAAGAGTCACAACACAGAAATTGCATAATGTGTTAAATGCAATGATGATGATGATCATGATGTGATATGATTGAGGTTATCACATAACCTCTGTATACACCTATTGAGCCTCAACACTTACAAGTAGGACCTATGGGGGGTTGTGCTGATGATGATCATGATGTGATATGATTAAGGTTATAACATAACCTCTGTATACACCTATTGAGCCTCAATGCTTCCAAGTCGGAACTATGGGGGGTTCATAACCCATATACTTTCTCAACACTCAATCCCAATCTCAATATCCACATCTCCTTTCTGACTCATGGGCTAAGATAGAGGATTTTGTAAAAGTGTCTTATTTCAATTAAAATCAGTGTTTCCACAATAGTTACCAATATCTCATGAATGTATGTATAATATGGGGATGTAATGATCACAACCAAACCAACATGAAGATCTCAAATCCATTCAATATACACACACGTAAGCTCAGAATGCACTTAATATGTCAACCATCCATGACTCAATATAAGCAATGTACAATCAAAATAAATATGCATGTAAGACATCATTAATATCACATTAACCCCAACTTGGGCATTTCTATCATGAAGGAAGCAACCAATGTATATATAAGGCCAATAATATCTGATAAATCCCCCACATAGGCCACTCATAATAATTATCATCTCAAATACCAATAACAATAACATAAGCACCCACACAGGCACATAACAATAATAACATTATTTTTCTGATTATTATCCATACCCATAATATGATTTTATATAAATATTAACTACCCAAGCCCAGTCTGAAGAAAGTTAAGCCATAACCTACTTTACAACGATGAAATTTAAGCCTAAAACCCTTCAATGCGGAACTTTTCTCTCTTGAACGACCTCATAATCAGTTAAAATATACAAATATATAATCTAAGCCTCAAAAGAAAGACAATGATACCCATATTGCTTTTTTTAAATTGGGATCAAAATGAACCCTCAAAACAAAATTTTAAAAAAAATGGGAAAATCAGAATTTTAGTTTATAAAAACTTTACCTATGATTAAAGAAAGCCATAGGAGAAAACCCAAGTAAAAATGGGTTAAAATGAAGTTTAAATCAAATATAAACCCATTTTAGGCCTTCCAGGCCAAAATCCCCAAATTTCACTTTTGAAATAACTATTTAACGAGTTTTAAACGACAATAATCGAAGTAAAATAATTGAAACAGTGATTCGGAGCTTACCCAAGCTCAAAAATGGAAGAACTGATCCAACATTTCTTAACCCGAACTCAAAGTCTTAAAAATGGAAGAAAAATTGAGAAGGGAACATTTATTGACTGCTCAACTATGACCACTAGAGCGGTCCAACCCAAAAGGGGTAGACCGCTAAAGGGGTGACCTCTAAAGTGGTCAAGCATACACTTTTGCGATAGTTTCTTGGGTTGGCAGGGTCTACTAAAGAAATACCTGGACCGCCAAAGCGGCTACCATTTTAGCAGTCCTTTGCCCGCTAAAGTCACCACACCAGATACAGTTGCATCAACAACTTTGCTAAATTGCAAAGTAGCTGATCAAGCCCTTAGGATTCGTTCAGAATCCCATGAATGCAAACGAAATCTGCCACTAGACTAAATTCAATATTCCAGACTCAGTGGCGACATCATATTTTTGAAAAGAGATTGTTTTCACAAAATTGATTCCTGAGACCTAATTTCCTAAACTTTTGAACTAAGGGTCAAAACATAATGCCCTGAGAGTATACCCTAGACATCACACGGTTCTTATGACCCCGAAGAACCACAATATAATCCATGAATGATATCTGTTGTGAGAACTGAATAGTAATACTAAAATAAATACAAATAATAGGATGAAATGCCATAAGGTTCAAAATCTGAAATACTGATAAATGTAAGATCAGTTAAAAATATCTGAAAACTGAAATACTGTCTGAACTCGTCTAGTCTAAAAGCTTCTAACTGAACTTTCTGAATATGGAGTTGATAGGATAAACCCCCAACTAATTCCGACTACAGATCTACTGATAAACTGAAATACTGATATAATGTATGCCCTCGATAGATGAGGACTCACTACTAAATCTTCAACTGCTGACTGGCTCTGTCTAAGCTCAGCCAGGAACCTGAGCGTCCTAACCTATGATATGAGACATCATAGCGCAAAGAAAGAGTATGCATTCAGTACGTGGAATGTACTAGTATGATAGATGAGGTAAGTCTGAATGCATAGGTTCATAAGCATGAACAATAACTGACTGAATAATATAGAGTAACTGAATATAAGAGTACGTGGATAACTGATACTACAAAAATCACTGAGGATGTAATATTGTACTTATATGTATAGATTGTAACTGAGCTTTTCTGAAGCTGCGCACTGAGTTTTGACAATTGAGTAACTGATATCTGAAGTTACTGATAACTGATTTATTGATACTAATTGTCTGTGTCTGACAGTCCAGATTCTATAAGACTGAACTGAGTTCTAAATTGAAGACTGAAACTAAAACTGTGGGAGGTAATCATTTAACCGACGTGCCCCAAATAAGATAAAATAACTGAGTTGGGGTCCTATCTGTAACCCCAATTAGAAGGGTGTTAACACCATGCCACGGGTACTAACAACTATTGTGGTGTCAGTCCTAACTAACGAGTGACCCGTGAAATAAGTCCTAAACTAACGGGTGATCCCTGAGTATGTCAGTATTATCTAACGGGTGACATCTCATAACCTACATTGGCTACGTAGTTCTGGAACTTAGGGATTTCTTCTAGGGACCCAGTCATAACTAACGGGTAAACCCCCATCCTTAGGCTCGCTCAGTGTTGCATCCTACTCCCAACTGAAAGACACTGAACTGATTGTACTGAACTGGACTAGACTGATACTGAGTTTACTGAGTTTTTCTGAGTTCTGTAATTGACTGAGTTCTATGGAGTTTTGTAACTGACTGAGAGTACCACTAATCATGATATGACTATTAATATTCTGTAACTGACACTGGCTCTAGGTAAATAACTAAATTATCGGGTATTAACTACCCCCAGGACTCGATATCATGATAAGTAAAGTATCACATGATCTTGCAAAGCATTAAAATGTACATATGTTCATATTTCATCTATAGAGATATTTTATCAAACACTTCTAAGGAATAAGCTTGGACATATACTAACATGTCATGATTTCATCACTTTATTTACATGGACATTCTATCGAACACTTGGGGAGCACAACATCATGCACATAATCATGGATAACATATAAACATGGAAACTACAATGCCCAAACTTACAATTTCATGAGTTTAGCATGCTATTCATATAATTCCCCATAAAATACTAATCTAGTTTCATTAATCTTATAATATTCATGGATTAAACCTAATTAACATTATAGATGCTATTCAATTTCATGAACTTGCACTTAAATTATGGATTTAAAACCCAAATAATATCATGAACATGAATTCAATTTAAACATAGAAGTTCATAATTCAACAATCTTATAGTTTTAGAAAAAAACAAATTCATGGACTCTATGGGTGAAAGGAACCCATAGATGAACACCTAACATACCTTAGCAGATTCTTTCTTAAAGGTTTTTGGAGGATTTCTTGAGGATTGACCTTGATTTCTTGAACTAGGATTTTTACCACTTTAAGAGAAAATGTTTTAAATCTTAAGAAAAGTGAGTGAAAAATGATATAGTAGGGTATTTAGGGCATAATTTCATGTTTAAGGATGATCTAGGTCATGGAGAAAGACCCTATTACCCCTGGAACATTTTTAATTTTCATCACTGAAAACTCAATTTTGGGCCCTGGCGCTAAGCGCTGCTATCACGTAAAGCCACTGGAAAATGAAAACTAGAAATGTGGCTGGTGGCGCGATGTGGTGGAATCGCATTGCAATACTGGATGAGACCTGGAAGCTCGACGCGATGCGGTACAATCACGTTGGCTCTCTAAAAATTGAAAAATATGAAAATGAGCTTTGGAAAGACTTATCGGTATCACGATACCTCACTGGAAACTGACAATTTCCATTTTTCCTTACTCCGCCATGCGCTACTAGCCTGAATTACGCTGTTTATTGACTGAAACTTAAAATAGCCATAACTTCTTACCCGGTTATCGGATTTAGGCAAATTTTATATCGTTGGAAAAATGATTCAATTTACTATGTAATGGCAGGCTCTAAACTTAAAAATAATGAACATTTCAAAATTTTTATATTGGATAACTCATAAAGTGAGAGTTAATTTAGCTAGGAAAATATAGGGTGTTACAATATCTCCCCTTAGGAATATTCGTCCTCAAATGATACTGATTAAGCTGAGAAACACTGGTAGACTGAGTTTACACATTGAACTTTCTCACTGAAACATGACTACATGACTAAACTATTGACAAGCTAAGTTCTTATACTGTACATGCATATTAGATGTATGGAATACATAACTGAAGCTACTGATAAGTTGAGTTTCATACTTAACATGCATATCTAATACATGAGTACATGGCTGAACTAATTTATGAATGCTTGACTGAATATGCAATGGTAATGGATACTAAGTTTATAACTGTAACTGGATCATGGAACTGAGTAAATCTAAGGAAGACTATCACCTTTAGCTGAAAATACTAATGAACCTGAGATCATTTACTGAACATGTATAAACGAGAACATGAGGTCATGACTAAGTTTGAAATATGATATATGAACTGAATATCATGAAATGAACTAATTTATTGAATACATGTCATATGGATGAGATTTGGAATGATAGGGTCAACTTATGAGTACCCATTACTCTAAACTAGATTTGTTACGTGGAGTGAAACTAAAAGGTTTAGGACTTAAAAGCTCGAGGGTTATAGTGCATCTCTCCCTTGGGACATTACATCTCCCGAAGAATGCCAACTTGGCTGGGATTATGAGGAAAACTGAGACGATGCATGGGGCACCTACAAACTAAATCGTGACTGAATATCTGGGATCTGAAATCAAGACATGATACATGAACTGGGCTAAACTTTTAGCTACTAGGATGCTCTATCTTGGAATAGTCATATTCATGAAACTTCAGATATTACGACTGTGTGGAAAGAGGGTGAAACCATACAAACTTGTCCGCTTGACTGCTAAACTGAATTCCTTGATTACGGACTAACTCATCCTAAAAACTTACACTTAACTAGGGCGTTTCTTGACACTTTTTCTATAAAGTTCTACTGACTTTAGGGAGCAAGGAAATATTGGCATGGTCTGAATAAGACATCTGAATAAGAAATCACAACATGGCAAAAAAATTCTGTAATATTGGCACTAACAACTCTACCTACTGAGTTCTGAGCTGGACTGAATTCTCCCACTATGTTCAAGCCTACTCAAATCTCCGAAATGTATTTAGTCACTTATACATCAACATAACATTCAAGCCTATATTCATAGCTACAACCTCATGCAAAACTAGCATGCAACAATCTTTTCTTGAGATGAAACATCTACTATTTCCCTCCTAAGCAACTGCTTATCACTACATCATTTAATAAGGAGAGTTCTCTGAAGGTTAAACATGAGGACCTGAAGCATAAATGGAAACTATACTTAACTTGACAGTTAACTGAGGCCTAAGGAATAGAATGTTAACATCAACACCCTAGATTTTATCAAGAAATCTAAACTGAGGATATATATGACAAAATTAAAATTTAGCTGATCATTAGGAGTATAGCATAAGTCATAGAAACTAAGCACACTGTAAGGAATGAGTACATGAGTCATGAGCTACATGACCTAAGTTTAGAGTTTTTGTATTCAAGAAATGTGATTTGTAACACTGAGTGAATTGGAAATGCTTATACTAGGAACTATAAGCGTACATGATTTTTGATAATGTGCACGAACAAGAGCTATGATCATAGAACTGTCATGGACTGCGTGAGTAGATATCGTGATAGCTGAAGTGCAATACTTTGCACTGAGGTAAGGATGGGTTGGGCATCAACCTCTCCCACTGCTTCTCTAAACATACTGACATTACTACTAATATCTAAAGGCCTGACTTTCTGAGAGATCATAACTAGACAGTTCTTGTATACCTGTCGGGCTATGATAAACTGACCCACTGGAGTAGAGACTGAGAAAGGTCCTGTTAAAGTTTTTGGTCTGACTTTGAAATCGACTGCTATGTAAGGAATTACAAAAGACAGAGAAGCTCCTGGATCTAATAAGACAAAACATGTAAATGGAAGATCCAAAACGTACTAGTAACCATGTTAGGAGAACTTTCATGATCTTTTTTGGACTGAAGTACATAAAGCCTATGTGGGCGTTGCCCACTGGAGGCACTGGAATTAGCACCCTGCTGATTTGAGTGACAGGACTGAGATGAAGGACGGTTGTACTGACCTTGTTGGCGCAAATATTTTCCCCTCCGAGCCATAACTCTACACTGCCGCATCCTGTGGCCTGGCTTACCATATCCAAAACATACATCACTGCAACCTCTACATGCACTTAGGTGATGTCTACCATATTTTTTGCAAAGCGGATTGGTATGACCACTGCTCACACTACCCTGGGTTTTGGAGCCTGGAGCCCCATCATGACTGCCATTCCTGAACTTTGGTAATGGCGCACTAGTTGAGGATGGAGCTGGAACTAAAGATTTTTGATAAAATTGGGAACAATTACCACTCTCTAACTTAGGCTGATTGAAATTGAAACTACCTATTCTAGCTCTCTTGTTCTCTCTCTCCTTCTTCCTAAGCTTCTACTCCTCAATCTATTAAGCATGGACTATAAGCCTAGATATGTCTATTTCCTTAATCAACATCACAGTTCTGAACCCCTTAACCACACTATCTAACACCCCAAACACAAACTTGCTCATTCTGTACCAATTATCTGCTACTACATGAGGAGCATATCTGGCTAATTGAGTAAACTTAAGGGAATACTTCTTCACACTCATACTACCTTTCCTGAGATTAATGGACTCTAACACCTTGGCTTCTCTCAACTCTAAGGGAATACTGCTTTCCCTAGCAGTATTCTCTCAACTCATATCTGGCTACTGCTCCCAATCTATGGGCTCTGCATCTGTGCCCCTATCTATCTTCCACTACTTAACCCACGTATGAGCAATATCTTATAGCTGATAGGTAGCTAGCCCAGCACTCTCACTGGAAGTCACTCTCATAATATCTGTGACTTTCTGAACTTGATCGAGGAACTCCTGTGGATCCTCTTCTAACTTAGATCCTGAGAATAGGGAAGGATTCATTCGGGTGAAGTCCTAAATCCTGGCTGCAGCAGTATTAGCCACAGGGTTGGCCTGAACAACAGCTAGCCATTCATTCTGAGCTGTTATGAAATTGGCTAGAGTAGTGAATGCAACTCTGAAGTATGCATGGGAAACATGCTCGTCCAGGGGATCTTCCTGAACGGCCTGAGGTGCTAACTGATTTTTGGTTCTCCTTTCATTAGTCTTTTTAGGAGGCATATTTTGTAAATGAGAGGAAGAAGCAAATTAGACTGAGAGTTGAACTTGAGCTCATGCTCACTCGCACGACATAAATACTGAAAGAAGGGACACTTTTCCTAAAACATCTCATAGCCTTCTATCTATAAGTGTGGCGCACTACACACCCATGCACAAGACTCTACGCGATGCGACTTCTAGACTCCCTAGGACTCTATTGAACCTGACTCTGATACCAAGTTTGTAACACCCTGAGAGTACACCCTGGGCGTCACACAGTGCTTACGACCCCGAAGGACCACCAACTAACCTATGACTAATATATGTTGTGAGCACTCAATAGTAATATTGAAATAAATGTAGAAAATAGGCTGAAATTCAATAAGGTTTAAAATTTGAAATACTGATAAATGTAACATCAATTAAAAATATCTGAAAACTAAAATACTGTCTGAACTAGTCTAGTCTGAATGCCTCTAACTGAACTTTCTGAATATGGAGTTGATGGTATAAACCCCCAACTAACTCTGACTACTGATCTACTGATAAACTAAAGTACTAAAATAAAGTAATCCCTAGATAGATGAGGACTCACTACTTAATCTGCGACTACTGATTGGATTTGTCTAAGCGCAGTAAGGATCCTGAGCTTTTGAACCTATTATAGGAGATATCATAGAGCAAAGAAAGAGTATGTGGCCAGTACATAAATTATACTGGTATGTTAGATGATCTAAGGATGAATGCAAGTGTTCATATGCATGAACATTAACTAACTAAATAATATAGAGTAACTAAATATAAGAGTACATGGATAACTGATACTATAGAAATCACTAAGTATGCAATACAATACATATACTTATTGACTGTAATTGAGCTTTTCTGAAGTTATGCACTGAGTTCTGATAAATGAGTAACTGATAGCTAAAGTTACTGATAACTGATTTACTAATACTGATTGACTGTGTCTAACAGTCCTGATTCTGTAAGACTGAACTGAGTTCTACACTGAAGACTGAAACTAAAACTATGAGAGGTAATCATCCTACCGACGTGTCCCAACTAAGATAAGATAACTGAGTTGGGGTCCAATCAGTAAACCCAATTGGAAGGGTGTTAGCATCGTGCCATGGGTACTAAGAACTGCTGTAGAGTCATTCCTAACTAATGAGTGACCCCTGAGATCAGTCCTAAACTAGCGGGTGATCCCTAAGTATGTCAGTCCTATCTAACGCGTGACATCTCATAACCTATGTTGGGTACGTAGTTCTGGAACTTAGGGATTGCTTCTAGGGACCCAGTCCTAACTAAAGGGTAAGCCCCCATTCCTAGGCTCACTTGATTCTGAACCCTACTTCCAACTGAAAGACGCTGAACTGATTATACTGAACAAGACTATACTGATACTAAGTTTACTATGTTTTCCTGAGTTCTGTAACTGACTGAGTTCTACTGAGTTTTGTAATTGATTGACTCCCTTCCAATTGGGGTTACAGATTGGACCCCAACTCAGCCATAATGGTGTATCTGGGGCATATCGATTAGATAACTACTTCCCACAGTTTCATGTTATAGAATCTGGACTGTCAGACACAATCAATCAGTCTCAGTATTAGAACTCAGATAGTTCTTTTGATTTTAATACTGTCAAATACAGTCAACTCCGATACAGTACGGAACTCAGATAGTTCCATCAGATTCAGGACTGTCAGATATAGTCACTCATGTTATCGGTTATATTCAGATTCAGTAATCATGTTAGAAGTGAGTCCTCATATTTTGAGGATAAAATTATTTTCCCTATTATCTCATTAATCAGTTTATTAGTTAGATTTAGTTGGGGACATGTCCCATCAACTCCTTACTCAGACAGTTCAGTCAGTTAAAGGCTTTCTAGACTATCATGTTTCAGACTTCAGTATGTTCAATTTTGTTTTGGGTATTCTATTACAACATACAAATGTTATATAATTCAGATCATGTTTAGTATTGAACCTTATGGCCTTTCAGTACATGTTTCTGCATGATAAAGTATTTTATGTAGTATACAGGTACAAATATTAGTCATGGGTTAGATTGTGGTCCTTCGGGGTCATGAGTACCATGTAGCATTCCGGGTACCAGATTTGGGGCGTTACAAACTTGGTATCAGAGCCTAAGGTTCAATAGAGTCTTAGGAAGTCTGAAAGCCACATCTAGTAGAGTATGGTACATGGGTGTGTTGCACGCCACATTTATGTACAAGAGGATATAAGATATTTTAGGAATAGTTTCCCTTCTTTTGGTATTCATGTCATGCCGGTGAACATAATCTCATGTCAATCTCTCAATCTAATCCATTTCTCCCTTTTTTCTATAGAACATGCCTCCTAAAAGAAGAAATTAAAATCAATCAGCCCCTCTTCCCGAAGATCCCTTGGGCGATCATCTTTCTTATACGGAGTTCAGGGACGTATACACTAATCTTGATCAATCAGTTGCCGCTTGAAATGAATGGCCAACTGTCATTCTGGCCAACCTAGTGGCTAATTAAGCCGCATTTAGGATTTAGTACTTTACCTGAATGAATCCTCCATCCTTCCTCGGGTCTAAGGTAAATGAGGACCCTCAGGAATTTATTGATCAGGTTCAAAAGGTGACGAACATCATGGGGGTGACTACTATTGAGAGTGATGAGCTAGCTGCATATCAGTTGCAGTATGTGGTTTATACTTAGTTCAAATAGTGAAAGTCAGAGAGGTCAAATGATGCAGGTCCTATAGAGTGGGAGGATTTTGTCACAACATTCTTAGACAGATTCTTTCCCCAAGAGCTTAGAGAGGTTAAGTGCTAGAATTCATTAACCTCAGGCAGGGCAATATGACGGTGAAAGACTATTATCTTAAGTTTAATTAATTAGCCATATATGCCCCTCATGTGGTTGCAAACAACAGAGCCAAGATGAGAAAGTTCACTTCATGGGTAAATGATAGCCTTGTAAATGAGTGCAGATCTGCCAAGCTGAATAGTGACATGACTTTAGCCAGGAATATGACTCATGCTCAGAAGATAGAGGAGCTTCATATTAAGTAGAGGGAGAAGAAGAATAAGAGATCGAAGACAGGTAGTTTTAACTTTGCTCAACGTAAATCAGAAGGAGGAAACCGTTCCTAGTATCGTCCCAAGTCTTCAATTCCAGCCCTTTCTTCAGCCAGTGCTCCAGTTCCTAAGTTTAGGGAGGTTAACAGAGATAGATCGCCAGGCTCTAAGTCTCAGGGAAGTGTTAGCAATGCCCGAACTAATCCCCTTTGTTAGACTTGAGGTAAGAACCACAAGGGTACTTGCAAAGCTGGTAGTGATGTCTGTTTTGGTTATGGAAAGCCAGGCCACATAGTCAGAGACTTCCCTCAGTCAGGTTATCAGAGTCATCTCCGCTTCTCAGCTCAGTCCGATCGCCCGAATCAGTAGGGTGCCACCACCAGTGCTACTAGTGGTCAATGCCCAAATCGTCTCAATGCTCTTCAGTCCCGACAGGATCAAGAAAATTCTCCTGATCTAGTTACTGGTATGTTACAGATCTTTCATGTGCATGTTTACGCTTTGCTAGATCCAGGAGCTTCTTTGTCTTTTATTACTCCCTATATAGCAGGCAATTTCAGAATTAGACCTGAAATCCTAGAAGAGACCTTTTCAGTCTCTACCCCAGTGGGTAAAACTATCATATCCTGGCGGGTATACAGGAACTGCTTGGTTATGATATTTCAGAAAGTCACTTCAGCAGACTTAGTCAAATTAGAGATGACTGATTTTGATGTCATTCTCGACATGGATTGGCTTCATTCCTACTATTCCACAATCGACTGCAAAAAATGAATAGTCCAGTTTCAGTTTCTAAATGAACCCATCCTTGAGTGTAAGGGTAGTACTTCAGCGTTCAGAGGTCAGCTTGTTTCCCACCTTCAGGCACAAAAAATGATATCTAAAGGATATGTCTATCATCTTGTTCGAGGTAAGGACACTAGTTCCAAAACTCCCAGCCATTAATCAGTTCCAGTTGTAGGTGAATAATCAGATGTCTTTCCCAAAGATCTTCCAGGAATTCCTCTCAAAAGGGAAATAGACTTCGGCATCGACCTTCTTCTAGTTACTCAATCTATATCTATTTCTCCATATAGAATGGAACCAACAAAACTCAGTGAACTAAAAGAACAAGTGAAGGATCTCTTAGATAAGAGATTCATCAGGCCAAACATTTCCCCGTGGGACGCTCCAGTATTATTCATGCGCAAGAAAGATGGTTCTCTTAGGATGTGTGTAGACTACCATCAACTCAATAAGGTCACGGTCAATAACAAGTATCCTCTTCCCAGAATCGATTACTTGTTTGATCAACTTCAGGGTGCTGGTTATTTCTCTAAGATAGACCTCAGATCTAGCTATCATCAACTCAGAGTTAGAGAATGTGACATTTTGAAAGCATTTTTCTATACTCGGTATGTTCATGATGAACCATGTGATCAAGCAGTACTTGGGAATATTCATTATAGTCTTTATAGATGATAATCTGGTCTATTCCCACCGTGAACGTTATCATACAGACTATCTCAGAAAAGTACTTTAGACTCTCAGAGATCATCAGCTATTCATCAAATTCAGTAAGTGAAAATTTTAGCTAAGGTCAGTAGCATTACTTGGTCATATCATTCCTGGTGATGGCATTAGAGTGTATCCTCTAAAGACCAAAGCAGTAAGAAACTGGCCTTTCCCTATCTCTCTATTATATTCAAGAGTTTCTTAGGTTTGCCTGGCTATTACAGAAGGATTGTTGAGGTATTTTCTTCTATTGCATCCCCTTTGTCCAGACTAACTCAGAAGAAAGTCAAGTTTCAGTGGTCAGATCCTTGCGAGAAGAGCTTTCAGAAGTTAAAGACTTGACTCACCTCAACTCTAGTTTTAGCTCTTTCATATGGTTCAGATGGGTTTGTAGTGCATTTTGATGCATCCAGAGTAGGTTTGGGTTGTAACCTCATACAACATGGTAAGATCATAGCCTACGCCTCCAGACAGCTTAAACCCCGTGAGAAGAATTATCCTACTCATGATCTTGAGTTAGCCGCCGTAGTCTTTGCCTTGAAGATTTGGAGGAATTACCTCTACGTTGTTCATGTAGATGTGTTCACTGATCATAAAATTCTTCAGTATGTGTTTTCTTAAAAAGATCTCATTCTTTATCAGAGTAGGTGGTTTGAGCTCTTGAAAGATTATGACATGAGTGTCCTCTATCATTCGGGAAAGACTAACGTAGTGGCCGACACTATCAGTAGACTATCCATGTGTAGTCTTTCTCATATTGAGGATAGTAAGAATAAGTTAGCTCAGGAAGTCCATCAGTTTTCCTGACTAGGCATTCGCTTAGTTGATACAAAAGAGGGTGATATATGGGTTCAGAGTAATTCAAAATCATCTCTAGTTTCCGAGGTGAAAGAAAAGCAAGATAGAGATCCCAGCCTTGTCAAGTTGAAAGAGTCAGTTCAGGATCAGAAAATAGAGGTTTTCTCCCTAAAGGGAGATAGTGTTCTTCGTTGTCAGGGTCGTCTCTGTGTTCTAGGTGTAGATGACTTAAGGCAGCAAATTCTTGCAGAAACGCATGGTGTGCGCTACCCTATTCATCCAGGCACCACAAAGTTGTACTGCGACTTACAGAAAATCTATTGGTGGAGTGGGATGAAGAGCGATATTGCAGAGTTTGTGTCAAAGTGCTCTACATGTCAGCAGGTTAAGATAGAGCATCAAAACCCTAGTAGGTCCATGCAGGAGTTTAGTGTTCTTACTTGGAAGTGGGAAGTTGTGAACATGGACTTCGTGATGGGTTTGCCTCAAACTCGTCATCAACATAATTCAGTCTGGGTCATTATAGACAGAATAACCAAATTAGCTTAATTATTTCCATTTCATACCTCTTATTTAGCCGAGGATTATACCAAAATCTACATCAAGGAGTTGGTTAGATTGCACAGTGTTTTATTGTCCATTATCTCAGGCAGAGGTACCCAGTTCACCTCTTATTTCTGGAAAGCATTCTAAAAGGGTCTTGGTACCTAAGTTTATGTTAGTACAACCTTTCATCTTCAGACATATGGTCAAGTAGAAAGGACCATTTAGACGTTAGAAGATATGCTAAGGGCGTGTGTAATCGATTTCAAGGGAAATTGGGATGACCACTTACCTTTGATTGAGTTTGCATATAACAACAACTATTATTCCAGTATTTAGATGGCTTCATTCGAAGCTATCTTCGGTAGGATATGTAGATCTCCAATTGGTTGGTTTGATGTTAGTGATGACTTAGTTATTGGGCTTGACTCGGTATTCGATGCCTAAGAAAAAGTCCAGTTGATTAGAGAAAGACTCCAGGCTACTCAGAGACGACAAAAGTCTTATGCAGATATTCGTAGAAAAGATATTGAGTTTGAGATTAGTGATCATATCTATCTAAAGATCTCTCCCATGAAGTAAGTTAAGAGATTCGGCAAGAAGGGAAAGCTCAGTCCCCGATATGTTGGTCCTTTCAAGATTCTCAGTCGATTTGGTAAGGTAGCTTATGAGTTCTAATTGCCTTCTGATCTACCCTCAGTTCATCCAGTATTTCATGTCTCTTTGCTCAAGAAGTGCACATGTGACCCATTAGTTTTAGTCCCTTTTCAGAGCATTGATGTTCAGAACACTCTCTCTTATAAAGAGATTCTAGTCAAAATCTTAGATTATCAGACTCGTAGATTGAGGAACAAAAAAGTCCCTTTAGTTAAGGTTGTTTGGTGAAATTAGTCCATCGAGGGATCTACTTAGGAAGAAGAGGCATACATGCGTACCAAGTATCCTCACCTTTTCTTCACCAACTCAGATCAAGCTCAAGGTAATAATTCTTCTTAAGCTTACTCAACTTTATGTTTAGTGTTCATCACAAACTTGGTATGCAGTTTCATGCTCATGTTATTATTATAAACATGGTATAAAGTACCAATGCATATTCAGTCATGAACTCATGTATCAGTTCAGTTATGTAATTATGTATCAGACATGCATTCTCATTGTGAGAACTTAGTTCTTCAGAACACTCAGTCATGCATCATGAATCAGTTACACATGCATCAGATATGCATGTTTAGTATTACATGTCATTCATGTCAGTATTGAGATCTTGTTCCAATTATTCAAGTTATGTATGTACGTCAATTGTCTTTTCTCCCCTCTTAGTCAGTCTTATTTGAGGACGAATGTTCTCAAGGGGGAGATATTGTAATACCCCATACTTTTTTCTAGCTAATTTAATCTCAAGAATGTCTAGTATTAGATTATAAATCTAATGATGGTTATTCCATGAGGAATTTTCAAGATATTCATTTTTTGTCATGTGGGAAATGAAATAATCTTTCCATCGATATAAGATTCGCCCAAATCCGTTAACCGGGTCAGAAATTACGACTATTTCAAGTTCCCGTAGAAAAATAGCGCCATATTAGTTAGTGGCGCACCGTGGAAAAAGAGGAAATGGAATTTGATTCCAGTAAGGGTACGCAATTATGTCGTGTCGTGCTAGGGCCCAAATTCAAAATTGTCCATTTTCCAATGTCTCAATGCAATTTCCCCCGCGTCAGACTAAAGTTCTAGGTCACAAAGGAAGTGGCAACGCGATGGCTCTACGTCGCGCCATCCCTCAGTTTCCCAATTGTTAAATTCCAATGACACGATGCGATAGCGCCGCATCGCACCAGGGGTTTAGTTCAGAAAAATTTTAGTGAAATTAAATGACACGCCCAGGGTTAAAAGGGTCAACTTTCCACCCTTATTTAATCCCTTTAACACGTGATTCAGCCACTTTTCACCCAAAATACACTCTCTTCTCTCAAAAACCTCTCAAGAAAAAGCTAGGGTTTTCATAGAAGATGCAATTCCAAGAAAGTTTCACCGACAATCTTCAAGAAATCACAAACTAAGGTATTCATAGTGTTCATTCATGGACTCCTTTCATCCATGAAGCCCAAGAATCCCTTTTCTTATGGATTTCTTATGAATTTCATGATTGGGCTGCTCTTGTTCATGTGGATAATGAGATATTAAATTCTACTCAATGTTGGGTAATAAATTCTATGTGGGTTAAATTATTATAGATATAGATTCATGCAAACCTATGATTAAACCCTTGAATGATAAAATTAGAATTGAACCATAATGTTTAATTATTGAACAATGATGTTTACATGTACCATGCCTACAATATGTTTGATTAAATGCTTAGATGAAGGAAAAGTGCCTAACTAGCATGATACCATGAAATCCCCATGTATGTACAAGTTATGCCTATTACATGATTTGATGAAATGCTTCTATAAATGTATTATGGATTATGATGTTAGTTATATATTCATGTAAGTTATGCTTGGTATGTTTCCTTCCATAGAGTCCTGGGGGTACTCGTACCCGAAATATTAGCAGTGTGCCTAGAGCCATGTCATGATTTCATAATACTCTTAGTCAAGATATGAATCCTTAGACTTCAGACTGTCTTATGACTCAGGAAATCTCCATGATCTCATGAACTCAGCCAGTTGTTAGATATCAGTAGTATTTTGTCAGTCAACAGAATTCAGTAATTAAGCCCATGTTCAGCTCAGTACATCATGTTCAGAGTCTATTCAGATGTGAGTAGGAAATAGCACCGAGTGAACCCAAGGATGGGAACACACACTATCAGATGAGGGTGTAATTCTTAGAAGTCATCCTTGCATTCCAGAACTATGTAGCCAGCATAGGTTGAGACATCAACACTGTCCAATTAGTGTTGATGAGGTGGATAAGCACTGTCAGATAAGGGCCCTACCATTATTTTTAGGGGATACTATCAGATGAGGGTTGCCCACAGCTTGTCCTTACCAGTGGTGCGGTATTGACACCCTTCCAATTAGGATTACAGATTGGACCCCAACTCAGCCATAATGGCGTATCAGGGGCATATCGGTTAGATAATTACTTCCCACAATTTTATGTTATAGAATCAGGATTGTTAGACAGAGTCATTCAGTCTCAGTATTAGAACTCAAATAGTTCTTCAAATTTTAGGACTGTCAGATATAGTCAACTCAGATACAGTATGGAACTTAGATAGCTCCATCAGATTCTGGACTGTCATATACAGTCACAAATGTAATCAGTTATATTCAGATTCAGTAATCATGTTATCATAGTATTAGAGTCAGTTGTTATGTCTCTTGCATGTATTCTCACGCCTATGTTAGTAAGTCAGTTATTATTATTGTTCATGCATATGAACCCCATGTATTTAGCCTACCTTACATACATACCAGTACATTCAAAGTACTAACGCATTTGCGCTATGGGGTCTTATACCATAGGTTCAGAGACACGAGATCCAGAGCAACAATAGATTCCAGATATCTATAGACAGAGTTAGAAGTGAGTCCTCATCTTTCAAGGACATGATTACTTTACCTATTATCTCATTAATTAGTTTATTAGTTAGAGTTAGTTGGGGTCATGTCCCATCAACTCCTTACTAAGACAGTTCAGTCAGTTAGAGGCTTTCTAGACTATCATGTTTTAGACTTCAGTATGTTCAGTTTTTTTTGGGTATTCTATTACCCCATACAGATGTTATATTATTCAGATCATGTTCAGTATTGAACCTTATGGCCTTTCAGTTCATGTTTCTGCATTATAAAGTATTTTATGCAGTATACAGGTACAAATAACAGTCATGAGTTATCTTGTGGTCCTTAGGGGTCATGAGAATCATGTAGCGTTCTGAGAACCAGATTTGGGGAGTTAAAAACTTGGTATCAGAGCTTAACATTCAACAGAGTCCTAGGAAGTCTGAAAGCCGCATCTAGTAGAATCTTGTATATGGGTGTGTTTCCACATTTATGTACAGGATGTTATAAGATGTTTTAGGAATAGTTTCCCTTATTTTGGTATTCATGTCGTTCCAGTGAGCATAATCTCATATCAATATCTCAGTCTAATCCATTTCTCCCTTTCTTCTACAGAACGTTCCTCCTAAAAGAAGAAATAGAAATCAGTTAGCCCCTCAGCCTGAAGATCCTTTGGGTGATCATGTTTCTCATGTGGAGTTTAGGGACGTATTCACTAATCTTTCTCAGTCAGTTGCTGGTCAAAATGAATGGCCAACAGTCATTCTGGCCAACCCAGTGGCTAATTCAGCCCCAGCTAGGATTCAGGACTTCACCCGAATGAATCCTCCGTCCTTCCTCGGGTCTAAGGTAGATGAGGACCCTCAGGAATTCATTAATCAGGTTTAGAAGGTAACAAACATCATGGGGGTGACTACTGTTGAGAGTGCTGAGCTAGCTGCATATCAGTTGCTGGATGTGGCTCATACTTAGTTCAAACAGTGAAAGTCAGAGAGGTTATATGATGTAGGTCCTGTAGAGTGGGAGGAGTTTATCATTGTATTATTAGGCAGATTCTTTCCCTAAGAGCTTAGAGAGGCTAAGGTTCTAGAATTCATCAAGCTCAGGCAGGGAAATATGACGGTGAAAGACTATTCTCTTAAGTTTACTCAATTAGCCATATATGCCCCTCATGTGGTTGCAAAAAATAGAGCCAAGATGAGTAAGTTTGATTCAGGGGTAAATGATAGCATGGTAAATGAGTGCAGATCTGCTATGATGAATAGTGACATGACTTTAGCCATGCATATGACTTATTCTCAGCAGATAGAGGAGCAGAAGATTAAGCAGAGGGAGAAGTAGAATAAGAGAGCGAAGACAGGTAGTTTCAAATTCGCTCAACCTAAATCAGAAAGAGGAAACCATTCCTAGTTTTGTCCCAAGTCATCAGTTCTAGCCCCTTTTTCAGGCAGTGCTCCAGTTCCTAATTTTAGGGAGGGTAACAGATATAGAATGCCAGGATCTAAGTCTCAGTTCAGTGTTAGCAATGCCCGAACTAATCCCCTTTGTCAGACTTGTGTTAAGAGCCAAAACGGTGCTGGCAGAGCTAGTAGCGATGTTTCTTTTAGTTGAGGAAAGCCAGGCCACAGAGTCAGAGACTTTCCTCAGTTAGGTTATCAGAGTCATCTCTGCTCCTCATCTCATTCCGATCGCCCGAATCAGCAGGGTGCCACCACCATGCAACTAGTGGGAAATGCCCAAATCGTCTCTATTCTCTTCAGTCCTAATAGGATCAGGAAAATTCTCCTAATGTAGTTACTGGTACATTACAGATATTTCATGTGTATGTTTACGTATTCCTAGATCTAGGAGCTTTTTAGTCTTTTGTTACTCCCTATATAGAAGGCAATTTCAAAATTAGTCTTGAAATCCTAGCAGAGCCCTTTTCAGTCTCTACCCCAATGGGTAAAACCATCATAGCCTGGAGGGTATACAGGAACTGCTCAGTTATGATATTTCAGAAAGTCACTTCAGCAGACTTAGTCAAATTAGAGATGACTAATTTTGATGTCATTCTCGACATGGATTGTCTTTATTCCTACTATGCCACAGTCGACTGCATAAAATGAATAGTCCAGTTTTAGTTTCCAAATGAACCCATCCTTGAGTGGAAGGGTAGTACTTAAGGGTTCAGAGGTCAGCGTGTTTCCCACCTTCGAGTACAGAAAATGATATCTAAAGGATATGTCTATTATCTTGTCTGAGTTAAGGACACTAGTTACAAAATTCCCAGCCTTGAATTAGTTCCAGTTGTAGGTGAATATTCAGATGTCTTTCCTAAAGATCTTCCAGGAATTCCTCTCGAAAGGGAAATAGACTTCGGTATCGACCTTCTTCTAGATACTCAGTCTATATCTATTCCTCCATATAGAATAGAACTAGCTACACTCAGTGAATTGAAAGAACAATTGAAGGATCTCTTAGATAAGAGATTTATCAGGCCCAACTTTTAACCGTGGGATGCTCCAGTATTATTCGTGCGCAAGTAAGATGGTTCTCTTAGGATGTGTGTAAACTACCGTTAACTCAATAAGGTCACGGTCAAGGACAGGTATCCTCTTCCCAGAATCGATGACTTATTTGATCAACTTCAGGGTGCCAGTTATTTCTCTAAGATAGACCTCAGATCCAGCTATCATCAGCTTAGAGTTAGAGAATGTGACATTTTGAAAACATTTTTCTGTACTCGGTATGTTCATTTCTAATTCTTAGTTATGTCCTTTGGTCTTACCAATGCCTCAACAGCTTTTATAGACTTAATGAACCGTGTGTTCAAGCAGTACTTAGGCATATTTGTCATAGTCTTCATAGATGATAATCTGGTCTATTCCCACAGTGTGCGTTATCATACAGACTATCTCAGAATAGTACTTTAGACTCTCAAAGATCATCAGCTATTCATCAAATTCAGTAAGTGAAAATTTTGGCTAAGGTCAGTAGCATTCCTTGGTCATATCATTTTCGATGATGGCATTAGAGTGGATCCTCTAAAGACTGAAGCAGTAAGAAATTGGCCTTGCCCTATCTCTCCATCAGATTCAAGAGTTTCTTGGGTTTGCCTTGCTATTACAGACGGTTTGTTGAAGAATTTTTTTCCATTGTATCCCCTATGTCTAGAATAACTCAGAAGAAAGTCAAGTTTTAGTGGTCAGATCCTTGCAAGAAAAGTTTTCAGGAGTTGAAGACTCGACTCACCTCATCTCTAGTTTTAGCTCTTCCAGATGGTTTAGATGGGTTCTAGTGTATTGTGATGCATCTAAAGTAGGTTTGGGTTTTATCCTTATGCAGCATGGTAAGATCATAGCCTACGCTTCCAAATAGCTTAAACCCCATGAGAAGAATTATCCTACTCACAATCTTGAGTTAGCCGCCGTAGACTTTGCCTTGAAGATTTGGAGGCATTACCTCTACGGTGTTCATGTAGATGTGTTCATTGATCTTAAAAGTCTTTAGTATGTATTTTCTCAAAAAGATCTTAATATTCATCAGAGAAGGTGATTCGAGCTCTTGAAATATTATGACATGAGTGTCCTCTATCATCCGGGCAAGACCAACGTACTAGACGACGCTCTCAGTAGACTATTTATGGGTAGTATTTCTCATGTTGTGGACAGTAAGAAGAAGTTAGCTCAGGAAGTCTATTATCTTACCAGACTAGGTGTTCGCTTAGTCAATATAGAAGAGGGTGATATATGGGTTCAGAGTAATTCAGAATTATCTCTAGTTTTCGAGGTGAAAGAAAAGCAAGATAGAGATCCTAGCCTTGTCAAGTTGAAAGAGTCAGTTTAGGATCAGAAAATAGAGGTTTTATCCAAGGGGGAGATAGTGTTTTTCATTGTTAGGGTCATCTCTGTGTTCTAGGTGTAGATGACTTCAGGTAGCGAATTCTTGCAGAAGCGCATGGTGCACGCTACTCTATTCATCCAGGTGACACAAAGATGTACCGCGACATACGGGAAATCGATTGGTGGAGTAGGATGAAGAGAGACATTTCTGAGTTTGTGGCTAAGTGTTCTACATATCAGCAGGTTAAGATAGAGCATCAAAAGCCTAGTGGGTCTATGCAAGAGTTTAGTGTTCCTACTTGGAAGTGGAAAGTTGTGAACATGGACTTCGTGATGGGTTTGCCTCAAACTCGTCATCAACATGATTCAGTCTGGGTCATACTAGACAGAATGACCAAATTATCTTATTTCCTTCCAGTTCATACCTCTTATTCAGTCGAGGATTATGCCAAACTCTACATCATTGAGTTGGTTAGATTGCACGGTGTTCTGTTGTCCATTATCTCAGGCAGAGGTACCCAGTTCACCTCTTATTTCTGGAAAGCATTCTAAAAGGGTCTTGGTACCCAAGTTTATGTTAGTACAACCTTTCATCTTCAGACAAATGGTCAAGTAGAAAGGACCATTCAGACGTTAGAAGATATGCTAAGGGCGTGTGTAATCAATTTCAAGGGAAATTGGGATGACCACTTACCTCTGATTGAGTTTGCATATAACAACAACTATCATTCCAGTATTCAGATGGCTCCATTCGAAGATATCTATGGTAGGAGATGTAGATCTCCAATTGGTTGGTTCAAAGTTAGTGAGGCCTCAGTTATAGGGCTTGACTTGGTATTCGATGCCTTAGAAAAAGTCCAGTTGATTAGAGAATGACTCCAGGCTGCTCAGAGCCGACAAAATTTTTATGTAGATGTTCATAGAAAAGATCTTGAGTTTGAGATTAGTGATCATATCTATCTAAAGATCTCTCCCATGAAGTAAGGTAAGAGATTCGGCAAGAAGGGAAAGCTTAGTCCCCGATATGTCGGTCCCTTCAAGATTCTCAGTCGATTCGGTAAGGTAGCTTATGAGCTTGAATTGTCTTCAGATCTACCCTCAGTTCATCTAGTCTTTCATGTCTCTTTGCTCAAGAAGTGCACAGGTGACCCATCAGTTTTAGTCCCTTTTATGAGCATTGATGTTCAGAACACTCTCTCTTATGAAGAGATTCCAGTTGAAATCTTAGACTTTCAGACTCGTAGATTGAGGAACAAAGAAGTCCCTCTAGTTAAGGTTATTTGGTGAAATCAGTCCATCGAGGGATCTACTTAGGAAGAAGAGGCAAACATACGTACCAAGTATCCTCATCTCTTCTTCACCAACTCACATCAAGCTCAAGGTAATAATACTTCTTAAGCTTACTCAACTTCATGTTCAGTGTTCATCACAAACTTGGTATGCAGTTTTATGCTCATGTTCCTATTATAAACATGGTATCAAGTACCATTGCATATTCAGTCATGAACTCATGTATCAGTTTAGTTATGTAATTATGTGTCAGACATAAATTCTCTTTGTGAGAACTTAGTTCTTCAGAACACTCAGTCATGCATCATGAATCAGTTATACAAGCATCAGATATGCATGTTCAGCATTATATGTCAGTCATGTCAATAATGAGATCATGTTCCAATTATTCAAGTTCAGTATGTACGTCAATTGTCTTTTCTCCCCTCTTAGTCAGTCTCATTCGAGGACGAATGTTTTCAAGGGGGAGATATTGTAATACCCCATACTTTTTTCCAGATAATTTTATCTCAAGAATGTATAGTATTAGATTCAACATTAAATAATGGTTATTCTATGAGGAATTTTTTAGATTTTCACTTTTTGTCATGTGGGAAATTCAATAAGCTTTCCATCGATATAATATTCACCCAAATCCGATAATCGGGTCAGAAGTTACGACTATTTCAAGTTCCCGTAGTAAAACAACGGCATATTAGTCAGTGGCGCGCTGCGCCAAAAGAGGAAATGGCATTTGCCAAATTCCAGTAGGGGTCCACAATTATGGCGCATCGCGTCACGCATCGCGCCAGGTCCCAAATTCAAAATTGTCCATTTTTCAGTGTCTCAGCGCGATTTCCCCCGTGTCGTACCAAAGTTTCAGGTCACAAAGAAAGTGGCAACGTGATTGTTCCAGGTCGCGCCATCCGTCAGTTTCCCAATTGTCAAATTCCAATGACACGACGCAATAGCTCTGCGTTGCGCCAAGGGTTTAGTTCAGGAAAATTTTACTGAAATTAAATGATGCGTCCAGGGTTAAAAGGGTCAACTTCCCACCCCTATTTAAGCCTTTTAACACGTGATTCAGCCACTTTTAACCCAAAATACGCTCTCTTCTCTCAAAAAACTCTCAAGAACAAGCTAGGGTTTTCATAGAAGATCCAATTACAAGAAAGTTTCACGGTCAATCTTCACGAAATCATGAACTAAGGTATGCATAGTGTTCATTCATGGACTCCTTTCATCCATGAAGCCCAAGAATCCCTTTAATAAATTCAAGTTTATGGATTTTCTTATGAATTTCATGATTGGGCTGCTGTTGCTCATGTGGATAATGAGAAATTAAATTCTACTCCATGTTGGGTGATAAATTCTATGTGGGTTAAATTATTATAGATATAGATACATGCAAATCTATGATTAAACCCATGAATGATGAAATTAGAATTGAACCATGATGTTTAATTATTGTACAATGATGTTGACATGTACCATGCCTATAATATGATTGATTAAATGCCTTGATGAAGGAAAAGTGACTAACTAGCATGATACCATAATATCCCCATGTATGTACAAGTTATGCCTGTCACATGTTTTGATGAAATGCTTCTATAAATGTATTATGGATTATGATGTTAGTTATATGTTCAAGTAAGTTATGCTTAGTCAGTTTATTTATATCGAGTTCTGGGGGTATTCGTACCTGAAGCATTAGCTGTGTGCCTAGAGCCATGTTATGTTTTCGCGATACTCTCAGTCAAGCTATGAATCCTTAGACTTCAGACAGTTTTATGACTCAGGAAATCTCCATGATTTCATGAACTCAGTCAATTGTCAGATATATGTAGTATTCCGTTAGTCAATGGAATTCAGTAATTCAAAAAATATTTAGCTCAGTAAATCATGTTTAGAGTCTATTCAGATGGGAGTAGAAAATTAGCACCGAGTGAACCCAAGGATGGGAACACACACTATCAGATGAGGGTGTGATACTTAGAAGTTATTCTTGTATTTCAGAACTATGTAGCTAGCATAGGTTGAGACATCAACACTATCCAATGAGGGTTGATGAGGTGGATAAGCACTATCTGATAAGGGACCGACCGTTCTATTTTAGGGACACTATAAGATGAGGGTCGCCCATAGCTTGTCCTTACCAGTGGCGTGTCATTGACACCCTTCCAATTGGGGTTGCAGATTTGTCCCTAACTCAGCTATAATGGCTTATCAGAGGCATGTCGGTTAGATAACTACTTCCCATAGTTTTATGTTATAGAATCAGGACTGTCAGACACAGTCAATCAGTCTCAGTATTAGAACTCAGATAGTTCTTCACATTTCAGGACTGTCAGATATAGTTAACTATGATATAGTATAGAACTCAAATAGTTCAATCAGATTCAAGATTGTCAGATAAAGTCACTCATGTTATCAGTTATATTCAGATTCAGTAATCATGTTATCACAATATTAGTGTCAGTTGTTATGTCTCATGCATGTATTCTCATGCCCATGACAGTTAGCCAGTTATTATTATTGTTCATGCATATGAACCCCATGTATTCAGCCTACCTTGCACGCATACCAGTACATTCAAAGTGCTGACGCATTTGTGCTATGGTGTCTTATACCATAGGTTCAGAGACACGAGCTCCAGAGCATTAGTAGATTCCAGATATCCGCAGATAGAATTAAAAGTTAGTACTCATCTTTTGAGGACATGATTATTTTCCCTATTATCTCATTAATAAGTTTATTAGTTGGCGTTAGTTGGGGACATGTCCCATCAACTCCTTACTCATATAGTTCAGTCAGTTAGAGGCTTTCTAGACTATCATGTTTCAGACTTCAGTATGTTTAGTTTTGTTTTGGGTATTCTATTACCCCATACAGATGTTATATCATGCCGATAATGTTCAGTATTGAACCTTATGGCCTTTTAGTTCATATTTCCGCATTATAACGTATTTTATGCAGTATACAAGTACATATATCAGTCATGGGTTAGCTTGTGATACTTTGGGGTCATGAGCATCGTGTAGCATTCCGGGTATCAGATTTAGGGCATTACTTTATATCCCCCTTGGGACATTACGTCCCCCGAAGAATGCCGACTTGGTTGGGAGTTTGAGGATAACTGAGACGATGCACGGGGCACCTACAAACCAAATCGTGACTGTATATCTGGGATTTGAAAATGAGACATGATACATGAACTGGGATGAACTCATAGCTACTAGGATGCTCTATCTTGGGATAGTAATATTCATGAAACTGCGGATAGTACGACTGGGTGGAAAGATGGGGAAACCGTATGAACTTGTCTCCTTGACGGCTAAACTAAATTCCTAACTTTACAGTCTTGACCATCCTGAAAACTTATACTTAACAGGGTCTTGTCACTCTTTCTATAAAGTTCTAATAACTTTAGGGAGCAAGGAAATCTTGGCATGGTTTTAATAAGACATCTGAATAAGAAATCACAACATCGCAAAAAAATTCTATAATATAGGCACTAACAACTCTACCTACTGAGTTCTGAGCTGGACTAAATTCTCCCACTATGTTCAAGCCTACTCAAATCTCTGAAATGCATTTAGTCACTTACACATCAACATAACATTCAAGCCTATCTTCATAAATATAGCTTCGCGTAAAACTAGCATACAACAATCTTTTCTTAACATGAAACATCTACTCTCTCCCTTCTAACCAACTTCTTATCACTACATTATTTAATAAGAAGAGTTCTTTGAAGTTTAAACATGAGGACCTGAAGCATGAATGGACACTATACTTAACTTGACACTTAACTGAGTCCTGAGGAATAGAATGTTAACATCAATACCCTAGATTTTATCAAGAAATCTAAACTGAGGATATATATGATGAAATCTGAATTAAGCTGATAATTCAGAGTATAGCATAAGTCATGGAAGCTGAGCATGGTGTATGAGTACATGAGTCATGAGCTGCATGACCTGAGTTTGGAGTTTCGTTATTCAGGAAACGTGATTCGTAACACTGAGTGAACTGGAACTGCTCATACTAAGAACTGTAAGCATACATGATTTTTGATAATGTGCAAGAATAGGATCTATGATTATTGAACTGACATGGACTACGTGAGTAGATAACGTGATAGCTGAAGTACAATACTTTGTACTGAGGTAAGAAAGGGTTGGGCATCAACCTCTCCCACTGCTTTTCTATAAATACTGACATTACTACTAATATTTGAAGGCCTGACTTTCTAAGATATCATAAATGGATAGTTCCTGTATACCTGTCGGGCTATGATAGACTGACCCACTGGGGTGGACACTGAGAAAGGTTCTGTTAAGATTTTTGGTTTGACTTTGAAATTAACTGCTCTGTAAGGAATTATAAAAGATAGAGAATTTCTTGTATCTAATAAAATAAAACATGTAAATGGAAGATCCATAACGTACTAGTAACCATGTTAGCAAAACTTTACTCATCTTGTCTGGACTGAAGTGCATAAAGCCTGTGTGGGCATTGCCCACTGGCGGCACTGGAAGTAGCACCCTGCTGATTTGGGCGATCGGACTGAGCTGAAAGATGATTGTACTAACCCTGTTGGCGCAAATATTTTCCCCTATAAGCCATAACTCTACCCTCCTAAATCCTATGCTTACCATATCCAAAACATACATTACTGCCAGCTCTATATGCACCTAGGTGATGTCTACCTCATTCTTCACAAAGAAGATGGGTACGACCACTGCTCACCCTACCCTAGGTTTTGTAGCTTGGCGTACCATCATGACTGCCATTCTTGAACTTTGGTACTGGCGCACTAGCTGAGGACGGAGCTAGAATTAAATCTTTTGGATAAAACTGGGAACGGTTACCGCTCCCTGACTTAGGCTGATTGAAATTAAAACTACTTGTTCTAGTTCTCTTATTCTCTCTCTCCTTCTTCCTAATCTTCTACTCCTCAATCTATTTATCATGGACCATAAGCCTAGAGATGTCCATATCCTTAATCAACATTGCAGTTTTGAACTCCTTAACCACACTATCTGACACCCCAGACACAAACTTGCTCATTCTAGACCTATTGTCTTCTATTACATGGGGAGCATACCTGGATAACTGAGTAAACTTAAGGGAATACTTTTTCACACTCATACTGCCTTGCCTAAGATTGATGAACTGTAACACCTTGGCTTCTCTCAGCTCTAAGGGAAAGAATCTATCTAGGAAAGCACTAGAAAACTCTTCCTAATCTATAGGCTCTACATTTGTGCCCCTGTCTACCTTCCACTATTTAAACCACATATAAGAAACATCTTGTAGCTAATAGGCTGCCAACTCAGCACTCTAACTGAAAGTCACTCCCATAATATCTGAGACTTTCTAAACCTGATTGAGGAACTCCTGTGGATCCTCTTCTAACTTAGATCCTGAGAATAGGGGAGGATTCATTTAGGTAAAGTCTTGAATCCTAACTGCAGTGGTATTAGCCACTAAGTTAGCATGAATAACAGTTGGCCATTCATTCTGAGCTTTTATAGAATTGGCTAGAGTAGTGAATCTAGATCTGAATTCTTAATAGGAGACATGCTCATCCAGGGGATATGCCTGAACAGGCTGAAGTGCTGACTGGTTTCCGATTCTCCTTTCATTAGTTTTTTTAGGAGGCATTTTCTGTAAAAATGAGAGGAAGCAGTAGATTATACTGAGAGTTTAACTTGAGCTCATGCTCACTCGTATGACATAAATACTGAAAGAATGGAAACTTTACCTAAAATATCTCATAGCCTCCTATCCACAAGTATGGCGCATTACACACCCGTGCACAAAACTCTACGCGATGCAACTTTTAGACTTCCTAGGACTCTGTTGAACTTGGCTCTGATACAAAGTTTGTAATTCCCCGAGAGTACACCCTGGGCGTCACACGGTGCTTACGACCCAGAAGGACCATAAGTTAACCATGATTGATATCTTTTGTGAACACTAAATAGTAATACTGAAATAAATGTGGAAAATAGGCTGAAATGCCATAAGGTTTAAAATCTAAAATACTGTTAAATGTAATATCTATTAAAAACATCTGAAAACTAAAATGCTGTCTGAACTAGTCTAGTCTGATAGCCTCTAACAGAAGCGTCTGAATATGGAGTTGATGGGATAAACCCCCAACTAACTCCGACTACTGATCTACTGATAAAGTGAAATACTGAAATAAAGTATGCACTTGATAGATAAGGACTCGCTACTTAATCTGTGACTGCCGACTGGATTTGTCTAAGTGCGGCCAGGAACCTGAGCATCTAAACCTATGATATGAGACATCATAGCGCAAAGAAAGAGTATGCAGTCAGTACGTGGAATATACTAGTATACTAGATGAGGTAAGACTGATTGGAAGGTTTTATATACATGAATAGTAACTGACTAAATGATATAGAGTAATTGAATATAAGAGTACGTGGATAACTAATACTATGGAAATCACTGAGTATGCAATACTGTACATATACATATAAATTGTAACTGAGCTTTTCTAAAGCTGCGTATAGAGTTCTGATAACTGAGTAACTGATATCTGAAGTTACTGATAACTGATTTACTGATACTGATTGACTGTCTGGGAGTCCTAATTCTATAAGACTTAACTGAGTTCTAAACTGAAGACTAAAACTAAAACTATGGGAGGTAATCATCTAACCAACATACCCAAAATAAGATAAAATAACTGAGTTGGGGTCCAATCTGAAATGCCAATTAGAAGGGTGTTAGCACCGTGTCACGTGTACTAACAATTGCTGTGGAGTCAGTCCTAACTAATGGGTGACCCTGAGATCAGTCCTAAACTAGCAGATGATCCCTGAGTATGTCAATCCTATCTAACGGGTGGCATCTCATAACCTATACTGGCTACGTAGTTCTAGAACTTAGGAATTGCTTCTAGGGACCCAGTCCTAACTAATGGGTAAGCCCCTATCCCTAGGCTCGCTTGATTCTGAATCTTACTCCCAACTGATTGACACTGAACTGATTATACTGAATTGGACTATACTGATACTGAGTTCATTGAGTTTTCCTAAGTTCTATAACTGACTGAGTTCTACTGAGTTTTGTAACTGACTGAGAGTACCACTGATCATGACATGACTGAAACTATTCTGCAACTGACAATGGCCCTAGGTAAACAACTAATTGTTGGGTATTAAATACCCCCAGGACTCGATAGCATAAAAATTAAAGCATCAAATGATGTTGCAAAGCATAACAATGCACATATGTTCATATTTCATCTATAGAGATATTTTATCAAACACTTGTAGGTCATAAGCTTGTACATATACTAACATGTAATGATTTCATCACTTAATTCACATGGACATTCTATCGAACACTTAGGTAACACAACTTCATACACATAATCATGGATAACATATAAACATAGAAACTATAATGCCCAAACTTACAATTTCATGGGTTTAGCATGCAATTCACATAATTCCCCATAAAATACTAATCTTATTTCATGAATCTTATAATAATCATGGATTAAACTCAATTAACCTCATAGACACATTAATCACTTAGTAAATTTAAGGGTTTATCAAGATAATCACATATTCATCACACATGCTATTCAATTTCATGAACTTGCACTTAAATCATTGATTTAAAACCCAACTAATATCATGAACATGAATTCAATTCAAACATGGAAGTTCATAATTTTACAATCTTGTAGTTTAAGAAAAAAATGGATTCGTGTACTCTATGGGTGAAAGGAACCCATAGATGAACACCTAACATACCTTAGAAGATTCTTTCTCGAAGGTTCTTGGAGGATTTCTTATGGATTGACCTTGATTTCTTGAACTAGGATTTTTGCCTCATTGAGAGAAAATATTTTAAATCTTGAGAAAAGTGAGTGAATAATGATATAATAGGATATTTAAGGAATAATTTTGTTTTTAAGGCTGATCTGGGTCATGGAAAAATACCCTATTACCCCTGGAACATTTTTAATTTTATTCATTAAAAACCTAATTTTGTGCCCTGGCGCGATGCACCGCTATCGCGCTAAGCCACTGGAAAATAAAAACTGAGAATGTGGCTGGTGGCGCGACGCGGTGGAATCGCGTTACAATACTGGATTGGACCTATAAGCTCAGCACGATGCGGTATAATCATGTTGGCTCACTGAAAATTGATAAATGTGAAAATGAGCTTTGGTGTGACGCGCTGGTATCGTGGAACCTCAATAGAAACTGACAATTGCCATTTTTTCTTACTCCGCGATATGCTACTATGTAATACCCTAAATTTTTTCTAGCTTAAATTTGTTCTCAGAATGTTAAGAGATGTCGTCCAAAATGAGTAATATTTGTCTCACATAGAATTCTCTAGATTTCGACTTTTCATTTTGTGGAAAATTGAATAAGATTTCCATCGATACCAAATATACCTAAATCTGGCACTCGGTGAAGAAATTAGAGCATTTTTAAGTTAACAGTGTGACAACTGGGCAATCACTGTGTTGCGGTGAAGGACAATTTCATAATTGTCACTTTCCAGTGGACCACCGCGATATAGGCGCGTCATGACAAGGTCCAAATTCCTATTTGTAAATTTCTAGTGGATCTCCATGATATTGGTGCATCGTGGAGAGGTCAATTTTCCCAATTGTTGAATTCCAGTAAACCAAACGCTATAGTGCTGCATTGCACCGAAGGCCAAAATGGCCTTTCTATAGGGCACCGCGATGGTGGCATGTCGCATTGAAGTTCCAAGTCCCAATTGTCAAAATCCAGTGGGACAACGCGATAGATCCGCATCGCGGAGACCCCTAACTTCCTTATCGTCAAATTCCAGTGAGCCACCGTGATAGTGGCACATCGCGGTGGCCTATTAAATTGGGACCCGAGTTCTTTTATCCAGTTTTGTTTTGAAGTTAAATAGGGTATTTTGGATTTTTTCCCAGCCCCCAAAACCATCCAAACACAAGATTTAAGTCTTTTACAAATATCTTATGATATATTACTCAAAAATTCTCTCAACCAAAACCCTAATCTTCAATCAACCTCAAGAATCCCCAAGATTCCTCATTCTTTTTCTTAATTAGCCCAAGATTCAAAGTCCACCATTGCCAGTGCCGTATTCATCTAGTACTCCCACTCCCATAGGTGGATAAGAGCAGTGGGATAAGTCTTCTATGTCTAGATCCCAGAATAGTATGAGTGGTAGGCCCAATTAACCTCCATGCACTAAGTGAGGTAAAACTCATCCTGGTGAGTGCTTGCTGGTCAGAAGGATTGTTTTGGTTATGGAAAGTTAGGTCATGGAATTAGAGAGTGACCGTATGCTAAGCAGGGAAAAATAGATATTCTTTCTTAGACAGGGGCTACCAGTGCACCAGCTCATACAACTCGTCCAGGCCCTCCTCAGTGCATATTATCTAGTACTGGTGACGGTCAGCGCCAAAATTGGTTCTATGCTTTACCATCCTGCCAAGAGTAGGAGAGCTCTCCAGATGTGGTCACTGGTATGCTTTGTATCTTCCATTTTGATATTTATGTACTATTGGACCCTGTGTCAACTTTATCTTATGTGACCCCTTTAGTTGCAGTTAATTTTGAGATGAGTTCTTAAAGGATCCCTAAGACTTTCTTAGTTTCTACACCAGTAGGGTAATAGTTGTTGGAAAAAGGATTTATATAAAGAGTCCCAAAACTGTTCTTCAAAAGATCATGCTAGCAGATTTGATAGAATTAGACATGGTTGACTTTAACCTTATTCTTGGTATAGATTGGCTCTATTCTTGTTATGCATCCATAGATTGTCGTACCCGAGTGGTGAAGTTTCAGTTTCCCGATGAGCCAGCCCTTGAGTGGTCAGGTAATTTAGTGTCTCCCAAGAGTCATTGCATAGCCTATCTTAAAGCTAGAAAGCTGATCTCTAAAGGGTGAATCTATAATCTAGTTTGAGTCAAAGACACTAAGTCTGAGACTCCAACAGTTCAGTCAGTAAGTATAGTTAATGATTTTCCTGATGTCTTTCCTGAAGATTTTCCAGGGGTACTTAACTCCCCAAATTTAGTACCCGAAATGCTGCATGGTTCTCATGACTCCGAAGGACCACAAGCTAACCCATGACTGATATCCGTATCTATATACTGCATAATATACTGAATAATACAGAAACATGAACTGAAAGGCCATAAGGTTCACATAACTGAAGTAAAACACAACATCTAAACGGGGAATGAAATACCTAAAACAACTAAAATAACTGTCTGAACTCTGAACATAATAGTTTGGAAAGCCTCTAATTGACTGAACTGTCTGAGTAAGGAGTTGATGGGACATGTCCCCAACTAACTGCAACAAATAAACTAATTAATGATATAATAGAAAAATAATAATATCCTGAAAGAATGAGGACTCACTGCTAACTTTGACTGCTGATATCTGGAATCTACTGATGCTCTGGAGCTCGTGTCTCTGAAACTATGGTGTAACATAAAAATAAAGCACCATGGCACAAATGCGTCAGTACAATGGAATGTACTAAGTATACATGTGAGGTAGGCTATATGCAAGGGTTCACATGCATGATTATCGCTAACTGACTGTCTAATATGAATGTGAGAATGCATGCGCAAATACGTAACTTTAACTGACAATGTGATAACATGATTACTGAGTTTGAATATTGATAACCTGACATGTTAATAACTGATATGACTGATAATAGTCCTGAATTTGATGGAACTATCTGAGTTCCAAACTATATCTGAGTTGAGTGTATCTAATGATCCTGAATTCTGAAGAACTATCTGAGTTCTATTAATGAGACTGATTGATTGTATCTGACAGTCCTAATTCTATAACATAAAATTGTGGGAATTAGTCATCTAATTGACATGTCCCAGATATGACATTACGGCTGAGTTGGGTTCCAATCTGTAACCCCAATTAGAAGGGTATCAATACCGCGCCACTGGTAAGGACAAGCTATGGGCGACCCTCATCTGATAGTGTCCCCTATAATAGAACACTGGGGTCTTTATCTAAAAGTGCTTATCAACCTCATCAACCCACATCAGATAGTGTTGATGTCACAACCTATGTTGGCTACATAGTTATGGAATGCAAGGATGACTTCTAAGAATCACACCCTCATCTAATAGTGTATGTTCCCATCCTTGGGTTCACTCGGTGCTAATTCCTACTCCCATCTGAATAGACTCTGAACATGATTTACTGAACTGAACATGGGCTGAAGTACCGAATCCCATTGACTGACGGAATACTACTGATATCTGATAACTGACTGAGTTCATGAGATCATGGAGATTTCTTGAGTCATAAGACTGTCCAAAGTCTAAGGATTCATAGCTTGACAGAGAGTAACATGAAAACATGACATTGGCTCTAGGCACACAGCTAATGTTTCGGGTACAAGTATCCCCAGGACTCGACAGAAGAAAACGGATCAAGCATAACTTACTTGAACATATAACTAACACCATAGTCCTTACCATATTTATAGAAGTATTTCATCAAACGTGTGATAGGCATAAACTTGTACATACATGGGGATTTAATGGTATCATGCTATTTAGGCACTTTTCCTTTATTTAGGCATTTAATCAAACATATTGTAGGCATAGTATATGTAAACATCATTGTACATTAAATAAACATTATGGTTCAATTTTAATTTCATCATTCAAGGGTTTAGTCATAGGTTTGCATGAATCTATATCTATAATACTTTAACCCACATAGAATTTATCACCCAATATAGAGTAGAATTCAATTTCTCATTATCCACATAAAAAAAGCAGCCCAATCATGAAATTCATAAGAAAATCCACAAACTTGAATTTAGAAAAAGGGATTCTTAGGATCCATGGAAGAAAGGAGCCCATGAATGAACACTATGCATACCTTAGTTCATGATTTTGTGAGGATTGATGGTGAAACCTTCTTAAATTAAAATTATCAATAGAAACCCTATCTTGTTCTTGAGAGAAACTTGAGAGAAACTAGTTTATTTTGGGTGAATAATAGCTAAATCAAGTGTTATTGGGTTTAAATACGGGTAGGAAATTGACCCTTTAAACCCTAGGATGCGTCTTTTAAAATTGTAAAAATTTCCCGAACTGGACCTTTAGAGCGATGTGGTACTATCGCGGCGTATCACTGGATTTTGACAATTAGGAAATTGAGGGATGGCACGATGCAGCACCATCGCGTTGCCACTTCCTTTGTGACCTGGAACTTTGGCGCGACACAGGGGAAATCGTACTGAGACACTGGAAAATGGACAATTATAAATTTGGGCCCTGGCGTGACACGCCATAATCATGGACCCCTACTGGAATTTTCCAAATGCCATTTCCTCTCGTGGAGCGTGCGCCACTATCTAATATGGTGCTGTTTTATGATGGGAACTTGAAAAAGTTGTAACTTCTGACCCAGTTATCGGATTTGGGCGAATCTTATATCGATGGAAAGCTTATTGAATTTCCCACATGACAAAAAGTGAAAATCTTGACAATTCCTCATGAAATAACCATAATTAAATTTAGAAGATAATACTAGACATTCTTGAGATAAAATTATCTAGGAAAAAGTAAGGGGTATTACAATATCTCCCCCTTGAGAATATTCATCCTCGAATAAGACTGACTGAGAGGGGAGAAACGACAACTGACGTACATACTGAACATGATTAACTGGAACATGATCTCATGACTGACACGACTGACAAGCTAAACATATAATACTAAACATGCATATCTGATGCATGTGTAACTGATTCATAAATGTATGACTGGGTGTTCTAAAAAACTAAGTTTCTCACAATGAGAATGTATGTCTAATGCATAATTACATAAATGAAATGATACATGAGTGCATGACTGAATATGTAATGGTACTTGATACGAAGTTTATAATGGGAACATGAATATGACACTGAATTCCAAGTTCGTGATGAGCACAGAACATAAAATTGAGTAAGCTTAAGGAGAACTATTACCTAGAATTTGGTCTGAGTTGGCGGAGAAGAGGTGAGGATACTTGGTACGCATGTCTGCTTCTTCTTCCCAAGTACCTCCCTCGACGGACTGATTTCGCCAAAGAACCTTAACTAGAGGGACCTCTTTGTTCCTCAATCTATGAGTCTAATAGTCTAAGATTTTGACTGGAATTCCTTCATAAGAGAGAGTGTTCTGAACATCAATATTCTAAATAGGGACTACAACTGATGGGTCACCTATGCACTTGTTGAGCAAAGAGACATGAAATACTGGATGAGCTGAGGCTAGATCTAAAGGCAATTCAAGCTCATAGGCTACCTTGTCAAAGCGACTGAGAATCTTGAAGGGACCAATATATCGGGGACTAAGGTTTCCCTTCTTGCCGAATCTCTTTACTCCCTTCATGGGAGAGACCTTTAGATAGACATGATCACCAATATCAAACTCGAGATCTTTTCTACGAACATCTACATAAGACTTCTATCAGCTCTGAGCAGCCCAAAGTCTTTCTCTAATCAACTGGACATTTTCTAAGGCGTCGAATTCCAAGTCAGGACCTATGACTGAGGCCTCACTAACTTCAAACCAACCAATTGGAGATCTATATCTCCTACTGTAGAGAGCTCCTAATGGAGCCATCTAAATACTGGAATGATAGCTGCTGTTGTATGCAAACTCAATCAAAGGTAAGTGGTCATCCTAACTTCCCTTGAAATCAATTATACAATCCCTTAGAATATCTTCTAACATATGAATGGTCCTTTCTACTTGACCATCTGTCTGAGGATGAAAGGTTGTACTAAGATCAACTTGGGTACCAAGATCCTTTTTGGAATGCTTTCCAGAAATAAGAGGTGAACTAGGTACCTCTATCTGAGATAATGGACAACGGAACACAGTGCTATCTGACCAACTCCTTGATGTAGAGTTTGGCGTAATCTTCGGCTGAATAAGAGGTATGAACTGGAAGGAAATGAGCTAATTTGGTTATACTTTCTACAATGACCCAGACTAAATCATGATGATGACGAGTTTGAGGAAAACCCATCACGAAGTTTATAACTTCCCACTTCTAAGTAGGAATACTGAACTCCTGCATAGACCCACTAGACTTCTGATGCTCTATCTTAACCTACTGATATATAGATCACTTATCCACAAACTCTACAACGTCTCTCTTCATCCCACTCCACCAATAGATTTCTCGTAAGTTACAGTATATCTTTGTGAAACCTGGATGAATAGAGTAGTGCACACCATGTTCTTCTAAAAGAATTTGCTGCCTTAAGTCATCTACACCTAGAACACAGAGACAACCCTGACAACAAAGGACACCATTTCCCCCTTGGGAGAAAACCTCTACTTTCTGATCCTGAACTGACTCTTTCAACTTGAAAAAGCTAGGATTTCTATCTTGCTTTTCCTTTGACTAAAAAAATAGAGATAATTTTGAACTACTCTGAACCTATATATCACCCTCTTCTGTATCGAATAAGCGAACGCCTAGTCTGGAAAGCTGATGGACTTCCTGAGGTAACTTCTTCTTACTGTCCTCAACAAGAGAAACCCTACCCATGGATAGTCTACTAAGAGCATTGGCCACTATATTGGCCTTGCCCGGATGATAAAGGACACTCATGTCATAATCTTTCAAGAGCTCTAACCACCTTCTCTGACAAAGATCGAGATCTTTCTGAGAAAAGACATACTAAATACTTTTATGATCTCGAACACATCTATGTGAACACCGTATACATAATGCCTCCAAATCTTCAAGGCAAATACTACGGCTACTAACTCAAGATCATGAGTAGGATATTTCCTGTCATGGAGCTTAAGCTATCTGGAGGCGTAGGCGATGTCCTTACCATGCTGCATGAGGACACAACCCAAACCTACTCTGGATGCATCACAATACACTATGAAACCATCTGGACCATCTAGAAGAGCTAATACTGGAGTTAAGGTGAGTCGAGTCTTCAAATCCTGAAAACTCTTCTTAGAAGGATCTAACCACTGAAACTTAACTTTCTTTTGAGTCAACTGGACATAGGGGATGCAATAGAAGAAAATACCTCAACAAACCATCTGTAATAGCCGGCCAAACCAAAGAAACTCCTAATATCTGATGGAGAAATAGGGCGAGGCCAGTTTCTTACTTCTTCGGTCTTTTGAGGATCCACTCTAATTCCATCACCAGAAATGATATGACCAAGGAATACTACTGACCTTAGCCAAAATTCGTACTTACTAAATTTGGCGAAAAATGGATGATCTTTGAGAGTCTGAAGTACTGTTCTGAGATGGTCTGCTTTATCATACTAACTGTGGGAATAGACCAGAATATCATGTATGAAGACTATGATGAACATGTCTAAGTACTGCTTGAACAGATGGTTCATCAATTCCATAAAAAATGTTGGGGCATTGGTAAGACCAAAAGACATAACTAAGAATTCAAAATAACCATATCGACTACGAAAAGCTATTTTCGGAATGTCACATTCTCTAACTCTGAGCTGATGATAGCTGGATTTGAGGTATATCTTAGAGAAATAACTGGCACCTTGAAGTTGATCAAACAAGTCATTGCTTCTGGGAAGAGGATACTTGTTCTTGACCGTGACCTTATTGATTTGATGGTAGTCTACACATATCCTTAGAGAACCGTCTTTATTGCGCATGAATAATACTGGAGCACCATACGGGGAACCACTGGTCCTGATAAATCCCATATCTAAGAGATCATTCAATTTTTCTTTCAGTTCTCTGAGTTCTGCTGGTGCCATTCTGTATGGAGGATTATATATAGGATGAGTATCTGGAAGAAAATCAATGCCAAAGTCTATTTCCCTTTTGGAAGAAGTTCTTGGAAGATCATCGGGAAAGACATCTGAATATTCACCTACAACTAGAACTGATTCAAGGCTGGGAGTTTGGGAACTAGTATCCTTAACTCGAAAAAGATGATAGAGACATCCTTTAGATATAATTTTCTGTGCCCGAAGGTAAGAAATAAGATGACTTATGAAAGATGAAGTACTACCCTTCCACTCAAGGACGGGTTCATTCGGAAACTGAAACTGGATTATTCTATTTCTACAATCCGTTGTGGCATAACAGGAATGAAGCTAATCCATGCTGAGAATGATATTAAAATCAGTCATCTCTAATTCAACTAAGTCTGCTGAAGTGACTTTCTAAAATATCATAATCGGGCAGTTCCTGTATACCCACCGGGATATGATGGTTTTACCCACTAGGGTAGATTCTAAAAATGGGTTTGCTGGGATTTCAGAACAAATTTCAAAATCGCCTACTATATAGGGAGTAACAAAAGATAAATAAGCTCCTGGATCTACAAAAGTGTAAACATGCACATGAAAGATCTATAACATACCAGTAACTACATCAAGAGAATTTTCTTAATCCTGTCGGGACTGAAGAGCATATAGATAATTTAGGCGTTGCCTACTAGTAGCACTGGTGGTGGCACCCTGCTGATTCGGGTGACCGAACTAAGCTGAGGAGTGGACATGACTCTGATAACCTGACTGAGGGCAGTCTATGACTGTGTGGCCTGGCTTGCCACAATCAAAACAGATAATGCTACCAGCTCTGCAAGCACCCTTGTGGTTCATACCACAAGTCTGACAAAGGGGATTAGTTCGGGCATTGCTAACACTTCCCTGAGACCTAGATCATGGCGCTCTATCTCTGTTACCCTCCTTGAACTTAGGAACTGGAGGACTAGCTGAAGAAGGGTCTGGAACTGATGACTTAGGATGAAAATGGGAATGGTTTCCTCCTTCTAATTTAGGCTGAGCGAAGTTAAAACTACCTGTCTTCGCTCTCTTATTCTTCTTAATATTTTGCTCCTCTATCTGCTGAGCATGAGTCATAATCCTAGATAAAGTCATGTCACTATTCAGCATGGCAGATCTGCACTCATTTACTACGCTATCATTTACCCCTGAAGTGAACTTACTCATCTTGGCTCTATTGTCTCCAACCACATGAGGGGCATAACTGGCTAATTGAGTAAACTTAAGAGAATACTCTTTCACTTCCATATTTTGCTGCCTGAGGTTAATGAATTCTAGCCCCTTAGCCTCTCTAAGCTTTTGGGGAAAGAATTTGTCTAAGAATGTAGTGACAAACTCCTCCCACTCTATAGGACCTGTATCATCTGACCTCTCAGAATTCTACTATTTGAACCAAGTATGAGCCACATCCTGCAACTGATATGCAACTAGCTCAGCACTCTCAATAGTAGCCAGCCCCATGATGTCTGTCACCTTCTGAACATGATCAATGAATTGTTGAGGGTCCTCATCTACCTTAGACTCGAGAAATGACTGAGGATTCATTCGGGTGAAGTCCTAAATCCTAGCTACGGCTGAATTGGCCACTGGGTTGGCTAGAATGACTGATGGACGTTCATTTTGAGTGGCAACTGACCGAGAAATATTAGTGAATGCGGCCCTAAACTCCGCATGAGAAACATGATCTCCCAAAGGATCTTCAGGCTGAGGGGCTGACTGATTTCTATTTCTTATTTTAGGAGGCATTTTTTGTAGAAGAAAAGGAGAAATAGATTAGTCTGAGAGATTGACTTGAGATTATGCTCACTGATACGACATGAATACCGAAAGAAGGGAAACTGTTTCTAAAATATCTTATATCCTCTTGCACATAAATGTGGCGTGCAACACACCCATGTATAAGACTCTACTAGATGCGACTTTCAGATTTCCTAGGAATCTATTGAACCTTAGGCTCTAATACCAGGTTTGTAACGCCCCAAATCTGGTACTCGAAATGCTACACGGTGCTCATGACCCCGAAGGACCCCACTAACCCATGACTGATATCTATATCTATATACTGCATAATATAGTGAATAATTTGGAAACATGAACTGAAAGTCCATAAGGTTCACCTAACTAAAGTAAAACATAACATCTAAACAGGGTATAAAATACCAAAACAACTAAAATGACTGTCTAACATAATAGTCTGGAAAGTCTCTAACTGACTGAACTATCTGAGTAAAGAGTTGATGGGACATGTCCCCAATTAACTCTAACTAATAAACTAATTAATGAGATAATAGAGAAATAATCTTGTCCTCGAAGGATGAGGACTCACTGCTAACTTTGACTGCTGATATCTAGAAGCTACTGATGCTCTGGAGCTCATGTCTCTGAACCTATGGTGTAACATAAAAAGAAAGCACCATAGCACAAATGCATCAGTATAATGGAATGTACTGAGTATACATGTGAGATAGGCTATATGCAAGGTTTCACATGCATTATTTCGCTAACTGACTGTCTAATATGAATGTGGGAATGCATAGATAAATACGTAACTGTAACTGACAATGTGATAACATGATTACTGAGTCTGAATACTGATAACCTGACATATTAATAACTGATATTACTGATAACATGAGTGACTGTACCTGACAGTCTTAAATCTGATGGAACTATCTGAGTTCCCAACTGTATCTGAGTTAACTATATCTAATAGTCCTGAATTCTGAAGAACTATCTGAGTTCTATTACTGAGAATGATTGACTATATCTAACAGTCTTGATTCTGTAACATGAAAATGTAGGAAGTAGTTATCTAACTGACATACCCCTGATACGCCATTATGGCTGAGTTGGGGTCTAATCTGTAACCTCAATTAAAAGGGTGTCAATACCGCGCCACTGGTAAAGACAAGCTATAGGCAACCCTCATTTGATAGTGTCCCCTATACGCGAATAGTAGGGCCCTTATCTAACAGTGCTTATCCACCTCATCAACCCTCATCGTACAGTGTTGATGTCTGACTTCTAAGAATCACACCTTCATTTGATAGTGTGTGTTCCCATCCTTGGGTTCACTCGGTGCTAATTCCTACTCCCATCTGAATAGACTCTGAATATGATTTGTTGAACTGAACATAGGTTGAATTACTGAATCCCATTGACTGACGGAATACTACTGATATCTAACAACTGACGAAGTTCATGAGATCATGGAGATTTCCTGAGTCATAAGACTTTCTGAATTCTAAGGATTCATAGCTTGACTGAGAGTAACGTGAAAATATGACATTGGCTTTAGGAACATAGCTAATGTTTCAGGTACAAGTACCCCAGGACTCGATGGAAGAAAATGGACAAAGCATAACTTACTTGAACATATAACTAACACCATAGTCCATACCATATTTATAGAAGCATTTCATCAAACATGTGATAGGCATGGACTTGTACATACATAGGGATTTCATGGTATCATCCTATTTAGGCACTTTTCCTTCATTTAGGCATTTAATTAAACAGATTGTAGGCATAGTACATGTAAACATCGTTGTACAATAAATAAACATTATGGTTCAATTCTAATTTTATCATTCAAGGGTTTAGTCATAGGTTTGCTTGAAGAATAGCTAAATCACATGTTATTGGGTTTAAATAGGAGTAGGAAATTGACCCTTTTAACCCTTGGATGCGTCTTTTAGAATTGCAAAAATTTCCCGAACTGGACCTTTAGCACGACGCGGCGCTATCGCGCTGTGTCATAGGATTTTGACAATTAGGAAATTGAGGGACGGAACAACGGGGGGCCATCTCATTGCCTCTTCCTTTGTGACCTGGAACTTTGGCGCGATGCAGGGGAAATCGTGCTGAAATATTGGAAAATGGACAATTTTGAATTTAGGCCCTGGCGTGATGCGCAATAATTGCGGACCCCTACTGGAATTTTCCAAATTCCATTTACTCTTGTGGCGTGGTGTGCCACTGACTAATATGGCGCTATTTTACGATGGGAACTTAAAATAGTCTTAACTTCTGACCCGATTATCAAATTTGGGAAAATCTTATATTTATGGAAAGCTTATTGAAAATTCCTCATGGAATAATCATCATTCAATTTAGAAGATAATACTATAAATTCTTGAGATAAAATTATCTAGGAAAAAGTATGGGGTATTACAGGTACCTTCCGATAGGGATATAGAATTCAAAATTGATCTATTTTCCAGATACTCAGCCTATTTCCATTCCTCCATATCGTATGGCTCCTGCTGAACTTAAGGAGTAGAAAGAGTAGCTCAAAGATCTTTAAGACAAAGGTTTCATAAGACCTAGTGTTTCTCCATGGGGCGCTCCTATCCTATTCGTGCAAAATAAAGATGGTTCTTTGCGTATGTGCATTGACTATTGTCAGTTGAATAAAGTTACAGTCAAGAACAAATATCCTCTTCCTAGAATTGATGACTTATTTGACCAACTCCAAGTTGCGAGTTATTTCTCAAAGATATACCTTAGATCCGACAATCATCAACTTAAAGTACGGAAATGTTATATTCCAAAGACATCCTTTAGAACCTACAATGGTCATTTTAAGTTACTAGTCATGTCCTTCAGGCTAACCAATGCCCCAGCAGCTTTCATAGACCATATGAACAGAGTGTTCAAACAGTATCTAGAAATGTTTGTCACTGTCTTTATCGATGATATTCTTGTATACTCTTGTAGTAAGGATGATCATGCAGACTACCTCTGAATAGTGTTGCAAACTCTTATAGATCACCAGTTTTTTTCCAAATTTAGCAAATATGTATTTTGGCTAAGGTCAACTGCTTTTCTAGGTCATATTATTTCCAGTGAGGGTATTAGAGTTGATCCCCAAAAGACAGAAGTCGTAAGAAATTGGCCTAAACCTACTTCTCCATCAAACATTAGGAGTTTCTTGGGTTTAGCTGGATATTACAGACGTTTTATGGAGGGGTTTTCATCTATTTCTTCTTTTATGACCCGATTGACTCAGAAAAATGTTAAGTTTCAGTGGTAAGATTCCTGCGAGAAGATTTTTCAGGAGTTGAAGACTCGACACACTTAAGCCCAAGTCTTAGCATTAACTGATGGTACTGATGGTTTTATTGTATATTGTGATGCCTCTTGAGTGTGTTTGGGTTGTGTTTCGATGCAAAGAGGTAAGGGCATAGCCTATGCCTCTAGAAAGCTTAAGCCTCATGAAAAGAATTACCCAACCCATGATCTTGAATTAGCTGTTGTGGTGTTTGCTTTGAAAATCTGGAGACACTACCTATATGGTGTGCATGTTGATGTGTTCATTGATTATAAAACCTTACAATATGTATTTACTCAGAGGAAGTGAAATCTCCGTTAGAGAAGGTGGTTAGAACTGTTGAAAGATTATGACATGAGTGTCTTGTATCATCCAGGCAAGGCTAATGTAGTGGAATACGCCCTTAGTAGATTGTCCATGGGTAGTGTTGCTCATATGGAGAATGTTAAGAAAGAGTTATCTCGGGAAGTGCACCATTTAGCTAGGTCGGGTGTTAGATTGGTTGATTCAGCTGAGGGTAGTATTTGAGTGCAGAGAAGTGCAAAATTTTCCTTAGTTTTTGAGGTAAAGAAGAAACAATATCTGAATCCCATCTTAGTTAAGTTGAAGGAGTCAGTTAAAGACTAAAAGATAGAGGTTTTCTCCCAACAGTGAGATGGTATGCTGAGATACTAGAGTAGATTGTCTGTACCATGTGTTGATGATTTGGGGCGGAGGATTATGACTGAAGCGCATGGTGCACATTACTCCATTCACCCTGGTGCTACTAAGATATACTGAGACTTGCAGGAAATCTATTAGTGGAGTGGTATGAAGAGATATATAGTAAAGTTTGTAGCAAAGTTTGCAATGTGTCAATAGGTTAAAGTAGAGCACCAAAGGCCTAGTGGTGTTTTGCAAGAGTTCAGTATTCCTACTTGGAAGTGGGAAGAGGTGAACATGGATTTTGTAATAGGGTTACCTTATTCACATCATCATCATGATTTGATTTAGGTTATTATGAATATATTGACTAAGTCAACGCATTTCTTGGAAGTTCATACAACCTATACAGCTCAGGATTATTAATAAATATATATCCGAGAGATGGTTAGATTATACAGAGTTCCTTTGTCCATTGTCTCAGATAGGGGTACTTAGTTAACCTCTCAGTTTTGGAGATCTTTTTAGAAGGGTCTTATGTTAATATCTTGTGATCCTGATTTCAAAGATAGTTGGGATTATCATTTTCCACTGATTGAGTTCACTTATAATAATAGTTATCATGCTAGTATTCAGATGGCTCTATTTGAGGCTCTTTATGGGCGGAGATGTAGATCGCCGATTGGTTGGTTCAAAATGGGTGAGGCCGCTTTGATTGGGCTATACATGGTGTTTGAAGCCATGGAGAAAGTTTAGTTAATTAGAGAGAGATCAAAAGTAGCCCAATGTCGTCAGAAATACTAGGCATATCTAAGAAGAAGAGATCTTGAGTTTGAGGTTGATGATCTTGTGTATTTGAAAGTTTCAGCCATGAAAAGGGTGAATAGATTTGGAAAGAAGGGGAAGCTTAGTCCTCGTTATGTAGGTCCCTTCCGAATTTTAAGTCGTGTTGGGAAGGTGACATATGAGCTTGAGTTGCCTACAAATTTATCGTCCATGCATCCTGTATTTCATGTGTCTTTGTTGAAGAAGTACATTAGTAATCCAGCGGTTATAGTAACCTTAGGAAGTACAGAGGTTCATGATAGACTCTCTTATGAAGAAATTCCAGTTAGGATCCTTGACCATCAGACTCGTAGACTAAGGAAAAAACAAGTCCCATTAGTTAAGGTTCTTTGGAGAAATCAATCCGTAGAGGGAGCCACTTTGGAAGTAGAAGAAGATATGCAGACCAAGTACCCTTATCTTTTCACTGCATATTCAGATTCAGTTTAAGGTAACAAGTTTCCTCTGATCATCTATTTTCAGTCTAAGTTTCAGCTTTATATAGCCATTCGTTCGATAGTTCATGCAAGTGGAATCAGTTTAGGCAAGATTTTAGCTGTATATGCCAGCTATGGCCTCAATTTTCAGCATCTCAGTTTTACTAGCCACATTTGAGGATGAATTTTCTCAAGGGGGAGATATTGTAATACCCCAAACTTTTTCTAGCTTAAACTTGTTCCTAAAATATTAAGGGATGTCTTCCAAAATGAGTAATATTTTTTTCATATATAATTCTATAGATTTTGACTTTTCATTGTGTGGGAAATTGAATAAGCTTTCCATCGATACCAAATTCACCCAAATTCGGCACTCGGTGAAGAAGTTAGAGCATTTTAAGTTGACAGTGTACTAACTGGGCAGTCGCTGCATCGCGGTGAGGGACAATTTCATAATTATCACTTTCCAGTTTACCACCGCGATGTTGGCACATCACGGTGAGGTCCGAATTCTATTTTGTCAATTTCCAGTGAACCTCCAGAATATTGGCGAGTCGCGGAGAAGTCCATTTTCTCAATTGTCAAATTCCAGTCATACAAAGCTATAGTGACGCATCGCGCCGAAGGACAAAATGGAATTTATATAGAGAACCATGATGGTGGCATATCACGTTGAAGTTCCAGGTCCCAATTATCAAAATCTAGTGGGACAACGCGATAGATCCGCGTATGGGAGACCACAATTTCCCAGTCGTCAAATTCCAATGAGTGACCGCGATAGTGGCATGTCGCGGTGGCCCATTAAATCGGGACCCCGGTTCATTTTTTCAATTTTATTTAGAAGTTAAAAAGGATATTTTAGACTTTTCCCAGCCCCAAAAACCGTCCAAACACAAGATTTAAGTCTATTAGTAGCATCTTATGATATATTCCTAAAAATTTCTCTCAACGAAAACCCTAAACTTCAATCAACCTCAAGAATCCCCATGATTCCTCATTCTTTTTCCAAATTAGCCCAATATTTTAAGTTCCCAATTCAAGAATTCGAAGAATCATCATTCAAGAGCACGAATAGAATCTCAAAAGCAATCTTGTTCGTATAGTTTATCATCCAAGGTATGTGGGATTTTGAACAAGGGTAAACCTTTCATCCTTGTGCCCAAAACATAATTATGGTTTCAATTTTAATGAATATTCTATGATTTCCCATGAAATTTAAGTTAGGGTTGATACCCAAATCCTCATTATATTATATTATGACATTATTATAATATTTAAGGGGCCAATTGCAAGAAATTTACATATATTCATGTTTGCTATTATAAGATTCGTATTATGAGTTATATACCATTATCTTGACTGAGATTGTTGAAAGATTTTAAGATGATTATTGAGCATGAAGTTTAAATCTGATTATTGATAAAATTATTGATGCATTAAAGCTTTATTCTTTGAGTCCTAAGTACTATTCATGATTTTACAAGAAAACTACGATCTCAAGTCCTATTGACAAGTTTTGATGAGTGCTTTCAAAAGCAAAGATTGATATTTTGATCCTAACCTAAGATAGGAATCCACATTATTCATACAGTTTATGATTTAAAACAAAGAGAAGCATAATTGGTTTTAATTATGAACCCTTGTGCTAGTTTAAGGTGGATTTCCTAAAAGTTCTGAGCAATAAGTATGGGGGTAGTAGTTAGCACTGAGTTGGGTATGAATTCCAAGGTCTCATTCTCCAAAACTATGAGCCACCGTAGGTTTTAAACGCCCATAGTGGGATAATATAGTGATCACTTAAGTTAAGGTTCTATTCTGATGGCAAGGGTAGAACAGCTCTCCCTAACGTGGGCAAGATGTTGGACTCCATGTCAGCTCACACAGTTTATGTTGGTTTGAAGAAACTCCCTAAGTCCCAAAGTTCCAAGGATTTCTAAGCTCCCAAAGTTCCAAAGTTTTGAAAGAAAAGAATGATAGAAAAGCTTTTATAAGACTAAGCGATATGACTCACTAGATTTACAAGTATGATTTGTTGTACCTAATTTTATATTTTGGTATTTTAGATAATCAAGCTTATGCGAGTCATATACATCCAGCATGCATTTATTTTCTAATTACGATGATGTCTTACTTATGCATTACACCACCATATACTCAGTAGATGTTCCAATTGTTGATCTACATATATGTCTATGTGCTACATTATCTTATAATGTTGGTTTTGGTGCTCAATATCAGCAGCGTGAGTAGTTTGAGCATCTCTATCTACGCTTCCATGGTTAGTGAGTTCCCATGACAGTGAAGGAGGGGTTCATGAATCAGAGGCAGGTCTCAATGACAGTGAAGGAGTACTTCCTTAAGTTTAGCCAATTATCTAAGTATGCTCCCGAATTGATAGATGAAACCAGATCTAGCATGAGTAAGTTCGTTACTAGAGTGTTCGGATTGATAGTTAAGGAGTGTAGGACTTCCATGATTATCATAGATATGGATCTTGCTATAATGATGACTTATACCCAACAGATTGAGGCAAAAAATTTGAAAGAAAGAGAGAGAGGGGGAATAAGAAGGCTAGAACTGGGCAGTTTGAGTATGGTCAATCAAGGTCTGCAGCGGGAAATCACTTGTAGTTTTAAAGTCATCCACCATTACCAGTGTTGTCTTCATCTAGTACTCCCACTCCCAGAGATAGACAGGAGCAGTGGGGTAAGTCTTCTATGTCTAGATCCCAGAATAGTGTGAGTAGTAGGCCCAATTATCCTCCATGCACTAAGTGTGGTAGAACTCATCCTGGTGAGTGCTTGGCTGGTCAGAAGGGTTGTTTTGGTTGTGGAAAGTTAGGTCATCGAATTAGAGAGTGCCCATATGTTAAGCAGGGAAACAGAGATGTTCGTCCTCAGATAGAGGCTACCAGTGCACCAGCTCCTGTAGCTCACCCATACCCTTCTCAAGGCGCATTATCCAGTACCGGTGGTGGCCAGCTCCAGAATTGGTTCTATGCTTTACCATCCTTCCAGGAGAAGGAGAGATCTCCATATATTGTCACTAGTATGATTCATGTCATCCATTTTGATATTTACGTATTTTTGGACCATAGGTCGACTTTCTCTTATGTGACCCCTCTAGTTGCAGTTAATTTTGAGATAAATTCTGAAAGGATCCTTGAGCCTTTCTCAGTTTCTGTACTAGTAAGGGAATCAATTATTTCCAAAAGGATTTATAGAAAGTGTCCAATTACTGTCCTTCATAAGATTATGTTAGCAGATTTGATAGAATTAGACATGGTTGACTTTGACCTTATTCTTGGTATGGATTGGCTCCATTCTTATTATGCATCCATAGATTGTTGAACCTGAGTGGTGAAGTTTTAGTTTCCCAATGAGCCAGTCCTTGAATGGCCGGGTAATTCAGTGTCTCCCAAGAGTCATTTCATATTCTATATTAAGGCCAGAAAGCTGATCTCTAAAGGGTGAATCTATCATCTAGTTCGAGTCAAAGACACTAAGTCAGAGACTCCAACAGTTCAGTCAGTCAGTATAGTTAATGAGTTTCCTAATGTCTTTCCCGAAGATTTGCTAGGGGTACCTCCCGATAGGGATATAGAATTTGGAATTGATCTTCTTCTTGATACTAATCCTATTTTTATTCCTCCATATCGTATGGCTCCTGCCAAACTTAAGGAGTTAAAAGAGAAGCTCAAAGATCTTCTAGACAAAGGTTTCATAAGACCTAGTATGAAAGATTATTCTTTACGTATGTTCATTGACTATCGTTAGTTAAATAAAGTCAAGAACAAATAACCTCTTCCTAGAGTTGAAAACCTATTTGACCAACTCCAAGGTATGAGTTATTTCTCAAAGATAGACCTTAGATCCGGCAATCAACAACTTAGAGTAAGGAAATATTCTGAAGACAAGCTTTAGAACCCGCTATGGTCATTTTGAGTTTCTATACATGTCCTTCGGGATAACCAATGTCCCAGTAGCTTTCATGGACCACATAAACAGAGTGTTCAACTAATATTTGGACATATTTGTCATAGTCTTTATCGATGATATTCTTGTATACTTTTGTAGTAAGGATGATCATGCAGACCACCTCTGCATAGTGTTGCAAACTCTTATAGATCACCAGTTATTTGCCAAATTTAGCAAATATGTATTTTCGCTAAGGTCAGTTTCTTTTCTAGGTCATATTATTTCTAGTGAGGGTATTAGAGTTGATCCCCAAAAGATAGAAGCCATAAGAAACTGTTCTAAACTTACTTCTCCATCAGACATTAGGAGTTTCTTGGGTTTAGCTGGCTATTACAGATGTTTTGTGGAGGTTTTTTCATCTATTGCTTCTTCTATGACCTGATGACTCAGAAAAAGGTTAAGTTTTAGTGGTCAGATTCCTGCGAGAAGATTTTTCAGGAGTTAAAACTCGATACACTTAAGCCCCAGTCTTAGCATTAACTGATGGTACTGATGGTTTTATTGTATATTGTGATGCCTCTTGAGTGGGTTTGGGTTGTGTTTCATTGCAAAGAGGTAAGGTCATAGCCTATGCCTCTAGAAAGTTTAAGCCTCATGAAAAGAATTACCCAACACATGATCTTGAATTAGCTATTGTGGTGTTTGCTTTGAAAATCTGGAGACACTACCTATATGGTGTGCATGTTGATGTGGTCACAAACCACAAAAGCTTGCAATATGTGTTTACTAAGAGGGAGTTAAATCTCCGTCAGAGAAGGTATTTAGAACTACTAAAAGATTATGACATGAGTTTCTTGTATCATCCAAGCAAGGACAATATAGTGGCAGACGCCCTTAGTAGATTATCCATAGGCAGTATTGCTCATGTGGACAATGATAAAAAAGAGTTAGCTCGGGAAGTGCACCATTTGGCTAGGTTGTGTGTTAGATTGGTTGATTCGGCTGAGGGTAGCATTTGGGTGCAGAGTAGTGCAGAATCTTCCTTAGTTTCTTCGGTGAAGGAGAAATAATATCTGGGTCCCATCTTAGTTAAGTTGAAGGAGTCGGTTAAAGACCAAAAGGTAGAGGTTTTCTACCAAGGGGGAGATGGTGTACTGAGATACTAGAGTAGATTGTGTGTACCATGTGTTGATGATTTAAGGCAGAGGATTATGGATGAAGTGCATGTGCGTGTTATTCCATTCACCCTGGTGCTACAAAGATGTATCGAGACTTGCAAGAAATCTATTGGTGGAGTAGTATGAAGAGAAATATAGAAGAGTTCGTAGCTAAGTGTGCAACATGTCAATAGGTTAAAGTAGAGCACCAAAGGCCTGGTGGTGTTTTTCAAGAGTTCAGTATTCCTACTTGGAAGTGAGAAGAGGTGAACATGTATTTTGTAACAGGGTTACCTCATTGGCGTCGTCATCAAAATTCAATTTGATTTATTGTGGATGGATTGACTAAGTCAGCGCATTTATTGCCAGTTCATACTTCCTATACAACTGAGGATTATGATAAAATATATATCCAAGAGATGGTTTGATTGCATAGAGTTTCTTTGTCCATCTTCTCAGATAGGGGTACTCAGTTTACCTCTCAGTTTTGGAGATCTTTTCAGAAGGGTCTTGGTACCTAAATTCATCTTAGTTCAGTTTTTCATCTGTACATAGATAGTCAGGAATAGAGGACCATATAGACTGTAGAGGATATGTTGAGAGCTTGTGATCTTGATTTCAAAGGTAGTTGGGATGAGCATTTGCCACTGATTGAGTTCACTTATAATAATAGTTATCATGCTAGTATTTAGATGGCTCCATTTGAGGCTCTATATGGGCGGAGATGTAGATCACCGATTGATTGGTTCGAATTGGGTGAGGCCACTTTGATTGGGCCAAACATGGTATTTGAAGCCATGGAGAAAGTTCAGTAAATTAGAGAGAGATCAAAAGCAACCCAAAGTCATCAGAAATCCTATCCAAATGTAAGAATAAGAGATCTTGAGTTTGAGGTTGATGATCTTTTGTATTTGAAAGTTATACCTATGAAAGTGGTGAAGAGATTTGGAAAGAAGGGGAAGCTTAGTCCTCGTTATGTAGGTCCCTTATAGATTTTGAGTCATGTTGGGACGGTGGCATATGAGCTCGAGTTGTCTACACATTTATCGTCCGTACATCTTGTATTCCATGTGTCTTTGTTGAAGAAGTGTATTAGTAATCCAGCAGTTGTAGTAACCTTAGGAAGTACAGAGGTTCATAGCCTCTCTTATGAAGAAATTCCCGTTAATATCCTTGACCTTCAGACATTTAGACTAAGAAACAAACAAGTCCCATTAGTCAAGATTCTTTTGCAAAATAAATCCGTAGAGGGAGCCACTTGGGAAGCAGAAGTAGATATGCAGACCAAGTGCCCTCATCTTTTCGCTGCATATTCAGATTCAGTTTAAGTTAACACGTTTCCTCAGATCATCTTTTTTCAGTCTAAGTTTCAGCTTTATATAGTCATTCCTTTGATAGTTCGTGCAATTAAAATTAGTTGAGAAAAGTTTTTAGTTGTATATGCCAGCTATGGCCTCAATTTTCGGCATCTCAGTTTCGCTATCCACATTAGAGAATAAATGTTCCCAAGGGGGAGACATTGTAATACCCTGAACTTTTTCAAGCCTAAATTTGTTCCTAGAATGTTAAGGGGTGTCTTCTAAAAAGAGTACTATTTGTTTCATATAGAATTCTCTAGATTTTGACTTTTCATTGTGTGAGAAATTGAATAAGCTTTCCATCGATTCCAAATTCTCCCAAATTCTGCCCTCGGTGAAGAAGTTAGAGAATTTTTAAGTTGACAGTGTGCTAACTGGGCAGTCACCGTGGACAATTTCATCTTTGTCACTTTCCAGTAGTCCACCACAATATTGGCGCGTTATGACGAGGTCTCAATTCTATTTTGTCAATTTCCAGTGGAACTCCGCAATATTGATGCGTCGCGGAGTGGTCAATTTCCCAATTGACAAATTCAACTAGTACAATGCTACAGTGGTGCATCGCACCGAAGGCCAAAATGAAATTTCTATAGAGAACCACGATGGTGGCAAATCGTATTGAAGTTTTAGGTCCCAATTGTCAAAATCCAGTGAAACAATGTGATAGATTCGCATATAGGAGACCCCAATTTCCCACTCGTCAAATTTTAGTGAGCAACTGCGACAGTGGCACATCGCGGTGGCCAATTAAATCGGGACCCCAGTTCATTTTTCAAGTTTTGTTTAGAAGTTAAAAGGGTATTTTGGACTTTTTCCCAGCCCCCAAAACCGTCCAATCTCAACATTTAAGTCTATTACAAGCATCTTATGAGATATTTCTCAAAATTTATCTCAACCAAAACCCTAAACTTCAATTAACCTCAAGAATCCCCAAGATTCCTCATTCTTTTTCAAAACTAGCCCAAGATTCAAAGTTCCCAGTTCAAGAATTCCAAGAATCATCATTTAAGAACACGAATAGAATCTCAAAAGAAAGCTTGTTCATCTAGTTCATCATCCAAGGTATGTGGGATTTTGTAAAAGGGTAAACCTTTCATCCTTGTGCCCAAAACTTAATTATGGTTTCAATTTTACTGAATATTCTATGATTTCCCATGAAATTTAAGTTAGGGTTGATACCCAAATCCTCATTATTTTAGTTTATGACATTATTATGATATTTAAGGGTCCAATTGCAAGAAATTTACTTATATTCATGTTTGCTATTATAAGATTTGTATTATGAGTTATATACCATTATCTTGACTGATTGTTGAAAGCTTTTAAGATTATTATTGAGCATGAAGTTTAAATCTGATTATTGATGAAATTATTAATGCATTAAAGCTTTATTCTTTGAGTCCTAAGTACTATTAATGATTTTACAAGAAGTTTATGATCTCAAGTCCTATTGACAAGTTTTGATTAGTTCTTTCAAAATCAAAGATTTATATTTTAATCCTAAGCTAAGATAGAAATCCACATTATTCATACGGTATATGATTTAAACCAAAGAGAAGCATAATTGGTTTTAATTATGAATCCTTGTGCTAGTTTAATGTGGATTTCTTGAAAGTTCTAAGCAATAAGTATGGGAGTAGTATTTAGCACCGAGTTGGGTATGAATTCCAAGGTCTTATGCCCCAGAACTACTAGCCACCGTAGGATTTAAATGCCCATAGTAGGCTAAGATAATGATCACTTAAGTTAAGGTTCTATTCTGATGGGAAGGGTAGAACAGCTCTCCCCAATGCGGGCAAGACGTTGGACTCCATGTCATCTCACATAGTTTATGTCGTTCTGAAGAAACTCCCTAAGCCCCAAAGTCCCAAGATTTCCTAAGCTCCTAAAGTTCCTAAGTTTTGAATGAAAAGAATTATAGAAAAGCTTTTGTAAGACTAAGCGTTATGACTCACTAGATTTACAAGTATGATTTGTTATACCTGATTTTATATTTTGGTATTTTAGATAATCCAGTTTATGTGAGTCATATACATCAAGCATGCATTGACTTTCTTACCCCATATACTCAGTACATGCTCAAAGTATTGATCCACATATAACTCTATGTGCAACATTGTCTTATAATGTAGGTTCAGGTGCTCAGTATCAGCAGCGTGAGTAGTTTCAGCATTTCTATCTACGCTTTCACAGTTGGTGAGTCCTCATGATTAGAGGGCCTACTTCTTCAGATTTCCAGCTTTCATAGTAATTGAGTTATTGTTTTCAGTTTAGTCTGAGTCAGTTAGGGGTCTGTCCCAATGACTCTCTAGTTCCTTAATAGTAGAGGCTTGTCAGACTACGAGTTTATTTATAGACTTTAAGTATTTTCTATTTAGACAGTATCTTTAGTTTATTCAGTTCAGTTTTGGTATGATTCAATAGTATTTCTTGACTAATTTATCGTGAAGTAAGGTTCAGACCTAATAGCGGGCTTAAAGGATTATCTTGGGGTTACTTGTAGCCTTGAGCACCGTATGATGTCTCGGGATCATGTTCCGAGGCATTACAAACTTGGTATCAGAGCCTAAGGTTTAAAGAGTCCTAGGGAGTCGGACAAGTTGCACTATGTAGATTCTTGATCATGGGTGTGAAACGCTCCACATCTATAAGTAAGAGGCTATGGAGCGGTTTAGGAAAATCCTGTCTTTCTTTCATAATTCATCATGCTTATAGCTATCTCTACCTGCTATTAACTTGTGCTCTTTCATGACAGAATATGCCTCCTCACAGAGCTAATGCCTGTAGGAATGATAACCAGCCACCCTAACCTGTTGATCCCCTAAATGAGAATGTGTCGCATGCAGAATTTTGAGGTGCCTTTCAGGCATTAGCCCAAGCTTTGACCGCTAATGTTCAAGCCAATAATCAGGCTGCAGTTCCGTATCAACTAGGGGGTGATTTAGCTGCAGCCAGACTTTGTGACTTTATGAGAATAAACTCGTCCGAATTATTTGGGTCAAAGGTAATCGAGGACCCACAGTTGTATCTTGATGAGGTAAAAAATATCACCCAAGTTATGTATGTTACTGAATAAGAGAACATAAATCTTGCTTCTTATAGGTTGAAATATGTTTCTTTCCATTGGGTTGTCATGTGAAAGAAAGGTAGGGGTGAGAATGCATCCCTCATGAGTTGGAAAATATTCCAGAATGCTTTCCTATATAGGTTTTTTCCACGTGAGTTGTGCGAAGACAAGTTTGAGAAGTTCATGAACCTAAGGCAGGGCTCAATGATAGTGAAAGAGTACTGTCTTAAGTTCTACTAGTTATCTAAGTATGATCCCGAGTTGATAGCTGACACCAGATCTAGTATGAGTAAGTTTGTTACTGGAGTGTCAGGATTGGTAGTCAAGGAGTGTAGGAATGCCATACTTATCATAGATATAGATCTTGCTATATTGATAACTCATGCCTAAAAGATCGAGGCAGAAAAGTTGAAAGGAAAAAAGAGAGGGAATAAGAATGCTAGAACTGGGCCATTTGAGTATGGTCAATCAAGGTCTGCAGGGGAAAATTGCTCGTAGTTTCAAATTCATCCGCCATTACCTATATCGTCTTTAGCTAGTGCTCCCTCTCCCAGAGGTAGACAAGAGTAGCGGGGTAAGTCTTCTATGTCTAGATCTCAAAATAGTGTGAGTGGTAGGCCTAATTATCCTCCATGCGCTAAGTATGGTAGAACTCATCCTGGTGAGTGCTTGGCCGTTCAGAAGGGTAGTTTTGGTAGTGGTAAGTTAGGTCATGGAATTATAGAGTGCACATATGCTAAGCAGAGAAATAGAGATGTTCGTCCTCCGACAGGGGCTACCTGTGCACCTGCTCCTGCAGCTCACCTAAACCCTCCTCAGGGCGCATTATCTAGTACCGGTGGTGGTCAGTGCTAGAATTGGTTCTATGCTTTACCATCCCACCAGGAGCAACAGAGCTCTCAAGATGTTGTCACTAGTATGATTCGTTTCTTCCAGTTTGATGTTTACATACTATTGGACCCTGGGTCGACTTTCTCTTATGTGACCTCTCTAGTTGTAGTTAATTTTGTGATGAGTTCTGAAAGGATCCTTGAGACTTTCTTAGTTTTTACACCAGTTGGGGAATCAGTTGTTGCAAAAAGGATTTATAGAAAATGTACCATTATTGTCCTTCATAAGATCATGTCAGCAGATTTGATAGAATTATACATGGTTGACTTTGACATTATTCTTTGTATATATTGGCTCCATTCTTGTTATGCATCAATAAATTATCGCACCCGAGTGGTGAAGTTTCAGTTTCCCAATGAGCCAGCCCTTGAGTGGTTAGCTAATTCAGTGTCTCTCGAGAGTCATTTCATATCCTATCTTAAAACTAGAAAGTTGATCTCTAAAGGATGCATCTATTATCTAGTTCAAGTCAAAGACACTAAGTCTGAGACTTTAACAGTTCAGTCAGTCAGTATAGTTTATGAGTTTCCTGATGTCTTTCCCAAAGATTTTCCAGGGGTACCTCTTGATAGGGATATAAAATTCAGAATTGATCTTCTTCTTGATACTCAGCCTATTTTGATTCCTCTATATCTTATGGATCTTTTAGAACTTAAGTAGTTGAAAGAGCAACACAAAGATCTTCTAGAAAAAGGTTTCATAAAACCTAGTGTTTCTCCTTGGGGAGCTCCCGTCCTATTCGTGTGAAAGAAAGATAGTTCATTGTGTATGTGCATTGACTATAGTCAATTAAATAAAGTCATAGTCAAGAACAAATATCCTCTTCCTAGAATTGATGACTTATTTGACCAACTCCAAGGTGCGAGTTATTTCTCAAAGATAGACCTTACATTCGACAATCAACAACTTAAAGTAAGGAAATGTGATATTCTGAAGACAACCTTTAGAACCCTCTATGGTTATAGTCATGTCCTTCGGGCTAACCAATGCCCCATCATTTTTTATGGTACATATGAACAGAGTGTTTAAATAGTATTTGGACATGTTTTTCATAGTCTTTATTGACAATATTCTTATTTACTCGTGTAGTGAGGATGATCATGTAGACCACCTCTGAATGGTTTTGCAAACTCTTATAGATCACCCGTTGTTTTCCAAATTTAGCAAATATGAATTTTGGCTAAGGTCAGTTTCTTTTCTCGATCATACTATTTCCAGTGAGGGTATTAGAGTTGATAACCAAAAGATAGAAGCCATAAGAAACTGTCCTAGACCTATTTCTCCATCAGACATTAGGAGTTTTTGGGTTTAGCTGGCTATTACAGACGTTTTGTTAAGGGGTTTTAATCCATTGCATATCCTATGACCCGATTGACTCAGAAGAAGGTTATGCTTCAGTGGTTAGATTCCTAAAACAAGAGTTTTCAGGAGTTGAAGACTCGACTCACTTCAGCCCCAGTCCTAGCATTAACTGATGGTTGATACGCCCAAATTACAACTCTCGTTAGAAAGTGTAAGCGGTCGCTGTCAAATATAGAACCCAACTGGGTTGGGTGTCGAATCCCACAGGGAATACTCTGGTCACTAAGTATTGCAATTATTAGTAGACTGTTGGTCGAAAATTCCAAGGAAAAAGGGGGGTTTAGTTTAGGCGTGAACTAATATTATCAAAGTAACAATGAAACGATTTGCGTAGTCAGATTTAATCACAGAGATTGATAAGTTAGGGTTATGTCCACCTTATAAGTTCTACTTCTCTATTAACTATGAGTAACGCAGAATTTAGACATGCATGCACTTATAGAGAATCGTATTCTAATTCTAAATCCAAGTGTTTCCCAACCATCAAGGATTTATTTTGCTTTAGCTCCCTCGAGACTAAAGTGTATAACAAATGGTACAAATTCTCCAAGAAGTTAATCCGGTTAAGGAATTAACATGTAAATAGGGGTTGGAAACCCTATTTCCTTGTCACACTCTCTTTTCCAAACATGTAACTTTTCTCTCGAACAAGTTAATGCTATAATGGCGTATTCTCTATGTTTGCAACCATAAGAATTCAATCAAAACGAAGAGAGTAATGATATAAGTAGCATAACACATCAAGAATTCACAAACTCATACCAATAGATAGTATCTTACAAGGTTTCCATAACCCTAACAGATAAGTTTAGCTACTCATGAATACAACGGAAATCAAAGTAGACATCATCATCATACCAAAGCTTAGAAAAATCTCGGCTATGGAGATGAAACGTGTTTTCTTTCTCCGTTGCTCAAGTGAACCGTTTTCTGCTCTCAAAACTCGTACAAAACCTTCAAACGTGAATTCTCAATAATGTTCGAATGATAATTCTAATGATGCTGAAAAATTCAGCAATAAGGTTTTTTTATAGCATCCTTGTCTAATAAGTTGCTACTGCATCCTTAAGTATTTAAAAATACTGGGTTTGCCCGGGAAAAAGTTCTCATGCATCACATTCAGTCCAAAAGCTGCCTTCCCTCTTATGTGAAGTTTTCCTTTGTTGCCCACAGGTCCACAAAGTGCTGAAATCTTCATCATTAGTACCTGAAAACATGCTAATCACATAGGTCACCTCACTTAAAGGAAAATGGACTAAAAGTGCAAGAATTATATATTTTATCCTCAAAACTTACCTGAAACATGGGTAAATTATGGTGCTTAGGCGTGTAAATACGCCCAACATCACCACCCCACACTTAAAGCTTTGTTTGTCCTCGAACAAAATATTACATCCATGCAAACACCTAACTAGAATTTCACAATAGCAACACGGAATTTTCAACAAGACATGCACAACAATCATTAACAAAGAGTAGGTTTCTCGATCACTACTAGAAACAACTCAACCTCCAACATAGACTCATTAGGATGGTTAATTCGTATCCACAAGTTAAGCCACAAAGAAACATATAAAACTACCCAACAACCATCAACCATGTGTGCTCACACAAGATATCACCCATAATCACTCATAGTTTTGCATTTTTCGAAACATGGGTATAAGACTCTCCTTGCTCTCGCTCTCACAAGGAATTCTTATATTGCAACTGATGACCATAGGCTTGCCCTTAGTGTAATGCTCTACTAATATCAGACTGCTAAGTTTAGGATCAAATAGGTCTTTACAGGTTGTATTGTAGGCTAAGGGACAGGTAGGACTATTTTGGCCAGAAATAGTGACTATGTTCCCTAAGCGCTTTAATACACTACAATATGCCATTTACACTATCTTTTAACAACCACTCTACCTCTTTTTCATCTAACAATCCCTTTTCACCCATTTTGTTATTCAATCATAAACACAACTATCTTTTTGTTTTTCTAAATTTTTTTTTTCTTTTTTTTTTCTCTTTTTTTTTTTTATATTAAGCAAGCATCCCTATAATAGCCACTCTTTTTCACAACAATTTCAAGTACCAATACAACCTGAGGCATCACTTTCACCATTCTCCTTTTATTTTTCCACATGATTCTACAATTTTAAAGCGCTTAGGAGTTTGGATCAAATTATGGTCTTGAAAAAAAATGGATTAGGCTACATATAAGGCTGCCAAAGAAAATAGCTAAAGGCTCAAAGGGGGTTCACTAGGACAATGTACAAAGGTAGGTAAAAAGAAGGTAAACAATTTCTGGGCTGCCAAAGAAATGCCTAAATCATTTCCTACACTCACAATCTTTATTTCGCTTCACACACACACCAGGCAAGTTCTAGCATCAGTCACAACAAAGAATATACAATATCCACACACACACAAGGCACATGGTCAACTTCATTGGGAGAATTTTAGATTCTTGACCCAATAGATGAATGAATTAAACCACAATAATTTATCACACAATGAGTCACAACTTAGAGCCTAAGCGTCTCAATAGCAATGATTTAGCACAAACTCTTGTTATAATACCATGCCGTCTATCAGAACAATTTCATGCAACATCTAAAATCTACTAACTAATTACAACTATCTAACTAACTACTAATTCAAACAAACAAGAATAAATGTAGGCAAAGAAATACAATACAACAGACATATACCCGCACCCCACACTTAGACGGGACATACTGTCCTCAGTGGAAATAAATAAGGAAAACCTGATTAGTCGGACTCCTCTTCTATGTCTGGGGTCATACCCCTTGTGTCGGAATCATCATCAGAGTCGTCGTCATCAGAGTTTTCCTCCACATCTGAGTCTAGCAGTCGGTGATCATCGTCAGTCGGCACGTCATCGTCGAGAGGTTCCTCAAAATGTACCTCCACTCCACACATGGCCCGCGCATACTCATTAAGAAGGTAATCATAGTCCAACTGTTGAAGCTCTGTATCAGTCGGAACACGACCCCCATTTATCAGTGTAAATCTAGTCATGCCATACAGATGGCGGAAAAAGCTTTCATCTCGAGCATGCCTCTCTGCAGTGGTGAGGTTGATGCCTTGACAAGTTTCTGGCTCTTTAACCTTCGTGAGATCAACCTTCTTTGGTTTGTGTGGCAGATTATGATCCGCGGGTTCCTCTTCAATGTGTTCTTTCCTTAAGATCGCAGTCAACAAGTTGCCGAAACTGAAATGGGACTTTTGTGCAGCCTAGCCTTGCGCATTGACGATCGTATAACCGCACCAATGTTGATGGGAATATTCGTCATCAAAGCGTACACCAAGCAGACTCGATCACGTGTGATCTTAGTATATTGTGTCCCAGGAATCAAGCAAGAGTTGACTATCCTTAACCATATGCGAGCTTTCCTGTTCAAAGAGGCATGCGGGTAGGTGTTGTGGCGACCATTATCCTTGTGCCGAATCCACCGTGCCATTGACCTTGATCCGCACAGTGTATGTCTGATGTCCCTGTAGGGAGGTCTGTGATAAAGCTCCTTGAGCGGTGATGGATCCACAGATGGAAGGCCCAGAAAAGAGGTGAAGAATTCCGCATTCAGTTGCAAGACTTGGCCCCGAATCTTTACTTCACTTCCAGTAGTCTTTGGGGACCAATTGGCATTAAAATATCGCGTTAGATCAAGATTGCATTCCCCCATATCTCGGAAAATGAAATCAAGATTTAGTGCCATGATTTTAGCCAAAATGCGGGGCTCTCTCTTTGCTAGACTCTCCTTCTGCATCAAATCCACGTGAACATATTATTTTACTTTGTTGTTCTTGTACCACTCCTTTCCTTCCTCTTCTAGGACCCACTTTATCCCGAAAGTGCATCGAGGCACTTGCAAAGAGGAGGACTCAGCCTGATCTTTTCTTGTCCTTTTCTGACCTTTTTTTGGAGGTGGACACTTTTTCTTTTCCTTGTCGTCCTTTTGGGGACATTCTACCTGAGATCACAATAAAGTTACGTTAGTTTCATCATGGAAGATTTACTATAGTCGGAAAAGAAAATCGTGATGATACCACCCCACACTTAATCTGTTTGCACAATGTTAATATTCATGTAATCTTGACTATCCTTTCCGACTTTATTTCATTAGATTAAGGCAATGTTTGAACAAGACTACTACATAGCAATCTTATCAGGTTTTTGCATCGAAATAACCAAACCATGTTATACTTGTGGTCAATCATGATCAATACCTTCGATGAACGATTCATTCAAACATTCAAGCTTACAACTTTCAACATTATGCATTAACTTCACAATTTCGACTTCATAAAAATACGACAGTGAATACCAATCAAATACAAGTCAGAGTAAAGTCAAGAACACCCACACGAATTCTTTCACTCAACTAGATGCATCATAACAAACCAACCATATTCTCATCACCAAACACCACTTCACAATCTAATAAACCATTATAAGCGGAGTAGTGCAACAACTACGGAATATAAAAGAGTAACTTACGTGGTGATGGATCCGAAAGATGAACTTGCAGGATTAGATGATCAAAAAGAAAAACTTTGAGAGAATTTGGGATCTTAGGTGTCGCCTATCTTGAGCAAACAATGGAATTTTGTTCTAAGGTTGAGGATCTATTTAAAGGCTAAGCCATGGGTCGGGTTTGATCCATGTACAATCGGGTTAGGTGGAAAAAATATAAGTAGGTGGCGCCTAATGCTTTGCCTATGCTTAGCATAAGTGGCGCCTTTAGCAATGCCTAGATAGGCATAGGAGGCTCCTTGCCTATCGCCTAGATTGGCATAGGCGGCGCCTTGCCTATTGCCTAGATTGGCATAGGCGGCGCCTATGGCATTGCCTATGTAAGGCAATGAGCATAGGCAATGGCATAGGCGGTGCCTATAGCATTGCCTACATTGGTATAGGCCTTGCCTTGTCCATTGCCTATATTGGTATAGGCCTTGCCTTGTCCATTGCCTATGTGAGGCAGTGAGCATAGGCAATGGCATAGGCATTGCCTTGTCCGTTGCCTAGATTTGCATAGGCATTGCCTCGTTCGTTGCCTAGATTGGCATAGGCAATGCCTAAACTCTAGCCTTTGCACCATCATTCCTCACTTACAACCTTTAGCATGGCTCACTTTCAAATCAAAATTTGGGACTAATCTCCTCCTTTGTATATCTTGCACCTACACTTAATCAAAAACAACAAAAATGATTAGAAGGATGGGTTGCCTCCCACCAAGCGCCTTAGTTTTGGTCGTGGCTCGACTCTTCTTTTTGCATTTTTATTTATAAAAAAAAAACTCCTAGTGAAACAAAAATGATTAGAATGATGGGTTGCCTCCCATATAGCGCTTGATTTATTGTCGCGGCACGACATAGTTATCTCAAGTACTCAGACTTCCTCGAGATATATGGTGGCTATACATTTTATCGAATCGGTTGGACCGATATATAGCTTCACTCTTTGTCCATTCACTTTAAAGACACCACCATAATTGTTTTCTAACTCCACTACTCCAGATGAGTAAACTTGGCTGATTCTTAATGGACCAGACCATTTAGATTTCAACTTACCTGGAAACAGCTTCAGTCTGGAGTTGAAAAGAAATACCAAATCACCCTTCTGAAAGTTTCGTTGGACAATCCTCCGATCATGATACTTTTTCATCCTTTCCTTGTAGAGATCTGCTCTTTCATATGCATGTAGATGGAATTCATCCATCTCATTCAGCTGTTCCAACCTCAGATTAATAGAATCATCCCAATTCAAGTTAAGCCGCTTCAGCGCCCACAGTGCTTTATGTTCTAGCTCAATTGGCAAGTGACAATCCTTCCCATAAACTAGTTGATATGGTTACATGCCAATTGGTGACTTAAACGCAGTCCTATATGCCCATAAGGCATCATCTAGCTTTTTGGACCAATCTTTCCTACTGGCATTCACCGTCTTCGCAAGGATTAGCTTGATCTCCCTATTAGAAACCTCTACCTGCCCACTAGTTTGTGGGTGGTATGGTTTAGCTACCTTGTGTTGCTTAACCCCATATTTCACCAATACGGCTCTGAACAGCTTGTTGCAAAAATGTGAACCTCCATCGCTTATGATGGTACTAGGTACCCCAAAATGAGAGAAGATATTTCTCTTTAAGAATGCTACAACACGCTTACCTTCATTATCAGCTAGCGCTACTGCTTCGACCCATTTGGATACATAATCCACAGCATCTAGGATATATTTCATCCCAAATGAACTCACAAATGGGCCCATGGAATCAATACCCCATACATCAAATAGTTCTACTTCAAGAATTTTAGACATGGGCATCTCAGGGTGCTTCGAGATAGAGCCTTGCCTCTGACACTGATCACATCTTCTCACAAAATCATAAGCATCCTTGAATAATGAAGGCCAGTAATAGCCACTTTGGAGTACCTTCCTTGCCGTTCGATCACCTGCATGGTGACCCCCAACTTGGAAAGCATGACTTGCTTCTAGTATGCTAGGCACCTCCACATCTGAGATGCATCGCCTAATAATACCATCAGCACATCGTCAAAAGAGATACGGTTCATCCCAGAAGTAGTGTTTCACATCATGCATGAACTTTCTCTTTTGATGAAAGGAGAGATGCTCAGGAATCACTTTACTTACCACATAGTTCGTAAAGTCTGCATACCACGGTAAGTCTTTCACCATAGTGGCTAGGATTTCTTCGTCGGGAAATGCATCATCAATCTCAAGGTCGGGTTGCACTATGTGCTCACTCTCAAGTCTAGATAGATGATCAGCTACTTGGTTTTCGCAACCTTTTATATCCTTTACCTCGAAATCAAATTCTTGAAGCAGTAACACCCACCTAATTAGCCTTGGCTTAGCATCCTTCTTTGCCATTAGATATCGTAGAGCCGCATGATCTGTATGAACCACTACTTTGGTTCCTAACAAGTAAGCAGAGAACTTTTCAAAAGCATAAACAACTGCTAGAAGCTCTTGTTCAGTGACGGTATAGTTCTTCTGTGCTCCATTCAAGGCCTTGCTCGCATAGTAGATTGGATGAATTAGACTTTCTCTTTTCTGACCAAGTACAGCACCCAAGGCTACCCCGCTTGCATCACACATAACTTCAAAAGGTAGAGACCAATCGGGTGCTACAATAATATGAGCTTCAATTAGCTTTCCTTTGAGGAATTCAAATTCCTTCAAGCAATCTTCACCAAAGTCAAATTTTGCCTTCTTCTCCAAAAGTTTGCATAATGGGCTAGCAATCTTGGAGAAGTCCTTAATAAACCTCCGATAAAAACCTCCATGACCGAGAAAACTATGCACCCCTTTTACAGAAATTAGAGGTGGTAATCTCTCGATAACTTCAATCTTGGCTCGATCAACCTCAATTCCCCTTTCAGAGACTTTATGCCCAAGAACAATGCCTTTCTTAACCATAAAGTGACACTTCTCCCAATTTAACACCAGGTTGAATTCAACACATCTCTACAAATCCATACTCAGATTTGCCAAGCATAATTCAAATGACTCACCTACAACAGCAAAGTCTTCCATAAACACCTCCAAGGTGTCTTCGACCATATCAGAAAAAATGGACATCATACATAGCTGGAAAGTAGCAGGTGCATTACATAGCCCAAATGGCATTCATTTGAAGGAAAACGTACCATACGGGCATGTAAAAGTGGTCTTCTCCTGATCTTCAGGAGCAATGCAAATCTGATTGTATCCAGAATAACCATCTAAGAAATAGAACCATCCCTTCCCTGCCAATCGATCAAGCATTTGATCCATGAATGGCATTGGAAAGTGATTCTTTAACGTCCATGAATTCAGCTTCCGGTAGTCCATGCACACTCTCCACCCTGTGACAGGTCTGAGTGGAATTAGCTCATTTTTTTCATTTGCGACTACTGTCATGCCCCCTTTCTTGGGCACACATTGCACTGGACTCACATATTTACTGTCTGAAATTGGGTACACCACCCCTGCATCTAACCACTTAATAATTTGTTTCTTCACCACCTGTTGCATAGGTGGATTCAAACGACGTTGGTTCTCAATGGTGGGTACGCAATCTTCCTCGAGCTGAATCTTGTGCATACATATCCCAGGAGGGATACCAATTATATCTGCAATAGTCCAACTAATGGCTCTCTTGTACCTCTTCAGAATAGAGATGAGAGCCGTTACTTGCTGTTCACCTAAATCAGCTGCAACAATAACCAGAAGTGTATTCCCACTTCCCAAGAATGCATACTTTAGATGACTAGGGAGCTCTTTCAATTCTAGCACTGGTGGCTCTTCAATGGATGGTTTCACTGGTGATGATGGTCGATTCTAAAGGTCAAGGTCCAGCTTCTTAGGGGCATGAAAATAGGACCCCATTCCTGTTAGAGAACGAATAGTTTCTTCATACTCTTCAACATCCTCATGCTCAAAGTTCAAAAGTACAACAGACAATGGCTCAACAGTAAGATGCTTCTCTACAGATAATTCTTTCTCGTCCTTATAATAAACATCAACTATAGAGAACACATTCATATCTTTAGGCTGCTTCATTGATTTGCATACATCAAAACGGACCACTTCGTCATTCCTTCGAAATAAAATCTCGTTTGCTCGTAAATCAATAAGTACACTTCCTGTTGCGAGGAAAGGGCATCCCAAGATTATGGGAACTTCAGAATCTACCTCGCAATCCAAAATAACAAAGTCTGCAGGAAAAATGAAGGAAGAAACCTTCACCAGTACATCATGTAAGATACCAACAGGTCGTTTTACCGACCTATCTGCCATCACGAGCCGTATATTGGTTGGTGTAGGATCGCCCAACCCCAATTGTTTATAAATAGATAGCGACATCAAATTTATGCTAGCCCCCAAATCGCACAATGCCTTAGAAAAATCCAAGGATCCAACCGTGCAAGGAATAGTGAAAGCACCAGGATCCGCCTTTTTCTGTACTAAAGATCTCGTGGCAATTACACTGCAATGATGAACATTATCTGCCAATTCATAACTTGCTACCCTTTTCTTTGTCAAAAGGTCCTTCATGAATTTGGCGTATCCTGGCATCTGCTCCAGTGCCTCCACCAAAGGCACATTAATAGTCAACTGCTTCAACATAGTCATAAATTTACTGAACCTGGTGTAATCAACTTTCTTCTTAAGTCTCTGAGGAAAAGGTGGTGGTGGAGTTGGAAGAGTTTTCTCCACCACTTCCTTTTTATCTTGCTTTCGATTATCAATCTTTTCAGACTGGTGACATCTAGGTGTAGTGTCATGAACGTTCTTATTCTGATTTTCAGCTTCTACAGAATCATCACAATATGCTTCAATAACATTCTCTTCTGTAATATCAACCACCTGCTTGCCTTTGGATGGATTTTCCAACACCTTACCACTCCTGGTAGTAATAGCCATACATGATCCATCATTCCTTGGGTTCTGCAAAGTGTCGCTAGGTAAGGTACCAACTTTTCTTTGATTGAGTGTCGCTGATAGTTGACTCAATTGTTGTTCCAACTATTTTATTGAAGTGGAATGCGAATCAACCAATTAATTTATTGAGGAGAAATCATTTTTTACCTCAGTTACTCCCGTGTTGGTTGCCTCCACTCCTTTCAACAACTTAGCCATCATATCTTCCATGGACATCTTTCCAAAGCCAGATGCCGCAGCCTCACAATTTCCAGGAGGAACATACAAACCACTCCTGTCAGTCTTATTCTTCAATCCGGATTTTTCATAATAGTTCCGACCTTGGTTTCCTTGGACATTGCCTCGGAAACCCCCTTGATTATTCAAATAATTCCCTTCCTCCTCAGAATCGGATTCATCTCTACCCTGTGATACAACAACCTTGACCTTTTATGTCTTCCCTGATAATAATTTCTTAGTAAGAAGGTCCATCTGTGTTTTTATGTAAGCCATATCTTGGTCACGTTCCTCTTCTCTTCGCCTCTGTTCTGCTGTCATGCCAGTAGATACAGTAGAGCTTTCTTCCTCAGAATCCCTAGTATGCCAAGCTCTACTCTGCTTTGTCATACGATCCAGCATATCACCAGCCTCAATAAAAGTAAGGTCCATGAATGACCCATCTGCAGCATTATCAACCACTATCTTAGTCACCGAGTTCAACGCCCTGTATAATATTTCCATCAAGTGGATGTTGGTTATCTGATGATTTGGGCACCACATAAGCTTCTTCTTGAACCTCTCCCATGTTTCGTGGAGAGCTTCAGTTGGAAGCTGTCAAAAATTGCTGATCTCGTCTCGTAACTGTGCTCTGTTGGATGGCGGAAAGAATCTTTCTAGGAATGCATCTTTCAGTTGCCTCCAATTAGTAATAGAGTCAGGAGTCAGCCTGTTCAACCATAGAGTTGCCTCTCCAGATAGAGACAATGGAAATAAGCGCAGTCGAATTGCATTCTGTCCAACTCCTGGATTGTTAAACGACTTGCATGTTGAGATAAAGTTGATCAGATGCATATTCGGATCATCACCTGCAAGTCCACCAAATAACCCCTTGAGTTGTAATAGCTGGATCATGATGCTGGTGATATTGAACTTGGCTCCGGGTGCCAAGGGTGGAGGAATAATAGCCCCTGTGGCACCAGCCCCATCCAAATCGTCATCATCATCATCGAAAGGGGCCTGCACAGCTCGTCGTTCAGGTCTCATTCTATCTTGACGATCTCTCCTGTTCACAGGTGCTGCGACCTCACCAGCACGCCTTGGATTTAATAACTCATCATCACCCAGGTCCTCTTCATCAAGATTTGTTGCCCGACCTGGGTTATCAATATTCTGTTGATGCACTTGAGCAGCTGCCAATGCAGCTAATCTTTCTTGCTCCTGTTGAGCAGCCATCCGTTCAAGGTTTCGTTGCACATCCATTCTGCCAATAAGATGTGGTTCAGGATTTATAGGTAATAACGGTTGACCAGAACTTCGTGTATTTGGCATACACTCCAATAAACCTGAACAAAACAAAAACAACAAACAAAAAGTAAAATTCAAGAATCTTTGACCAAAGGGTCTATTAACTATCACAAACTTAGTTGAAAACCGTATTCCCCGGCAACGGCGCCAAAATTTGATACGCCCAAATTACAACTCTCGTTAGAAAGTGTAAGCGGTCGCTGTCAAATATAGAACCCAACTGGGTTGTGTGTTGAATCCCACAGGGAATACTCTGGTCACTAAGTGTTGCAATTATTAGTAGACTGTTGGTCAAAAATTCCAAGGAAAAAGGGGGGTTTGGTTTAGGCGTGAACTAATATTATCAAAGTAACAATGGAATGATTTGCGTAGTCAGATTTAATCACAGAGATTGATAAGTTAGGGTTATGTCCACCTTATAAGTTCTACTTCTCTATTAACTATGAGTAACGCAGAATTTAGACATACATGCACTTATAGAGAATCGTATTCTAATTCTAAATCCAAGTGTTTTCCAACCATCAAGGATTTATTTTGCTTTAGCTCTCTCGAGCCTAAAGTGTATAACAAATGGTACAAATTCTCTAAGAAGTTAATCTGGTTAAGGCATTAACGTGTAAATAGGGGTTGGAAACCCTATTTCCTTGTCACACTCTCTTTTCCAAACATGTAAATTTTCTCTCGAACAAGTTAATGCTATAATGGCGTATTCTCTATGTTTGCAACCATAAGAATTCAATCAAAACGAAGAAAGTAGTGATATAAGTAGCATAACACATCAAGAATTCACAAACTCATAGCAATAGATAGTATCTTACAAGGTTTCCATAACCCTAACAGATAAGTTTAGCTACTCATGAATACAACGGAAATCAAAGTAGACATCATCATCATACCAAAACTTAGAAAAATCTCGGCTATGGAGATGAAGCGTGTTTTCTTTCTCCGTTGCTCAAGTGAACCGTTTTCTGCTCTCAAAACTCGTAAAAAACCTTCAAACGTGAATTCTTAAGAATGTTCGAATGATAATTCTAATGATGCTGAAAAATTCAGTAATAAGGTTTTTTATAGTAGCCTTGTCTAATAAGTTGCTACTGCATCCTTAAGTATTTAAAAATACTGGGTTTGCCCGGGAAAAAGTTCCCATGCATCACATTCAGTCCAAAAGCTGCCTTCCCTCTTATGTGAAGTTTTCCTTTGTTGCCCACAGGTCTACAAAGTGCTGAAATCTTCATCATTAGTACCTGAAAACATGCTAATCACATAGGTCACCTCACTTAAAGGAAAATGGACTAAAAGTGCAAGAATTATATATTTTATCCTCAAAACTTAGTTGAAACATGGGTAAATTATGGTGCTTAGGCGTGTAAATACGCCCAACATCAATGGTACTGATGGTTTTGTTGTATATTGTGATACCTCTAGAGTTGGTTTGGGTTGAGTTTTGATGTAAAAAGGTAAGGTCATAACCTATGCCTCTAGAAAGCATAAGCCTCATGAATAGAATTACCCAACCCATGATCTTGAATTAGCTGGTGTGGTGTTTGCTTTGAAAATCTGGAGACACTACCTGTATGGTATGCATGTTGATGTGTTCACGGACCACAAAATCTTGCAATATGTGTTTACTCAGAGAGAGTTAAATCTCCGTCAGATAAAGTGGTTAGAACTACTGAAAGATTATGACATGAGTGTCTTGTATCATGCGAGCAAGGCCAATGTAGTGGAAGACGCCCTTAGTAGATTGTCCATGGGCAGTGTTCCTCATGTGGAGAATGATAAAAAAGAGTTAGCTCAGGAAGTGCACAGTTTGGCTAGGTTAGGTGTTAGATTGGTTAATTTGGCTGAGGGTAGTGTTTGGATGTAGAGTAGTGAAGAATCTTCCTTAGTTTCCGAGGTTATGGAGAAACAATATCAGGATCCCATCTTAGTTAAGTTGAAGAAGTCGGTTAAAGGTAGAGGTTTTCTCCCAAGGGGGAGATGGTGTGCTAAGATACTAGAGTAGATTGTGTGTACCATGTCTTTATGATTTGAGGCAGAGTATTATGACTAAAGCACATGTGCACATTATTCCATTCACCCTGGTGCTACTAAGATATACCAAGACTTGCGGCAAATCTATTGGTAGAGTGGTATGAAGAGAGATATAACAGAGTTCGTAGCTAAGTGTGCAATGTGTCAACAGGTTAAAGTAGAGCACCAATGGCCTGTTGGTATTTTGCAAGAGTTCAGTATTCCTACTTGGAAGTGGGAAGAGGTGAACATGGATTTTGTAATAGGGTTACCTCATTCGCGTCATCATCATGATTCGATTTGGGTTATTGTGGATAGATTAATTAAGTTAGCGCATTTTTTGCCAGTTCATACGTCTTATAAAGCTGAAGATTATGCAAAGATGTATATCCGAGATATGGTTAGATTGAATGGAGTTCCTTTTTCCATCCTCGCAGATAGGGGTACTCAGATTACCTCTCAGTTTTGGAAAGCTTTTCAGAAGGGTCTTGGTACCCAAATTCATCTTAGTTCATAATTTCATCCTCAGAAAGATAGTCAGGCACAGAGGACCATTCAGACTTTAAAGAATATGTTGAGATCTTGTGTTCTTGATTTCAAAGGTAGTTGGGATGAGAATTTTGCACTGATTGACTTTGCTTATAATAATAGTTATCATGCTAGTATTCAGATGGCTCCGTTTGAGGTTCTCTATCGGCGGAGATGTAGATCATCGGTTGGTTAGTTCGAAGTGGGTGAGGCCGCTTTGATTGGGACTAACATGGTGTTTAAAGCCATGGAGAAAGTTCAGTTAATTAGAGAGAGATTGAAAGCATCCCAAAGTTGTCAGAAATACTATGCAGCTGTAAGAACAAAAGATCTTGAGTTTGAGGTTGATGATCTTGTGTATTTGAAAGTTATACCCATGAAAAGGGTGAAAAGATTTGGAAAGAGGGGGAATCTTAGTCCTCGTTATATAGGTCCCTTCTGGATTTTGAGTCGTATTGGGAAGGTGGCATATGAGCTCGAGTTGCCTACAAATTTATCGTCCGTACATCCTGTATTCTATGTGTCTTTGTTGAAGAAGTGTATTAGTAAGCCAGCGGTTGTAGTAACCTTAGAAAGTACATAGGTTCATGATAACCTCTCTTATAAAGAAATTCCAGTTTAGATCCTTGACCATCAGACTCGTAGACTAAGTAACAAAAAAGTCCCATTAGTTAAGGTTCTTTGGAGAAATCAATCCGTAGAGGGAGCCACTTGGGAAGAATAAGAAGATATGTGCGCACAGTACGCTCATCTTTTCACTGCATATTCAGATTTAGTTTAAGTTAAAAAGTTTCCTCAGATCATTTCTTTTCAGTCTAAGTTTCAGCTTTATATAGTCATTCCTTCGAAAGTTCATGAAATTGAAATTAGTTTAGGCAAGCTTTTAGTTGTATATGCCAGCTATGGCCTCAATTTTAAGCATCTCAATTTCGCTAGCCACATTTGAGGACGAATGTTCCCAAGGGGGAGATATTGAAATACCCTAACCTTTTTCTAGCTTAAATTTGTTCCTAGAATGTTAAGGGATGTCTACCAAAATGAGTAATATTTTTTTCATATATAAAATTCTTTAGATTTCAACTTTTTATTGTGTGGGAAATTGAATAAGCTTAAGTGGAATACCAAATTCGCCCAAATCCGGCACTCGGTGAGGAAGTTAGAACATTTTGAAATTGACAATGTACCAACTGGGCAGTCACCGCATCGCAGTGAAGGACAATTTCATAATTGTCACTTTCCAGTGGACCAACATCGCGGCGAGGTCCAAATTCTATTTTGTCAATTTCCAGTGGACCTCTGCGATATTGCCGCGTCATGGAGAGGTCCATTTTCCCAATTGTTGAATTCCAGTAGACAATGCTATAGTGGAGCATCGCGCCGAAGGACAAAATGGAATTTCTATAGAGCACCGTGATGGGGGCGTATGGCGTTGAAGTTCTAGGTCGCAATTGTCAAAATCCAATCGGACAACGCAATAGATCCGCGTAAGGGAGACCCCAATTTCCCACTCGTCAAATTCCAGTGAGCCCCCGCGATAGTGGCGTGTCGGGGTGGCCCATTAAATCAGGACCCCTGTTCATTTTTCCAGTGTTTTTTATAAGTTACAAAGGGTATTTTGAACTTTTTTCCAGCCCCCAAATCCGTCCAAATAGAAGATTTAAGTCTATTACAAGCAACTATACTATATTCCTCAAAATTTCTCTCAACCAAAACTTTAAACTTCAATCAAACTCAAGAATCCCCAAGATTCCTCATTATTTTTTCAAATTAGCCCAAGATTCAAAGTTCCCAATTCAAGAATTCGAAGAATCATCATTCAAGAGCACGAATAGAATCTCAAAAGCAAGCTTGTTCATCTAGTTCATCATCCAAGGTATGTGGGGTTTTGAACAAGGGTAAACCTTTCATACTTGTGACCAAAACTTAATTATGGTTTCAATTTTACTGAATATCCTATGATTTCCCATGAAATTTAAGTTAGGGTTGATACCCAAATCGTTATTATTTTAGTTTATGACATTATTATGATATTTAAGTCTCCAATTGTAAGAAATTTACATATATTCATGTTTGCTATTATAAGATTCATATTATGAGTTATATACCATTATCTTGACTGAGATTGTTTAAAGCTTTTAAGATGATTATTGAGCATAAAGTTTAAATCTGATTATTGATAAAATTATTGATGCATTAAAGCTTTATTCTTTGAGTCATAAGTACTATTGAAGATTTTACAAGAGACTTTGATCTCAAGTCCTATTGACAAGTTTTGATTTGTTCTTTCAAAAGCAAAGATAGATATTTTAATCCTAAGCTAAGATAGGAATCCAGATTATTCATACAGTTTATGATTTAAAACAAAGACAAGCATAATTGGTTTTAATTATGAACCCTTGTGCTAGTGTAAGGTGGATTTCCTAAAAGTTTTGAGAAATAAGTATGGGAGTAGTATTTAGCACCGAGTTGGGTATGAATTCAAAGGTCTCATGCCCTAGAACTACGAGACACCGTAGGTTTTAAACACTCATAATAGGCTATGATAGTGATCACTTAAGTTAACTATTCCGATGGCAAGGGAAGAACAGTTCTCCCCAACATAGGCAGGACGTTGGACTCTATGTTATCTCACATGGTTTATGTCGGTTTGAAGAAACTCCCTAAGTCCCAAAGTTCGAAGATTTCCTAAGCTCACAAAGTTCCTAAGTTTCGAAAGAAAGGAATGATAGAAAAGCTTTTATAAGTCTAAGCGTTATGACTCACTAGATTTACAAGTATGATTTGTTATACCTGATTTTATATTTTGGTATTTTAGATAATCAAGCTTATGTGAGTCATATACATCCATCATGCATTTACTTTCTTTACGATAATGTCTTGCTTATGCATTACACCCCCATATACTCAGTACATGCTCAAAGTGTTGATCCATATATATGTTTATCTCCTACATTATCTTATAACGTAGGTTTAGATGCTTAGTATCAGTAGCATGAGTAGTTCGAGCATATCTATCTACGCTTCCACGGTTGGTGAGTCCTCATGATTCGAGGGCATACTTCTACGGATTTCCAGCTTTCATAGTAATTGATTTATTATTTTCACTTTATTCGGAGTCAGTTGGGGGTCTGTCCAAATGACTCTTTAGTTCCTTAACAGTAGAGGCTTGTCAGACTATGAGTTTATTTACAGACTTTTAGTATTTCCTATTAAGACAGTATCTTAAGTTTATTCAGTTCAATTTTGGTATGATTCAACATTATTTGTTGACTAATTTATCCTGAAGTAAGGTTCAGACCTAGTAGCGAGCTTAAAGGGTTAGCTTGGGGCTACAGTAGCCTTGAGCACCATGTGACATCTCGGGATCAAATTGTAGGGTATTACAAACTTGGTATCAGTTCCTATTGTTTAAAGAGTCCTACGGAGTTTGACAAGCAATGCTACATAGAGTCTTGATCATGGGTGTGAAGCGCGCCACATCTATGAGCAAGAGACAAGTGAGCGTTTTAGGAAAATCCTCTCTTTCTTTCATAATCCTTCATGCTTATAACTATCTCTACCTGCTATTAACTTGTGCTCTTTCATGACAGAATTTGCCTTCTCGCAGAGCTAATGCCCATAGAAATGATAACCAGCCACCCCAGCCTGTTGATCCGCTAAATTAAAATGCGTCACATGCCAAATTTTGAGTTGCCTTTTAGGCATCAGCCAAAGTTGTGACCTCTAATGTTCAAGACAATAATCAGGCTTTAGTTCCGCGTCAACTAAGGGTGATTTAGCTGCATCCAGACTTGTTGACTTTATGAGAATGAACCTGACCAAATTCTTTGGGTCAAAGGTAGGCGAGGAACCACAGTTGTATCTTGATGAGGTCAAAAAGATCACCCAATTTATGCATGTTACTGAAAAGGAGAGCATAGAATTGGCTTCTTATAGGTTGAAAGATATTTCTTATGATTGGTTTGTCATGTGGAAGAAAGGTAAGGTTGAGAATGCATCTCCTATGAGTTGGAAAATTTTCCAGAATGCATTTCTAGATGGTTTCTTTCCGTGTGAGTTGCAGGAAGCCAAGGTTGAGGAGTTCATGAACCTGAGGCAGGTCTCAATGACAGTGAAAGAGTACTGCCTTAAGTTCAACTAGTTATCTAAGTATGATCCCGAGTTGATAGCTAACACCAGATCTAGTATAAGTAAGTTTTTTACTGGAGTGTCAGGATTTGTAGTCAAGAAGTGTAGGACTTCCATGCTTATCAGAGATATGAATCTTGCTATATTCATGACTCATATCCAATAGATCGAGGCACAAAAGTTGAAATAAAGAGAGAGAGGGAATAAGAAGGCTAGAACAGGGCAGTTTGAGTACGGTTAATAAAGATTTGTAGGGGGAAATCGCTCAAAGTTTCAGAGTTGTCCACCATTACTAGCGCCATCTTCAATTACTGCTCCCGCTCCCAGTGATGGACAGGAGCAGTGGGGTATGTCTTCTTTTCCTAGATCCCAGAATAGTGTGAGCGGAAGGCCCAATTATCCTCCATGCGCTAAGTGTGGTAGAACTCATCCTGGTGAGTGCTTGGCTGGTCAGAAGGGTTGTTTTGGTTATGGAAAGTTAGGTCATGGAATTAGAGAGTGCCTATATACAAATCAGGGAAAAAGAGATGTTCGTCCTCAGACAGGGGCTACCAGTGCACCAACTCTTGCAGCTCGCTCAGACCCTTCTCAGGGCGCATTATCTAGTACCGGTGGCGGTCAGAACCAGAATTAGTTCTATGCTTTACCATTCCTCTAGGAGTAGGAGAGCTCTCCAGATGTTGTCACTGGTATAATTCATGTCTTCCATTTTGATGGTTATGTACTATTGGAACCTGGGTCGACTTTCTCTTATGTGACCTCTCTAGTTGTATTTAATTTTGAGATGAGTTCTGGAAGGATCCTTGAGACTTTCTTAGTTTCTACACCAGTAGGGGAATCGGTTGTTGCCAAAAGAATTTATAGAAAGTTTCCCATTACTGTCCTTCATATGATCGTGTTAGCAGATTTGATAGAATTGGACATGGGTGACTTTGACCTTATTCTTGGTATGGATTGGCTCTATTCTTGTTATGCATCCATAGATTGTCGCACCCGAGTGGTGAAGTTTCAGTTTCCCAATGAGCCAGCCCTTGAGTGGTCAGGTAATTCAGTGTCTCCTAAGAGTCATTTCATATCCTATCTTAAAGCCAGAAAGCTGATCTCGAAAGGGTGCATCTATCGTCTAGTTTGAGTCAAAGACACTAAGTCTGAGACTCCAACATTTCAGTCAGTCAGTATAGTTAATCAAAACCCTAAAATTCAATCATCTATCATCTATCTTATGATATATTCCTCAAAATTTCTCTCAACCAAAACCCTAAACTTCAATCAACCTCAAGAATTCCTAAGATTCAAAGTTCCCAATTCAAGAATTTCTAGAATCATCATTCAAGAGCATGAATAGAATCTCAAAAGAAATCTTGTTCATCTAGTTCATCATCCAAGGTCGTGGGTTTTGAAAAAGGGTAAACCTTTCATCCTTGTGCCTAAAACTTAATTATGGTTTCAGTTTTACTAAATATTCTATGATTTCCCATGAAATTTAAGTTAGGATTGATACCCAAAACCTCATTATTTTAGTTTATGACATTATTATGATATTTAAGGCTCCAATTGCAAGAAATTTACATATATTCATGTTTGCTATTATACGATTCGTAATATGAGTTATATACCATTATATTGACTGAGATTGTTGAAAGCTTTTAAGATGATTATTGAGCATGAAGTTTAAATCTGATTATTGACGAAATTATTGATGCATTAAAGATTTATACTTTTAATCTTAAGTACTATTGATGATTTTACAAGGAGTCTATGATCTCAAGTCCTATTGACAAGTTTTTATTAGTGCTTTCAAAAGCAAAGATTGATATTTTGATCCTAAGCTAAGATAGGAATCCACATTATTCTATGGTTTGTGATTTAAAATAAAGAGAAGCATAATTGGTTTTAATTACAAACCCTTATGCTAGTTTAACGTGGATTTCCTAAAAGTTATGAGCACCGAGTTGGGTATGATTCCAAGATCTCATGCCCTTGTACTACTATCCACCATATGTTTTAAACGCCCATAGTGGGCTAAGATAGTGATCACTTAAGTTAAGGTTCTATTCTGATGGCAAGAGTAGAACAACTCTCCCCAATGTGGGCAAGACGTTGGACTCCGTGTCAGCTCACATGGTTTATATCGGTTAGAATAAACTCCCTAAGTCCCAAAGTTCCAAGATTTCCAATACTCCCAAAGTTCCTAAGTTTTGAAAGAAAAAAATGATAGAAAAGCTTTTATAAGACTTAAGCGTTATGACTCACTAGATTTACAAGTATGATTTGTTATACCTGATTTTATATTTTGGTATTTTAGATAATCAAGCTTATGTGAGTCATATACATCCAGAATGCATTTACTTTCTAATTACAATGATGTCTTACTTATGCATTACACCCCCATGTACTCAGTACATCCTCAAAGTGTTGATCCACATATATGTCTATGTGCTACATTGTCTTATATTGTAGGTTCAGGTGATCAATATTAACAGCATGAGTAGTTCGAGCATCTCTATCTAAGCTTCCATAGTTGGGAGTCTTCATGATTCGAGGGCCTACTTCTTCAGATTTCCAACTTTCATTGTAATTAATTTATTGTTTTCAGTTTAGTCTGGGTCAGTTGGGGGTCTGTCCCAATGACTCTCTTGTTCCTTAGCAGTAGAGGCTTGTCGGACTATGAGTTTATTTACATACTTTTAGTATTTGCTATTCAGACAGTATCTTCAGTTTATTCAGTTCAGTTTTAGTATGATACGACATTATTTCTTGACTAGTTTATCATGAAGTAAGGTTCAGACCTAGTAGTAGGGTTAAAGGGTTAGCTTGGGGCTACTTGTATCCTTGAGCACCATGTGACATCGCGGGATCAGATTCCGGGATGTTACATATTGCCCTGAATTACGATGTTTAACAACCGAAACTTAAAATATTCATAACTTCTTACCCAGTTATCGGATTTAGGCAAACTTTATATCGTTGGAAAACTGATTCAATTTACTACGCAATCGCAGGCTCTAAACTTAAAAATATTGAGCATTTTAAATTTTTTATATTGGATAACTCATGAATTGAGTGTTAATTTAAGCTAGGTAAATATGGGGTATTACACAAAATGAGATCCAAAATCCATAAATTCGAATCAACCACGCTTCCAATCCAAAATGGACGTTCTAGATCTGTTGAGAAATCCATTTTTCCATCCGATGCGCAGAACAACAAATGTTGACCAAAGTCAACTATAAGGCCTTCTTGACCTCTAAAACCACAAACTCACACAAATCACTCTGGATCGCATCAAAAACTGTGTAAGCCATCCCTGCACTCCAAAAACAACATGTAGAAACCAAGAAAAGGGGTAAAATGGTCAAACAAATAATAGGGAAAAGTCCATAGAATCAAGTCCTTACATTATCCACCACTAAGAATCTAGTTCATTTTCAAACTAAAGATAAGAAAAATACTTAAATCATCAAAATGCTGGGATAGCTGCTACGCATGTCGGACTCAACCTACCATGTAGCCTAATCTATAGAATAATGTCTCCACTAAACGTTAACTACCGGAATATCTCTAGATGAGAGAAAAATAAAATAAAGTGGTCAATTTTTAAAATTAAATAAAAAAATAAGTGCTCAATTAAGTCATCCAAAATTTAAGCTAATTAGACAAGAGAGATTAATTGCATGATACACAAGCTATAATATTTGTGTATGAGGGCCCAATGTAACACCCCACATTTTCGAGCTAGACTTTGAACCATCATTCCTACATGTATAAACTCTAATCTCATGATTTATATTTGAATACATGTGTCATTATCATTATCATTATAATAGTGCGAAGACTAGTTATGAGGTGGAAAAATGTTCATAGGATTCACTTAGAGCAAAGTTGAGCTAAGAGCCTTTGATTCGGCCAAATTTTGGTATTCAATTCTACAATGGTAAAATTTGAACGTGTATAAATTTTTTCATATGGGGAATTATGTATCTCAAGACCCACCAAATTATAGATAATTGAATTATCTTTCCAACAATATCAATTTCTCCTTAATCCGATACTCGAGCGAAAAGTTATGACCATGCTAAGGCCGTGCGTCGCATGACAAACACCAATAGCCACTGGATGGGTTGTTCTTTTGGCGTGCACCACATAACCTCAGGTGTGATTTTGGCGTGCACCGCCCAGAAAAAGCAAAGTGCCAAAAGTTGCTTTGGTTTTACTTATATTAAAGGCGTTGAAGTATTTTCACACCCCTAAACTATCACTAATCATTCTTAAAGAATTAAGGGGTTTTAAACACGTTATTTCCACTCCCTTAACCCAAAACATTCAGTACACAACTAAAATAACCCTTCCCCTCTTCCCAAGAATAAAATTCAAGCTTCTTCTCTCAAGAACTCAAGAATTTAAGTTCCGATTTTAAGATTTCTTCAAGAAGTCATCCAATTGAGGTATGTGGGGTATTCATCAATGGGTTTATTTCATCCATTAATTCTAAAAACCCTTTTTTGGTTAAATTATGAATTTTACTCTAATTCATGATCAATTTCAATGTAAATTATCAAATTCATCCATGTTTCCTTATTATTTTACATTCAAGTTATGCTAATAATTCTACTCAATGAGAATCATGCTCCTACATGCTTGAAGATCCAAAACCCCATGTCATGTTGAGTCAATACTATGTCAAATTCTCAAATTATTCTTTAAGCTGTATAAACATGATATTTTCCCAAGGTTAACTCATTCCTATGTTTACATTCATGAAATTTAACAGACTATTGTAATATACCATGTTTTGGGTCTTTGAATTATGAATTTGTGTTACTGTTTTAAATGTTAATTTTCTTGTAATCATTTAGAGCTGGAGGGTTCTGAGCATCCGATACCGATATGTTTACTTACTTTTCATATTTTTCAACTATTGAGCACTATCAATTTACATTTTTAATTACTTAAGAATTTTTATGCATTGTTGTTTTCAAAATACCATGACCTGAGCTCATCAGTTATCAATGCATGCACCTAGTATTATTTTAGTGTCTTTCAGTTGGGAGTAGGATTTTGCACCAAGTGGGAAGTGTATGTTCAGCGCATCTTACTTCCCTAGAAATTATATTCCATCGTAGGTTTAGGGGCCATGCCAGAGAGTGTTTACCCTTGCCCAGTATAGGCTTAGTTTAGTGACCACTCCAGTTTAGTTTCTAATCCAATGGAAAGGATAGAACAACCCTCCTAAACATGGGCCAGACGAGGGACTCCATGATTGCTTACATGGTTTATGTCGGTTACATGATAGCTCCCACAGTTTTACTCAGTATTCAGTTATCTAAGTTTAGGTTTTCTTGACCAAGTAATCAGATTTCTATAATTATTCAATCAGTTTTACAGATTATTCACGTTATTCAATTATGTAAGTACATCCAATACTTGGTTTTGCATTCACAATTTTACATGTTCACATTTTCATGCTCAGTATCCATACATAATCCTTAGTTCAGTTTTGTAGCATGTTCTGCTTTACATGAGATTTATATACAGTATTCATGTTTTACCGCTTCCCAGCTTACATATTTGTTTTTAGCTCATGAGTTATAAATCTCACTATGACTTACGATTTTCACGTATATCCATGTTTTATATACATGTTTCAACAAATAACTTATGGTCTTCAGTTTTAAAGCATGTTTTTGATATTTCCATGATTTAGATAATATCTATATATACTCGGTACATTCTAATGTACTAACCACATATATGCATTTATGGATACATTTCTTCATAATGTAGGTACCACATATAGTCCACACACCAGGTTCAAACACTTCTCAGCTTTCAGCCAGCAAGTGATAAGTCCTCTTATTTCAGGGACTTCAGTCTATTACAATTCATGTGTTGTATTTTGATTATCCATATGTATTTATTAATGGTAGTTTGAGGCATATCCCATCTATGTATAATCTGTATAGTAGAGGCTTTATAGATAGTCAGTCAGAGTCATGATATGTAATTCAAATTCTTTCTTTAATTTTATCATATTGTAAACTTTATCGGTACTATATTTATTAATATTTTGTCATTATTATGTTTCCTCTCAACAAATATAGTTTTTATATAATTTAAATCAGTTGCTCAAATAGTATGCCAGTTCATGGGTTAACTTGGGATAACTTGTGGTTTTAAGCAACGTGTTATGACTAGGGGTAGTTTCAGGTCATGAAAAAATTTCATATCAGAGAACAAGGTTCAAGTGTCCTAGGGTGTCTATGAAGCCGTGTCTAGTAAAGTATTGCAGAATAGTATAGAGATATCTGTACTTTTCTTCGAGAGGCTATAGCGAATTTAAGAAAAGTTTCCCTTCTTTCATATCCCAGATTGTGTTGTAGAGATGTTCTCTTAGAAAATTATATAGATTCTCATGGTTCTCCAATCATGCCAACTCTGCCTCATTTTTTAGGCAATAGAAATAGTGAAGTTTAAATTTCTATAGATAGAGTTTTCTCACATAGTCCCCGCAGATAACTATGGGGTTGAATATTGGCTCAAAAAAGTATCCCACTAGTGCCTCTATATTCCAAAGTTTGAAGGATTTTATTCATGTTCATAAAAATTATGCACTAAGACAAAGTCATATATGCCCTCAGATCCCTTCTCAAAATCCTATGACAACATGTGATCTAGAGTTAGAAGCATAAACCCAGAAGTTTAGCAGTAGTAAAGTAGGGATAGTGTTTATTTGAATTTAGTAGATTATGTATCCATGGGGCTAATTATATGAAAGGTGAATTAGTAGGCTTGAAAAAGTGTATGCAAGAATTTAAGTTTATTGATTTGAAGTTAAGTATGATGGTGTGGTTATGATCTAGAGGTGTACCAAAATATGGGATTATATTATTTCTAAGTTTTAACAATGTGTGTGCTTAGATAGTACACTTGAGTTGTTAAGTGTGAATGGGGTTATATAGTATATGATATTCTTACCAGCTAGTTATGGGTTATAGGTTGATTATGTTGGGTATATTGGTGTAATGGTAATTGTCATGGTTTAGGAAAAATATAAGTTTATAGTTATGATATTAGTAGGCTATGAGCGAAGTTAGTATAGTTCGTTAAAAGTTTTGGAATATCTATGTAAGTGTTAGAATCTAAGTTTGAACCTTTGATGATTGATCTAATAGAAAGAAGAGATGAAATTCTAGATGGTGTGAACTCATGGTATGGTGATGCTCCTAAATATTCTAAGTTAGTAAGTGTTCAAGTTGTTATATTATGACTATTGGGGCTATCAAAAGTTAAGAGCTCTACTTAGAAGGAAGTATTAGCAGTGGGTTTTACATTTTCAGGTGTAGTCATTTAGGGTGAGTTTAGTATTTATGTGTATTGTTATATAGAGTAAAGTGGTTTCAGTTTAGTTTAGAGTTTATTAAAGGGGTCCACAGACTTAGAATGATAGATTAAATCTAAGGGGGAGATGATAGACTCAGGAACTAAGTCAGGCTCTCAGATTCTAGTAGTGATGCCAGTGTGTTGTAGAAAAATAGTAAGAGAGAATGATGACCGACCCATTCTTAACCCAGTGCAACTTCTTTTACTTCATTCATTAAAACATCTACTCAAGCCTCACAAATTAGCTCCCTCATATTCATGCATTTTCCATAGAATTATGCATGCTTCTAGTTCCTAGTATAAGGAGTTCCAGTTCACTCTGTAGTACGAATCATATTCCATGAATTCATGAACTCCACACTCAAGTCATGCAACTGAAGACTCATGTACTCATGTTTTACAGTAAGATCAGTTCCAGAAACTCATGCTACATTTTTAATGATAGATGAAATTTAGATTATATTATGTATGTACCCAGTTTAGATCTTTTTACCGAATATATGCCGTGAATACCCTATTCCTCAAGCCTCAGTTAAGTGTCAATGTTATGCATAGTATTCTTTCATGCTTCAGATCCTCATGTTCTAACCTTTCAGTGACCTCTCCTTGAGTAAAGAAAGTAGTGATGGATAATTTCTTAGATAGGAGAGAGTAAATGATTATGGTTGAGTAAAGATTATTATATGCTTGTTTTATAAAAGGCTATAAGTGTGAAGAAAGAGTGAGGCAAAGCTTTTGATATATGTCATGGTTAGTTGAAATTTCATGTGTATTTTCTTAGGGATATTGTATGGAAGTTGTTATTGATAGAGGTATTAGAGAATATGTGAAAGATGCTTTGGTGAATTGTTTGCCTAGAAGTTTTTATGTGGTTATGATTATAAGCTTAAACGTCATGTTGGTATATAAGTGGATATGTGGATTGTGCGCTAGCGAATTCCTGGTAAGAGGTTGAATTTAGTTAGTTAAGTGGTAAGAAGAATTATTCTTAATATGAGAGCTATGAAACACGCCATGGGGTATCAATATTAGTACTATAGTGTTGTGCGTCGCACTTTGTAATTTTGAGTTAAGCTTGAACTTGGAGAGAGTATGTAGTTCTAATCAAACTTGGTCTAAAGTAGTTATTCGTACCCATGTGAAAATTATAAGTTGAATCAAATGAGCGTGGTATTTTTGGGGAAAAATATAGTTAAAGGGGGTATTTTATAAGTGTGGATAAGTTTGAAAGTTAGCAGTTGCACTGTCTAAGGCCTAGTAATTCAATCCTAGATTATGTTTCATAGGCCTCTATTCCATGTTATGGAGTTATATCCATATTGACATTCCTTATTCAGATATCTTATTCAGATCATGACCAAGAATTCTTTGCTCTCTAATGATATTATGCATTAGCACTTCTTAGCATGAGTGTTGAAGAAATACTCCAGTTGAGTATGAACTTTCAATATGAGTTAGTCTGTATAGCCAATAATTTTGTTTAGCAATTAGACAGATAAGCTCTAATAATTTTCCAAATTTCCATCTAATCTTACTATCCAAAGTTTCATGAATGTTTCTATTCGATGAGTTAATTCATTCACGTTCATGCAAGGTGTGGATTTAGTTAAGCCTATGCATCATGTCTCCGATTCAGATATTTAGTCATGGTTTAGTTCATAAATGTTCAGTGAATGACCCTAGTTTTCCAAGTATTTCAGCTCAGACATTGCAATACCCCTTGTACGACCTTAGTCTCGTTATCTCATGATTCGTGCTTTCATAATATACTTGGTGATTCCATTAAGCCCTTTTCTTATGATTTCTATACATGTTTTGTTGAGGGACAATTCCTAATGAGAAGTTACACACTTTGTTCCATCCTTAGTAACTCTTGGGATTTGTTGCATTAGTTATCACTTCGCAGTTCTATATTTATGATCATAGCATGAACATTTCAAGTGAGTTCTAAGCTCTCTGCATGAATCAACTCCTTCTAGTCAATATAGTCAAGTCAGCTCAGAAATTAGTTTCATGATGAAAGTTCTAATGTTTTATCTAAGCTATATCCTTCATAGGCAGATATGTCATGTGTACCTTATTCCATATATCTAAAGATTCAATAAGTTCCTACCCATCATTCGAGGATGAATGATTCCAAGGGGCAGATAATGTATCACCCCGTATTTTTGGGATAAACATTGAACCATTGTTCCTATGTGGATAAACTCTAATCCCATGATATATAATTTAATACATGTGTCATGATCATTATCCTAGTGTGAAGAGTGCTTATAAGGTGGAAAAATGTTCATAGGAATCAGTTAGAGCAAAGTTGAGTAAAGAGCCTTTGATTCAGCCAAGTTTTTGTATTCAATTCTACAAGGGTCAACTTTGAACGTGTATAACTTTTTACATATGTGGAATTTTACATCTTAATACCTACCAAATTATAGATAATTGAATTAGCTTTCCAACAATACCAATTTTATCTTAATCCAATACCCGAGAAAAATGTTATGACCACGCTGAGGCCGTACATCGCATGGAAAACACAAATAACCACTAGATGGGTTGTTCTTTTGGAGTGCACCGCAAAACATCAGGTGTGTTTTTGTCATGCACCACCCTGCAAAATCAAAGTGCCTAAAATTGCTCCGTTTTGACTTATAATAAGGGCATTGAAGTCTTTTTAAACCCCTAAACCATCTCTAATCATTCTTAAACGAATTAAGTGGTTTTTAACATGTTACTTCCACTCCCTTAACCCCAAACATTCAATACACAACTATAAAAAACCCTTTCCCTCTTCCAAAGAATAAAATTCAAGCTTTTTCTCTCAAGAACTCAAGAATTTAAGTTCTGATTTCAAGATTTCTTCAAGAAGTCATCCAATTGAGGTATGTAGGGTATTCATCAATGGGTTCCTTTAAACCATTGAGCCCAAAAACCCACTTTTTAGTTAGACTATGAATTTACTCTAGTTCATTATCAATTTCAATGTAAATTATGAAATTCATCCATGTTCCCTCATTATTTTACATTTAAGTTATGCTAATAGTTTTTCTACATGAGATTCATGCTCCTACATGCTTGATGTTATAAAACCCTATGTTATGTTCTATCAATACCATGTCAAATTCTCAAATTATGCTTTAAACTATATAAACACGATATTTTCCGAAGGTTAACTTATTCTCATGTTTACATTCATGAAATTTATAAGACTATTGAAATATCTTATGTTTTGGGTCTTTTAATTATGACTTTATGTTATTATTTTAAATGTTATTATAGACTTTTTGTAATCATTCAGTCCTTGCGGGTTATGAACACTTAATACCTACATGCTTACTTACATTTCAGACTTTTCAAGTAATGAGTAAGTCAATTCATGATTTCATTGTTAAACACAATTTCTTATGATCTTATTGATCACTATCAGTTTACATATTTATAATTACTTCAGAATCTGTATGCACTATTGTTTTCAAAATATCATGACCTGGGCTTATCAGTTATCAGTGCATGCACCAGTTAGTATTTCAATTAGGAATAGGATTTAGCATAGAATGGGAAGTATGGATTCAGCGCATCCTAGTTACCCCAAAACTAAGTGCCATTGTAGGTTTAGGGGCCTCGCCAGAGAGTGTTTTCCCTTGCCTATATGGACTCAGTTTAGTGATCACTCCAGTTCAGGTTCGACTCCGATGGCAAGGATAGAACAATCCTCCTTAGCATAGGTCAGACGTTGGACTCCATGATAGATCACATAGTTTATGTCGATTAAATGTAACTCCCAAAGTTTCAGTCAGTATTCAGTGTATCTCAGTTCAGGTTTGCTTGATCAAGTAATCAGATTTCATGTTACAGATTTTACTTGGAAAATTTTATATCAATCATCGCTTCAATGAGTATGAGTAAATATGCTTTGAACATGAGGATAAATTTGTAATTTGCCTTGGTCTCTTTTCTGGCCCAAAATACTCTCAGCAGGCTGAGCTCACAAAAAAATGGTACCACTGGCAAAGAAATTAATAAATTAATCCAAGTCTAATTTTCACTAGGTACACATAATTCTCCTTACCGTTTGTGTCCCAAAGTGTATAAACAATAGTGATTTCTCCTTAGTTATCCTAATATATTTTGAATCTACCTGTGATTGTTGTTCGATTGTCTCATCTTATTATCAACTACAAAATCCTTGTTTGGCATTCTTATATTTAGGAATTTATATTTTGTTCCATTCTTATCAATGTTTTTTCCTTTATTAGGTACATCCTAAAATGAACATATGTTAATATTTGGGTACCTGCAAAAAAGAATATTTGGGTACCTGCAAAAAAAGAATTTGATTAGCTAAAAAATTTGCAAACATGTTTTCTTCCCTAATATGCTTTTTACTTCCATATTCTTGTTTTCATTTAGTCTGTTGATTTTGTTGATATCTATAGCCAATTTCCATGGGACTTTCCAAATCCCATCAAGAGCTTTCTTAAAAGAGAAAAGACATCTTTTACCCCCTGAACTTGTCCTCTAAACTCACTTTAGCACTTCAACTTAACTTCCATTTATTTTTCCCCTTAACATCTTTAAAGTGTATTTGTTTGACCCCTAAAGCTGACGTGATATTTTTTTAAGAAAAGGGGCACGTTTATTTATTAAAAAAATTAATTTCAGTAATATTATATCTAAAATATAATTAAAAAAATTTTAAAAAATTAAAATTAAAATAAAAAATGGACACTTTTTTCTTCTTTCTTCTTCTTCAAATCATCATCAACAACAACACCCAAACCTCCATTAACTGCCTCATATTTTTTTCACTTTCCTCCATTAACAACACCACCCAAGAACAACACTATCCTTCAATTTTCTTTACTTTCCTCCATTTACAACATCACCCGAAAACAACACTTTTCTTTTTAAATTTTTTTTGTTAGTAAGACAATTTAAAAAAAATTAATTTTAACTTGATGAAAGTATTTTTATGTTTGAATAAGAAAGAAGAGGGGCGGGTGGGGGCTGGAAGGGAGAAAGAATGGGGGTGGGGGGCTGGAAGGGTGGGGTAGGGGTGGGGCAGAAAATGAAGAAAGAATAGCGGGAGGGGGGATTGGAAGGGGAGAAAGAACGGGGGGTAGGGTGGGGTGGGGGGCTAGAAGGAAAGAAGGGCAGGGGGAGGGGGCTGGAATGTTGAAAGAGATTGGGAGGGGGGGGTTGAATTCTTTATTATATATATATATATATATAAATAGTATATGGATATTTTTTATTTTTAAAATATAAATGCATAAAAATAATTATATAAAATATATATTATTTAAATAAAAATGGGGTGGGGGTGGGGGAATTTTTTATTTAATATATATATATTATTTAATATTTATATATATATATATTAAAATAGTACATATATATATTTTATATATATATATATATATATAAATATATATTATTCAATATATATATATATAAATAGTAAATATATATTTTTTGCTTTTTAAAACAAAAATACATAAAAATAGGATGTGTGTGGGATTTTTTATTTTTAAATCCTAATTTCTTACGTGACAATGACCTGGAACTAATGTGGCATTGATTTCGCACTGACATGGCGCGTGTGTAATCCACTCTCCGTTGTGAAAGTGGTATTCAGTTTTGAGGGGTGAAACAAATACATTTTAAAGATGTTAAGGGGGTAAATAAACAGAAGTTAAGTTTAAGTGCTAAAGTGAGTTTGGAGGACAAGTTCAGGGGGGAAAAATGTGTTTTCTCTTCTTAACATCTATACATACTTCAAAACCATTGGTGATAAGTTATTTAGAATGGAGTGTACCTATCCACATCTCATAGCAACCATTTCAACATCTAAACTTGTACTATCTTCCATCCTTATAGATTTTGCATAAATGAATTCTCCAACCTCATTCCTATTGTAAAAACACTTTTACTAGGTCTAGGATTAACTTTTGATACTCCATCTAAGTTGCACTTGTAAGTGCCTTCCTTAGAAAAATTCTACCGTACCAGTTTACATTTAATTTTTGGAGTACAAGCTTCAAATAACTTCACAAGTATAGGCCAATTGTATGGTATATTTCTTAACCAGAGATATCTTATAATTTTCATGTAATGATAATTTCTGTTGATTTCCATTATCTCAGACATCTTTCCCTCATGTTTGATAATATTTCTTTTCTTTCAAATTTTTCAAAGTATAAAAGTAGGGAAAGCCCTATAGAAAGGCATTAATTTGGCTACCTAGTCAAAATTCCACCATTTGCTGCTAGTATATTTCATTTGAATAAAAGGGCCTTGTAGTCCTGCAGTTTTTGCAAAGAAATTCCACAAGCAGCCACTGGAAAATTATTAAATAAATGCTCTAAAGATTCTAAGGCTAAATTATCACAACAACAATATCCTACCACCTATTGCAAACCTGTTATCATTAGAAATTCTTCAGTAGGGAGCCTCTTATTCCACAATCTCCATTAAAAAAGACTTTAAATGAAATTCTATTTTCCTAAATTAACTTGAACTTTGCTTTTTCATTTCCTGGAATTCTCAATAGGTCCCAAGCATTTCTAACTTGAATTTTCCTGAACTATGTGCCCTCTACCATGTGTTATCTCATTCCTCTATTTCTTCTACCACTCCAACTTTCTCTATAATATGATATCACACCTTATCTTGAAAGAGTTGGTGTAGAAGGGAACCAATCTATCTTTCTTGTGAGATAAGTTGTTTCACATCTTCAAAAAAAATGTTAGCATTATTAATAGGTAGATAGTAGTATAGGGTATCCAAATGAGTCAAATTATTAAATCTAATGCTAGAGTGACCACATTTTGTCCCCCGCCATATTTATTGATCAATACTGTCCCTAACTTGCAAAATGAACTTGAATATTTAAAATCCCCCTCTCTATTCCACAACCTGGAGTCTATGTATTTCAGAGTACTTATTCTATATGAAACTGGTCCACATAGTTTTCTGGGTTCTAAACATAATTTAGCATACAAAGCCTTAGAAATATCAAACAAAGATCCAAAATCGAAACCCCCTTCATTTTTTGGCAAACAAAATTCTGACCAAGAAACTCAATGCTTATTTTTACCCACCTCTTTAAAAGTCCATAAAAATCTAGCAAAGATTTTATGTAAATCATAGAGAAAAATATTTTTGAGGAATAATGGAATACAATTGATAGACAAGGACGATCAATAACACATTGTTAATCAAAACAACCTTACCCCCAAAAGATAACAACTCTCCTTTCTATAATTAAAACTTATTTTGAACTTTCTTTCTCAACCTTGAGAAATGACTTTTTCTTTTTCTAGTATGTCCAGTTGGACACCTTAGGTAAGTCAAAGGAATCTTGGCTCTAGAGAATTTAGTGCACTCCTCAATAATCTAAATCTCAGCATGAACATCCTTTGTATGAACAAAAAGCACTTCTTTCTTTATTAATCATCTGACTTGATCGTTTTTCATAATTCTCCTGAGTCTTCATGATCAGTTGTATAGATGATCTATCAGTATCAACAAATATAATTGTATTATCTAAATAACAAAGAAGGTTAATATGTTTACTCCAATTTGGCATTCTAATACCCTTGAAATCACTATTAAAGAACAAATTACTGAGAGCTCTAGGTAGAACTTCAACCACTAAAATGAAAAGGGCTTGTGATAAAGGGTTACCCTTTTTCACCCCTAGACGTATGAGAAAATTCATGAACTTATCAATTTATAAGAACAAAGTACCAATTATTGACAATCAGTCTCCAAATTTTGTCAACAAAAAACTTATTAAACCCATTTGCCCAACACTTTTATAAGAAAAGTCCATTCCATTTTGTCATATGCTTTTGCCATGTCTAATTTAATTGCCACATTTGTAGTCTTTCTCCTTTTACTTATATCTCTAATAATTACTTGGTCCAATAATACATTTTTAGTAATACTTCTGTCTTTCACAAATTTAGATTAGTTCTGAGAGACTAATTTAGGTAGAACACCTTCTAGCCTATCATGCAAAATCCTAGAAATATCCATATAAAAAGTTACTCAAACTAATAGGTCTCATATTAGAAAAGATTTGAACCCTTTCCTATTTTGGAAATAAGACCAAGTTAGTATCAGTTAAATATTTAGAAAGACAAGAACTTGAGAAAAATGCATGCTCCACCTTAACAATATATCTTCCAACAATATCCCAACAAGTACGATAAAAAAGTTTGGTAAAACCATCAAGACCACTATCCCTATTTAATATAAAATCTACCTACCTTATCTGTGCATTTATTGGCAAATTATTTAAGCCAAAATTATCCTTCGCAGATAATACTATAGGAACTAGATTAATTAGGCTCAGATCCTCAACAATAGAACTACTAAAAAAATAGTCTTTGATAAAAAGCAATAGCTTTCTCAGATACTTAATCACTACCTTCTGCCCAAGACCCATCACTTTTCTGAATTCTACTAATAGCCAATCTCTTCCTTCTTCAATTGACCAAGCTGCGAAAAAACTTTGTATTCTTGTCCACCTCAGTGAACCACCGAGTTCCTGGATTTTTCCTCCAAAACTCCTATTTATAGTGTAAATATTGAGTTAATTCAGCATTAGCCTTTTGTAGTACACTTCTATTATCTGCAGTTAGAAACTCCTCAAACAAATCTTCTTTGATTCTCATAATATACTTTCTAATTTTTAGTTGCTTGAAAGTATCACCATATTTCTCTTTTCTCCAGAAAGATAATGCAATTTTAGTCCTTTTTATCTTGACCTTAAGATCAACAAAAACATCATCAATTCCTTCAGAAAACCAATTTTGTTGTACCACATCTTTGAAGTCTTCTGTTTTAGTCCAAAACTTTGAAATGTCTATTGCCCTCCATAAAACAATAATGAAGAAGCATCATCAAATCCTATTTTATAGGTAGATACTTAATCACCACATTTTTCATAAGCCTAAAAAAACCTTGATTCATAACCATTCTATCCAGTCTCTTGAAAATTCAAGAACCATTTTGTTTACCATTCCACCATGTAAATGGACCTCCCTTAACATTCATATCAAAGAGCTTACATGAGTTTATACAAAAATCAAAGTCCTTATATTCAATAGGATACATAGGAAGTCCATCAATTTTCTCTTCTACATTCATGATAACATTAAAATATTCACCTATTATAACACCCTAACTTAGGATATGGAGTCCCACATCGTCAAAACATGGGAGGGATGTTGGTTATATGAGTAATCAAGTATTACTCCCAAGTGATGCATTTTAAAGCGGTGTGGGCTTGGGAATAGAGGGGACAATATCACTAGTGGGTTAGGGTGTTACAGGGGTCTCTCAATCCTTGATAGTTCGGGATGCCCATCGAGCCCAGGGCCCCAGCTCGGGTCGTGACATTATAAGTACTAAATGATAGAATTGATGACGGATTACTCCGTAAAAGATATGCTACTCTTTTATGAAATTATGGAGAAGCAAAAACTCAGAAACAATACGCAAGCGACATTAAAGATCCACGTTAATCAAAGCCGAATTCCATAGAACCGGATGAAGAACAACTTATCTATATTGAGTAGATCTTTACAACATGAGTCTTTCAAAGTAATAACTTCTCCTTAGGAATTGTTGGAATCAAAACTTAAACTATTGATTTATTTGTTCAGTAGATCATCTGTACCCATAACAATTTTTTTACATTTCATTTATTTATTGATTTATTTCATATAATTTCTGAAGGCTTTGATTTATTTTATTTTATCTATGTTATCCTTAGATTTGAAATTATTAATTGAAATGGAATACTAGATTCAAATATTGCAATAGATAATGTATATATTGCAACAGATGACATATCTGTTGGAAATTATCAAACAGATTTAGACATATGTTGCAATAGGTAGATCATCTGTTGGAAATTATTAAATAGGTATTCCTACTATGTTGGTTTGTTCTAATAGATGACCTATCTGTTGCAATAGATAGACTTAAATATAAATACTGCATAATGCAAAGAATGACCAACCTATTACAATAGATAAACTATCTGTCAGAACAGATAGACTATTTGTTACAATAGATAGACAATCTGTTGCACTATAAAAAATCAATTTTCATCAAATATAAAAAATTGTCATGAAATAAAAATTGTCATGGTGTTTGTGTTTCAACATCTTTGTTTTCAAATACAGGCTCCAAGCATTTAGTTAGTACCCCCATAAGCCCAGACCTCTTACAGATTTACCATAGTGTTATTGCACAAAAAGGTCGTTGGCTCGGTCATTTTTGTGTCAGTAAGAAAACACTTGATGTGTGAAAGCACGTGCGACCTGCATGCAATGCCAGTCTTTTTTGGAAGGATCATGTCCTTTTTTCGACCTTCAAATTCCGATCTTTCATTCAACACTTATACTGGCAAATGATCCATCAGTTTACTCTACCTCAACAAGTTGGGGAACAACTCCAACAGTGGCTGCATGTGGGTAAAAAATTGGCCTCATCGAAGACAGGTAAATTGCAGTCATAAACCTTCATGTTTCCCTCATGGAGTAGTATCTCACGATCCAGAAAATATTTGATCTCCATATTTATGACTGCAAGAATCCTCTTTCCTTTGGTGAAGTCCTTTACGTGTGGATATGACCTCTTCCCTCTAATATATTTAATCATAACTTCATCCCATTCAAATATAGAAACTAACGAATCAAATCTTGAGCCATCGGGAGTGGACACTTGCACAATAAGCTTATCATATCTATTCTTGAAATTTTTTTAGAAGTTGAGATCTATTACTATTGGCTGTATCATAAGCACCCAGGTACATTATTTTCCTGCCCCTCATGAGGTAGAAAATTTCATCAACATATTGTGTTATAAGAAGATAATTTTTAAATAGGTTACTTATTTTAAAAAATAAAAACAAAGTAGAAAAATACAACGGATGACCCATTTGGTTCACAGGGTTCTCTGAATCTGTTAACAAATTACCCATCTAATGCAACTTATGAACAAATGGGTAATCTATTGCAATAGAACTACCGCTAGTTGCACCAGAATATCCAGCTGTTGCAAAAGATGATACATCTATTGCGTAGCTTCTTCTGCATGGAGTAGATTAGAAGGCTAGGTTAGGAAAACTAAAATTATCGTGTCCACGTACCACAGGCCAATATTTGTCATCTTCTTGAAGTCTTGGGGGAAAGGTATTCATGGTGAAGGTTTTTGTGCGTTGCTTAGAACTTATGGTCTTTCTCAGAACAACCTTCTGTTTGGCGTCAAGTTCCGCGTATATGACCACCTTCTTCAACGATTCCTAAACTTCAACAACTTTTGAAGGAGGAGTTGTAATTTTTTTTGGTTTCATATTTGAGAGTATATGTCTAATTTCTTTTTTTTCTTCCTAACCTCCACTGTAGGAATGTATGGCTATCTCACCTTCTTGGATGGTATGACACCCCTCTTGGATTTCAATTCCTCGACAGCCTTTGTGATAATATCTATTCATTCAAAGAGTTTATCCTGCCTATCCATGCAGTCATAGCATTTGCAATGAGAACATGAGGGTAAAGAGGGGTGAGAGAGACCAATGTAAGGGTGAGAGTAACTGGTGTAAGGTTGAAAGGGACCAGTGTAAGGGGTGAATTCAAACATATTTATTTTTTCTTGAGTATCAACATTCTCATCATCACGACTGGAAGCAACATTGCTGCCACCAATATGAACAACTCCACCACAAAACCCCCTAGAAGCGGTACCTGAATCTGTTACAGCAGATTGGTCATAAAGAGCCTCAAAATTAGGCTGACCTTGCCTAACTGCTCTTCTTATGGCTGTTGCTCTAGCCAATTCTTCTTTATTAATTCCACTATTAGGTCTGCTATTATATCAACAAGACCTAGAGTAATAAAAGAAGTCATCTCCAACTCTTGTTGAGTGGTTACAATCCATGAATGCACAACCTAAAAGAAAGGGTAGATACGTTTAAATGAAATAATAATTTACAGTCAGTTAGGCAATATGTCAACATAGTCAACTTATGCAACAAATGATCTTGATGGTGAACTAGATGAATCCTATGTGGCAATAGATTAACCATCTATTACATAAGTTGTAGTGGAAGGGTAATCTGTTAAGTCAGGTTCAGAGAACCAAAGAAACAAATGGGTAATCTGTGGTGGAAAATGACTTATCTATCGCAACAAATTACCAATATGTTGCACCAGATGAGGAATCTGTTAAAAGAAATTGCAATAGATTACCAATCATTTGCAACATGTGAATAATTTATTTCAATATCTTTCTTTGAGTCAAATTATTTTACTTGAAAGAAGACTTACTATATCATCTAAAGAGTTAAAGAGATCAACCTCCTTAATTCTTGTGTTTCTCTTTGCGGCCAACCACGTAAAGATCCTTGGATGATAAACCTCATCCGGGTAATCCTTGAATTGATTTTGGAGGGAAGGAATGACATCAAATGCCCAAGCCTAAGAAATACAGGATGCAAACAAAAAAAGTCAAAATAATTTTTCTATATAAACTAATGCAAGAGTATACAAATAGTGATTATATTTACCATAAAAGCCCAAGAAAAACAATACAAGGTGATCATTCTTGGGGATATCTTTGTTAGTAAATATTTGACAATCAACTTGTAGATGTCATATCCCGAGCGATAATTGGTGAATTTCTCAGGATCCTCAGCAAGCTTTAACAAATCATCTTCTATGACTTTATCGATGCCTTTTGCCAATATAACAGGATGGGCAAACCAAGCTAATCATAATTGCTCCTTATATTTCTTTGGTATGGATTTATGCTTGATATCTTGTAACAACTTCATGGCTTTGTAGCCATGTCAAACAATGTCCAAAAACCCATCAATTTTTTCTTTGTGTTTGTTGGTTTTGGTGGGTGGTTGCTTCGATAATGCCTTGCCTTTATTTGATGGTGGTGGTTTGGGTGTCCTGCTTGCCTTGGACTTTTTACAGGGTGCTTCATTGATGGGAGGTTCTTTTAGACGATCACATCTCAATCCTGTCACTATGGAAAACTCTTTTATGCCAAAACAAACCGGCATGCCATAGTAGTTGATCCATATTTATCCATCTTTTTGCCCCCCTCCTTCAAATCTTTATCATACCCCACGTACTTGATCCTGAGCTTGAGAAGACCATATACCATGCTCATTTGGAAACGGGCATTGTTGTCCTCAGGAAGCTCAAGAAAATGTCTAAAGCAGCTCTTATTAAAAAAATCATCTAGTTTTTCATTCTTCGTAGTATTCCTAAAGTCATCCAAAGGTGTCTTCTACTAAAATTTAAGTACAAAATCACCAGGTAGTTCTGTAGGGTCATCTATCGATGTCACAAATTAAAACCTGTCAATACTAATTATTATGATATGATCATGCTGGGATTTTGATCTTAATTCATACCTCGTTGGTAATGCATTATCATGATGTTGATCATCACCATATTTCTCATTTTCTACTTAATTCTCTTCTTGTTTATCTTCTTCTTCTTCTTCCTCCTCACTTTTATTTTCCTCACCAGACTCTACATACCCATCTCTACCTCCCTCAACATCATTTTCATAACTTTTCTCAGCTTAACTTTTCCCTGACTGAGATTGTTCAGGAAGTTCCTCCGAATTCATCTGTGCTCTAGCCTTTTTTGTTAGGTGGTTAGAAGTTGATCCACTTTCAGTTTCTTTTGGGAGATATCTTTTACTACAAACAATAGAAAACAAAAAAAATACATTACAATTGATGTCTGCATAGCTTTTAAAATAAGGTAAGACAAATTTTAATAAATATTAATATGCCACCTAACAAAAAAACATTCCACCAGATAACCCATCAGGTTGAACAGATGAATCATCTATTACGATAAATGCATAACCTATTACAATAGATGAACAGGCTGATGAATGAAATCAAAACAGTCTTGCTATTGGTTTGTTTTATGCTAACAACTGAAGTATTAGTTGCAACAGATGGAGAATCTATTTGAAGACCTATGTTAATATCTCCCAATAGATGTTCCACCTGTTGCAATAGATGGACCATCACCACTAACAACAAAATCACTACCAATACCACCACCAATGCTACCAATACCAACACCACCACCGAGATAACCACCACCACCACCAACACCACTAATACCACCAATACCAATAGCACTACGTCCACCACCACCAAGACCACCACCACCACTACTACCACCACCACCATCACCTATACCACCAATACCATCAAGACCAACACCCTCACCACCAATACCACCACCACCACCAATGACACCAATACAAACACTAAGACCACCACCAAGACCACTAACACCACCAGTACCAAGACTACCACCACCACTACTATGACCCACCACCAAGACCCACCACCAACACCACTACCAACACCACTAATACCAATATGACCACTACCACCACCACTACCACCACCACCACCACCACTAATACCAATAGCACTACGTCCACCACCACCAAGACCACCACCACCACTACTACCACCACCACCATCACCTATACCACCAATACCATCAAGACCAACACCCTCACCACCAATACCACCACCACCACCAATGACACCAATACAAATACTAAGACCACCACCAAGACCACTAACACCACCAGTACCAAGACTACCACCACCACTACTATGACCCACCACCAAGACCCACCACCAACACCACTACCAACACCACTAATACCAATATGACCACTACCACCACCACTACCACCACCACCAACACCACTAATACCAATATGACCACTACCACCACCACTAATACCACTAATACCACCAACACCACCAATACCACCAACACCACCACCAACACCACCAATACGAATACCTCTACCAACACCAACACCAATGACACCAATAACAACACAAAGACTACCAACAACACAACTAATACCACCAATATCACCACCACCACCACCATCCAATAATACCACTATAATCAACAGAACACTGCAATAAAAACTAGAGTTTTTTGGGTTCTTCATAATTTTTTAGCATAAAAACGCAAAATTGTTAAGCCATTCTCAAAGATAATATAATTAAAAGTCTTTCTTTGCATCTTTACCAAATGTAGAACTCTTATCAAACTCTGTTACCTGTAAAGACATAGAAAATGACTGATACAAGATAGAATAAAGTCAAAAATAACAACAATGTTGTTAGAAATAGGAAGAAAATCAATCTGTTGTGATGGTTTTAGCAATAAATTGAGTAGTTGTTATTTGTATTATTGAGAGAAAGAGAAAAGAGTGAGAACTCGAGATTTGAAATGATGAAATATTTTTCCCTCAAATGGATGATTTATATGGGTTGATTTGTATTTTAAAAAAGAATGACAAGTTTTTAAAATGTTAATTTGATCCAAATTGATCTTAAATAATTTTTTTAAAAAGATAAATTTTAACTGTTTCATCATAATAAATTCTATTAAGTTCGATTGGAACTGTGATAAATTTAATAATAGATAAAATCAATTTAGGTATCTCAAATAATGAGTTAATATGAATCATTTCAATTAAGATTGATCGATTGACAACTTGGGTCAGGAGAAACATAATTCCAACATCATGAAATTATAGTGAATCAGTTGAAATTGTAGTTGGACCTATGAAATCATCCATAATTCTAGCTAAATCAATTTAGGTATCTTAAATAATCAGTTAATATGAATCGTTTCAACTCAGATTGATCGATTGATAACTCGGGTCAAGAGGAACGCAATACCAATATCATGCAACTACATCACCTCAATTGAAATTGTAGTTGAACCTATGAACTCATCCACAATTCTAGATAAATCAATTTAGGTATATCAAATAATGAATTATTATGAATTGTTTTAATTAAGATTGATTGATTGAAAACTCGGGTCAGTAGGAATGAAATAGCAACATCATGCAATTCCAGCAACTCAATTGAAATTATAGTTGGACCTATGAACTCATCCATAATTCTATCTAAATCAATTTGGGTATCTCAATGTAATACCCCATACTTTTTTCTAGCTTAATTTCGCTCCTAGAATATCAAGGGTTAGCTTAAAACATGAATACCATTTTATGCATATGGAATTTTCCATATTTAACTTTCCATTGTGTGAGAAATTGAATAAGCTTTCCATCAATATGAAATTCGCCCAATTACGACACTCGGTGAAGGAGTTATGGCATTTTTAAGTTGACAGTGTGCCACCTGGGCAATTGGCGCATTGCGGAGGCGGGTAAAATGACAATCGTCAATTCCAATGGCCCTTTCCGATAACCGCGTGTTGCGGAGAAGCCTAAATTCCCAATTGTCCCATTCCAGTAGCCCAACGCAATGTTGGCGTGTCACGCCAGTGACTAAAATGGCAAAACTATAAGGTACCGTGATAGTGGCGCATCGTGTTGCATGCCCAGTTCCCAATTGTCCAAATTCCAGTAAGCCACCACGATAGTGGCGCGTCGCAGTGGCCACCCAGTTCGAAAAAATATTATGTTTTCAGTTCTGACTTGAGGTTTAAAAGGGGCATTTCGGTCAATTCCCAAGGCCCCAATTCGTCCAAAAAAAGAATTTAACCCATTCTAAGCCTATTATGCTTATTTTTATCCATCCCCTTCCAAATAAAAATCCTATAGTTCAAAGCTTCCTCGCCAAGAAATCAAAATCCTCCATTGTTTCTCCAAAAAAAACTCAAAATTTAGGATTCCCAATTCAAGATAATCAAGAGGCCATCTTCAAGAGAACAATTAGAGATTCAAATTCAAGCTTCCTTAGAAATTTCATCAATCAAGGTATGTGGGGTTTATGAACAAGGATCTTGTTTCATCCTAATGCCCAAAACTAGCTTTTAACTACAAATTTATATGATTTTTAATGTTTATACATGAATTTAAATTAGGTTCATGCCCATTATTTCAAATTGCAAGATTATGAGATTTTCAATGTTTTAAAAGTTGAATTGCATGTCTATTTCATACTTTCATGCCCATTGCAGAAATTTATAGATTTTGAGATGAATTATCATTGTTTTCATGATTAAGCATGAATATTACAATGTTTTGACATGAGTTTGATGTATGGGTTACTAAGCCCAAGTTTATATGTTGATGTTTCAAGAAAGAGGATGCTTTAAGCATCCTATGATCAGTTTATTGACAGATTTTTAGTAAAGCTTTGATCTTTTGATCCTAAGCTAAGATAAGGAATCCACATTGTTCATATAGTTTGAAATTTTAAGAAAGTGAAGCATAATTGGTTTTCATTATAAACCCTTGTGCTATTTTAAGGTGAATTTCCTATAAGTTCTGAGCGATAAGTATGGGAGTAATATTTAGCACCGAGTTAGGTATCATTCAAAGGTCTCATGCCCCAGAAATACTAGCCACCATAGGTTTTAAACGCCCATAGTGGGCTAAATCAGCGATCACTTAAGTTAAGGTTCTATTCCGATGGCAAGGGTAGAACAACTTTCCCAATATTGGCAAGATGTTGGACTCCATGACAGCTCACATATTTTATGTCGGTTAAAATTACCTCCCAAATTTTCTAATTCCTAAGACAAAATATCAAAAAAGCTTTTTAGAAAAATAAGTGTAAAGGCTCACTAATTTATTCAGACTATGCTTTACAGAAACATATTTAATTATAATATTCAGCTTTCAGATTTTAGATTTAAGGGTGAATTCTTTCTACACTTAGATAACATGATTTGAAGAGACAGTACAAGTACAACTTCTAGAACTAAATTTTATGACTCACTAGATTTATAAATTATGATTGATTTATTATTCATGATTTCAGATTTTAGTATTTCAGATATTTCAGCTTATGTGAGCCATTTAGATTTAGCATGCATTGTTTTATAAATGATGATTATGAGATGATGTTTTACTTATGCATTTCACCCCCATATACTTAGTACATCCTTAAAGTACTAATCCACATATATTTCTATGTGCTACATTGTCTCATAATATAGGTACAAGTTATAGTATATGCAGACAGAATCAGATAGTTGCAGATTTCAACCAGCAGATGATAACCCCTCCTACTTCGGGACTTTAGTTAGATGTCATTTACGACTTTACTTTCTTACTCATATGTATTTATTAGTGGTAGTTGGAGTTGCGTCCTAGCTATCTATAGTCATTATAGTAGAGGCTTCATAGATGTCAGTTATATAATTTCATTCCCTCATTTCAGATCTTATCAAAATGTAAAAGTTGTATAAGTATTGTATTTTCATAGATTCCATCATTTCTATGTTTCTGCACAGTAAATTTAGTTATTTAATACATATTTAATCTGTTGCTTAACAGTATGTCATTTTATGGGATAAATTGGGATCACTTATGGTCCTAATCACCGTGTGACATCTCAGGACAGATTTTCGTGGCGTTACACTCAAATAATGAGTTAATATGAACCGTTTCAATTTAGATGGATCGATTGATGACTCGATTCAAGAGAAACGAAATACCAATATCATGCAATTGCAGTGACTCAATTGAAATTGTAGTTGGACCGATGAACTCATCCATAATTATATCTAAATCAATTTATGTATTTCAAATAATAAGTTATATGAATTATTTCAACTCAGATTGATCGACTAATGACTTGGGTCAGGAGGAACGCAATACCAATATCATACAACTGCAATGGCTCAATTGAAATTGGTGTTGGACCTATGAACTCATCAATAATTATAGCTAAATCAATTTAGGTATCTCAAATTATGAGTTAATATGAATCATTTCAATTCAGATTGATTAATTGATGACTCGACTCAGGAGGAACGCAACACCAGCATCATGCAACTACAGTGACTCAATTAAAATTGTAGTTCGACCTATGAACTTATCCATAATTCTAGATAAATCAATTTAGGTATCTCAAATAAAAAGTTAATATGAATCATTTAACCTCAGAATGATCGATTGACGACTCGGGTTAGGAGGAACTCAATACCAGCATTATGCAACTGCAGCGACTCAATTGAAATTTTAATTAGACCTATGTACTCATACATAATTCTAGATAAATCAATTGAAATTGTAGATGAACCTATGAACTCAATTAAAATTCTATTAAAACAAATGTTCAACCTGTTGCACCAAATGACATCTGTTGTAAATTATCAAATAGAAGTTTCCATCCATTGCAATAGATGACTGAGTTATTTGAAATTGTCAAACTGTAAGAAAAACCCTAAGTTTAACTCAGACCTTTAAAGCTTGTTAAGGGGTCCCAGAATTAGAAAATTTTAGCTATGTATTCAAACTTAGTGTTATTTTAGCCTTCATAGGTTGGTGACTCTATTTCATGACTATCATAACCTTAAAGTAATGATTTTTAGGTTTAATCATGATCAGGAATGTCAGTGGGTGTTACTGGACAAGTTTTGAATTTTTCAGACTTCGTTTGGATCATATTTGAAAGCTCAAACTAGTGGATCAACGTGATCTTGACGCATCTCGTCGACTATCACGTTGGTTAAAATTTTTATCCAGCTCCCAGTGTAAATTCCAGTGGATTGATACAGACTCAATACGGCGCGTTGGCCATCGCGTCGATGCCAATGAAGTAGTGCATCGGTCTGCGCATTACTATGTCAATTTTCAGTCATCAAAAAGTCGTATCTTTAGGGGTAATTGGGTCTTTTTCCCACATTTATCATCCCCAAAATATGAAATTAAATTCTTCTAAGAGAAAAAAACTATTCATTCTTCACAAGTTGCTCTTAAGAACAAACCCTAGGAGATTTTAAATTCAATTCAAGGCTCAAGAACTTACCATCAATCTTTTAGAATTTAATTATTAAGGTATGTCAAGTGTTCATTCAAGGGTCCCTTCCACCCTTGGAATTCATGAATCTATTTTTAAAACCTCAAGTGTATTGATTACATGAATTTCATGTGGGGTTTGATTATATTCATGATTGTAATGATTAATTGGGTTTCTATTCCATGTTTTACTACAAGTTTCATGTGAAGTTAATTGATATATGTGTAGTATCATATGAATTCATGTTAAACCCCTAAATGTGTGAAATTGGAATTGAAGTTGTGATGCCTACATGTTGTTTAGTATCATGTGTAGAGATTGTATTCTCCAAGTGCTTGATAAATTTCTCATGTGAACAAAAAAGGGAAAAATCATGTCATGCTAGCTTATTTGCAAGTTATATCATGCAAGTGTTTGATAAAATGTCTCTATGAATGAGTTATGAACAAGTGCACATAGTTAGGATTTTCAAGTCTATGCTATGATTTACTTTTCATGCTACCGAGTCCTGAGGGTATTCAATACCCGAAAACTAAGATGTTTATCTAGAGCTACGGTAGTTACAGAGAAGCCTCAGTAGTTTCATGAACAATAGTACTCAGAAATCATTCGTAGTTCCAGTACAGTATATAGTTCAGACCTAAGTAAACTCAGTCAGTTAACAGAACTCTATAGTATTCAGTCAGTTTATAGAATTCAGTAGTACCCCATCATTTAACATAACTCAGTAAACTCAGTTCAGTTTAGTTAGACAGTACGATCAGTAATAGTTCAGTACATCCTAGTACAGTTTAGAAATTACTCCAATGTCTATTCAGTTGGGAGTAGGATTTAGCACCGAGCGAACATAGGGATAGGGGCATTCCTGCCAGCAGAGGGTTTGACCCTTAGTAGCAATCCCTACGTTACAGAACTACATAACTAGAGTAGGTTGAGATATCTTCCTACCAGGATAGGGTTGATACATCTCATATGAGTTTTTCTGCCAGCGAAGGTTGATGAAAGAACTTCCTGTCAGAGAGGGTTAACTCACAGTTGTCCTTACCCATGGCACAGTACCGACACCCTTCCAACTTGGGTTATAGTTTGGACCCCAAACTATCCATAAAGGGGCATATAGGTTAGATGATTTCTTCCCACATTCTGAGTTTCATTTTTCATAATAGAACTCAGTTTAGTTCTACAAAAATTAGGACTGCCAGACATAATCACTCAGTCCAGTACAGAACTCAGAATGGTTCCACAGAATTAGGACTATCATGTACAGTCACTCAGTTAACAGTAATACAGTATCTGTGAACGTAGTTATCAATAAACTAGTTATTTAGAACTTAGTATCCAGTGTATCATGACCTCATTTACAGTTTACATATTCATGCATGTAATCTCATTCAGTTATGTTTATGTTATTCAGTCAGCTATTGTTCATGCATATGAACCCATGCATGTCAGCCTACCTTACTTAGTATACCAGTAGATTTAAAGTACTGACGCATACCTTTCTTTTATGCTATCATGTCTTATATTATAGGTTTAGATGCATGAGTTCTTGATCATACTTAGTAGCCCAATCTATTAACAACAAACTAGTGGTGAGTCCTCATTGTTCGAGGACAGATTTATTATTACAGTATTTTAGTACTCAGTTTATTTCATTAGTCGAAGTTAGTTGGGGGCTTTTCTCATCAACTCTTTATTCAGCTAGTAGAGGCTTTTCAAACTAGAGTTTTTTCAGACAGATGTTCAGTTTCAGTATTTATTTTAGATTTGAACCTTATGTCTTGTTTCCACCTAATTTTCGCATAATTACAGTATTACTATTTAGTTATTATAGCAGGTACCAGTCATGGGTTAGCTTGTGGTCCTTTGCGATTATGAGGATCGTGTAGCATCCAGGGTACAGACTCGGGGCATTACAAACTTGGTATCAGAGCCTAATGTTCAATAGATTCCTAGAAAGTCTGAAAGTTGTATCTAGTAGAGTCTTGTGAATGGGTGTGTAGCGTGCCACACTTATGGACAAGAGGCTATTAGATGTTTTAGGAAAAGTTTCTCTTCTTTTAGTACTTATGTCATGCGAGTGAGCATGATCTCAAGTTAAACTCTCAGTCTAATTAGTTCTCTCCTTTTTATTAACAGAACATGCCTCCCAAAAAGGCTAACGAAAAAAGAACTAGAAATCAGTCAGCACCTCAACCCGTCTTTCCATATCCTCTGGACGAACATGTCCCTCACGCTGAATTCAGAGAATATTTTACCACTCTAGCTCATTCTGTGGCAGCCTAGAATGAACACCCAACTGCCGTTCCGGCCAACCCTATGGCCAATACTATTATATCTAGGATTCGGGACTTCACCCGAATGAACCCTTCATCTTTTACTGGGTTAAAGTTAGATGAGGACCCACAGGTATTCCATGATTAGGTGCCAAAAGTTACAGATATTATGGGGATGATAGCTAGTGAGAGTGCTGAGTTAGCTGCATATCAATTGTAGGATTGGATCACTCAAGGTTCAAATAGTGGAAAGAAGAGAAGGATGCAGATGTAGGGCCCATAAAATGGGAGGAATTTTCTATTGCTTTTTTGGATAGGTTCTTCCCCCTAGAGTTGAAGGAAGAAAATATTTTAAAATTTCTAAATCTGAAGTAGGGAAACATAACGGTATAAGGGTATTCTCTTAAGTTTACTCAATTGTCCAGGTATGCTTCTCTTGTGGTAGCAGATAGAAGATCTAAGATGAGTAAGTTTGCATGTAGCGTGTCTAATAGTGAGGTCAAGGAGTGTAGGACCACAATATTGATTAAGGATATGGACATATCCAGACTCATGGTTCAAGCTTAGTAGATAGAGGAGGATAATAATAAAGAGAAGGAGAAGGAGAACAAGAGAGCTAGAACAGGTAGCTTTAACTTTACCCATCCTAAGTTAGACGGTGAAAATCATTTATAGTTCTACCTAAAATCCTCAGTTCCATCTCTGTCCTTAGCTAATGCTCCTGTTATGAAATTTAGACAACAATAGAGATAGGGTATCAGTCCCTAAACACCAGGGTAGTGTTAGTAGTGCTCGAATAAATCCTCTCTGCCAGAAGTATGACAGAAACCATCAGGGTGTCTACATAGATGGAAGTGGCGTATGTTTTAGATGTGGCAAGCTAGGGAATTGAGTGAGATAGTGTCCTTAGGTGGGTTTGCAAAGTCAGCATAACCGTCCCTCATCTCAGTCTGGTCTCCCAAATCAGTAGAGTGTCGCTTCCAGTGCCATCAGTGGGCATTGCCCAAACAAACTCTATGTACTTCAGTCTCGACAGGATCAGGAGAGTTCTCCTGATGTGGTCACTGGTACATTGCAAGTTTATTATTTACATGTTTATGGTTTGCTAGATCCAGGAGCTTCTTTGTCTTTTGTAACTCCTTATATAGCTGTTGACTTCAAAGTCAGTCTCAAAATCCTAGCAGAGCCTTTATCAGTCTCTACCCCAGTGGGTAAATCCATCATAGTCTGAAGGGTATACAGGAACTGTCTGATTATGATATCTTAGAAAGTCACTTCAATAGAATTAGTTGAATTAGAGATGAACGATTTTGATGTTATTCTCAAAATGGATTGGCTTCATTCCTATTATGCCTCAATTGAGTATAGGAACAAAATTATCTATTTTTAGTTTTCGAATGAGCCCATCCTATAGTGGAGGGGTAGTACTTTAGCATTCAGGGGTCATCATGTTTCCTACCTTAGGGCAAGGAAAATGATATCTAATTGATATGTCTACCATCTCATCTAAGTCCAGGACTCTAGATCAGAAACCCTTACTCTTGAGTCAGTATTAGTAGCATGTTAATTCAAAGATGTGTTTCTCAAAAATCTTCCCAGAGTTCCTCCTGAAAGGGAAGTCGACTTCAAAATAGACCTTCTTCCAGATACTCAGCCTATATCTATTCCGTCATATAAAATGGCACCTACAGAACTTAGAGAATTAAAAGAACATTTGAAGGATCTCCTAGCTAAGGGATTCATTAGACCCAATGTGCCTCCGTAGGGCACACCAATTTTATTGATGCATAAGAAAGATGGTTCTCTCAGAATATGAATAGACTACCGTCATCTAAATAAAGTCACGGTCAAGAACAAGTATCCACTTCCCAAAATCGATGACTATTTGACAAACTTCAGGGTGCCAGTTACTTTTTTAAGATAGACCTCAGATCAGGCTATCATAAGATCAGAGACAGAGAATGTGACAATTTTGAAAATAACTTTTAGAACTCGGTGTGGTCACTTTGAATTCTTAGTCATGTCCTTTGGTCTTACCTATGCCCTAACAACTTTCATGGACTTAATAAACCACGTGTTCAAGAAGTACTTAGACCTGTTCATCATAGTCTTCATTGATGATATCCTTGTCTACTCCCATAGTGAGCATGATCATTCAGACTATCTCAGAATAGTATTGTAGACTCTTAAAAATCATCAGCTATTCGCCAAATTCAGTAAGTTGGAATTTTGGCTAAGGTCAGTAGCTTTCCTTGGCCATATCATTTTTGGTAAGGGCATTAGGGTTGATCCCCAAAATACTAAAGCAGTAAGAAACTATCCTAGACCCATCTCTCCGACAAATATCAGGAGTTTCTTGGGCTTAGCCGGCTATTACCGATGTTTTATTGAGGTATTTTTGTCTATTGCATCCCCTATGTCCAGATTGACTTAGAAGAAGGTCAAATTTAAGTGGTTAGATTCTTCGTTGTGTATTGTGATGCTTCCAGGGTTGGTTTGGGTTATGTTTTGATGCAGAGAGGTAAGGTCATAACCTATGCCTCTAGATAGATTAAGCCCCATGAAAAGAACTTTCTTACTCATGATCTTGATTAGCAGTAGTAGTATTTTCCCTAAAGATTTCAAGGCACTATTTGTATGGGGTGCACGTTAATGTATTCGCTGACTATAAGAGCCTAAAATATGTATTATCTCAGAAATACCTAAACCTCCATCAGAGAATGTGGTTGGAATTGTTTAAAGACTACGACATGAGCATCCTGTATTATCTGGGTTAAGCCAATGTAGTGGCTGATTCTCTTAGTAGGATGTCTATGGGTGGTGTTGCTCATATGGAAGATGGTAAGAAGAAGTTAGATCAGGAAGTTCATCAGCTTGTCTGACTAGGTGTTCGCTTAGTCGATTGAGAAAAAGGTAATGTATGGGTATAGAGTATTTCAGAATTATCCCTGGTTTTTGAGTTGAAGAAAAAGAAGGATAGGGATCCTAGTCTAGCTAAATTGAAAGAATCAGTTAGAGATTAGAAGGTAGAGGTTTTCTCCCAAGGGGGAGATGGTGTGTTGCGCTGCCACGGCTGGCTATATGTGCCAGGTATAGATGATTTAAGACAACGAATTCTAGCAAAAGTGCATGGTGTATGCTACTTTATTCATCCAGGGGCCACTAAGATGTACCATGATTTGCGGGAGATCTATTGTTGGAGTGGGATAAAAAGAGATATTGCAGAGTTTGTGGCTAAGTGCTCAACATGTTAGTAGGTTAAGATTGAGCATCAGAATCCAAGTGGGTTCATGCAGGAGTTTAGTATTCCCACCTGGAAATGGGAAGAAGTGAAGATGAACTTCTTGATGGGTTTTCCTTGTACACATCATCAACACAATTCAGTTTGGGTCATTGTAGATAGGATGACCAATTAAACTTATTTCCTAGCAGTTTATACCTCTTATTCAGCCGAGGACTATGCCAAGATCTATGTCAGAGAGTTAGTAAGATTACACGGAGTTCTGTTGTCCATTATCTCAAATAGAGGTACGCAGTTCACCTCTTATTTCCAGAAAACCTTCCAAAAGGGTCTTGGTACCCAATTCCTCCTTAGTACAACTTTCCACCCTCAGACAGATGGTCAAGAACAAAGGACTATTTAGACTTTAGAGGATATGCTTTGAGCATTTGCGATAGACTTTAAAGACATTTGAGATGACCACTTACCTTTGATTGAGTTTGCATAGAACAAAAACTATCATTCTAGCATTCAGATGGCTCCATTTGAGGTGCTCTATGGGAGGAGATGTAGGTTTCCTATTGGTTGGTTTAAAGTGATTGAGCCCGCAGTGGTAAGGCCTAACTTGGTGTTTGACACCTTTGGGAAGGTTCAGTTGATCAGGGAAAGTCTTAAGATAGCTCAGAGCCGATAGAAATTGTACATAAATATGCGGAGAAAGGATCTCAAGCTCTATATTAGTGATTATGTGTATTTGAAAATCCCTCCTATGAAAGGAGTGAAGAGATTTGGAAAGAAAGGGAAACTCAGTCCCCGATATGTCAGTCCTTACCTAATTCTCATCTATTTTGGAAAGGTAGCTTACGACCTTGAGTTGCCTTCAGATTTAGCTTCAGTCCATCCAGTGTTCCATGTCTCCTTGCTAAAAAAATGCATAGGTGATCCAGTAGTTGTAGTCCCTGTAAGGAATGAAGACGTTTAGAATAGCCTCTCTTATGAGGAGATTCCAGTCAAAATCCTTGATTTTCAAATTCGCAGACTGAGGAACTAAGAGGTCCCTCAAGTCAAAGTTCTTTGGTGGAATCAGTCCGTTGAGGGAGCTACTTGGGAAGAAGAATAAGATATGCAGACCAAGTATCCTCACCTCTTCTCCGCAAACTCTGACTCAACCCAAGATAACAGTTTTCCCTTGAACTTACTAAATTCCATACTTAGATTTCCCGTATAGACTTGGTATCAATTACCATTGCATTTTCAGTTATGTATTCATGCATCATATATGCATGTTCAGCATGGGAAACTCATCTTATCAACAATCCCAGTCATGCATTCACGAATTATGTTCAGCCATTTACTAATGCATCAGATATGCATGTTCAATACAAAACTTCAGTATATCAGTAATGTCAGTCATAACATCATGTTACAGTTGTGCATGTCTTGTATTTAAATCTAGTCTATCAGTATTCTCAGCTTTGTCAGTCTCATTCGAGGATGAATGTTCCCAAGGGGGAGATATTGTAAGACCCCACAAAATCTTAAGCTTAACTCAAACCTTTAAAGCTTGTTAAGGGGTCCCATACTTGGAAAATTTTATCCAAGTATTTAGACTTAGTGTTATTTTAGCCTCCATAGGTTGGCAACTCTATTTCACGACCCTCATATCCTTAAAGTAATGATTTTTAGGTTGAATGATGATTAGGAATGTCAGTGGGTGTTCCCGAACAAGTTTCAAATTTTTTGGACTTTGTTTGGATCATATTTGAAAGCTCAAACTAGTGGATTGATGCAATCTCGATGCGCCGCATCACCCATCACATCGATGAATATTTTTCTCCAGCTCCTAATGTAAATTCTAGTGAACCAACATGGACTCGACATGGCGCATTGGCCATTGCGTCCATGCGAACGACGCAACTCGTCTGTTTGCGTATCGCTAGGTCAATTTTCAGTCATTAAAAAGCCACATCCTCAGGGGTAATTGGGTCTTTTTTCCATGTCTATCAGCCCCAAAACACAAAATTAAACCCTTCTAAGAGCTAAAACTATTCATTTTTCACAAGTTGCGCTCAAGAACAAACCCTAAGAGATTTCAAATTCAATTCAAGGCTCAAGAACTTACCATCAATCTTTTAGAATTTAATTGTTAAGGTATGTCAAGTGTTCATTTAAGGGTCCTTTCCACCCTTGGAGTTCAAGAATCTATTTTTAAAACCTCAAGTGTATTGATTACATAAATTTTATGTGGGGTTTGATTATATTCATGATTGTAATGATTAATTGGGTTTCTAATCCATGTTTTGCTATAAGTTCCATGTGAAGTTAATTGATATATGTTTAGTATCATGTGAATTCATGTTAAACCCTTGAATGTGTGAAAATGGAATTGAAGTTGTGATGCCTACATTTTGTTTTGTATCATGTGCAGAGATTGTGTTCTTTAAGTGCTTGATGAATTGCTCATGTGTACTAAAAAGGGAAAAATCATGTCATGCTAGCTTATTTCCAAGTTATATCATGCAAGTGTGTGATAAAATGTCTGTATGAATGAGTTATGAACAAGTGCACGTGGTTATGCTTTTCAAGTCTATGCTATGATTTACATTTCATGCTACCGAGTCCTGGGGGTATTTAATACCCAAAAACTTAGTTGTTTATCTACAGCTACGGTAGTTACAGAGCAGCCTCAGTGGTGTCACGAATAGTAGTACTTAGAAATCAGTCGTAGTTCCCGTACAGTATACAATTTAGACCTCAGTAAACTCATTCAGTTAATAAAATTCCATAGTATTGAGTCAGTTAATAGAATTCAGTAGTACTCTGTCAGTTAACAGAACTTAGTGAACTCAGTTCAGTTCAGTTAGACAGTACTATCAGTAACAGTTCAGTCCATTCGAGTACAGTTTAGAAATTAGTTCAATTTCTATTTATTTGGGAGTAGGATTCAACCCTAAGCAAACCCAGGGATGGGGGCATTCCTGCCAGCAGAGGGTTTGATCCTTAGTAGTAATCCCTTCATTTCAGAACTACATAGCCAACGTAGGTTCAGATATCTTCCTGCCAGACTTGGGTTGATACATCTCATACAAGTTTTCCTGCCAACAAGGATTGATAAAAGAGCTCCCTATCAGAGAGGATTAAGTCATAGTTGTCTTTACCTGTGGCACGATACTGATACCTTTCCAATTGGAGTTATAGGTTGGACCCCAATCTATCTATAAAGGGGCATGTTGGTTAGATGATTACCTTTTACATTCTTAGTTTCAGTCTTCAGAATAGAACTCAGTTAAGTTCTACAGAAATTAGGACCGTCATACATGGTCACTCAGTCAAGTACGGAACTCAGAATAGTTCTACAGAATCAAGACTGCCAGGTACAGTCACTCAGTTAATAATAATACAATATCAATGAACTCTGATATCAGTAAACCAGTGATTCAGAACTCAGTATCTAGTGTTATCATGACCTTATTCACATTTTACATATTTATGCATGTACTCTCATTCAGTTATGTTCATACCAGTACATTCGAAGTACTGTCACATACCTTTCTCTTGCGCTATGATGTCTTATATCATAGGTTCAGATGAACGGGCTCCCGATTATACTTAGCAGTCCGATCCATTAGCAACATACTAGTGGTGATTCCTATCAGTAGTCAAATTTTTTTGGGGACTTGTCCCATCAACTCCTTGTTCAGACAATAGAGGCTTTTCAGACTAGAGTATTTTCAGAAAGATGTTCAGTTTCAGTATTTATTTTAGATTTGAACCTTATGGCAAGTTTCTGCCTAATTTTCGCATAATTATAGTATTACTATTTAGTTATTGCAACAGGTACCAATCATGGGTTAGCTTGTGGTCCTGGGGGATTATGAGCACCATGTAGCGTCCAGGATATAGACTCGGGGAATTATACAAACACATATTGACATTTGTTGCTACAGATGACTTATCTGTTTTAAGATCTTTTTTTATTTGTAAAGCGGTTTTCTATCCAAAATAAAATAGATAAAGTACTAAGGTAATAAAAAATATTTCTTGGATAACTAAAAAATCACCTCCTTGAGTTGTCTTATCTTATCTTTTCAATGTCATTGTCTCCTCATGCCCCTCAAAGTTATTAATGAATATTTAATTCGTCCCTCTTTTTTCTCTTTCTCTCATCTTTGGGATTATCACATCCGTCTCTTTTTTCTCTCTTTTCTCTCATATTTAGCATGAGGATCCTTTCGGATCTCAACCGATCTATATCTTTTCTTGATTGAAGTTGGTGTTTTGATCCATTTTCTTTTGATATTGCAAGTATGGTTACTACTACTCTTTTCTCCTCATCTCCTTCTTTGCATGTTAGTTAAATTAGTTATATACATTTGTTGTTTTTATTTATTTACCTATTACACATATCCTATTTATTGAAAAAATTGATGAAAAACTGACTTTTAAGTCTTGAATGAACAAATCGTTGTTTTTATAAAAATATGCAAAAAAAGTTATCTGTTGGAAGAACTTAAATAGCCTTGTTGGAAGTATTATTTTTTATGTCTTTTTTTATTGTTTTGTTGTTGATACTGTTGTTGATGTTGTTGGTAGTGTTGGAATATGTGATGTTGGTGTTGTTGATGGTGTTGGAACATATGGTGTTGTTTCTTTGTTTTTGATGCTATTGTTGGTGGTGTTACAACCGATTCTCCAACTGTTGCAACTGATGAATCAGCTATTGGAATAAATCCAACAGCTCTTCCAATAGATGACCCATCTGTTACAACAAAGAAGCAACTGTCGGAACAAATCAAACCACTAGCAAGGCTAGTTTGATTTATTCCAACAGATGATCCATAAGTTGTAAGACATTGGCATATGTTGCCAAAGATGCATTGCCTATTGCAACAGATGGCTCATCTATTGGATAGATCGGAAAACTATTGCAACAGTTGGGTTATCTGTTAGAACGTTTGTTGTAATGTGTTATATTTATTTAATTTTGTGTTACCCTTTTTTAAAATTATGCAGACATCTATTGTAATGTTCTTTTTGTTCTTCTATTGTTTTATATCAATTGTTTTTCTCTTGTTTGTAGATTTAAGAAAGTGAAAATTGATCAAATTTTGTCAGACCAACACAAAAGGCTAGAGTAAAGATGGGTTTAGAAGAATAAGCTACTTGCAGATGGAACCACTTTATATATGGGAGGTAGGTATTACTAATCATGTTATTTTGAAAAATACAGAGTACATAAATTTTGTTAATGTTATTTTTTATCGATTAGGCATTGATCATTCAAACAAGATATTTGCAATTTTACAGTTAAGTTTGATAGGTCCGAACTGTTAAGGATGAGGGACCTTTTAGGTGGTGTCGATATCCTGTAATGGTTTAATGGTGGTTTTGCAAAGGTTTATGTGTTAACTCTGGTGCAGGGATCAAGTTTTGGTGGTATTGTAAAAAGATTCAATAGTGATTGGACTGATTTTAAGGGTTCAATAGACTTTTGAAAGGCCTTCAAAGTGTCACACTGTTGCAACCAAGAATGGAAATCAATATAGTTATTGTCCTAACCCAAATTTTTATGGTTGGGTTTCTTGAGGTGATGATTATACAACAGAAAGTGCGGTAGGAGAATACCTATGAGAGAAGGGGAGTTGATGAAGATTATATCATCTCAGACCTTATTAAAGAAGAAACACAAGGTACCAAAGAATGTCTAGAGAATTTGGACGATGAAATTGACTTCAAACTTGAGAAATCTGAATGAGGTGCAAATATGAAATCATATCCAAAAATGAAAAACCATCAGTCGCCTCTCTCAAAAGAAAAAATACTATAGCTGGACACTTTGCTAGGGAATTGTGACTAGTTAGCATAGTTGGAATGATCACCTCCAGAGAAAATAACAGAATACCAAGGAAGCATCTTTGCGGGCACCAAGGGTTTAAATGATGTACAGTAAAGAATGAAAACTTGTGCCAAGAAATTCTGAAGTTTAGATAAGGAATCAAGCCAAGGAGGCAATTTTAGAGGTTACACTTGCATCCTAGTCCTTCAGTTTGTGGTTCTGGTCATGCCAATCATAGTAAAAATAAAAAGGCCTGAAATTTTTGCCTAACTTCATACCTTTTTGTTTCCACTGCTATTGACCTGATCAGAACCACAAACAGAAGGCATGGGATGCAAGTTAAAATTCAGAAATTGCCGTCGTGGCTTGATTCCTTAATTTAACTTCAGAACTTCTTGGCGTGAGTTTTCTTTCTTTACTATACATTATTTCAAATCTTGATTTCGGCAAAGCTACTTCCTTGGTGTTTTGTTATTTTCTCTGGAGGTGATCATTCCGACCCTTCAAACAGTTGCAGTTCCCTAGTAAAGCGTCCAGCTATAGTATTTTTCTTTGAGAGATATGACTTACGAATTTTTATTTTTGGATACACTTTCATATTTGCACTTTATTCAGATATCTCATGTTTTATGTCAATTTTATCAACCTGATTCGCTGGAAGTTCTTTGCTTGTTGCCTTATGTTTCCTCTTCAATAAGGTCTCAGATGACATAGTCTTTCATTAACTCCTCTTTGCCTCACAGGCATTCTCCTATGACTCCTTCTGGCGTATAATTATCTTCTCGAACAACCTATCCATATAAATTTGGGCCAGGAGAATTTCTGTTGGTTTTAAGTTCTTGTTTGCTACAAAGGGAGGCTTCGAAGATCTTCTCAAAGTTTAGTGCACCCCTAAAGTCAGTCCATTCTCTATTGGATCTTTGCAATACAACCAAATATTGGTCCCCTCTCAAAAGTTAACATGCATAAACATGCGCAACAACCATCATTAAATCATAATAGGGTATTGACACCATCTTCATGGTCCTTCGGCCTTATCAATTCAAACCTATCAAACTTAACTGTACAATGCAGGATCTTGTTTGAATGATCAATGCCTAATTGGTTAAAAAATGCATTCACAAAATCATTGTACTTTATGTGTGTTGTCATGATGACCTTATCAGTAATGCATAACTCCCACACATGAAAGTGGATCCATCCATCTACACACACCTTATTCTTTCTACACCATCTATGACTTAATTTGAATAAATAGATGACTAATCCGTTGCAATAGATGACACATCTGTTAAAATTATCAAATAATTATAGACATCTGCTACAACAGATGATCAATCTGTTGCAACATATGACTTATCTATTAGAATTAATCTAATAGATAGATACATCTGTTTCAACAGATTGCCAATATGTTGTAAATTATCAAACTAATAGAACATATTTTGCAACAAATTACCCATCTGTTGGATTTATTTTACAGGATTTTTTTTTCGAAATTAAATAAATATAAAATATTGTATTTGAATCTATTTTCTTAATTTACATAATCAAAAGGTCTCCAGTTTTATTTAACTAAGGGATGTAATTATTCAAAAAGAGGTGAACAGTGTGGCTTCTTTACTAACCCATTCAAATTCAATCCTCTATAAATAGGTCCCTCCTTACTCCTTTAGTCTACTCCACTTCTAGATATGGATAATCTAGATTTGTACAAGGTGATTCTGTGCAACTCCTGGCAAGAAATTGAAAGACAGATTCATGAACTTAGGTGGGAGTTGGGTGCCATGAGAGTAAGGCTAAGGAGGGCCCTGCTATTGCCGGATGATAATTAGCCGATTGATAATAATAATAATAATAATTATTATTATTATTATGATGATGATGATAATAATAATAATAATAACTATGTTATGTTTTATTTTTCTTTTAGCGTATGTATTTTGTTTTATTATATTGGATCTACTTAAGGAAGGAACCTAATGAATATTTTATTTTTATTGTATATTTGTATATATTGAATTCAAAAATTCATGTATATTTTGTCGACTTTGGATTTTTAATTCTAATTTATTTTTCATTCTATCTGTTCCTTATTCTCAACATATCGATGATTGGAGGTGGGGATTGTGCGTTTGTTGCAATGGATGGACCATATGTTACAACAGTTGGTTAATCTGTTGCGATAGGTGGAATATATATTGCAATAGATAGTTAATCAGTTGCTACGGAAGGATCATATGTTGCAGCAAATAGATTCAAGAGTTGCAACAAGTCAATAAAAATGGTTATATTATTGAGAAGCTTAAAAGACATACCTTTTCACAATAATCAAAAAGTCATCAGTTAGATTTAATTATGACTTTCACAATAATTGAAATTTCACCAGTTAGATTTATTGAAGGAGGTGAACAATCGTGACTTTTTTTCTACCACATTCAAATTCAATCCTCTATTAATAGGTCCCTTCATACTCGTTCATTCTACTCCACTTTATTTATTTCTTTCATTTTGTCTTTCATATTACATCTTCAACCAATTTTCTTCAAAGACCAGATTCTTTTCTCATTTATGTAAGTTTTTCTCTGTGTGAGTAAATCTACCAGTTGGTAGTATACATTGTATTACATTCGGAATCCTTTCTTTACTTTTATGATTACATTCTTTATCAATTCATGCGTGTTCTTGATATAATAGACCCTGTTTGGGTGATTGCTATTCGGTGTGACACCGTACGGGAACTTCAGAGGTAGGTTAATAAACTCCAGTGGAAGTTGGCCGCCGTGAGAGTAAGGATGCTCCGAGAGATTTGCAGGATGAGGAGTGCCCTACTACTGTCGGTTGACAATTGGCCAGCTGATAATAATAATAATAATAATAATAATTAGGTGATGTTTTCTTTTCGCGTATGTATTTTTATTTTTCTATATCGGATCTACCTATACAATGTATTTTGTTTTTGTTTAGTGAAAAAATTATGTTTGGTTGAGTTTGACTTTTTAATTCTTATTTAATTTTCATTCTATCTATTTTTTCTTCTCAACAAACATGTCAATGGTTGGATGTAAGGAACAATTTTGAATCCACTAGAAATAGCAAGAGTTTTGAGTTCTTTCAAAAGATAGACCTTATGTTGGGTTTGTCGCAGGAACTGTATTGTGTTGCTACAACAAATTACCCATATATTGCAACAAATTAGTCATCTATTTGAGGAACACATTCCTGTTTAATGAACTATATTGTGTTTTCCAGCAAATGTCCATATATTGCAACAGATGGGTAGTCTGCTGAAAATAATTTTGTGTTCTGTTGTATTTAGATCCCGTTTTATCTCTTTTTATTGATGTACAAGTTAATAAAAAGATATTTTATATAATAAATAATAACATTTACGTTCACAACAATGAGTTAAAAATATCAAAGTCCTTAACAAACAACAACACAAGTTTTGCTATTACAATGATCATGGTGGATTACAATCTGGGCATGTGGTTCTTTTGTGGCCAGCATTCTTACATACAAAGAACTTATATTTTCTTTATGGGAATGATTATTTGACACCACGCCTTCTCTTATATCGCCTTCTTTTCTTTTTTGATAGTTCTCGGGTCAATATATGAAGGAGGTATTAATCTCCCCAAAAGCTCTACAGGAACAACCCAAGATTCTTCAGGAGGCACCCAATTAATATTCTCAGTATATGACATTATATATTTTTCCACCAAATAATATGAAAACTAGCACTCATAAATTTTAGTTCCATATTGTAAATCATATTGGGCTCAAAGTGCTTCCATAGCACGTGGACAGGATATTTTTTCAAAGTCAAAAACTTTGCACGTACAAGATCTTATTGAAGATTGACCGTGGAAACATCACCATGACCGTAGATATTGAACTTGTAATCTTCTATTTAATTAGAAAATATCTTATTCCCCAAACTGATGTTCATTTACATTTGTTTTTCCGCTTCTAGAACAAATCTAGTTCTTTCGTTCACGAAGTACTTACACCTTTCATGAAATAATTTGCCATACTTCTTGTTTATTTCATCAAATAGCGCCATGATGGGAAATTCTCTTTCATTGACAAATAATGAATTCACTGATTCAAGTATGTTTTGAATATTATCTCCAAGATGCCGCATGCAATAACCAAAGTGAGCTGAAGTGTAGAAAATTGACCCATATTTGGTATACTTGGATGCCTATCAAAAATAAAATAAAACTCTTTGGTATCTTCGATGAATCTTCGTATTTTTTCAAAACAAATATCCTTACAAGGCATCAAATTCCTTGTCCGCTACATAAAAAGCGACAGGAAAGATTTTCCTCTTCGCATCCTGTGCCATCGCCGCTAGCAAAACTCCATTATACTTGCTCCTCAAGAAAGTCCCATCGATGGCTATGACTTTTCTCAAATGTTGAAAAAAAAGAATCCAAGCACCAAATAATACAAAATAGTACTTGAACCTAATGTTTTCATCTACATGGAATGTCGTCTTACTTCTAGGATTTGTGGACTCAAGCATGTAAGGATAGGCATCGAGGACTTTGTACCCGTGCTTGTGTGTCCCCCTAACCAAGTCCTTGGCTATTACCATGGACGTATATATATTTCAATAACTGATCATGACACCCAATTCTTTAAGGAGTTGATTGGCCATATCACTTGTAGAAGGGCCTTTCCATTGAAGAATCTATTATGGAAATATTGACCAAGGACCTTTGTCGTAGTGTGAGTATTTTGGCTCAAAATGTACTCCAAACCACATGTGTTATTATTTTTATAAACATTAATGATGAATCTATCAGAACTTAAGTATTTCAAAGCCCTCAACCACCACTTGCAATTCATATTAGCGCATCTAAAGAAAAAGACTTTACTCGAATTAATCGCCTTATTTAGTCTTAAATCTTTTTTCAAACAAGCAATAATCAAAGAAGAAGATAGTCCTTTCTTAACCTTAAATGACATTTCCTTGTAAAATCCAGTCTCATCATCTTGAAAATTTCCTGACTATGTTGATTGAGAAGAACTGCCAACCGTATTACATGCAACAATGGGCGTAGGTGTTTTATCATCATCTGGAATATTCATGTCCAGATCGTCCAGCTTATCATAAAAGATGTCTTGTTATTATTCTTGTTCTATATTCTGATTCCAATTCTCTCTCAATTTTTCAACCACGTACACCCTTACCATCGGCCTAGATGAATCACTAAGATAAGCATGTAACCGAAGCCAGTCGATTATCTTGAAAGGTAGTACTCTCTGATTTTCGAAGGAGTTGTGCATATAGATAGTGACGAGTTCTGTCTGTTGAAAGTTCAGACCACAATAGCTGATCATTAAGTTCTCTTCTCAAAAGCATCATACGAAACATCACTTTGGACTTTCATATCTATCCTCTCTAGCATTTCATCCTCTTTCTAATGTCATACATATCGATTGCTCTTCTTCATCCATTCACCATGCCAATCTACCCCTATTGTTATTAATCCCTCTATTAGTGGTACCTAAATAAAGATATTTATTTAAAATGTTAATAACGACATCATAATAAAAATAATAGTGATTTTATAATGCCGTAACATGAGCCCCAATAAATGAATAATCCGTTACAACTGGTGAATAATATGTCGTAATAGGTTAGTAATATGTTGCAATTGATGAATCACCTGTTGGTAATTCATATTATAGTACTATAGAACATGAAGCCAATTCCATTAGATGAGTCATCTATTGGAACAATTGTCTCATATGTTGCAATAGATTATACATCTGTTGTAGCAGATGAATCACCTATTGGGATATACTGCAAAACCTTTGACACAACCTGACCGAGGGCCTTGTCATAATGGGTATTCCAAGTCCAACTAGGACCGGGGACCACCCCCTGTTACCCAACCCAACTACCATTAGCATAACTTGAGTCGGATAAATCCCAAACATATAACAAGATAGCTTAACTTGACAAGGGCTGACTTTAGGATAGGTCTATTCCTAGACCAACCCTACCTAGTCATCTCATCCACCAACCCCTACCAACTAAACCACCAATCCAAACCAATACCAATTTGAGGGCCATAAGCCAGGCCATAACCAAATGAGTTCTAAAACATAATATGATTAATACCAAAATGAATGAGGATGGAGCAGTGAGAAATTATGTCCAATGATGTTAGCCCCAATACCAATGCCAATATTAAGGCAGACACCAATACCAATCTCATCCATTCCAATCCATATTAGTACCACAAAGCCTCCAACCAAAAGAGGAAGGATATCTGGTTGGGACATGCCCCCAACCATAGACAAAACCAATATCCAGAAATAAATCAAAAGGTCTAAAAATATCCATAACATAAAATGGAGCCTTCCAAAAAGATGGAAGCTCTCCACTTTAATCCAACAACTGTCCTCGAGTCAATCACTGTGTAGGAGGAGTAGAATGGCCGGTTCCTGCATAGCGTGGGTATACAGTTATCAGAAAATGGGTTAGCGGGTGAACGCTAGCATAAACTTAGGTTAAGGATAATATAATGCCATTTATAAAACCAATTAAATCCATCCATATGCACACAATCCATACATATATACATACATATATATATATACATACATACATACATGTCAAGAAAGGGAACCAAGTTTAGCATACCATTAAAACCTTTACCTGGGTTGTGTAGATTTGCTGTCCTAAACAACCCATGGGCTATATGGGTCAAGATGCCCCTGCTGAAAGCGCCCCAGTGAGTGAAGCCGCACGACCAGGGAAGAAAACCTAGGATGACTAGTAAATCCTCCAAATATAATGTGTGACTTCATGTACACGATCACTAGGACCAAACCTCACATCGGCAAATATGAGTTTCCAATTTTGGTTCCCCGAGGACCTCCACCTTCCATAACTTTGCTACACATCCCGCTATTATTGCCCAATTAAAACCATTACCACACAACAAACCAATCCATTAAATAAGGTCATTAGTAGTGGTATCGTCATACCAACTATACTTGCAAGTTTTTTCCATAGCCAACTATATATAGGTTTAAGGGATTTCATATACCCTTCTATTAACCGTATTAAACCACTTGAGGGATTTCCATTTACCCCACAAGCATAACCATTTAGCCTTTTTACCTTTCCAAATCATTTAAACAATGCATAATTGTTTTACCAAGTTTAAAACAACCAAGAGTTCCATTAAAATGATCAATGCAATGAAAACATTCTTGTTGGCATTTTGCCAAACACATTAGGGGCATAATTTAACCAAAACCAATTCCAATTACTATTTAATCAACCCATAAAATCCAATTATCCAAAATGATGAATTAAGCATATAAATACATAATTAAAACCCTAGGAAACCATAACCAGTCATTTATTGTCAAAACCCCCAAATCATAGTTGAAAACCCGAAATCATACAATAATGAAATAATAAAAATCATGCCTTAGTTGGAACTAATAGTGATGGAAGAGAACATGCCTTAATTGACAAAGTAGATGGAGATAAACCACTAACAAGATCCCTAAAATTAGTCCTTTAGTTGAAACCCTAGCTTCCTTTCCCAAAAGCTCTTGAGAGAATTATAGAGTGTTTAGGAATAGTTTTTATGTGTTAATTAATAGAATAATAGGGTAAATAACCTCCAAAGGAAGTTAGAAGTCATGGGATATTATTAGGGTAAGTGGGGAAATATCCAAAATACCCCTACTTCATTTGCACAAAAATCCCATCATAGGGGTACGATTGACCCTCATGAGTCGTACCCTTTGATATAAGTGGTACCCACCACTCGTATCCTAAGCCTTAACCCTTGCAACCAATACTCTCTAGTGTATGACTCACCTAAGTCGTATTGACAACATACACCCTTTGCCCATAGCCCTGACAGGATAGAATCATAGAAGGTCTGAATACTATCTACCATATGAGTCCCTAGTATGATTTGTACCCTGACTTATGGCTCACATTAAACCACTTGTACTCAGATCCAACATAAGAGACCAAGTCTAAATTAAGCTAAGGAAAACCTAAACCAAACAATCTATATCCAATCATACGAATCATACCATTCAAATCGTACCCACTCCAGTAACCAAAATCCATCCCACCAACTAACACTGGTCAGCATACGACTGACCATACCATTCATACCCAAACGTACGGCTTATATCCATGATTTGTATTGGTTCTAGAGACTAGAATTCTAGGAAATTTTCTAAGGGTCAAAACCAGGGTATTTTAGTCTCCCCTACTAGGAAAATTCATCTCTAAATGAGAGATAAGGTTGGGGTAACCACACACACGAGTCATTTGCATTATCAAATATATTTTTTATCTTTAACAAAGTTTGAAAACAAAGAGGAAAAGATATTAATCTTTCTTTTAACAAACTAAAAAAATAAAGATGTGTTGAAGACTCATATCTTCTGCACAAATCCCAAGAGAAAGAAATAGATGTGGATACTTGGACTTCATGGAGCAGAAAGTAGATGCGGATACTTAGACTTCATTTTCTCGTCTGCTTCCTATGTAGTTTCTTCCACCTTATGGTTTTGTAATAGAACCTTAACCAAAGCCACATCCTTTGTCTGCAAATGATGAACCTGTCTATCCAAGATCTCAATTGGGATCTCTTTATAAGACAACGAGTCCGAGATATCCAACCCCTCTAAGGGAACAATCGAGGAAGGACCACCAAGACACTTCCTCAGCATAGAGACATAAAATACCTGATAAACCAAACTCAAGACAGAAGGTAACTCCAACTCCTAAGTTATATTACCAACTATTCAGAGAATATCATAAGTACCGACACAACGGGGACTGAGCTTTCCCTTCTTACCAAACCACACTACTTCCTTCATGGGAGATACCTTGAGGAAAATCTTATCCCCAACTTTAAAATCCAAGTATCTACGCCTAACATCCGCATAGGACTTTTAACGACTTTGGATAGCCTTAAGTCTATCCAGAATCACCTTCACCTTCTTCATAGACGGGCAAACCAAGTTAGGACCAAACATATTTGCCTCTCCAAGATCAAACCAACCAGTAGGAGATCTACACCTCTTACCATACAATGCCTCAAAAGCAGCCCTACCAATACTAGAATAATAGCTATTATTGTAAGAATATTCTAAAAAAGGTATATGCTCAACCCAATTGGTACTATAATCAATCACACAAGCCCGAAGCATAACCCCCAACATCTGAATAGTTCTCTCAGCTTGTCCATTTATCTGAGGATGAAAAATAGCACTCAGACTTACCTTAGTCCATAAACCTTTGTGGAAATACCGATAGAAGTGAGACATAAACTAAATGCCATGGTAATAAATAATCGAAATAGGTACCTCATACAGCTTTAAAATCTCCTGAAGTTACAACTTCACATAATCCTATGCCGAAAAGGTAGTCCTCATTGACAAGAAATGAGCATACTTTGTCATCCTATCCAAGATGACCCGAATCTAATTATATTGATTCCAAGACCGAGGAACACCAGTAACAAAATCCATATTGATTACCTCCTATTTCCATTCAAGAAAAACAATCTCTTGATACAACCCTCCAGGTCTCATGTGTTCAACTTTAACTTGTTTACACACCAAGCCCTTGGCCTCAAAATCAACCACGTCCGTCTTCATAATGTTCAACTAATATATCTCCTTGAGATCATGATATATCTTTGTGGAACCGATAAAAAAACATAGCGTGACTCATGTGCCTTAGCCTAAATCCTTTGTCACAAACTGTCAACATTAGGAACATACAACCTCCCTTGGTACCGTAAAGTACCATCACCACTGGTCTCAAACACCATCACCTTTTGCCCACTAACCTCACCCTTTATTTTCATCAATATAGGATCCAACACTTTCTTCTGCTTGATCTCTACAACAAGAGATGATCGAACCACATATTGTACCATTACACCTCTATCCTTGGAGTCCAAGTGTAGAATCCAAGATTATCCCAACAATGAATATCTTTTACTAAATCCCTTATTCCTTTCTCCACATGAGCCAAAATCCCCATGGACAACTTGTTAAGAGCATTAGCAACCATGTTAGCCTTACTTGGGTAATAGTAAAGACTCATGTCATAGTCTTTGAGAAGCTTATGCCATCTCCTCTACCTGATATTTAGCTCTTTTTGAGTGAACACATACTTTAGACTCTTATAATAAAAAAAAACATGTCCACGTGCTCTACATACAGATAATGTCGCCAAATTTTTAAAGCAAAAACCACCACTAATAGCTCTAAATTATGAGTAGGATAATTAATCTCATGGTCCTTCAACTACCTAGAAACATAGGCAATCACCTTCCCATGCTATATCAAAACGCAATCAAGTCCCACCCTAAATGTATCACAATAGACCACAAACCCATTATTGCCTTTCTGCAAAGTTAGAATTAGAGATGAATTCATCTTATCTTTCAACTTCTCAAAACTCCCTTCACAAGCATTCGACTAAGAAAACTTAACCTTCTTCAGAGTCAACTTAGTCAAAGGGGAAGCTATCGATGAAAAGCCTTTCATAAACCACCTATAATACTCATCCAAGCCCAAGAAGCTCTGGTTTTTGGTTAGAGTCGTGGGTTTAGGCCACCTCTTAACCACAACAACCTTTTATGGATCCACCATATCCCCTCGCTAGAAATAATATGACCAAGAAAAGTTACCTCATTCAATGAAAACTCCCACTTGGAGAGCTTGGCATAAAACTAATCTTCCTTTAGTGTCTACAATACCACACAGAGGTGATTAGCATAATCCACCTTACTTTTGGAATAAACCAGAATGTCATCAATAAACACAATGACAAAGAGATCTAAGAATTTCCTAAAAACCCTATTCATCAAATCCATAAATGTCGTTGGGGTATTAGTAAATCCAAATAACATTATAAAAAATTCAAAGTGCACATACCGAGTACAAAAAGTTGTCGTAGGGATATCTACCTCCCTAATCTTTAGCTGATGATACCTAAACCAAATATCTATCTTTGAAAAGAACTAGACACCTTGAAACTAATCAAATAGATTATCTATCCTTAGAAGAGAATACTTGTTCTTGACTTTCACCTTATTCAACAGTCTGTAGTCAATGCATATTCGAAGGGAACCATCTTTCTTGAGCATGAACAACACCGGTGTACCCTACGGGGATACACTAGGACAAATAAAAACCTTATCCAGAAGATTCTTAAGTTTCTCCTTAAGTTCCCTTAACTCATCTGGAGAAATTCTATAGGGAGGAATAGATATTTGATGAGTGTCCAAAAACAAATCAATACAAAACTTTATTTCCCTATCTGGAGGAACACCAGGAATATTGAAAAACCCTGGTTTCTTGACCATAGAAAATTTCCTAGAATTTTGGTCTCTAGATACAATACAAATCATGGGTACGAGCCATATATTGGGGTATGAATAGTATGGTCCAGTTGTACGCTAACCAGTGTTGATTGGTGGGATGGATTTTGGTCACTAGAATGGGTACAACTTGTTGGTATGAGTCATATGGTCGAATACAGATCGTTTGGTTTCTTGACTAAACCTTAGACTTGGTAACTTAAGTTGGATCTGAGTGCGGGTGTATCAGCTAAGAGTCGTAAGCTAGAGTATGAGTCATACCCAAGACTCGTATGATGGTCAGTGGTCAAACCTTTCATGATTCTATCTTTCCAGCGATACGGGTGAAGGCTACAGATCATATGCTATCAATAATACTTGGTTAGGATAAGTCATACACTAGAAAATGTTGGGTATAAGGGTTAAGACTTAGGATACGAGTGGTGGGTACCACTCGTATCAAAGGGTACGATATGTGAGGGTCTATCGTACCCCTGTGACGGGATTTTGTGCAACTTACGTTGGGGTATCCTAGACATTTCCTACTTACCATAATAAAGTACCATGACTTATGTTCCTACTAAGATGTTATTTACCCTGTTATTCAATTTATTAAAACTTAAAAACTCTTTCTAAACAGTTTATAATTCTCTCAAGAGCTTTTGGACAAGAAAGCTAGGGTTTAAACTACAATACTAAATTGCGGATCTTGTTGGTGGTTCTCACCATATACTTTATCAATTAAGGTATGTTATCTTCCCTCACTGTTAGTTCCAACTCAAGGTATGGTTTTATACAATGTTTTTAAGATTTCATTGTTTTATGATTTTGGGTTTTCAAATATGATTTAGGGGTTTTGGTTATAAATGTTTGATTATGTTTTTTCCATGTTTTACTTATGCTTTTATATGAATTAATGGTGGTTTTGGATAATTTGTTGCATGGGAATAGTTATTTGGTAATGGATTTTGTTTTTGGAAATACTATGCCCCCAATGTTTTTGATAAAATTCCTTTAACAATGTCTTCACTATTATATTGGTTTTTAAATGGAACTTCTGCATGGTTTAAAATTGGTAATGGAACCCTAAATTATATGAATGGTTTAAATGGTTTTAAATGGATTGGAAAGGCCTTTGTGTCCATGGTTTTAGTGAATTATATATCATGAAGGATACATGGAATCCCTAAAACCTATATATGGTTGGCTATGGACAAACCTTGCAAGCATAGTCAGTATGACGATACCACTACTAATGGCCTGGGTTAATAAATGGTAAATGTACTAGTTGGTTTTATGTTATGGTTTTAATTATGTAATAATCCTAGGGTATGTAGAAAAGTCGGGGAAGGTGGAGGTCCTAGGGGGACCAAAACTGGAAACTCATATTTGACGATGTGAGGTTTGGTCTTGGTGACCGTGTTCATGATGTCACACTTTATATTTGGGGGATCTACTAGTCATACCAGGTTTTCTTCCCTGGTCGTGCGGCTTTACGCACTGGGGCCCTTTCAACAGGGGGAGCTGAACCCACATAGCTCATGGGTGGTTTAGGACGGCAAACCTACATAGCCCAGGTAAAGGTTTTAATGGCATGCTAAACCCAATCCCCTTTCTTGAAATAGTTATATATATGTATGGTTGTGTACATATGAATGGTTTTACTTAGTTTTTTAAATGCATTATTTTATCCTTATCCTGAGTTCATGCTCGTGATTACTCCCTAACCCGTGTTTGGGTGGTTGTATACCCACACTATGCAGCAACCAGCCATTCTACTCTTTCTACGTAGTGATTGACTAGGGGACACTTATTGAATTGAAGTGGTGAGCTTCCATCTATCCAGAAGGCTCCATTTCATGTTAAGGATATTCTTAGACATTTTGATTTATTTCTTGATATTTGTTTTGGCTATGGTTGGGGGTATGCCCCAATAGGATATTTTTACTCTTTTTGTTAGAGGCTTTGTGGTACTACTATGGGTTTGATTGGGACGTAGCGGTATTGATGTCAGCCTTAGCATTGACACTAGAATTGGGGCTGACATTATTAGACATAATTTCTCACTGTTCCATTATATTTCATATTGGGATTAATCATATTATATTTTTAAACTTATTTGGTTATGGCCTAGTTTATGGACCTTGTTTTGGTATTAGTTTGGTTTAGTATGGTTGGACGATTGGTATGGGATGGTTAGATTCGATTGGGTCGGTCACAGTTGTGATTTTATCCCGGAGTCTTCATATGAGATATTATGCTATCTTATTATATGCTCAAAATTTAGCTGACTCAAGGTATGTTGATAGTGGTTGGTTTGGGTAATAGGGGGTGGTCGCCAATCCTGGTTGGACTTGGGATGCCAATTACAACAATGCCCCTGGTCAGGTCAGGTCAAGTTGGTATCAGAGCTTTAGGTTTATGGTTAATTTGGTGTCCACAAAACCATGTCAAGTAGAGGCTCTTTTCAGGGTGTGTAGTGCACGACACTTATTAGAGAGAGGCTACAAGGAATTTAGGAATGTTTCACTTTCTTGGTATTCTATTTTCAATCTTGAAGACTAAGTATCGAAATTCTTCTCTAATCCTTGGTTGTTCACTTTTTAGATCATGCCTCGATAATCTGAAACACAAGGAAATTCTTCAATCCCATACGGGGATAATGTTGATGGGGTACATCCTACATCAGGAGTTAGTTTTTGATTTCAAGGTCCTATCCCTGATAGTTCTAGAGTTCCTCCAGTTGCAACTAGTCCTCCTCAAGGTGAGGTGATTAATGTGGAATTTTGCCAGTTAATTCATCTATTGCTAAATTAGTTGCTGCTCAAACTGAGCAGGATATGTCTGGTGGGTTATTCGTTGAGGCCATAAGGGTTGGCTAGTTTATGCAATTGAATCCTCCTACTTTTACTGGTGTGAAGGTAAAGAAGGATCCTTAGGGTTTCTTGGATGAGATGGAGAGGATATTCAGGGTGATGCAGGCCACTAATGTGGAAGGTGTAAACTTTGTAGCTTATCAGCTCAAAGATATTACGTACCAATAGTACGAAGAGTGGGATAAGGATAGAGAAAATGTAAAGTAGTCATCCTTATAAGAAGCTTTCTTTTATGATTTTTTGGACCATTTCTTTCCTCAAAAGCTGAGGAAAGTAAAAATGAAGAATTTTGTGAATCTTAATAAAGGGAGAATATTTTTTAAGGTATATGCCTTGAAGTTTCATCAGTTGTCAAGATATGCTCCTGATTTGGTGGCTGACATAAGAGAAAGAATAAGAAAGTTTGCTTCTAGATTGAATTGGAATTTGATCTTAGAAAGTGAGACTGCTTTACTTATTAAAGATATGGATATTTCTAGGATGACTATTCATATGCAGTAAGAGGAAGCAGGCAAAGTTTGGAGATTGGCAGGGTAAGAGGAACAAGTTTTCTAATTAGGGAGGTGCTTAGTCTTAGGGTGGTCGAGATGTAGGTAAATGGCCAAAAAAGAAGTAGGGGAGATCTGGATACTTTTCTACTACTAGTGCTCCTTACACGAAGTAGTCGGATGATAGGCATCATCAGGGTGTTGATAATTTTCGGGCACAGGGTGCCCAATCTCAGGCGAGTAGGGGTCAGTTGGTTTCTTTATTCCCTCCTTGTTAGTTCTGTGGTCGTTCTCATCGGGTTTATTGCAATAAAGGGAGGGACAAATACTTTATGTATGGCTAGGCAGACCATCGGCTCAGGGCTTATCCGATTAATAAGGTTGCTACAGGAGCAAATAAGGTACCAGCGGCTTCATCTTCTACTCCTGCACTCAATGGTACCGTGTCTACTTTTGTTACTACTCCTGGTTCTAGTGTTAGTTCGAATAGGTTGTAAGCTTTGTTATCCCGATAGGAATTTGATGTATCACCTGATGTCATTACTCGTATGTTCCAACTCTTTTATCATGATGTGTATTGTCTGCTTGATCCAAGGTCCACTCTATATTATGTAACTCCATTTGTTGCTATATGTATTGGTTTTGATCATGAAGTTTTTTTGGATCTTTTTTATATTTCTACCCTAATAGATGATTCAGTTATTTCTAAGAGAGTCTATAGGGTGTGTGTGGTATCTGTTGGTAGTAGGCAAACATTGGTGGATTTTTTTAAACTTCATATGGTGGATTTTGATGTTATTATGGGGATGGACTTATCACACTCTTGTTACACGTCCTTAGATTGTCGGACCTATAAGGTTGTCTTTAGGTTCCCAGGTGAACTAGTTATAGAGTGGGAGGGTGGTTTCCTATCTCTTCGGGGGAGCTTTATTTCTTATCTTAGAGATCAGAGGTTAATATCTAAAGTTAATATTTATCACTTAGTCCTAGTTAAAGCTTCTAACTCGGAAGGTTCTTATTTACATTCAGTCCTAGTGGTAAATAAGTTTCCTGAGGTCTTTCTAGATGATCTTCCTTGTGTTCCTACAAATAGGTAAATAGAGTTTGGTATTGATTTGGTTTTGGATACTCGTCCAATATCTGTTCCTCCTTATAGAATAGCTCCGGTTGAGTTGAGGGAACTCAAGGAGCAACTTTAGGATCTTCTGGTTAAGGGGTTTATTCATCTTAGTGTATCCCCGCGGGGTGTACCAGTGTTGTTCGTGCGCAAGAAGGATGGTTCCCTTCGGATATGCATTGACAATCGACAATTGAATAAGGTAATAATTAAGAACAAGTATCCTCTCCCAAGGATAGATGAATTATTTGATCAGTTGCAAGATGCCAAGTTCTTTTCTAAAATAGATCTTTGGTCTGGGTATCATCAGCTAAATATTAGGGAGGTGGATTTTACAAAGACATATTTTCATACTCAATATGGGCACTTTGAGTTTTTGGTAATGCCGTTTGGATCTCTTTATTATTGTATTTATTGATGACATTATGGTTTATTCCAAAAGTAAGGTGGATAATACTAATCACCTCCGTGCGATATTGCATACCTTGAAGGAACAATAGTTGTATTCCATATTCTCTAAGTGTGTGTTTTTGTTGAACGTTGTGACTTTTATTGGTCATATTATTTCTAACGGGGGGATCATGGTGGATCCATAAAAGGTGGTTGTGGGTAATGGGTGTCCTAGACCCATGACTCTAACTGATATTCAGAGCTTCTTGGGCTTGGCTAGGTATTATAGGCAGTTTGTGAATGGCTTTTCATCGATAGCTGCTCCTTTGACTAAGTTGACTTTAAAGAAGGTTAAGTTTTCTTGATCAGATGCTTGCAAAAGGAGTTTTGAGAAGTTGAAAGATAAGCTAACTTCCGCTCGTATTCTAACTTTACCGAAAGGCAATGATGGTTTCATGGTCTATTGTGATTCATCTAGGGTAGCTCTTGGTTTTTTTCTATGCAGCATGGGAAGGTGATTGCCTATGCTTCCAAGCAGTTAAAGGTACATGAGAAGAACTAACCTACTCATGATATGGAGCTGTTAGTGGTTGTGTTTGCCTTAAAAATATAGTGACATTATTTGTATGGTGTACACGTGGACATCTATTTTAATCATAAGAGTATATAGTATGTGTTCACTCAAAAGGAGCTAGATTTCAGGCAGAGGAGATGGCTTGAGCTTTTCAAGGACTATGATATGAGTCTTCACTATCACCCAGGTAAGGCAAACATTATTACTGATGCTCCAAGGGGAGTTTGGATCATGTTGAGAAAAGAAAGTTGGATTTGGTGAAGGATATTCACCGTTTGGGTAATCTTGGAGTTCACCTCTTGGACTCCAAGGATGGAGGTGTAATGGTCCAAGAAGTGCTTCAATCGTCTCTTGGTGTGGAGATTAAGGAGAAAAAAGTGTTAGATCCTATCTTGATAAAAATCAAGGGTGATGTTTGTAGGAAAAAGGTGATGGTGTTTGAGATCAGTGGTGACAGTACGTTATGGTACCAAGGAAGGTTATGTATTCCTGATGTCGATGATTTACGCCAAAGGATTTTGGCTAAGGCGCATGAGTCGCGCTATGTTGTTCATCCCGGTTCCATAAAGATGTATGATGATCTCAAGGAGATGTATTGGTTGAACGGTATAAATAAAGATGTGGCTGATTTTGTGGCCAAGTTCTTGGTGTGTCAACAAGTTAAAGTTGAGCACATGAGGCCTGGTGGGTTATATCAAGAGATTGTTTTTCTCGAATTGAAATTAGAGGTAATCAGTGTGGATTTTGTCACTGGTCTTCCTCAGTCTCGAAATCAATATGCTCTGATTTGGGTCATCGTGGATAGGATGAAAAACTCTGACTTCTTTCCAGTGAGGACTATCTTTTTAGTGAAGGATTATGTGAAGTTATATCTTCAGGAGATTTTGAAGCTGCATGGGGTACCTATTTCAATTATTTCTGATCATGGTACACAGTTTACGTCTCATTTTTGGTGGTCTTTTTGGAAGGAATTGGGTACTGAGGTGAGTCTGAGTACTGCTTTTCATTCGCAGATGGATGGTCAAACAGAAAAAACTATTTAGACATTAGAGGATTTTCTTTGGGCATATGTGATTGATAATGGCGACAGTTGGGTTAAGCATCTACATTTGTTAGAGTTTTCTTACAACAATAGCTATAATTCTAGTATTTGTATGGCTTCTATTGAGGCATTGTATGGTAGGAGATGTAGATCTCCTATTAGTTGGTTCGAGCTTGGAGGGGCAGATATATTCGGTCCGAATTTCGTCTATCAAGCTGTGGAAAGGGTGAAGGTGATTCGGGATAGGATTAAGGCTTCCCAAAGTCACAAAAAGTCCTATATGGATATTAGGCGTAGAGACTTGGAGTTTAAGGTTGTGGATAGGGTTTTCCTTAAGGTATCTCCCATGAAGGGAGTAGTGTAGTTTGGTAAGCAGGGGAAGCTAAGTCCCTGGTATGTTGGTCCTCATATCACATATACATTCATAAGGCATTGGTACCATTGTGGAAATACTATTTTTTCAGATAGAAAATATGATATCTTTAAAACACTCTGGCAATATATGTATTAGAGGGGAGTTATAGATGTTGTATTGGTATTGGTTATTAGATTGTACATGGTATCGAACCCCCATTGGTCCTACCTCAGGAACACAACTCTGTAGGTGTATACAGAGGTTGTTTGACATCCTTGACATATCACATCATCATTATTTTCATCTTCATTGCATTTCATACATTATGTTATTTGTGTTGTATGTTCGTGCTTGATTTGATGTCTATCTATGTGTGTTTTCTTCCTTGTATTTATATTTGGTATATGTGTATATCATAGAACTGTTAGTTGAGATAGTATGGGCTACCATTTGGGATATTTTTTTATTGCAGGTGACGTTCCCATAGTGTGTATTTTATATACATAGTTTTCCACTTTGCTTGGTCGGCCCATGATACCTACAAAGTACTAGTGTACCATACTCATCCCTACTACACCCTTTCGGTGCAGATCTAGGTACGAGTGTGCCACATGGTAGCTAATTCAGGTGGTGATTGAAGCATTTTCGAGGTAGCAGTTGGTCTATGCATCCTAAATTGATTTACTACATCATCTTATTTAGTTTATGTCTTGTTTTAGTGTATTTAGGGATAGATTTTGTTCTGTTTGGACTATTAGTTTTTTGTCCTAGACGCGAATCAAATCTTTACTTTATGAAAGAAGAGTGTATTTAGGGATATTTTTGTTCTTTTGGGACTATCAGTTTTTTTTTCATAGACTCGAATAAAATCTTTACTTTATGAAATATGAGAACTCATCATCTGATCTCCTTGTTCTATCTTGATGATTCTCTTTCTAGATTCATAAGAGGATTATAGATGAATCTTAATGTTGGTCAAGTGTTAAAGTACAAAAATGAAGAGTTTAAGAACAACAAATGTGATAGATTAAATTTTAAACCAACTCAAGAGTACAACATACAATCATGCATTCGACCTCAACCCAGAACAAAGATTTTTTGCTATTCATGTTTAGAATCAACATCATAAAATTCAAATTGCTTATATGATTATTGAAATAGAAGAGAAGAGTGGATAAATAAACCCTAAGTTCAATCCTTGATTGTGTTTTGTACTCCTAAGGACCTGCATAATATTTACAAAAAAACAAGTGTCATATTTATAGTCAAGTACAAAGCAACTATCAAAAAACTCCATTCGTTTCACTTTGAAATTGTGTAGGATCTCCTCCATGCCACCTTAACATCGTTCCCCACTCTTACTTCTTGCAACTTGATTTTATTCCATCTCTGTGCCATGCCATTAATACGAAATACAACTTCTGTGGAACGGAGGAATGTTATGACCTCACATTTTTCTGCCAAGACCACTCTTTTGACTTGCCTTTGTGTCCCGTGGTTTGTAGTTACCATCAAACCTCTATTTTCAGCCCATCTTGCATCCCAATATCCAACATAATACATTCATCATCAACAGTTTCTTCATCGACATCAACTCAAGCTTAATCCTTGAAAAATCTCAACCTGAAGCTTTAATCCTATCCATTAGTTCATAAAAACACATTAAGATCAAACAAAATAATATATATGAAATACAAGTCATAAAAGTAGTAAAAGCATGGGTAAATATTTGAAATTGGACATAAATTTATATTCTCAAGATTACTACCCCACACTTACAACTTTGTTCATCCTCGAACAATCCTCTTATACCTCATGACACACGTCAGGACCTAACATGACATATTGAACTCAACCTTCACACCATAATTTACTAAAATCTCCAATAACAATAGACACTTCATTCAATCAAGAATATTCACCACCATCAACATCCCATTGTAGAATCACACTTCTAAACACACTTTTCAAGTAAAAATCTAGCTAGCATAGATATGATTTGCTGATGAAGCTTTTAGTTCACCAAATTCTTACTATTACTTGCTCTCACCTTTGAGAGGTGGCCCTATTTTCACGATACCCAAATTCTTGAAAAAGTCGCTCATACTGCATAGAAGGTTTCAAACATGATCGCATACCATAGGCTTGTCCATATTTTACTAGTTAATCAAACAAAGTATCAAACTTGTAGGATCAATAAGGATTTTTAAATTTGTAGTGTCGGCTAAGGGATGAATAGGATCCATTTGGCTAATGGTGAATATTATCCCTATGCACTTTTGTAATACTCCAAAATTTCAAGCCAAGGATAGAACAATGCTTCAAGTACATGTAGGATTAAAAATCATTTTTAATAGTGTTATAATGGATTTGACCATGTACCAAGGCCACAAGAACCTCCTAGCCTCTAGTCAAGCCAAAACCTTCCTTACCAATCGATTACTTGAGAAATGATCATAACTTCTATATTCTGAAGAATATTTGAGCTCAAGACCCACCAAATAACATATACTTAAATTATATTTCCAACGTATCTATTTTTTCCTTAATCTGATATCAGAGTGAAAAGTTATGGCCTTTTTAGTAAACCACTGTCCTGCAGTGTGATATCACGAACCAAACCATGACCGTGGTTACATCGTATTATCATACAATGGTATTTTCTGATTTAGACAACCCCAAAATCTTAAAGTTGACAAGTATATCTTCCAACCATGATTGGTAAATACGATCGTGCTCTGAAACCACAATTCTAGGCGCGATCATGAGTGCTACAGATGATCCTAATTGAACCTTCAAACCTACAAACCAAAGGTAGGATTGTAGGTAGGTCGCATGATCATACCAAAGATCGTATGATCTTGTTCATAGATATCTCATCAAGATCCCAACTACAAGTACAACGCACAATTATAGATTGGTCCCACTATCGTGGGAAAGTCCTATAAGTTTCTTCCAGCAACATTAAGTTACAAATTTTATGCACATCAGTGTTTTCCTACTCTTTTAGCATCAAATCTATGTCATTTAGTTTATTTCAAGGCTGATTATTGAGGTTAATATTACCCTAATCCCTCATTACTCAAAAAAATGTGACACTTGATTGCTAATAGAGAAAAAGAGGCAATTTTTTTCCCGAGGTGAAGCTAGGATTTATCTTCTTCAGGATTTTAATTTTTAAATAATTCTTCAAGGTTCTCATCTGTAGTAATGTGGAATTTCATCAATGCGTCTTCTTTCAACCATTGAGTCCCAAAGTTAACCCAATTCTCCAGTTCAGTTCCTTCCTCACAATTAAGGATTTGAGGATGTTGTCAAATTCATCTCCGTTTATTTAAGTTGTAATCCATGTTTTATCATAAATTTCAATGTTATTAATTTTCCATGATCACAAATCCTAATTACAATGTTAAATTCATAAGTTTGGACTTGAGTTATTAAATTTCTTAAAATCCATCAAATTATGAAATTTACATAATAGTTGCATTCTTCATAGATGGTAGGTTATGAACACCCACTGACCTAGGAATTCATACACACACACACATATATATATATATATGAGTATAAAATCCTCTAGCTTACATGTTTTGAATACTTTCAGATAACGAGTCCTTTCGAACATCAGTTTAATGGATCCATGTCAATCAGTGTTTGTACCCTTAGCAAGGTACTGATCACCCTTTAAGATGGGGTTATAGGTTGGACCCTTGTTAGCTCAGATTGGGGTATGTTAGTTATTAGTATCTCCCACAATCCATAGTCTACTATTTAGATTTAGATGCCTATATGATCTTGTATTGATTTATTCAGTTTATTATGTAGCACATGTTCATTACTTGGTCTTGCATCTATTTATCATGTTATATGGATCGTGTTCATCCTATATTAGTTATTTCCTACTTCATATTCTTAGTACATTTAAAGTATTGACTACATACCTTCTTTTCTAATACATTATTTCATAATATACGTTAGACGCTCAGCATCCGAATTGCACTTAGTATGATCCATTGCCGCATCAGCAACAATATTTCGGTGAGTCCTCATCATTTGATGGCTATTATTAGCATTTCATTTTGTTTTACTTCAGTTTTCAGGCAGTTAGAATTAGCTGGGGGCTTATCCCAGCAACTCATCTTAGTATAGGTTTTCTGACATATAGTTAGATGTTTCAGCTAGTGGTTTTAAACTCACATATTATTTTATTTTTTTTTAATTATTTCATCATTTAGTTCCACTACCACATAGTATTTTACATAATTTATTTCCAGTATTCTTAGTGCGATTCCATGCCATGGGTTAGCTTGGGAACACTAGTGTCTCTAGCACTGTTATGACTAGGGTGTAGTCTCGGGTCATAACAACTTTAATGCACTTTCATTTGTTCAATTTCATTGAACCTATTCTTCATCACCTTATCTTCCCACAGGTATTCATACTTTTCCTGTAAACACAACTATCTTTCACCCCTTATTTTGTTTCATGCACACCCCCTGCTAGTTATATTCTCACATTACTTTTTTTTTGGATTTTTAATTTTTTAGTCACATTTAGACTTACGATTTCTCAGTATATTATGTTTTCACAAAGAGGTGTGCTCAGACTATTTTCTTCCTTCTCCCACTAGTCATCTCTTCTCTTGAGTATTTGTTTCAATACAATTATGTCATTAAAGTGTAATCGGGCCTGTTTGGATCAAATTTAGAATAAAGGGCTATTAGAACAAAGGGTATAAGTCTAGATATGTGATTTTTTCCAATAATAGGTCTAAGAGCACAACATGGGTTAACTAGGGGTCATGCACGGGTAGGTATAAACAATGGAAAAGAGCTTGGCTACAAAAAATGCCTTCATCATGTCCACAAGTTTAAAACTAAGTTCAATATTTCACACATAACAAGCCAAGTTCTAGATTTTAACATGAAAGAAACAAGGTAAATACTCACCTCACATGGCACATAAGTCACAACAATGGTAAACTTTAAGCTCTGCTTATTCAATACAACTAAATTGAGTGACAAGCACAATTAAGTCTCCTTTCATTATTTTTCTAAGTCACATTTTAAAGATCATTCAATTCCAGTAGGTTTGTTGCTTATTCATTCTTTATCTCAAATGAACATCTCATGAAGTCTAGCCTATCATTTGGTGAAGTGATTTTTGTTCACTTTGAACTTAGTTTAATTCATACTCACACTCTACGATTAATTTTCCCTTAAGACGGTCACCATCCATCCATCCTAGAGAAAATTCCTTAACTATGATGGTTAGCATACTTCAAAATAATCCTATGTTACTCTATTAAAAAGGACTATCCTCGAGAAAAGCACCAAAAAGAGCCAAGGAACCTGAAATAAAAACTGCACACATAACAATGCTCAAGCTAATAAGGAAACAAACTTAACTGGAGAACTAACCCACCAATTACTAACTATTACAAATCTATAAGTTCTATTGCTTGCTTGTTACAAATCGAATTCAAAACAAAAAAACTAGATAAAATGTCTTCAAACCAAAAACATCACAAATAGCAAACAAAACATAAGAGAAATTATCCCACCTCACACTTAAAATTTAGCTCTATCCCAGTGCTTACAAAAGCAAAAACAAGTGAAGAAGTAAGGTGTTCAAAAAATCCCTGGTCAAGTATCCATGGAATTATCCACATCAGGACGAAAGGCTTCATGACCCAAGTCTAGATCAGCCTCCTTATCACTATCAGACTTAATGTTCGAGTTTTATTGATATATATCCTCATCTACTTATTCCATAAAACCTAGCTTGGCATGGTGACACAATGTGTACTCTACTTCACTTATCATATCTCCACTTTCGTAGATAGTCTAGATCTAATATATGGATGCCACATACTCCATAAAAACATATGGGCTATTGATCTTAGGTGTATTTATGCACCTAAATGTCATTATCTATACGTATTTAGCCTAGCTTTGAGGATTTCTTGTATGCGTAATAAGTTTTTAATGATATAATTAAACATCTATGTTAAAGTACATGTTTATAGTTCTTAAGGTGTGTTTAAAACAAGTTAATAATAAAAATGAACACATTGAGTTTAGAAAATAAAATTAGTGTTACTAGTTTGAGCTATGTGTTGCTCTAGTGTATCTTGGTGAATTCTATTGTGTCATGTCAACTAATTCATGGTATTTAATGATATAGGAGACAATATGAGATATTAATATCCATTATTGGGAGCATAAAAAGGTAAAATAAGGTTGGAAAAACATCCACAAAGTGCAGAACTTCAAGGCAAAAGAAGGAGTTAACTATTGGAAAATCTAGAATTTTTTAGCACAAGGGCGTGCCATACCCTCAAACCTCTGAGATAAGGGTGTGAAACACCCCAAGTCACAAAGTAAAATGGATGAAATAGTGTGCATCAATGTTAAGGGCATGACACACCCCAAAATGTGCCAAAACATGGTCGTGCCACACTCAAGGCACAAAATCGACAAAACTCTCACATATTATAATTAGGACACTTGGCTCTTTTTATAAACACCTTGGATGACTTTTGGGGATGGAAAACACAAAAGGACGAAATTATGGTTCTTTATCTTTACTTTAGTTCTCTTTTGTTTTTTACGTATGAATTTCATTCTTGTGATTCGTTGTAAGACCATGAATGGCGAAACATTGTCGCTTTAGGGCTGAGGCTAAGAACATGAATACTAATGCTTTCAATAGAGTTTTTCTAAGTTTATTATCATGTTTTCTTGTTCATATATCCTTGTTATTTCTATTGTACATATTCACAATCCTATACTTAGTTACTATCATGAGTGCACTAATTTCAAAGTGAGGGTACTCAAACTTCCCCTTTTTATGAGTATCATCAACTAGTTCCTAGTTACAAATTGGAAAACTCAACCTATTTTATCAATTCATAGCTTACCAGAGTGTACAACAACTTTGATTCATCACATTATCATTTACTAGTCAAGTGAAAATGTTAACCACTTATAAGAAAGTTTACATCTAACAAAATTATGTTTTACTAGACTTCAAGAACAATCAAGCGATTTTACTTTACAACTTCCTACAATTTAAAGTATAGCAAATATCGATGACTTGTTTTAGGGATAACAAGCAACATGGTATCTCACCCTTTCATTTATCACTCATAGCACAAAGCACAATCCTATTTTGTCTCAACAAGATGTAAATTAAGCTCAAAGTCTCAATCTATATCAACAACAAAGATGCATCAGACAGCCAAATCACAGTGTATTCATATTCTCACTGTCTAGTTCTCACATATGTATTAATATTAATATAAACTTGATAAACTATAATGCCTAAATTGCATCAATTATTATGGTAGGGCTTACTTCTATCAATGCACATCGACTTTCACAAGAACATATGGATTTTTACACCAATATACCTATATGTCTCATTCATATCATAAATAGTAGTTCATGAGAGAGAGAGAAGGTCAAGACAACATACCAGTGGTGTTCCTATAAGCAAGAAGAAGAAGAATGTTGAAATTGGAGAAGTATGGTACATTGATATTAAAGAAAAGTTAGAGAGAGAGGAACATTAGTATTAGAAAAATAAAAGATAATTAGGGATTTTTGTTTTTAAAAAAAAGGGTATTGGGTTTTACCCAACTTCTTTCAAATTATTTACCCCAAAAATTGGCTACTCCATGACACACTCCTAACCTAGGATTTAGAATCCGTGAAATAGAAATCATCTAGAGGATTATTATTTTTAGGTTTTGGGAATTTAATTCCGTCCATGCCAGGACCATAAAATGGCCCCCAACCTCCGTGGCATGTTAACTTTGTATAATCCCACTATTTAAGCTACAAATTAAAAAAATTGAGTATTGTCTTTCATGACATACCAATAAAATGGAACTTACCTTCTATGGCATGGTGATATAGCACACGTATATTATTTTGGTACCTTAGAGAACTTTTTGTTCCCTTATCCATCGAGTGCTTATTTCTAACTTACATCGGCACCAACACAAGCACTTAATCTTCCAAAATCATTCGTACACCCTTGTTTCCTTCTTCCAACATCATGAACCATAATTAATCTTGTAAAATCACATCAAAATAATAAAATATGTTAAAAACATGGATTGCCTCCTACAAAACATCATAGTTTTAGTCTAGGCTTGACAAATTTTTTTGTTCTTTGGTTTTTATCATTTTTTCCTTTTTATTGACCATAACTATTACAATACATTCTCGAGTCACCTCTCGAGGATTGCCTAATTTAACATCACAGAAAGGTGTACTCCTGATCATTCTGATACAAATGTGATAGGTGTCTTATGTCTATTCTCATGCTCATCCTAGTAGTGCTTAACTCTCTACCAATTTAAAAGGAATATCGTGCTTTTATCCTCATGCCATAACTCAACTGCCCTGTGAGAGCTCTAAAAAATTTTGATTAATTTATTTTGAACCCTCCCGCATGCGTAATGATAATTTTTTAGTTTAATCATGATAAGGGATGTTAAAGGGGTGTCTTGGGTAAGTTTTGGAATTTTTGGAAATCATTTGAGGTCATTTTAGGACTCAAACTAGTGAGCGTTTGTGATAACGGCGTGCTAGGACACCTAAGCTCCATGATAGGAGTATGACACTCTGGATAGTCACCATGATAGTAGCATTCAACCCCGCTGTATGTAATTCGCCTAGTTCATTTTTTTAAGCTTGGGATAGGGGCTTTTTGGTCATTTTTCACTTTCAAACAAATTAAAACGTCCCCTAATCCTAGAAAACCCTTAATTCACTAAGATTTCCATTTCTCTTATCTTATCCAACTCCCAAGTCAAGAAATACAAGAGGTTTCTTAAGGATTCCATTAATCAGGCTCTAAACTTCAATTCCTCTTCAAATTTCTCTAATTCCCAGTCATGTTGTACACTTCCTAACTTGAATTTTATATTATTGGATCAATTTATCTAATATTCATGTATTTTGACTGATGGGTTTGAACTAGGGTTGAGGGTCTTTGGATTGTGATAATCTTGCATTGTTGTATCTTGTTTTAAATGGTTTACTCATGGTTTAAATGATGAATTTGAATTGAATTGGTGCATGGTTATAATGGTTGAGACTGGTGACTTGGGTTTCTCAAAGTTTGATGAATTTTGGTACGGTGATGACATTAACCTCAACCCACATTGACAATTTGGGTTTCAACAAAGATTATGCATTATTTACTTATCTTTTGAAAATATGGTAGTGCATTAAATGGTAAAAGGATAAAAAGGTTTTGAATTCCTTTGGTGGCTATGGTTTTTGAATTTAAATTAGGAATTGTAGTATAAATGGTTAAATGGATTATGGTTATGGTTTGAAATAAAGGAATAGCTTCCCACCCTTTTGGTATGATGATACCAAGTTGCAAATGCCTAAATAAAATACACCATGTTTAATAGTTGGTTTATGTGTAAATTATTTTAACTTGGGCTTAAAGGGAATTGTGTAGCTCACCGAGAAGGTGTAGTCCTAGGAGGGAGAAACATTAGAAACTATGTTTGTCAATGTTGGGGGTCTATGACCAATGCTTCTGATGCACACATTATATTTGGAAGGCTATCGCCTTAGTGTCTTTAGCCATTTCTCGGTACATGCAGCTAGCATAGACTGGGGGCCTTCCCGCAGGAGGAACCAGACCCATATAGCCCGTGGGTGTAGGTATGGCAATCGTGCGGTACGGTGCGGGTGCGGTGTGGTTTTTTTCTAAACCCACAAATTTTAAAAACTCACCGCACCGCACCGGATAACCTTTAAACCGGCATAAACCCGCCCACATTCATACCCGCGCATAACCGCACCGTACCGCATCACCCCATGCATGTTTTTATTTTTTTATTTTTTTTTGAAAAAATTGTAACTCTATTTAAAGGCATAATATTTTCAAATCTACAACTAGAAAATAATAACTAATTTCTATTGTATCACTTTTCACTAAAAAATTATCAAAAAGTATAACGTGTACGAGTAATCATATTTTTATAAAAATGAATAGAGATGTTAAAAAAGCTACTATAAAATTATTTATTTGTAGTGTTATACATGTCGTTTTAAATATTATAAAATTTTAAGTAAATCATACATATAATTTTAGGTATATTCAAGAGAACAATACTAAATTTTAGCTTTATTTTAATTTAAACCCGCATATACCCATAACCCGCACCGCATCGCACCATTTAAAAAAAACTTACTTTAACCCGTCCCGCACCGCATAACATAAAACCCACATTGCCCTGCATAGCTCAAAACCCACACCGCACCCACACCACACCGAATCATTGTCATCCCTATGTGGGTGCATGAAAGGTCAATTTGAGCTACATAGTTAAGGACTAATGCTTTAAACGGTCATATTTCATGCCCCTTATCCCTATGCTGGCATCCTCTCTCTCTATATATGTATAGTTGTTGTACATGTGTTTTAAGACTGAATTGTTGGTAAATGCATTATTTTATCTTTTCTCTTGGATTACACTCCAGTACTCATTGTACTGGCCACCCCCGAAAGCTGTATAATTTCATGGTGTAGGTTTCGAGGGATTTTCTCAGGGCCCTTTGTAGAGTTAGGTTGTTTGGTACTATTGGGATCAGCTGTGAAGTGGTGAGCCTTCATTATTTTTAAGGCTCGCTCATTCTATTAGTTTTTCCTTATTTTCTAGTGCTTATGGATTTCTTTTGTCATAGTCATAGGACATGTCCCGACTTAGTTGATATTTTTGATTAAAGGCTTTTGTGGATCGTATTGGGATGTGATTAATGTTCGGCTATGACTCTTTATCTTTTTTTTTGGATTTATATATATCTTTTGTGGCCTTGGTTAGCTTTCACTGTTTACATTTATTTATTTTTAAAGGTAAAGCTAAGGGGGTTATCTCTGGCCCATGGTGGGATTGAGATACCCGTCACGGCAAGGCCCAGGTTCGGGTCATGATAAGCTCCATGTAGGGTAATTCGAGAAACCTCAAATGGTCCTGACCACGTCGACCTCAACTTCCTTGGGAAAAGTTTTAACTTGAAAACAATAAATTTTTGTGCAGGCTCAAAGACTCGAGGCATGATATGTTGTTCATGCTACCTTTTCATCGTATCCTTGTAAAGTTTTGTGTTCTTATAAAAATGCAAGTGAAACTCATCAAGTTCATGTAACTAAAGCAACCACTTTTACCATGCTATCTTAGGATTGAGATTCAACTTCTTCATCACCTAATAAGTTTAATTCTTAAACTCAATAGGCAAATGACATGCTTTCTCATATGTCAGGAGATATGATGAGGTCCCAATGTCTATTTTGTAAGCTGTCCTATATGTGCAAGCCCAATATTTGCATTGATCATTTACCATCTTTTGTAGAATCTACTTGATTTAACAGTTTGGTACTTTAACTTAACCACTCTTCTAGGGATAGTATGTTGTAGCAACTCTATATCTCACCCTGAACTTTTCTAACAAATTTTTAAACTAATTATTCACAAAATGGGATCCTTCATCACTAATGATTGCTCTTGAGGTTTAAAATCTATTGAAAATGTTCTTCTCTACAAATTTAACCATTACCTTTGCATTATTAGTAGGGAGAGTTATCGGTTTTACCTACTTGGATGCATAGTCAACTGCGACCAAGATGTACTGATTACCAAGGGATGGTGGGAATGGACTATGAATCTATTTCCCAAGCATCACAGATTTCCATCTCCAAGATATTATTTAATGAAATTTAATGTCGCCTGGATATAGTTACCATTTACTAACATTGGTCACACTCCTTAACAAAAGTGTAAGCATCTTTGAAAAAAGTTCCCTAACTTGTTCTCCTCTATGATGACCTCCATAAGGTAATAAGTGACAAATATTAAGCACTTGTTTATCCTGGCACTCAAGAATACGTCTTCTAATAACTCGATTAGCACCATGCTTACAAAAATAAGGCTCATCTCGTAGATAAAATCGAGAATCAAAATACAACTTCTTCTGATGAATAGTTGTTTCATGTGGATACACAGCAATCAACAATAAGTTTGCTATGTATTCATACCATGGTAGCTCAACAATTTTTAGTTCTAAGAATTATTTATTTGAAAACTCTCTCTAATACTCCCATATTCAACTATATATGAATGATCCTTTAGCCTTGACAAATGGTTTATCACCCAATTCTCTATTCCCTTTCTATCTCAAACCTCAAGATCAAATTCATGAAGCAACAAAATTCATATGATTAGCATGAGCTTAGCATCTTTCTTATTAAATAAGTACATGACTATAGCATGGTCAGTGTGGGCTATCAATTTCATCCCCTCCAGATAAGATCTAAACTTTTCAAAAGCATAAACTAGAGCCAACATCTCTTTCTCAGTCACCGTGTAATTCTTTTAGCTAGCATTAAGAGTTTTGCTTGAATAGTATATAGAGTGGAAAATCTTTTCTTTTCTTTAACCCAACACTACTCTCTCTACAATATCACTGCATCACACACTAACTCAAAAGGGAGCTCCCAATCAGGACCCATCAAGATAGGAGATTCTATCAACTTCTTCTAAACTTCTCAAATACTTTGACATAATGAACCCCAAATTCAAATTTCACTTCTTTTTCAAGAAATCAACTCATAGATCTTGATATCTTTGAGAAATCTTTCATAAATCTCCTTGAGAATTGGGTATGCTTAAGAAAACCGCATACACCTTTGACTGACAAAGATGGTGGTAACTTTTCAATAACCTTCACTTTCACTCAATCTACCTTTAGTCCTCTTTGCAACACTTTATGGAAAATGATAATGCCTTTTTTGACTAGAAAGTGACATTTCTCCTAGTTTAATACCAAATTAGTCTCTTCACAAATCGCTAGGACCTTATCAAGATTTTGTACACACACTGAACATGAGTTATCAAAAATAAAAAATCATCCAAAATACCTTGACAAAATCTTCCACCATGTCGTAGAATATGGAAATCATGCAATGCTTGAAAGTGGTCAACATATTTCATAGCCTAAATGGAATATGCTTGAAGGCGTACACCACATAAGAACAGGTGAACATGGTGTTTTCTTGACCTTTTGGTGCTATTTTTATCTGATTATAACTAGAATATCCATCAAAAAAGCAATAATACTCTTGTCCAGTAAGTTTGTCCAACATCGGGTCATTGAAATATATTGGGTAATAATAATCCTTATGAGTGGTATTATTTAGTTTCTGATAGTCCATGCAAGTCCCCCATCCTATCACTGTGTGAGTTAGTGAACCTCTTATAGTCCATGCAAGTCCTCCATCCTATCATTCTGTGAGTTTGGATCAAATCATCCTTATCATTAGTCACCACTATCATGCCTCTCTTATTAGGGAAATATTTGATAGGGCTCACCCACTTACTATTTGAAGTAGGTTACACAATGCCTATATTAAGCCACTTGATCATTTTATTTCTTACAACTTCTTTCATAATTGGATTTAATCTTCTCCAGTGCTATACACTTCGCTAGTACCCTTTTTTCATGAAAATTTTATGCATGCAAAATCAAGGACCGATACCTAGAATATCTGACATCTGCCACCAAATAGATTTCTTCATCCTTTTAAGAACTTCTAATGCCTCCTTAACCTGTACATCAGATAATCCTACAGATATAATAATATGTATGGTATTATACTCCCCCAAGAAATCATCTTAAGGTGTGGAGGCAATGTCTTCATCTTTAGTTTAGGATCTTCATCAATAGATGTCTTTAGAGGAGGGCCAAGGGGTCTATTTAGAGGTTTGCATTCGCCTATGTGAATTAGGATGCTTGGAACATCTAAAATTTGAATCTTCTCATTACCGTCTATATCTCCAAATATATTATTCCCCACCAAAGCTCTTTCCAAGGGATCCTTGGAAGTAATAAGTGGGAGCTCTGACTCAAAATCTACTACTTTGATAGAAGATAACTCCTCATAAATTTCTGGAAGTTTTATTGCTTTGTACGTATTAAACACCTTAACTTTATCAAGAGCTCGTATAGTTAGCTACTCAGCAGCCATATCTATCAATGCATGTCCAGTTGACAAAAATGGATGCCTTAAAATAAGACTTCTGAATGTGCATTAAAGTCTAAGTAATTAAATTCACAAGGAAAATAAGTGAGCCTACTTAGACTAACACATCTTAGAATATTCCATTAGTCCTGTAAGAGAACAATCATCCAAATGTAGAATCACTGTGGAAAGTATTGGACTCGCTAACCCAATCTTTTTGAACAATGAAGTGCACATTAACTAAATGTTATCCCCAAGGTCACACAATCCCCGAGCATTTATAGACTGCCCAATGGTGATATAGATGGTGAAACTTCTTAGATCTTTGAGCTTAATTGGAAGTGTATTCTAAATTTAAGAAGTGTGTTCTTCATTAAGTATAATGGTAGCATATTCTATCGACCTATTCTTGATTTCTACAATATCCTTTATGTACTTGACATACTTATGAATTCTCTATGAAACATCAACAAGAAGAAGATTAACGTGCACATGCTTTAATAAATCAATAAACTTTGGAAAACATGCTTTCTTCTTTTTATTTTTCATCCTTTATGGGAATAGGGGAGATGGCTTCACACTTGTTAAATTATTCTCATTGTTCATATCTTTCTTGGCCTCTATTTGTTTGTTATCTCATACCACAACCCTATGAGTTGCTTTTTTGGGCTCTAACTCCTTTAATTGGCTACCACTTCTATTGGAAGTTGTATTAACCTTCTTGGGATTAGGTTCTATATCACTTGATAGACCTTTTTGAGATCTAGTGTTATATTCTCCAGTAAGCAGTCCCATCTAACCCTCTAAGGTCTTTATGGCTAATTGCTAATTTTTATGTCAGCTGCCATCTGTGCTTATTAGACATAATCTACTTCAACATATCTTAAATATTGATAGATTTAGCATTAGAGTAACCACTCTGAGCCTGTTGTTGAAGATTCTAATTTCCCACTTGGTTCCTATACTTATTGAATTTTGCCTTAAGTTTCCTCCCTAATCTGCCAACTTAGGTTATAAATGTCCCTAAAATTTTGATTTCCTTGGCATTGAGAATTACCCACAAAGTTTACTGATTTTTTATTTTTGGCATGCATTTGTTGAGTGATCACTAATACCACATATATCACATGAAGTTTGAGTTTGCTGCACAGATTCATAGAAGCATGCTGATGTCCCGAATTCAAGTTGCTAAACTTAGTATTCATTTTATTCTGCAAGGAAGAAATTTCTGCTGCTATGACTATTAATTGATTCACTTCTAATAACTTTGAAACCTTCTTTATGGCACTTCTCTAAACATCTACATTCCATCTCAAATTTCCTTATGACATATGATTCAAAAGCATATAAACTCATTATATGTCCTTTTTAAGGATTGTCCACCAACTGCTAAATCCAAAAGAATCTTTGTGTTAGGGTTAAGACCCTTTATAAAAGTATGTACCAGAACCTCAATAGTCTGATGGTGGTGTGGGTAGTTACAAAGCGTAGACTTAAACCTCTCTAATATTGATACAAATTCTCGCCATCTTTTTGTATGATGCCCAAGATCTCACTCCTCTATTTTTTGGTCTTTCTAGATGAAAAGAAATAAATCAAAAACTCTATTCCCAAATCATTCCAAAGTTGTAATAAAATTAGGTGGTTCGGCTTTCAACCACTACTTAGCTTCCGCTAACAGAGAAAAAGAGATGAGTGTGAGTCTGACATAATCAGACAAGACTTCTATAGTTATGTATGTATCACTAATCTCAAGAAAATTCTGCAAGTGTTGTTGTGGTTCCTCATGAGATAGCCTAGTAAATTTCCCATTAGTGTACAATAGATGTACCAAATTCTGTTTAAGCTTGAATTGACCTCCTTCTTTTGGTCAACAAATGCTAGAGGTGATATTATTAGCAGGTGGCATTTGTACCTCATGAACCGGCCTCAATGTTTCCATATCTATAGGAATAATTTCTACCTGATCAGTTAACTAAATATATTTAATAGGATATTTAAGCTCTCGCCTTAGACAAAATGCTTAGTTTGGATCAAAATACGGTTCAACCAATTCTCTTTCTCTTGCCATCTTGATGAATAAATTATACCTGCAAACATTGCTGCGATGATCAAGTTGTTAACACATGTAAAAGTTCAGTAAAAACTAAAATTAGAAAATCACTATTTTCTATGTCCCCGGCGATGGTTCCAAAATCTTATTGCTTTCAAATAAACACGAATGTGTACATGGTTGTACAAGTAATAAAGTATTAAGATTTCATATCAAACCCATAGGGACTTCAAATCTAGTAATCTCCTTAACTCAATTTATACTGGTGTCTCAAACTAGTGTGAAAGTATTTGATTAAGATAAGGTTTATTTGTGATTCTAAGAAAACTAACAATCAATATTTAAAATTGTTACACACTTAGCAAAGTTGTAAACAATATGATATGGAAATTCCATGTTCAAGTCTCTTCTTCCAATGTTTCATATCGTTACTTTCTTATTGATTACATTGTATATTAGGTTGTTGGTTCACAGGGTTGATAATATAATGGCCTTCTAAATCTTTAATCATCTACCTAAAAGGGTATCACATCTAAATCATTGAGAGGGTATTCTGTAATCTAGTTTAGATGCATTAAGATATCCTCTCGTATTTTAACCAAATAAGGCATTCTAATTATATTCCTATCCTAAATACGATAAAATCTTTACTTTATGAAAGATGAGAACTCATCTCTAAACTCCTTGTTCTATCCTAATGACTCTCTTTTCTGGTTCAAAAGAGTAATATGGATGTATCTTAATGTGCCAAGCATTAAAATTATAAGAACAAGAATTTACGAATAGACAATGTGATAAATTAAACATTAAACCAACTCAAGAGTATGAAATGCAAGCATGAATTCGGTCGCAACCCCAGAATAAAGGTTTTTAGACACTAATGTTCAAAATAAACATCATAAAATTCAAATTTTTCATATGATAATTGAAATAGAAGAGAAGAGTGGAGAAAAAACCCTAAGTTCAAGTCTTGCGTATGTTTTCTACTCCTAAGGATATATGTAATATTTACAAAACTAAAACAAGTGTCCCATTTATTTTAAAGTGAAAATTTCAAAGGATATCCTTTGTGCCACCTTAATAATGTGCTCCTTTACTGTTTTTTGCCACTTGAATTTAGGACATCTCCATGCCATCCACCACTACAGAATACAACTTTCATGGCATAGAGGGATGTTATGTCCTTATATTTTTCTGCCAAGAGCACTCATTTAACTTATCTTTGTGTCTCATGGTCCATAGTAGCCTTCAAACCTCTATTTTCATCCCATCATGCATCCCAATATCCAATGTAATGCATTCATCATGAACAAGCTCTTCATCAACATCTACTCAAGCTTGATCTTGGCAAAATCTCAACCTGACACACTAATCACATCTATTAGTTCACGAACACACTTTAAGCTCAAGAAAATTAATATATATGAAATATAGCTCCCAAAATTAGTAGAAGTAAAGTAAATGATTAGTAATTAGATTTACAATTATGTACAAGATCACCTCCCAACAAGGGTTACAAGTTGGGCTCCATATACCTCAAATAGAGTATGTACATTAAGAAAATCTCCTGCAAAGATGGTTTTAACAAGACTTTTCAACTTGAACCACATTTTCAGTTAAATTTAGTTATTTCATAACTTATGTTGTCACCCAAGTGACACCTTCAAGAAGGTATAAAGAGATTGTTAGTCAAATATAGAACCTAACTAGGTTAGGGTCGAATCCACGAGGAATAGGCCAAAAATCTATCAAGAGCTTGCTAGCGTATTTGGAAATTGCGTAAAGTAAAAGTGGGATTTTGTAACAATAAGAGTAAAGATAGTGATATTGGGAAATTAGGGTTGTGATCAATATGAGACAAGCACTAGGATTGTGTTTCCCCTGACTTCATAACTCCATAAATTGTTCATACTTGTCAAGCTATCTTGATGACTTGTATGCAAAAGCTAACAAGTTATGTATCACCTAACCGTCTCTTGACCTTGGTTTGGGTCAATTTCACTCATATCCTCTCAGTCTTAGTGCATCGCATTACTAATCCTTATTTTATGATCTCATATTAACTATCTTCTCTTTGTCTTAAGTTACTTAGATGAAGGTTGATAACTTCAAATTACTATTGTGGTCTTATTTTCCTAATCTCTACCTATCTCTTGAGAAAGTATCGAATACAGGCGAGTTTATAACATTTGAAACCATTAAGAAATCAATCAAAACAAAGGAAATGCTAATATATGCAAGAACACCTAATAACGTCACACTTAACCTGCTTCACTAATTCATCAGGGTTCCCACAACCCTTGTTATAGGATTTACCTATTCATGGTTGTAAGAATAAACATGTTTCATAGATGAAATCATGATGATGAACTTATGAAGAATAGGAATGAAAACCCAAAATCTCAAATCAATTATAAACCCTAAAAATCAAGAACAATATTTCCAAGATCAATAATGTATCTTAGAACTCAAAATAATGTCAAAAGTATAAAAAGTGTGTAAACTGATAATAAAACATCCAAGGGGTATTTTTAGATACAAAATAGAACCTATCCTAAATAGTATTGGAAACCAGGGTCAACATCTACTCACGATTCATGGGATGAGTAATAGGTATAACCCATGAATTTTGCCTTGGACTCATGGAAATCATAGACACTTTAACCATTCAGAACTCCAACTCACGACTGGAATGAATAAGTCGTAGGTTGTACCTACAAATTGTAGGTAGACTAGTGCAAATCTGATTTAGCTTACATCTTCATAACTTTAACTCAAAAATGCTAATCATGAATTATAGGCACTACCCACGAGTCATAGGTTGACTCGTGGGTTACCTCTTCAACAACTCTTAGTCCTTTTTATAGTCTTTTCTCTGAACCATTCTTTCTTGAAAAATCAACATAAACTTATATCATATACAACAAGAATACCTAATTTCCTTCACAATTTCCTTCTTTTAAGCATTGAAAGTTCTATGAAATCATGGCATATCAACACCCCAACTTATAACGTTTGTATGTCCTCAAGCAACTGACACATAATAAACAAACATGATGCTTAACTAAATGAAACCTAAGGAACCTACGACAATTAATTTATTCATTTTAGTTCAACTTTCCACCCTCTCCTATTGCACAACTTTCAAAACCACTGTGTTTATTCATGTAACACAATATCATGACACTAAAGGAATCAAGCTATGGAATCAGATTAGCAACAAACAACCACACATATATGTAACTGACACTACCAAAACAAATAAATAGTTAATAATACAGCTTATGTACCCTTACAGTAAGGAAGTCTACACTCTCACCTTATTATAATACATATCAATATAGGGACTATATCAAAACACTCACACTCACAATGAAGTTCAAACAATGTGCCAGAAGTACTATAGGCTTGCTCTTATTTTCTATACCTTAGTTTTTTCAGACAGTTATACTGGGATAACTATAGGACTTTTCTCGGCTTGTAATGTAGTCTTGGGGAAGGTATGATGCATATGTAAAATAATGAATCATCCTCCTTGAAACTACATTTATGTTGTTTCCAAGAACACATACATAAGTGTATGTGGTTTACCAAGTAGTAAAATGGCCTTATGAAAGCCAAGTATCAATCCCAAAGGGACTTTTGTTAAACAACTATTCAGTTCTAGTTCAACTATTAAGTTTAAGCAAGTTCTAAACTAAGTAAATTACTTTGAGAGTTATCAACTGAAAGTAAAATAAATAATACGGTAAATTAAAGGACATTGAATAACAACGGAGAGAAACCCAGGGTTAAGGCACTATGAAATATCATACTTATCTATACAAGTTCATTGGTTAGGTTAATTATCTAGGTTGTTGGTCCACGGGGTTGATATTATGACTACAACCTTTTGAACCTCTCATCAACTATATAACTTATCCCCACAACTACACCATTGAGTGGGGATGCAAGACCTAAGTTAGATGCATTCATATTTCATACGCAATCAAACTAAATAGGGAACACAGGTATATTCCTATCCTAAATGTAAATCATAACTTTATTCAATTGAAACATTATGATTCTATGCCATTTATCCCACGTTTTATCCTATCGTTCCTTCTTCTGGGTTCATGAAAGAATTAAGCATCTATTATAAAGGTTGAGAATCCATAAAATAGTGATAGAAGGGATAAATAAAAAACCAACAATGATAAATAACCAAATCCAATTCAATTCATAATAAAAGTAATCATGTTCTTGGCCTTAACCCCTAAAAAGGGTGTTTAGCCACTCATGGACATACACAAAATCACAATGGATGAATCCATGTAATAATCCATAAACAAACTAAAGTAAAGAAATAAAAACTCTAAATGAATCCTTCTCAATTTTATTTAAAATCCCCAAGGTCTTCCAAGGTGTTTACATAAGAGTTTAAGTGCCCTATTTATAGTAGGACCAAAGTTGCCGATTTTGACTTAGTCAACATGCCATACCCTTATCACGTGGCCTAGGGTCCATGGCATGTTGGTATAATGGTGAGATACTATAAATAATATTTTTAAATTCCCCCAAGGTATATTCACATCCCAAGAGCGATTCCAAAGGTCCGTGGTACGCCAATGAGTCCCAAAATTCCTGATTTGGTCTCATTGTACCCCATGCGTTTGGTTCTTTATTCCTTGCTTTGTGATGACCTTTTATCTTGATTTACATCTTTTATATCAACAATATATCACATTTATAAACTTACCAAGCATAATAAAAAGTTTAAACTCCCCAAATTAGAGCTCAAAACACAATTGAATCCAACACGATGAACTAGGAAGGAACATACCTCAAACTAAGAGTACTAGTTTTCGTGTTTGCACTTTAACTTAATGTTTTTCTTCTCTTAACTTGTTTAAATTGAACCTTAAACACTATAAAAAAGTTTTTACACACATAATTATACAATTTTACCCTTAGTTACTCATTACACACACTAGAATCCACTGAGATCAACTAGAACAACACATAGCTCAATCTAGTAACACTAGTTTTCTAGTCTAAACTTTAAGTGTCAAAATTTATTCTAAACTTATTTGAAAAATAACTTAAACATTATAAAAAAGTTGTTTAATAATTACATGATAAATTATATAAATATTAACACAATAATCATAAGAGAAATCCTCAGAACCAAGCTAATTAAGGTCGGATAACTACACTTAGGTGCATAAATCCACCTAAGATTATCACCCCTCACTTAAAGCCTTGTTCGTCTTGGAACAACCATCTACTTTAAGCATTACATCAAAAAAGACTCCAACACTACTACGAGAAGCAAGACACTCAAGCTGGTACTACAATTACTTCACAGATATCAAGTTTCTACACTAAGCTTGTTATATACATTTGAAAGCTCAAGAATACCACTTTAAGACATCCCAAACTCAAGAAGTATATCACCAAGTTTGCAAACTCATGCTTATTACTCAATCACTAATATCATATAAATCACCAAACTATCATTAAATATGTTTCCTTACAATAAGAGAGTACCCATAATCACTCATATAAATACAGTTCGTCCCATAAATAGGTATAGTAATCAAATTATGCTCACTTTCCCAAAGAATTCACAAGTCACACAAGATGAACCATAGTCTTTCCCTTAGTATAGTACTCTACTAATATCACATTGGTAAGGTTTAGGATAAAGTAGGACTTAAAGGGTTGTAATGTAGGCTAAGGAATGGGTAGGAACTATTCTTGACAGTAATAGTGACTATCTCCCTAAGCGCTGTGATACAATGCACATAACATTAGGATCTTTTCTAAAACCACCTCTACCTCATACTTTTTTTTGTTTTTCCCCATTTATTTAAGCTAGTTCACATATAATGGTAAGAGAGGATTTTACATCAACACATGATTCAATGATTCTCTTTCATTAGATTACTCCCACCCAAATCGCATAAAATTTTTAACACCGTAGCTACTTTTTGGGGCTCATTTTTACCTATTATCCCTCTTAATTTCACACACCTTAACCTTATCAATTTTTCAACTAAAGTGATTAGGAGATTTGGATCAAATTAAGGTCAACAAAGAAAAGGATACAGGCTACGTATGAGGCTACCAAAAATAATACACTAAGGCTCAATGGGGATAATAATGATTATGCATAAGGGTTGGTAAACAAGGGTGTAAACATGGATATCAAAGAAGTGTATGCATCATCTCCTAAACCCACATTCTTTGTTTTGCTTTGCACACACACTAGGAAAGTTCTAGACATCAAATGCAATAATAAATATGCAAAAAACCTCATACACACATGGCACATGCTTAACTCAAGTTGGATCATTGTATTGTAATACCCTATACTTTTTCTAGCCTAAATTCATTCCTAGAATGTTAAGGGATGGATTACAAATTTAATAGTATTTATTTCATATGAAATTTTCCTATTTTGAACCCTCCAATGTATAGGAAATTGAATTAGCTTTCCAACAATATAAGATTCACCTAAATCTGATAACAGAGTAAAAAGTTATGGCAATTTTAAGTTTTAGTCATAAAACACCGTGATTTGGGCCCGTAGTGCATTGCGGAGAAGTGTAAAATTACAATTTTCAAATTCTAGTGATACTCTACAATTCCACCACGTCACGGTTATGTCCAATCTCACAATTGTCACTTTCCAGTAAAGCTCCGCGATCATGCCGCATAGCGGAGGAGTCCCATTTTAAATTTGGCAAATTTATAGTGAGCCTCCGCGATAATGGTGCATCACAGAGGTGGCCAAATTAGCATTCCAAAGGCTTACCATGATAGATCCATGTCGCGGTGATTTTCAAGGTCCCAATTGGCAGTTTCCAGTAAGCCACCGCGATAGTAGCGCATTGCGGTGGCCACCCAAATCGGAAAAATGCTACATTTTCAATTCCGTTTAGAAGTTTAAAAAGGGAATTTTGGTAAATTTCAAAGGCCCCAATTCATCAAAAACAACTAATTAAACTCATTCTAAGCACTTTAAGCTCAATTTCATCCATTCTCTCTCAAAGCAAAATCCTAAAGCTACAAAGCTTCTTCTCCAAGTAATCTAAATCCTCCATTGATTCTCCAAGAAAGCTTAAAATTGAGGATTTCCAAGGCAAGATAATCAAGAAACCATCCCCAAGAACTCAATTAGGAATCAATAACTCAAGTTTCTTTATCTAATCATCAATCAAGGTATGTGGGGTTATGAACAAGGATCTTCTTCCTTTCTTGTGCCCAAAACAAAGTTTTTAATTATGAATTCATATGATTTTAAATGTTTATACATGATTTTAAAGTAGGGTTCATACCCCTTGTTCCCAATTGCAAGATTATGAGCTTTTGAATGATTTTAGAAGTTGAATTGCATGTCTATGTCGATATTTTCTTACATATTGCAGAAATTTCCAGATTTTAAGTTGATTTATGAATGTTTACATTACCAAGCATAAATATGATAACGTTTTAACATGAGATTATAGCATGGATTACTATCCCAAGATTGATTATTATGATTTCAAGAAAGATGATGCTTTAAGCAGGTTATTTACAGTTTTTCAGTAAAGCTTTGATCTTACGATCATTGGTTTAGCTTTGGAATCCACTTTATAGATTATTATAGTTTACAGAACTCAGAATATCTTTATTTACAGATTTACACAGATAACTGGTTTAAGCATATAGATTTAAGAGGGAGTAGTATTTAGCACTAAGCGGGAAGTGAGGGATTAGCATGCCTTATCTTCCATAGAACTACGAGCCAACGTAGGTACTGATTGAGATTATTCCCATTTTTATATGGATGACAAATTTAGCTTGTGATCGATCACATAGAAAGTAGGTTATACTCCCTGAAAAGAGTATGACACCTCTCCCTAACATGAGGTTTCTTCCTCAGGAGGACAAGACGTTGGAATCTATATAGCTCACATGGTTTATGTTGGTTAAGAGAACCTCCCTGCTAGCTAAAAGAAAATAAAAGAATAACAGAATAGTTTTTTGAAAACTAACTGTAAAGGCTCACAAGTTTTACTCAGATTATGCTTTACAGAAAGGTATTGGCTTCAGATTCTAGTTTCCAAATTTGAGATTTATGAGTGAGTATTTTCTACACTTCGACAACATGATTTAAAGAGAGAATAAGAGTACATCTCTTAGAACTAAATGTTATGACTCGCTAGACTTATATAGTATGATTTTCTCCTCGTGACTGTTATTTTTAGTATTTCAAATATTCTAGCTTATGTGAGTAATTTACATTTATCATGCATTATTTTATAAATGATAATGATGAGATAATGTTTTTTCTTATGCACTTCACCCTCATATACTCAGTACATACTCAAAGTACTGATCCACATATACGTCTATGTGCTACATTATCTCAAAATGTAGGTTCAGGTTGCCAGTATCATCAGCGTGAGCAGTTTGAGCATCTTCATCTACATTCAAAAAGTGGTGAGTCCTCATAGTTCGTGGACTTATTTATTTAGATTTTGTAGCTTATTAGTTTATTTAATTTCAGTTTTCTTTTCAGACAATTCGAGTTAGCTGGGAGTTTGTCCCAGTGACTCTCTAGTTATTAGTAGTAGAGGCTTTTCAGACTGCTAGTTTTGATTTAGATTATTTCGTATTGATGTTTTAGACATTATTCACAGATATTTTAGATAGTTTCTGCATTCTAATATGACTTTCATGCCTATACTTCCATTATTATGAGATTTAGGCTTAGTAGTATGTAGACAGGGTTAGATTAAGGATACTCATAGTCTTGGGCACTGTGTGATGTTCCGAGACTAGGTTTTGGGGTTACAAACTTGGTATCAGAGCCTAAGGTTTTATAAGATTCTTATGGAGTTAGACAAGCCGCGTTATGTAGAGTCTTGATCATGGGTATGAAGCGCAACTTATTTATGGGCAACAGGCTATGGGACGTTCTCAGGAAATTATATCTTTCTTTCATGATCTATCGTTCTTACAGTTTCTTTGTCTACTTTTAACTCATGCTCTTATATGACAGTTGAAAATGCCTCCTCATCGAGCTAATGCCTCCAGAACTGGTTACCAGCCCACAGACCCTTTGTATGAGAATTATCCCAGGATAAGTTTAGGGATGCCTTTCAGGCATTGGCCCAAGATGTGACTGCTAATGTTCATGGCAACCATCAGAATTAGGCAACAGTCCTACTCCTGCAGAATGGTGACTTAGCAGCAGCTAGAATCAGAGACTTTATGAGAATTAACCCGTCATAGTTCTTTGGGTATAAAGCAGGCGAGGACCCATAACTTTATCTAGATAAGGTAAAGAAAATCACCCAAATTATGTATATTTTTTAGAAAGAGAGTGTAGAGTTAGCATCCTATAGATTGAAGGATATAGCTTATGATTGGGTGGTTATATGGAAGAATCGTAGAGTTGAGAATATAGCTCCTATGAGTTAGCAGGTGTTTCAAAATATTTTTCTAGAAAGGTTCTTCATGTATGAGATGAGCAAAGCTATGATAAAGGAGTTTGTGAATTTGAGGTAGGGTTTGATGACAGTTAAGGAGTACTGCTTTAAGTTCAATCAGTTGTCTAAGTATGCCCTAGATATGATGGCTAAGCCTAGGGTAAGTATGAGTAAGTTTGTTACTAAAGTGTCTGGTTTGGTAGCCAAGGAGTGTAGGAATTCCATGCCTATTAGAGACATGGATCTTTCTAGATTTATAATACCTTCTTAGCAAATTAAAGCAGAGAAGTTGAAGAAATGAGAGAGAGGAAATAAGAAGGCTAGAATAGGGCAGTTTGAGAATGGCCAGGCTATATCTCAAGAAGGAAATCGTATACAATTTTAGAATTGTTCATCTATGCTAGCACCATCTTCATCTAGTGTTCCCACTCCCAGAGGTAGACAGGAGCAGTGGGGTATGTCTTCTATGTCCAGATCCCATAATAGTGTGGGTGTTAGTCCCAATTACCCTCCATGTGCTAGGTATGGTAAGAGTAATCTTGGTGAGTGTTTATATGGCTAGAGGGGTTTTATTGATTGTGGTAAGTTGGGTCATGGTATTAGAGACTATCTGCATGCTAAGCAGGGAAACAGAGATATTCATCCTCAGACTCAGGCTACACGTGCACTAGCTCCTGTAGGTCGCCCAATGTCTTCTCAGGGCGCATCATCGAGTACCGATGATGATCCACACCAGGATTAGTTTTATTCCTTACCATCCCATCAGGAGCAGGAGGATTCACCAGGTGTTATTATTGGTATGCGTTGTGTCTTTCATCTTGATGTTTATGTGTTGTTAGATTTTGGGTTGAGTTTATCTTATGTGACCCCATTAGTCATAGTGAATTTTGAGATAAGTTCAGAAAAGATCCTTGAGCCCTTCTTCGTTTCTACCCCAGTAGGTAAGTCAGTTGCTGCTAAACAAATCAATAGAAAATGTCCTATTACTGTCCTCCATAAAGTCATGTTAGCAGACCTAATAGAGTTAGATATGATTAACTTTGATATTATTCTTTGCATGGATTGGCTCCATTCTTAGTATGCATCCATAGATTGTCGCACCCCAGTGGTGAAGTTTCAGTTTCCAGATGAGCCAGCCTTTGAGTAGTCAGGTAATTCAGTGTCTCCCTAAAGTAATTTCATATCTTATCTTAAATCCAGAAAGTTGATTTCCAAAAGGTGTATTTATCATATAGTTCAAGTCAAAGACACTAAGTATGAGAATCCAATAGTTCAGTCAGTCATTGTAGTCAATTAGTTTCCTGATATCTTTCCCAAAGATTTACCAGGGGTACCTCCCGATAGGGAAATAAAATTCAGTATTGACCTTCTTCTAGATACTCAGCTTATTTCTATCCGTCTATAATATGTGTCTCTCACCGAGCTTAAAGAGTTGAAAGAGAAACTCAAAGACCTTTTAGATAAAGGTTTCATAAGTCCTAGTATTTCTCCATGGGGAACTCCTACCCTATTCGTACAAAAGAAAGATGGTTCTTTGTGTATCTGCATTGACTATCGTCAATTGAATAAAGTCACAGTCAAAAACAAATATCCTCTACCTAGAATTAATGACTTGTTTGATCAACTCCAGGGTGAAAGTTATTTCTCAAAGATAGACCTTAGATCCAACTATCATCAGCTTAAAGTAAGGAAATGTGATATTCCAAATACAACATTCAGAACCCGTTATGGTCATTTTAAGTTTCAAGTCATGTCCTTCGAGCTAACCAATGCCCCAGCAGCCTTCATGGATTTGATGAACAGAGTGTTCAAATAGTATCTGGATATGTTTTTCATAATCTTTATCGATGATATTCTTGTCTACTCTCGTAGTGAGGATAATCATGTAGACCATCTTAGAATTATGTTACAGACCCTTATAGATCACCAGTTGTTCACCAAATTTAGCAAGATTGAATTTTGGCTAAGGTCAGTAGCTTTTATTGGTCATATTATTTCCAGTGAGGGTATTAGAGTTGATCGCTAAAATACAGAAGCCACAAAGAATTTGCCTAGACCTATCTCTCCGTCAGACATTAGGAGTTTCTTGGTTCTAGCTAGTTATTATAGACATTTGGTTGAGGAAATGTGTTCTTGATTTCAAAGGTAGTTGGGATAAGCATTTTCCATTGATTGAGTTCGCTTACAATAATAGTTATCATGCTAGTATTCAGATGGCTCCGTTTGAAGATCTTTATAGAAGAAGATGTAGATCGCCAGTTGGTTGGTTCGAAGTGGGTGAGGCCATCTTGATTGGGCCAAACATGGTGTTTGAGGACATAGAGAAAGTTTGGTTGATCAAAGAGAGATTGAAAGCAGCGCAGAGTCATCAGAAATCCTATGCCAACGTGAGAAGATGAGACCTTGAGTTTTAGGTTGATGATCTTGTGTATTTGAAAGTTTCACCCATGAAAGGAATGAAGAGTTTTGGGAAAAAGGGGAAACTTAGTCCCCATTATGTAGGTCCCTTCCATATTTTTAGTCGTGTTAGGAAGGTGGCATATGAGCTTGAGTTACTCGCAGATTTATCCTCAGTTCATCCAGTGCTCCATGTGTCCATGTTGAAGAAATGCATGGATGATTCAGCTGTTGTAGTTCCTCTAGAAAGCACAAAAATTCAGAATAGCCTTTCTTATGAAGAAGTCTCAGTAGAGATTCTTGATCGTCAAATTTATAGGCTAAGGAACAAAGAAGTTCCCTTGGTCAAAGTTCTATGGAAAAATCAGTCTGTAGAAGGTGCTACTTAGGAAGCAGAAGAAGACATACGTGCCAGGTATCTTCATCTCTTCTCTACGAACTTGGATTCAGTCGAAGGTAATTTTCTTCCTTCATTAAGTTTTTTTCTAGTCTCAGATTTAGCTATATAGTTATTTTTATGTAACTTATGCACTCACAAATCAGTTCAATAACTCATTATGTTGAGAATCAGCTATTCGGTTTATTTCAGTGTGCATGATAGCTTATAGCCTCAGATTCCTCAGTAATTCCAGCTTAACTATCCAGATTCCAGGATGAATGTTCCCAAAGAGGAGATATTGTAGTACCCTGTACTTTTCCTAGAATAAATTAGTTCCTAGAATGTTAAGGGTTAGATTTCAAAATGAATATTATTTATTTCATGTACAATTTTCCAGTTTCATACCCTCCAATGCATAGGAAATTTTATTAGCTTTCCAACGATATAAGATTCACTTAAATCTGATAACCGAGTAAGAAGTTATGGCAATTTTAAATTTCAATCATAAAACACCGTGATTTGGGCCCGTAGCACATCGCAGAGAAGTGTAAAATCACAATTGTCAAAATCCAGTGAGACTCCGCTATTCCACTGAATTGAGGTGATGTCCCATCTTAAAATTGTCACTTTCCAGTGAAGCTCCGCGATCATGAAGTATCGCGGAGGAGTTCCATTTCACATTGGGCAAATTTCCAGTGAGCCTCCATGATAATGGCACGTCGTGGAGGTGGCCAAAATGGCATTCCTAAGGCTTACCGTGATAGCTCTGTGTCGCGGTTATTTTTCAGGTCCTAATTGGTAGTTTCCAGTAAAACACTACGATAGTGGCGCGTCGCGATGGCCACCCAACTTGAAAAAATGCTACATTTTCAATTCCATCTAGGAGTTTAAAGAAGGCATTTTGGTTAATTCCCAAGGCCCCAATTCGTCCAAAAAAAAGAATTAAACCCATTCTAAGCACTTTATGCCCAATTTCATCCATTCTCTCCCAAAGCAACACCCTAAAGTTCCAAAGCTTCTTCTCTAAGAAATCAAAATCCTCCATTGATTCTCCAAGAAAGCTTAAAATTAAGGATTTCCAAGGCAAGATAATCAAGAACTCATCCCCAAGAAATCAATTAGGAATCAATAACTCAAGTTTTTTCATCTAATCAGAAATAAAGGCATGTGGGGTTATGAACAAGTATCTTCTTACATCCTTGAGTCCGAAACAAAGTTTTTAATTACGAATTCATACGATTTTGAACGTTTATACATGATTTTATATTAGGGTTCATTCCCCTTCTTTCCAATTCAAAAATTATGAGTGTTTGAATGATTTTAGAAGTTGAATTGCATGTCTATGTTCATATTATCTTGCATATAGCAGAAATTTCCAGACTTTAAGTTTATTTATGAATGTTTAAATTACCAATCATTAATATTATGATGTTTTAACATGAGATTGAAGTATGGATTATTATCTCAAGATTGATTATTATGATTTCAAGAAAGATGATTCTTTAAGCATCTTATGAGCAGGTTATTTACAGTTTTTCAGTAAAGCTTTGATCTTTCGATCATTGGTTTTGCTTTGAAATCCACTTTACACATTATTATAGCTTACAAAACTCAGAACAGCTTTATTTACAGATTTACTCAAATAAATGCATAACTGGTTTTTTTCTTATGAACCCTTACGGTAGTTTTAAAAAGTTGATTTCCAATGGTTTGAGCATACAAATTTAAGAGGGATTAGTATTTAGCATCGAGCGAGAAGTGTGGGATTAGGGTGCCCTATCTTCCACAAAACTACGAGCCAAAATAAGTACTGATTCAGATTATTCCTATTTCTATATGGATGACATATTTAGCTTGTGATCGATCATATGGAAAGTAGGTTATACTCACTGGCAAGAGTATGATACCTCTCCCCAATGTGAGGTTTCTTCCTCAGGAGTAAAAGACGTTGAAATCCATGTAGCTCATATGGTTTGTGTCGCTTAAGAGAACAACCCTACTAGCTAAAAAAAAAAGAAAAGAATAACAAAATAGCTTTTAGAAATTAAGTGTAAAGGCTCACAAGTTTTACTTAGATTATGCTTTACAGAAAGGTATTAGCTTTAGATGTTAGTTTTCAAATTTCTGATTTAAGAGTGAGTCCCTTCTACACTTAGACAACATGATTTAAAAAGAGAATACAAGTACAACTTTTAGAAATAAATGTTACGACTCACTAGACTTATAAAGTATGATTTGCTCCTCGTGACTGTTATTTTCAGTATTTCAGATATTCTAGCTTATGTGAGTCATTTACATTTAGCATGCATTGTTTTATAAATGATGATGATGAGATGATGTTTTTACTTATACACTTCACCCCCATATACTCAGTACATCCTTAAAGTACTGATCAACATATACCTCTATGTGCTACATTGCCTCATAATATAGGTTCAAGTACTCAGTATCAGCTGCGTGAGTAGTTCGAGCATCTCAATCTACATCCGACAGTTGGTGATTCCACATAATTTAGGGACTTATTAATTAATATTTTGCTGCTTATTAGTTTATATGATTTCAGTCTTCATTTCAGACAGTTTGAGTTAGCTGGGGGTTTTTCATAGTGACTCTCTAGTTATTAGTAGTAGAGGCTTGTCAGACTACTAGTTTTGATTCAGATTATTCAGTATTGATGTTTCAGACATTATTCTCAGATATTTCAAATAGTTTCCGCATTCTAGCATGACTTTTATGTCTATACTTCAATTAATATGAGATTTAGGCTCAGTAGTATGCATATAGGGTTAGCTTAAGGCTACTCATAGTCTTGGGCACCGTGTGACGTTCCAAGACCAAGTTTCAGGGAATTACATATGTACTCTCAACCAAATAATAACATGAATTCAACATTAAATAAGCAATATACAAGAGTCATAAACATGAGCCTCGGAGTCTCAAAAGCAGTCATTCAACACAAACAACATGCTCTTACATACAAACCAATTTGCATTATACAATCATACATAGCATAACAAAAACATCTCACTTATTCCTAACATAAAATTTTTTGAATTTACTCTTAAAAAAAAGATAGTGGGTTCAAATGACGCCCCTGTGAAAAATAACCAAAAAGAACAACCACGGGGTGGGTAAAGTATGCACCTACTAGACTCTAACAACTAAAAAAAGATAAAATATTTCTATAATTTTTTCAAATTTAACCAAATACTAGAAAAAAAAATAAAAATAGACCCTACACTCACTTCAAATAAAAATAACATGAATTCAACATTAAATAAGCAATATACAAGAGTCATAAACATGAGCCTCGGAGTCTCAAAAGCAGTCATTCAACAAAAACAACATGCTCTTACATACAAACCAATTAGCATTATGCAATCATACATAGCATAACAAAAACATCTCACTTATTCCTAACATAAAAAAATTTGAATTTACTCTTAAAAAAAAATAGTGGGTTCAAATGACGCCCCTGTGGAAATAACCAAAAAGAACAACCATGGGGTGGGTAAAGTATGCACCTACTAGACTCTAACAACTAAAAAAAGATAAAATATTTCTGTAATTTTTTCAAATTTAACCAAATACTAGAAAAAAATAAAAATAAACCCTACACTCACTTCACCCGAAGCCATGGAATTTTCCCCACCCCACATTTAAAAGCATACTTTACCCCTAAAGTAAAATCTAAAGTAGTGAAAGGAACTCACTGAGGCCTCTAGGCCTAGATAGTAGCATCTTTTATCATTAGTGAGGTCGGGTGGATCCCACACCCAGTCTTTGCCATGCTCTTTAGCTTGGGTTTCCGGTATTCAGACTTCTCATCAACTTGTGACACGAGAAAAACAAAAACTATGTTAATTAAAACTAAAATACTAAAAATAAAATACCTACCTTAACTTGGGTTGCCTTCCAAAAAGCGCCAGATTTAGTGTCACGACCCATGTCACTACTCAACTTTATTCTTCCATCATTTTCCTCCTACTAGGAGGCCATCTTCTTACTGATTTTTGAGCTCTTGAGTGTGAACTCTCGTGGTTATCAACATTATCAATACTAGCCTTTTTAGGCACCTTAATTATCATCACTTTGGGCTTAGGTGGTGTCTTGGGAAACTCAATGCAACAGTTCAAAGATGTCATTGGTATTTTAGGTTCTACCACACCAAACTTATCCACTTCCATAGTGGTGATCATGCATACATATTTATAATGGCAAGGTGGATTGAGTGGTTTGTAAACTTTGCAAACTACCTTTTCACATCGAATCTCATCTTGAGAGTGTCCTCTCTCACATCTATCGGCGCTCCTTCTATTTCTAATAATGGATGTACTAGAATGATTGGTACCTTATAATCTACATCATAATCCAAGTCAATAAAGTCAGTTGGTAAAATAAATTTACCAACATTTATGAGCACGTCCTCAATAATAATTTCCGAATGGACTTGGGTTCTATCTTCCATCTGGAGTACCATACAGCATGGCCTTGGCTTCGCCAAACCAAGTATGTTAAAAAATGATAGGGGCATCAAATTTATACTAGCCCCCAAATCACTCAAGGCATGGACCACCTCCCTGTCACCCATCTATATGGAGAGGGTGAAACTCCCTATGTCCTTAAGTTTCTTTGGCATCTTTTTATCACTATAGAGTTGCACTCCTCAATAAGTTCAAATTTTTCAATCTCCTACCATTTAATCTTGTTAGTCACCACTTCCTTTAAGAACTTAGCGTACTTAGACATAGACATTCCCTATAAAACATCTAACAAAGTCAAATTAATAAGAAGTTCTCTGAATATCTCAAAGAACTTCTTAATAAAAGCATCCTCCTTGGACTTCTTAAGACTCAGTGGGAATGGTGGTGGTGGTCTTTCAATCACCTGCTCAATAGCCTTAGAATTTGGGTACTCAAACTTTTTTTAATTGCCAACATCTCTGCCTGCAACCTATTGTGGAACCAACTCTGCCTTTACCTTCGGATTTTCCTTTGGAGACCTATCATTAAGATCCTTACTACTCCTCAAAGTGATTGTCATAAATTTCTTTGGAGTTTTTTTATCACTTAGCAAACCACCTTGAGTCCTAGTATTTTGTTTTTGAGATAGTTGTCGCAACTATTGCTCAAACTGCTTTTGAGCCACTTATTGATTTTGATCTCAGAAACCATTTCTTCTTGCTTAGCCAGGATCTTCTTTAAATTTTCCTCAATATTACTGGTGATGAGTGGTGAATTTACTACTTAATTGCACTCAACAATTGTGCACACTACTATGAATTAAAGATATAAGTGAGACAAATTGGTGATTATATACACTAATTTTCATATTTTGCAGGCATATAGGTTAGGAGAATTAAATATGTAGATTTGAGCTAAAATAGAAAAAAAAAGGGAAAGAAGTGCAGCTGGAGGACCTGGAGTAGAAAAAATCCTTAGTTACTGTGATCGCAGTCTGTGGGCCACGATCGTGGTCAGTCAAGCAGGTTAAAAGATTGCGATCATGGTATCCTTACCACGGCCGCGGTAGCTGCAATCGCGAGCAACCTTCTGTGATTGTGGCTAAGCGAGAATTTTTCCCATGGGCGGTTTTGTCATTTTACCTAGTCGAACCCAATTTCTCTTATAGGCTTTAACCCTTTCTCTTTTGGGTATTGCACACTAGTGCATTTTTTAATTCGAAGTATAAACCCTAAATTGAGCAAGTTTTCTTATTAGATTGGAGACTTTAATTTTATTATTTGTGAAGAATGGATTCTTTGAACAATATTTATTGTATATGTTTCTTACTTTTGTTCATGAGTATCTACATCATTTAGTCTTGGGATTATGTTGAACTAAGGTGTGATTGTATTTAGGTGATCATGTTTTTGTATTATACTTAGTTGTTGATTGTGGATTCCACTATTGCTTGGTTTAAATAGTTGGGATTTGTGGGTGAAAACCCAAATACCCAAAATGGTTTTGTTGGATAAAAACACCAAACTTTTGAAATCTCTCATCATCCTTGAAAGAGGGATGTATGTGAACTCTTGGGAACCCATAGCATCCTTGATAGAGGGATATAGGTGGCCAAAGAAATAGTGGACAATTGTGAATATAACTTACTTTCTTTTTCTATCTTAGAAATAAGGGTAGATGGATAGTAGGTTGTGTCATGGGCATCTTCCTAGAAATAGGGATTCCCAATTGAGGTTTTGGGTGGCTTTTGTTGACACATTCGTTAGGTACTCAAAAGATTCAAGGGGTGACATCCCTGATGCCTTGTTAACAAACTAGCCTTAAGGACTGGTAACCTATCCTACCATGTCTTTAATATTTAGGACTTATACCAAACCATCAAGATACCATGCCCAACTTGCCCTTAGGTAGACATAATCCTAAGATCTCTCCAAAATTTAATTCTAAAACAAAGAGTGTTATCGTAGTGTGATTCTTGAATTGATATAGATAAGATTCTATTCCAAGCCCCCCTCCCCCACTTTACATTATGTGTTTTACGTAGTGTACACTTCGGTTACCTTTTTAGTAATTTTGACAACCATACGACTCAAAATCAAAATCTAGCTCCTCGTGGATTCAAACTCAACAAAAGTTAATCTATTGACAATGATTGTCCTCTACCGGTTTAGATGGTATAGGTGAGCATTATCAAAATGGCACCATTTTTAGGGAGTGAAATATAGATTTCACTTGTGCAGTGTTGATTTTTACTTAGGATATACCCGTAGTGGTTTTTATTTATATTGGTTGTTATTTTTGTTTTTGTGTAGTTAATCGTAGTGTAAATGGAATAATGAGTGACAATGCTAGTCATGCTGGGTCTTCCAATGGTTCTCTTGATGATGAGCAGAGACTCAATGACGTTGGTCATTCAAGTGTCATCCGTATCCCACCTACTCATGGTAATGGTGTGTTTCATGTCACAAGCATCATATTGCATATGTTACATAAGAAGGGACTTTTAGGGGGGGAAAGCTTATGAGGGCCCCAACCTTTATTTGAAGAATTTTCTAAAGGTGTGTGCAACATTTGATAATGCACACATAACCCAAAAGTCTATCTGTCTATGCTTTTCTCATTCTCTCTAATGGTTGAGGTGGTATTATATCTTCGTTCTCTTCCAGCCACTTTAATTATTTCTTGGGATGAACTCACCAAGGCCTTCCTTGATGGATATTTCCCACATCCCAAAATTCTCCAATTGATGGATGAGATCATTAACTTTAGGAAATTGAATGGAGAACCCTTATATGAAATATGGGAAAGATTCAACAAAAAACAAATGCAATGTTCAAACCATGAGGTTCCAGAGTAGATGCTTCTCAAAATATTGTACTGGGCCTTTGATCCACTCAATAAAACTATGGTTTGTAATGCGGAGAGAGGCTCTATTGTGAAATTGCATTATCATGTAGCAATGAATTTTCCTTAGGAGGTTACCCAGAAAAATAGGGGGTGGTATACCCAAGATGATGAGGTGCCTAGGAGTTCTCCCACTACATCCTTGGTTGACAAGGAATAAAAGAAACGAGATGAAAAAAGATAAAAATATGGAGAAAATGAGGAGGAGGAGGCTTATGAGGATTTTATGGCATCGAAAGCTTATAAGGATGATGAGGAGGCTGAAAATCTCGATTAGGAGATTCGGTACTTGGCAAACTATTCGGGGGGTTCCCTCCCCGCCTATCAAAGGCAAGGTGGGAAGCAAGGTTGGATGGATCATTATTGTGATAGGGATTGGAGAGATAGAGAGTGTGATTATGAACGTTATGTTCCCCCCATGATTGGGCAAATAAAGAAGACCCAAGCTCCGCCGACCCTGACAAATTCAAAAGCAAAGATTTACTAGCGAGAATTTTGATAAGATTATAAGGTATGGACAAGATGGTTCCTGAGCTAAAAGGAGATTTTTCACAACTTAATAAAACCGTGGTGTCCCATTCTGCCTCCATTAAATAATTGGAGACATAAATCGGGCAAATTTCACCCAAATAAATATTAGGCCAAAGGGTGGTCTTCCTAGTGACACTATTGTAAACCCGAAAAATGAGGGTCAAGTTTTAGCAATAGTCACTAGGAGCAGGAAGACCCTTGGAGATCACTTGAAACAAGATTTGGGTGAAAATTTGCCTACAGTTAAGTCAAAATAATAACTACCACAGTCTAAAAAGAATAAAATAATGAAAAGAAACCAGTAGAAATTGATGAAGAGGTGGTTGAAAATGAGAAACTACAAAATAATGTGATGCCTACAATCAAAATCCCTCCCCTATTTCCTCAAAGGCTTCAAAGAAAAGAGGAGGGTGATAAACTCAAGAAATTTATGGCCAAGCTTAGACACCTCTCAATGAATATCCCATGCTTTAAGAGATCCAAAAAATCTCAAGATATGCTAAGCTAATAAAGAAGTTGATATCAAAGAAGAATCTCATCGAAGGTGACCCGATCAAAGTCACCAATGGTTGTAGTGCTATCATAAGTAGCAAAATTGCAGAAAAGAAAAAGAACCCCGGGACTTTACCATTCTATGCACCATTGGAACACAGAAGTTTGAAAAAGCTCTATGTGGCCTTGGTGGGAGTATTAATCTCATGCCTTTTGCAATATACAAGAGTCTTGTCTTGGGTATTCCTGCTCCAACATCAATGAAGGTTTTGATAGGGGACCAGTCTATCAAGAAACCAATTGATGTTATGTTTGATGTATTGGTCAAAGTGGATAGATTCATCCTCCCGAAGAATTTTATGGTGCTAGATTGTGAAATAGACCAAGAGTTTCTTATCATTCTTGGTCGACCTTTCCTTACCATCGGGAGAGACATTCTTATTTAGAGCTTGGGTAAATGAGGTTTAGAGTTCATGATGATGAAGTGTTGGGTGTGCAATACAAAGAAACAAACTGTGGAACTTCAAGTGATATCAGTGATTGATGTTGACATTGAAGAAATGAAAGAGGGGGACCTTGAGGACCCAACTTGAGAAAGAAAGAAGATGTCGTGCCATGATGTAAATTAAGGTGCGATGTGGGAGGCAACCCACAAATGCCACAAAGTGGCTCGTGTCCTTTATTTTTATTTTAAAAGTGTAGATTTTAGTTTTTTCAATTTAATAACCCATGCATTTATGATGCTAAAGAGGGTGTTGGATGAGCTTGAGAAAGGGAAAGTTTAAAATTTTGCATACTAAAATGAATAGGGGAAAACCTATCAAAATGTGAAATAAGCTGAACAAGGGAAAAAAGGGAGCAGAAATACCTCCAGTTACTGCGATCGAGGTCACCCATGTATCCGTGATCGCAGTACTCTAACCGCAATTGCGGTCACATCAGTCATATGATATTCCGAATCTATATTTCCCCCCAAGACTCTATTCTCAACTTTTCTCTCTAATTGGACCCATTTCTGGCCAAATTGTGAGCACTCCAACAACATCCTTATATCTCTCTTGCATTATTTATCTGGTAGGTGCCTCGAATCCATGCCTTGATTATTAAAAATAAAACATAGAATGCATGTTATATGGAAGGACAAAAATTATGATTTTCATGCTTAAATGCTTCGTCAATTGGAGTTGTGTGGTGTTTAGCTACTAGAATATGGTGTGCACATGAGTGGGGAAGTCTTAAGTACCTCATTTGTTTGTGAAATTGAGAAAAATAAAGAGTGCACACCAAGTTCTTAATAAATTTCCCAAATGTGTATTCACTAATAGTTTTTGCATTCTAAGAGCATAATCGAGTACTTAGTAATCTTGTTCAATGATTTTAGTGTGATTCTTTGTTTAGAACATGCTTTGGGCTTCATATTTGAATTTTTGGACATTGAATAATTGGTTGGAAATTGGTCTCAGATACTACGATCGAGGTAATCGAGACCGCATTTTTGACTCAATGGCCCGCAATTACGGTAATCAAGGATGATTTTCTGCCTGGATAAAATATTCCGCACTTCAATTTTTTGTCCAAAAGCAAATATGGGTGAGTTGTAAGAAAAAGGGTATGACCTGGGAAGTTTGTTGCCATAAAGACTTTTCCTCAAAAAAAAAGTCTCTTGGGCGGTAACTAAGAGAAAATCTCCCTGAATGACTTGACTGTCGAGGATCGAATTCGGTTGAACATCATATGTAGCTAAGTCTCCCCTTGCACCCATATGATAGCAGTACCATATTTATAGGCTCGGATGGTTTCTTGCATTTTAGATGGCTTTCCTCTAAATGTTGGTCAGTTTGTGGTTTCTGACATAAAATTCTTCAAGAACCTAGGTGGTACATATTTCTCCTTTCCCTCTTTGATTACTGAGATTTGCAAGAGAGATAGGGTTGAGAAGTACCCTGGAGATACTTCGGTGCACCCTGGAACCTCCATCTATCATCCGAAAATTCGAGGTGAGGGCGCACCAAGTAAAAGTAAGAAGAAGAAGATCGACTTAGGAAAGTCGACATTTGAGGAGTCTTAGTCTTGTAGGCCATCCACCACCGGGCCTCTTAAGGATATTAGGGTTGATATTGATGTTATCAAGGAGATTGTGTTAGGTTTTCCCTAGGGGCATGGAGATCCCTCCACCACTTGCCACTTATATATGTCCCGATCTGATTTTGAGAAGTATAGAAAGGACCAAAAGAAATAGGGATCTACCATTGCTAGGCTTGAGAGAGACTACTCATCCTTGGTGACACCATTGCTAGGCTTGAGAGAGACTCTCCATGACTCACATGTGAAGATGATAAAAAAAAAAAAAGATAAGTTCTTTAGCAATATGTGGAAGGGGGTGAAGGGCCTCTGGAAGGTCTTAAAACCCCATTATAGACTTCCATCATCTCAAGTAAAAAGTGATGATGAGGCCTAATCCAAATGGTTTTTTACTGGGGATAATGATGATGTAGAGATCGAGAGTGATAGCAGCTCTTAATACAGTTTTAGGGAGCACCCTCATCTCTATTTTTGCTTGATTATTTATGCAGTAAGGACACTACTACTTTTTTAGTTGAGGGTGCCTATCTCCATATTCATTTGATTTGGCATGTATTATTGATATTTCTGGATGCTTTTTTGTTTGTTTGGATGATTTTTATTTTTATTTGGGTTGTAATATTCGGGCACTCTTATGGTTCCCAACATTTGCATGGATTAGTTATTTTTCTTAGATTTCTAATTTATTTTTATTTTACTTATGGAAATATTGGACGAGTTTTTCCCTTTGATAGATTAAGTAACGACATTCTTAAGGAAAAAGTGTAGTGTTTGGGTTTTGAGCCATAGATGTTGGGGAAGTGTGAGTACCCATGTCATTGAGGTCATAAATGCAACGAAAATATGAGTACCTGTGGCATTTTGAATTTGGGATCGCACTTATACCTATGGCAAAGTCTGACTAGCATATTGTTTGCCTGTATACAGGCCAAAATGTTAGACGAAAGCTTGGGTTGGTACAATAGTTAGCAAATTGTGCGTGATACAAATTCAAAGCAACCCCCCATCCCCTTCATCCAAATTTTTTTATAAATCAAGGGCATGGACGTGAGTGACCTTGTAAAAAAAAATATCTTTTTGTGACTCAAAAATTTTTGGCTTGTGAAAATTGGTAGATACTCCATTTTTTGTCTCCAGCGCGAGGGGCAATTGAGCCTCCTTGACAAATTTGCATGTCATGTGTGGTGAGATTATTTGTCCAAATCTCATGTGTACTTGTACCATCTAGAATTTTCCCCATTAGTCTATCAAGGCTAATTTTGATTGTATTTGGTTGGTGAGATGATCCTAGGCCATCTTTGTGACACCGGAAATCCACTTTAACCTAAAAATCCTATACTTGCATAGATGTTATCCCGAGTCACCCACTTTGTGCCTTTGGACCTTTCTTAGCCAAATACATTGAAAGTTGTGAGCCTTTTAATTCTTATCCCTCTTTTGAACCCAATCCTCCTTGAACTAAAAAATGTAAATTGAGGCTAAAAGCCTAAGTTGGGGGTGGTAAAGATTGGAAGAGGTAACTTTGGGCCACGAAGAAGTAAGTGGGTGCCTAAGAGCTTAAGCATTGAAAACTAATGAGTAAGAAAATGAAAAAACCCAACAAAGAAATGAAATGCATAAAATATTTAAGAAAAAGAAATAAAAATAAAATGGGTGAACCAAGGAAATAAAAAGTAGGCACATTGGTAAAGAAAAGAAGTGACCCATGGTCAAAAGTTGGATGGAATAAAATGATGCGGATGTTAAAGGAGGGTATAACCATGTTGTTCCTAAATTATATCCTACCCTACCCCAAACCTACGTTAAAAGCTCAAAAAGTCCTTCGTGATTTCCAAACAAGTATATTCATTATAGTGGAGATTGAAAATAGGGGCAAGCCTATGGCATGGTACTTGTTAGCATCGAGAGTTCTTGAGAGAAAGAGTGTTCCACAGTTAAATTCCTTGTTGCACATTTGATAACTTGGTGTGTGAAATTTTTTTCCTTGTGAGGAGGCATGTAAAAAAGTTGAGGTGGGTGATTTTTTCATCTTCCAAAAAATTAGGCAAAAGGAGTATAATGTAGTTGAGGTCAAAAGTGAGTCATTTCAAGAGTATTAGTGATTCTTGCATGGTTTCTCTTTGGAGTCTCTTGCATCCTTGAAAATTGTATTTTATGTTGAGAGGTGTTGTTAAAATAGTTATACCTATGTATGAAAAGCTATTTGTCCCATTAATCAAGTTCAAGTCAGTGTGAGCATTATGTAATAAAATTTGGGCTTACATGTGCATTGTCTTATGATAATAAGTAGTGTTGCTTGAATACAAGCAAAGTTTTAAGTTGGGGTATTGATTTGTGGTGAATTTACCACTCAATTGCACTCAATAATAGTGCACACTACTATGATTTAAAGATATAAGTAAGACAAATCGGTGATTAAATGCACTAATTTCCACATTTCACAAGCATACGGATTAGGAGAGTAAAAGGTGTGGATTTAAGCTAAAATGAACCAAAAAAAGAAATGAAGTGCAATAGAAGGACCTGGAGTAGGAACAAGCCTCAGTTACCGCGATCGCGGTCTATGGTTCGTGATCATGGTAAGTCAAGTAGGTCAAAAGATTGTGATCATGGTGTCCTTACGTAGTTGTGGTAGCTGCGATCATGGACAACCTTATGCGATCGTGGCTAAGCAGGAATTTTGCCCATAGGCAGTTTTCTCATTTCACCCAACCAAAACCAATTCCTCTTATAGGCTTATACACTTTCTCTTTTGGGTATTTCACACTAGTGAGAAATTTTAGATTGGAAGTACAAACCCTAAATTGGTCATGTTTTGTAATTGAATGTGGAGACTTTGATTTTATTATTTGTGAAAACTGGATGCTTTGAACAATCCTTATGGTATATATTTCTTTATTTTCTTCATGAGTAGATAAATCTTTTAGTCTTGGGATTATGTTTAACTAAGGTTCACTTGTGTTTGGGTGATGATGTGTTTGTATTATACTTAGTTGTTGATTATGGATTCCATTATTGCTTGGCTTAAATAGTTAGGATTTGTGGGTGAAAACCCTAATTACCGAAAATAGGTTTAGTGGGTGAAAACACCAAACTCTTGAAAGCTCTCACTATCCTTGAAAGAGGGATGTGGGTGAACTCTTGGGAATCTATAGCATCCTTGAAAAAGGGCTATAGGAGGCAAAAACAATAGTGGACAATTGTGAATATAGATTATTTTCTTTTGTCATCTTAGTAATAAGCATAGATGGAGAGTAGGTTGTGTCATGGGCATCTTCCTAGAAATAGGGATGCGCAATTGAGGTTTTGGGTGGCTTTTATTGTCACACTCGTTAGGTACTCGAAAAAGTCAGGGAGTGACATCCTTAGGGCCTTGTTGACAAACTAGCCTCTAGGACTCATAACCTAGCCTACCATTTCATTAAAAATTAGGTCTTTTACCTAACCATCATGATCCCATGCACAACTTGCCCTTAAGTATAAATAATCCTAAGATCTCTCAAAAATTGAATTATAAAACAAAGATTATTATCGTAGTTCATTGCTTGACTTAATATTGATAAGATTCTATTCTAAACCAACCCTTCCCCCCACTTTACATTGTGTGTTTTACCGAGTGTACACTTTGGGTATCTTTTTAGTAATTTTGACACCCATAGGACTCGAAATCTAAATCTCTCTCCTCATGGATTCGACCTCAATAAAAGTCGAGCTATTGACAACGACTGTCATCTACGACTTTAGATGGTATAGGTGAGTGTTATCAACTTTTCTATGTATTTTGATACTACTGTTGATTATTGCCCTAAGAGAAATTTGGTTGATTCTGCCACTTATGGTTGTAGGCATTACCATAATTTGTCTTTTGAGCATTACCTACAAAGTTCACAGATTCTGGATTTTTTGTATTTAACTCTACAGAATGACACTATTTTCACAAATATCACACCATGATGGAGCCTATTTTATGACATTCACCTGAGCCTGACACTAGTGTAGACCCTACTTGCTGAATTAAGTCATTATTTGATTCTTCATAGCTAACAATTGGGTGGCTAAGGTTGTGACACCATGCACTTCCAACACACCGACTAAATTTTTCATTATACCTCTGGATATGTCATCGTGCCAGTTAGGATTTCCTTATGAAATGTGGTTTAATAAAATATAAAACTCATTATATGTTTTCTCCTAAACTTGACCACCTACAGCTGAATCTAGCAAAATTTTTGTATTATGGTCAAGTTATTCTACAAAGGTGTGAGCTAATACCTCATTGGACTACTGCTAATGTAGAAAGTCCTAAAGAAGTGATATAAACAACTCCCATGCATGAATTAGGTTTTTATGTGACTTCTTCTTGAAGCTCAAAATCTCAATGTGTAGTGTCACAGTCTGTTAAACCCTGAGGGTTGCACCACACAGTAAGGGAATAGATCTCTCAAAGTTGCAATACTCTAGTTTCTGGACCTTATAAAATTTCCTAGAATTTTTATCTCTGGACCCAATACGACTCAAGGGTATGAACCGTATATTAGGGTACAAAAGGTATGGTCCAGTCGTATGCTGACCAGTGTTGGTTGGTGGGATGGATTTTTGTCATTAGAATGGGTACAACTTGTATGGTATTAGTCGTATGGTCGGATACGAATTTTTCGGTTCCTTCACTTAACCTTAGACTTGGTAACTTGAGTTTGATGTGAGTATGAATGGCTCACTAGGAGCCGTAATCCAGTGTATGAGTCGTACCCAGGACTCATATGGTGGTCAATGTTCAAACCTTCTGTGAATCTATCTTGCCAGGGATACGGGTGAAGGGTACGAATCGTATGTTACTAATACAACTTAGGTAGGATGATTCTTACACTGGAAAGTGTTGGATTAAAGGGTTAAGGTTTATTATACGAGTGGTGGGTACCACTCGTATCATAGCGTACGACTCGTGAGGGTCAGTCGTACCCCTGTGACGGGATTTTGTGCAACTTAAGTAAGGGTATTTTGGATATTTCCCCACTTACACTAATAAGGTCCCATGACTTCTGACTCACTTGTGAGGCTATTTACCCTATTATTCTATTAATTAATACTTAGAAACTCTTACTAAACACTCTATAATTCTCTCAAGAGCTTTTGGGCAAGAAATCTAGGGTTTCAACTAGAGGACTAAATTGGGGATCTTGTTAGTGGTTTCACTCCATATACTTTGTCAATTAAGGCATGTTCTCTTCCCTCATTATTAGTTATAACTAAGGCATGATTTTATATAATGTTTTTATGATTTAAATTTTTTATAGTTTTGGGTTTTCAAATATGATTTGGGGGTTTTGGTTATAAATACTTGGTTATGGTTTTCCCATATTTTAATTATACTTTTATGTGTATTAATGGAGGTTTTGGATAATTGGTTGTATGGGAATGGTTATTTGGTAATGGACTTTGGTTTTTGGAAATACTATGCCCCCAATATGTTTGATAAAATTTCTTTAACAATTTTTTCACTACAATATTGGTTTTTCAATGGAACTTATGCATGGCTTAAACTTGGTAATGGAACCCTAAATGATATGAATGGTTTAAATAGATTTAAATGGATTGAAAATGCCTTGGTTTCCATGGTTCTAGTTAATTGGAAATCATGAAGGGTACATGGAATCCCTTAAACCTATATATGATTGGCTATGGACAAAACTTGCAGGTATAGTCGGTATGACGATACTACTACTAATGGCCTTGGTTAATAAATGGTAAATGTATTGGTTGGTTGGTAATGGTTTTAATTGGTCAATAATGGAAGGGTGTGTAGTAAAACCGTGGAAGGTGGAGATCTCAGCTGGAAACTCATTTTTACCGATAAGAGGTTTGGTCTTGGTAACCGTGTGCATGATGTCACACTTTATATTTGGGGGATGTACTAGTCATCCCAGGTTTTCTTTCCTGGTCATGCAGCTTGACGCATTGGGTCCCTTTCAGCAGGGGGAGCTAAACCTATATAGCCCGTGGGTGGTTTAGGACGGCAAAGCTATACAGCCCAGGTAAAGGTTTTAATGGCATGCTAAACCCAATTCCCTTTCCCAGCATGGTTATATATTTATATATATATGGATGGATGAGTGCATATGGATGATTTTACTTAATTTTATAAATGGAATTATTTTATATTTTTATCCTAAGATCATTCTAGCAATCATTCACTAACCCATCTTCGGGCGAATGTATACCCACGTTATGTAGGAACCGATTGTTCTACTTCTCCTACATAGTGATTGACTTGGAGACAACTGTTGCATTGAAGTATTGAGCTTCCATCTTTCTGGAAGGCTCCATTTAATGTTATGGATATTTTTAGACATTCTAATTTATTTATGGATATTGGTTTTGGCTATGGTAGGGGGATTGTCCCAACTGAATATTCTTACTATTTTAGTTAGAGGCTTTGTGATAATGCTATGGGTTGGAATAAGCGGGATCGGTAATGGTGTTGGCCTTAAAATTTGCATTGGAATTGGGGCTGACATCATTAGACATAATTTCTCACTGTTCCATCAAATTTCATTTTTGGATTAATCATATAATGTTTTGGATCTCATTTGGTTTTGGCCTGGTTTATGGCCCTTGGTTCGGTATTGGTTTGGTTGGTGGTTTGGTTGGCGCGGTTTGGTGGACAGGATGACTTGGTAGGTTTGGTCTAGTAATAGATCTATCCCAAAGTTAGTCCTTGTCCAGTTATGCTATCTTGATATTTGTTCGGTATTCAGCCAACTCAAGGTATGTTGATGGTGGTTAGGTTGGGTAACAGGGGTGGTCCTCTATCCTGGTTGGACTTGGAATGTCCATTACAATACGTCCCCGGTTGGTTCATGTCAAAAGACAATCACTGGCAAAGTACGGAAAAATACCCAAGAATCAAAACACAGTGCAAGAAGAGTAAAGAACACAAGATTTTTAACGTGGAAACCCCTCTTTCTCAAGGAAGGGAAAAACAAAGAATTGCACTCACAAGCACCTCCAAATTCACTATAATAAAACTCTTGATAACAGTCTTCAATGAACTTAACTCTATGTTTCTTTTGCTTGTAATAATTCTACTACAAGCTCATCTTGGCAACTCTGCCAAGGAACCTCTACACTGAATAACTCTAATCAGTATCAAACTTAGGCAACTCTACCTAAGCACATCTCTAAACAATAAAAACACTACTCTTATAGCATAAGTTGTTCAGTTATAAATCTGTACTCACTCAAGAACAATTTCTATTTAAGTACACATAATCAGCTAAGAACTTGAGCAGTGTTTAAATGGGGTTTTTGTTGCCTCTCTTCACTCTTTGTAATTATCAAAAACCATTTGATGAAGAAGCATTTTTTTATTTTTAAAGATGAGTGATGAATAGGGTTGAAATATCATTAGACCAACTATCCTAATAAGTACAAGCATCACCTGCATGTTTGTTACATAAGAGGACAAAATTGTGCAGTTACGTATGCTAGCTGTACTGTACCATGAACGTCCAGGGACCTGGTTCTTCCAGTTAGTTTCTCATTATCAAAACTACATATAGAAATTTCCCAACTTTTTGATTATGACAGACCAACCATACATCTTTGATCACATCCATCACATTTAATTAGTGTGATTACCACTCCGAAGATGAATGTTCCCCCTATCATCATGCAATACAGTAACCTGGTCCCTTATTATCATTTGTAGCAAAAACTCCGAGCACTGTTTGTTTCCCCCTATTTATTTGTTTCCCTTATCACTGTGCCTTACCATACTTTCCCTATATCAGCATCATCATACTTACCCTATCAACAGCATACACACTACTGGTCCTTACATATAAACTTAACATTCCCCCTTTAGGCACTATTGAAAAGGATTAATAGTAAAGATAAGTATAGGCTAATTAACTCATGGCCACTGGAGCAACACTAACATGTAGAACAACTTTAAAATAAAGAAAACAGATGAGATACACAAGAAGAATTAAATCATTTTTAAAACAAGGTCAGTACCAGCACAATCAGGACAAAGTAATACATAAAATAATTTGTCTTCAAAATCCAACACAAGGAGAAAAATATGAGACTAACACTGGATTGATTTAAGTACATGGATAATAGGACTTAGGTAGAGGGAGGTTTGGGGGAAAGGGACTTAAGAAACATCTCTATTCTTTAATTTCCAGCATTGTGAGCATCTAACAACTGTTTGGTGAGATCCTTCACTTCAACATTCAATTCTTGAACTTTACCAATCAGTTCAGCCACTCTTGCCTGGAGTTTTGCATTTTCAGTTGCAAGTTCATCAAAGACACCTAGTCCATTAGAGGACAAACTTTGATTCAGGTGTACTATTTCAACATATTTTGTGTCCAACTTGAGATAATGTAGCAAATAGACAATTATGTGGATCAGTACTTCTGAAATGTACTGAGTATGTAGGGGTGAATGCATATGTAAAAGAGTAACTCAATATTCACATAAACTTTTAAATGATGCATGTCAAGTGTAAATGACTCACCTTGAGCTTGAATAACTGAAAGCTGAAAATTATAAATCATGAATACTAAAGCATTTTGTATATATTTGTGAGCCATAACATTTAATTCTAAAAGTTGTACTTTTACTCTTTCTTTTGGGAGGTTCTTCAAACCGACATAAACCATGTGAACTATCATGGAGTCCAACATCTTACCCACGTTGGGGAGAGTTTTTCTACCCTTTCTATCGGAATAGAACCTAAAACCCATGCATATAAACTCATGTCAATTCAGAATAAAACTTCATGCTGAATAACAATCTAGAAATACTTCAATAATAACAAGTCAAGATAGTGCGATCTCATTCATAATGTAAATCATGTAAATTAAAAGCATAAAAATAAGCACTTCTTGATATACCAAAAGCTTTAAATCTCATGAAAATCACATGCTTCAGGAAAATGCATACATGGGTATGAACCCTACTTCAAAACAAATGAATTAAATCTTCAAATCATGTAATTTGGGCACAAGGGTGAAAGAATACCCTTGTTCATAACCCAACGAATAGCCTTATTCATAACCCAACATACCTTGTTAGTCTTGATTTGATGTAGAAGCTTGACTTTGAACTCTTAAAGATGCTCTTGAAGGCTTATTCTTGAAGTTCTTGGATTAAGGGCCTCAAATTCTTGATTATCTTGAAGAGGATGTAATGGGGTTTTGGAGTTTTTGGAGTTTTTGGAGTTAGGTTAGGTTTCTTAGAGAGAAAATTTATAGAGAATAGGTGTATAATTCTTAAACTATCATTTAATCTTATGTTTTCACGACTTGGGTGACGGTAAAAGACCTAATTGCCCCTCTGGAGATTAAAGACACAACTGGAATGTAGTTTGGGGGCTTGGCACAACGTGATGGAATGCTCATCACTATACCCGGTGCAATGCAGTGAAATCACATTGAGTTGCTCGAATTGAAATCCAAACATGACCCAAACCTCATCCAAAAATTCTAGATTTCTTCTATTGTTAATATTTTATCCCATACTTGTGTTTTTACATTCTTAGCTTTATAAGTAATTAAGCTTCCTTCGTTATTAAATCCTTTAACTATTAGTGGTGTTTTTAATTTATCCCATTTACTTAAAGGATTTAATAACGAAGGAAGCTTAATTACTTATAAAGCTAATTTATGTAAATATAATTGTTTACCAGAAAGTAAATGGGATAAATTAAAAACACCAATAATTATATGGAAGAATTATTAGAAAAACAATAATATGGTCTTTTATGTTTATAATTTTTTACGCTAAATTTCTTATTAATGTTTTTTCCATTTTTATTTCTTCTCTATATTTTTCACATAGATTTCTATACCATTGTTGTAAAAATTTTGTTCTTGCTCCTAGAGTATCTACTATTTTTGCTTCATCCCAACTCTTTATTATTTTTGAACTAAATGGTTCAGGTAATTTATTAAAATATAATTTTCTTATTTCTTTACTTTCTTCTATATTATATGCTCCTTTATAATAATATTCTTTAAATGCGCAAGTATATTCATCTATGTAGCACATATTACATATTGCTAATTTTAACATTAAATTCCTATTTGTATCCTTCTCTTCATTTTGTTTTTCTTCTGTTGTTGTCATGATACTAAATTCGTCTTTTATAGCTGTTTCATATTTTTTTAATAATTCTATAGGTGTTAATTTAGTTGTAGTTGTTGATGATGTTCCTTCTGTGGGTTTGTCAGTTCTTAATACTCTTTTACTATTTTCAGTTAGATTCAAAAACCATAATTTCACTGTTCCTATTAGTGTTCTTTCTATATATTATGGTGCATCTCTTACATTTATATTATTATCTAATAATTGTTTTGTCATATATCCTATTCATAATTGTATTATTTTTTCTGTATCTATTACACAATCTAAGTCTAAAAAGTTATAATTTTTATTAACTATTTGTTTTGGTGTCCATTTGTCATATTCTTTTTTATCAAGAGTGTTTATTTCCGTGTTTATATTTTCTAAATTTTCTTCATTAATTACTTCTTGTTTTCCATTAATTCCTAAATTTTTTGTATTTGTTAAGATTTCTGTATATGTTTCACTATCTTCCGAATCATAATTATCTGCTTTCACAATTTCCTTTACGTAAATTGTAAAAATTTGTATAGAAAAAGTCTTAGGTATTAACAATTTTTTGTCTTTTAGTAGTGTAAGATAAAGACTTTTTTGTTAGATAGCTATAGCCTATAGCCTAGCCTTTTTGACATTTTTGTTAAAGTTTTTTTTTAGGTCTTTAAAAAACACGTGCATGTAAAGTTTGTTTACAACTTCAGCCTATAAATAAACGAGCATTTTCTCAGATGAAGGATAAGCCTTCATGTGTTGAAGAAAAAACTCTCTCTTGTCCACAACAAATATTTTGCTTATTCATTTAAAAACAGGTATATTTCAATGGAAAAATCTATGGAGGAACAAAACTTAGGATTATCAAACTTACCAGAACAGGTATATTTATTCAGTATTATGAATAGCTAAATTCATAATTCCTAACAATCATTATATAATAAGATAATTTCATGTTAGTTACTTTATAGTAGAATTATTCGAAGAATAGCATGTTAAGAAGTTTATTAGCAACAACCTTAGGAAGCCAACCTAGGAGGTCCACCCACTATACCCAATACCAAACAAGATATTAAAAATAAGGAAAATACAAGGATATAATTATTTTAGTAAATTTGATTGTATATCAGGATTTTACCATTTAAAGTTAGAAGAAGAATCTAAGGAATTAACCGCATTTACGGTACCACAAGGATTTTATGAATGGAATGTACTACCATTTGGATATAAAAATGCACCAGGTAGATATCAACATTTTATGGATAGTTATTTTAAACAATTACCTAATTGTATAGTATACATAGATGATATACTATTGTATACAAAAACTAAAGAAGAACATTTAAAATTATTAGAACAATTTACAGATATAATAGAAAAATCAGGAATAAGTTTAAGTGAGAAGAAAGCAGAAATTATGAAAAATCAGATAGAATTTTTAGGAATACAAATAGATAAAAGTGGAGTCAAAATGCAACAACACATAGTCCAAAAAATAATAAATTCAGAAGAAGAATTAGATACAAAAAAAAATTACAATCATTTTTAGGATTAGTAAACCAAGTAAGAGAATATATTCCAAAATTAGCAGAAAACTTAAAACCATTACAAAAAAAATTAAAAAAGGATGTAGAATATAGATATAATGAAGAAAACAAAAAACAGGTAAAGAAAATAAAATTACTTTGTAAAGAGTTACCAAAATTACAATTTCCAGATGAAAATAAAAAATTTACATATATAGTAGAAGTTGATACAAGTGAATATAGTTATGGAGGCGTACTCAAATATAGGTATGAAGAAGAAAAATTAGAACATCATTGTAGATATTATTCAGGAACGTTTAACGAAACAGAAATAAAATGGAAAATAAATAGAAAAGAATTATGTTCTTTATATAAATGTCTAATAGCATTTGAACCATATATCGTGCATAACAAGTTTATTGTTAGAACAGATAATACACAGGTACGATGGTGGCTGACAAGAAAAATATAAAATTCAGTTACGACAAAGGAAATTCGGAGACTAGTATTAAATATACTGAATTTTACATTTACAATTGAAGTAATCAATACTAACAAAAATATCATTGCAGATTACTTATCAAGACAAAGCTACTCAAACTGATTTACCAATGGAAAAGGCAGATGCCAAAGATACCCAGACTGATTTATTTCTCCAAATGTTTAAACAAATGGAGTTATTACAAGAACGAGTTATTTCGCAAACCACTGAAGTTACAAATGTAAAAGTGCAAGTCGAGCACTATAAAAAATAAGATACTGTGCAGGAAGAGCACATTAAAAAACTAGACCTAGAAGGTGACGATGAGAAACACCTTAAAACTCAAATTACTACCGAAACTTTAATTACACCTGCAGGAACATCTAAAGGAAAAAATATAGTCACTCAAAATAGACATGAAACACCAAAGAAAAAGAATTATAACCTCAGCCAAATATTTTCAAAATAATATAGTAATCTAATATGATCATATTTAGTTATACAGAGATATTGATAAAAGCATGTTTTAGAGAAGGAATAGATACACCAATAGAACTATATTTAGCAGATGATAGGATTATAAGACCTATAGAAAAAAGTATAATAACTGCCATAAAAGGAAATTTAATATACCAAAAATTTTAATTTATAATAAGTACAAATTATTCAGTAGCAATAACAGATAAAAATATAGATAAATCATTAGTATTATATTGAAAAATATCAGGAATAGAACTAACCCAGGAAGTAAAATATTTACAACAAGATGTAAAAATCTATATGTATTAACTACAAAACACAAAATAACAGGAAAAAATAAAATTAATAAAATACAAATAGAAAGTCCTTTTGAACAATTCGTAAAAACAATTGATAATAATGATTATAGTTACAAAAATATAGACATAAATGAAGATTTAGAAATAATAAATGATAGAATAAGTACAACAAAAAGAATAGCTTATGAAAAACCAGAATCATCAAGTTCATCAAAAAGAACAAGTTATGAAACAAGTTCAATAGTTAATTTAAATCAATATTACATAACAGGAACAATAAATGAAAAGGAATATTTAATACTCTTAAATACAGGACAAAAAGAAAATTATATAGCAAAATATCTAGTAAAAAATGAGGAAATAAAATCCGATAATAATATATTCCCTGATCTACGAAGAAGCTTAATAAACACTAAAAATATAGTAGAAAAAATAATAATAATAGGCGTTAGAAAAATGAAAATAGAATTTGAAATAAAGGAAGAAATGCAAAAAGCAGACATAATATTAGGAATTAAATGGCTAGAACAAGTAAAACCATACAATATAGAACATACACAATTATCTATAACATATAATAGAGAAAGATTATTCCTAAGAAGAACTTTAACATGATATGAAAATATATGTATTAATGAAGATAGTAGTAGAAGGATATTATAGTAGATATTATACGCCTATGATAGATACAGGAGCAAAAGCTAATTTATGTAGATATAATTATTTACCAGAAAGTAAATGGGATAAATTAAAAACACCAATAATAGTTAAAGTATTTAATAACGAAGGAAGCTTAATTACTTATAAAGCTAAGAATGTAAAAACACAAGTATGGGATAAAATATTAACAATAGAAGAAATCTATAATTATGAGCTAACATCAAAAGATATACTTTTAGGAATGCCGTTTTTAGACAAATTATACCCACATATAATAACTAGAACAGATTGGTGATTTACAACACCATGTAAACAGAAAGTAAGAGCAAAAAGAGTTATTAATAAAATAAGAAAGAAAACTGATTGGATAAAAGGAAGTCAAAAAATTACACAAAAATTGGAAAATATAAAAAATACTGAAGATACAATAGAACTGGTCGTATTTTCAATAAATAAAAAGGAAATAACTATATTTTCAATAAATAAGATAGAAATAATTAAGAAAAAATTAGAACAATTATATAGTGAAGATCCATTAAAAGGATGGGAAAAACATAAAACCACTATAAAAATTGAATTAATAGATAAAAATAGCATAATAACCCAGAAAACATTAACATATAATTTTGATGATTTAAAAGAATTTAAAATGCATATAGAAGAATTATTAGAAAAACAATATATACAAAAAAGTAATAGTAAACATAATAGCCCAGCATTTATAGTAAATAAACATAGTGAACAAAAAAGAGGAAAAAGTAGGATGGTATTATAGAAATTTAAATGCAAAAACAATGACTTATAATTACCCAATACCAAACAAGATATTAAAAATAAGGCAAATACAAGGATATAATTATTTTAGTAAATTTGATTGTAAATCAGGATTTTACCATTTAAAGTTAGAAGAAGAATCTAAGGAATTAACCGCATTTATGGTACCACAAGGATTCTATGAATGAAATGTACTACCATTTGGATATAAAAATGCACCAGGTAGATATCAACATTTTATGGATAGTTATTTTAAACAATTACCTAATGGTATAGTATACATAGATGATATACTATTATATACAAAAACTAAAGAAGAACATTTAAAATTATTAGAACAATTTACAGATATAATAGAAAAATCAGGAATAAGTTTAAGTGGGAAGAAAGCAGAAATTATGAAAAATCAGATAGAATTTTTAGGAATACAAATAGATAAAAGTGGAATCAAAATGCAACAACACATAGTCCAAACAATAATAAATTCAGAAGAAGAATTAGATACAAAAAAAGAAATTACAATCATTTTTAGGATTAGTAAACCAAGTAAGAGAATATATTCCAAAATTAGCAGAAAACTTAAAACCATTACAAAAAAAAATTAAAAAAGGATGTAGAATATAGATATAATGAAGAAGACAAAAAACAGGTAAAGAAAATAAAATTACTTTGTAAAGAGTTACCAAAATTACAATTTCCAGATGAAAATAAAAAATTTACATATATAGTAGAAGCTGATGCAAGTGAATATAGTTATGGAGGCGTACTCAAATATAGGTATGAAGAAGAAAAATTAGAACATCATTGTAGATATTATTCAGGAACGTTTAACGAAACAGAAATAAAATGGGAAATAAATAGAAAAGAATTATGTTCTTTATATAAATGTCTAATAGCATTTGAACCATATATCGTGTATAACAAGTTTATTGTTAGAACAGATAATACACAGGTACGATGGTGGCTAACAAGAAAAATACAAAATTCAGTTACGACAAAGGAAATTCGGAGACTAGTATTAAATATACTGAATTTTACATTTACAATTGAAGTAATCAATACTAACAAAAATATCATTGCAGATTACTTATCAAGACAAAGCTACTCAAACTGATTTACCAATGGAAGAGGCTGATGCCAAAGATACCCAGACTGATTTATTGCTCCAAATGTTTATACAAATGAAGTTATTACAAAAACGAGTTATTACGCTAACTACTGAAGTTACAAATGTAAAAGTGCAAGTCGAGCACTATAAAAAACAAGATACTGTGCAGGAAGATCCCATTAAAAAACTAGACCTAGAAGGTGACGATGAGAAACACCTTAAAACTCAAATTACTACCGAAACTTTAATTACAGCTGCAGGAACATCTAAAGGAAAAAATATAGTCACTCAAAATAGACATGAAATACCAAATAAAAAGAATTATAACCTCAGCCAAATATTTTCAAAACCATATACACCAAATATACAAAATTTAGAAGCATTTGCACCTCCCCAGATACATACCTATTCTAAATCACTTAACCAAGAAAAACAAACATACAATTATTCTTCTCGTAAATTCATTGACAACATACACACTTTACAAACCTTATTAAATACCAAACCTATTCAAAGTGAAGAGCTAGCCGCACAACAAAAAGGATATATTACCCAGAAATGCCAAAATTACAATAAACTTATTGCCTTACCAGGAACAAGCCCAAATTTTATTAAATCACGTTACTATTATGGATTATTATCTACGGTTTACACAACCAATGGAGAAGAGTTAGCAGGAATCCCATAAATTCACAAAGAATTTATGACTTACAAGAGAATTACCAACGGTCAATTATTCTATGTTCGATTTTATTCCGCACCAGCAGAAATATTATTTGAGGAAACTAAAAAGACTATTAATGTGGTCAAATTGGGTATGACCAGAGATTATATTATTCCGGAAGAAATATGTGAACAAACCGAGATACCAAAAACGCAGATACCAGCATTTTACCGCAACAAAAGAGTTATTAGAATAAGCAATATATTATCAGAGTTACTTAATAATTATTCAAATAAAAAGCTAGTTTGGATATATAATTGAAGGAATCAAGCATTGATTTATTCAACTTGCAAAGAAGTTAGAGACCATGACATGAAAGAACTTAGAAAATGGGGATTAACACTCCTCAGACCAGAAGAACAACCATTAACGCGATCTATCAGTAAGGGAATTATTTCAGAAGAAGCTATGGATCAATTTTGCAAAAAAGTTGGCCAAAAATACAAAGACCACATATGCAGCAGATGTAGTGGCAAGCACAACTTTATTCCAGATGTGATGCTACACTGACAAAAAATAAAGAAGATAACCAAAGCAGATACGGAAGAAAGAGATAAAGACAAAAGACATGTGAATAAATTTACTTTACGTAAAAGATTTTGATAGGCATTTAAAGTTTTTTTGTTATTTAGTGCTTTATGTCAAAGTCTTCTTTTAAAAAGATGAAGACTTTTTTGTAAACATTAATTAGTCTATCCTAGACTAGTATAGGGTTTGATTTTTCAAGTCATTTTTTAGGAAAGATCATATGTAAATCTCAGTTATAAATAGAAGAACCGAAGGCAGTGCAAAGGCAAGCCTTCATGTGTTGAAGAAAAAACTCTCTCTCTTGTCCACAACAAATATTTTGCTTATTCATTTAAAAACAGGTATATTTCAATGGAAAAATCTATGGAGGAACAAAACTTAGGATTATCAAACTTACCAGAACAAGTATATTTATTCAGTAATATGAATAGCTAAATTCATAATTCCTAACAATCATGATATAATAAGATAAGTTCATGTTAGTTACTTTATAGTAGAATTATTCGAAGAATAGCATGTTAAGAAGTTTATTAGCAAAGTGGAAACGGAGAAAAATCCCTAAGAACTATGCCATCCTAAAGGTGAAACCAATAAGGCAAGAAGCCGTGGTGGGGAGTAGCCAGAGTTGAGGTGCTATTTAAAGGAAAAGTATCTGGATTACCATGCTAATAGTGACCGACGAACATGTTATTTAAGAATGATCTAGTATATAGTAATCTAATATGATCATATTTTGTTATGTGTATGATTGAAGGGAATATTTTGAAAATAACAATTTTATGAAAAATGAATAATTATTTATCTGACGAAATGATAGATAAATTTCAAATACTTATTTTGTATTCACTTAAGGATATAAAAGTAGTAGATATAAGAAAAATCATATTAGAAAAAGCATTTGGTAAATATTATATGACTAGAATAAATTACATACCATGACTACCTAACTACTCTTACAAATACTTACCATGCTAAATTACATATATCTAGAATTTTGGGGAAAAAATATGAGAAACATACAGTTAGTAGAAAAACAGATGAAAGTAAATTTAGACAAATACATGGAAACTAAAGATATAAAATATATAGAATTTCTTAATGAAAATATGCAAGAACTACTTAGACTAAAACAAACAACTGAAAAATGTTATGAAAAAGCGTTTAATCAAGCTTAAATGACAGATGATATTAAAATACTTGTTTTATATATACTTAGAGATATAGAAATCATAGACATAAAGAAAATAATATGGGAAAAATTACAAGATTATGAAGAGGAAGAATTATTAAACAGTATAGAAAACTTACGCATATATTATGAACATCAATACTATTTAGATTCAGATGGATATTATACAGACTAAAAATGTCAGAATATATTAAGAAAATTAGAGAAAACCAAGAAGACCTACATAAAGAAATTGATTATAGAAAACAAATTAGAGAAATAATGGAAAATCTAATAGAAAAATTAAAATGGATAGACGAAACCTTGAAAAATTTAGAAAAAAACAAAGATAAAAGTTTAGATAGTTTAAAAAATTCATTAAGAAGAGAACAAGAAAAAATAATTAGTAGTATTAATAACCTCCAACAAGATATTAAATATAGTACTAGTAGAATAGATTATTATACATTTACTTTAGAAGAATAAAATGATAAACTACGAATATCTAAAATACTGGGAACAAGAAATGGAAGAAATAAGATTAACAGAAAACCTTATAAAAACGAATTTAATTGAATATTTTAAAACAAAATATATAGAAAATTTAGAATATCTTAAAAATAATATAGAAGACTTACAAAAACTAAGAGAAAAAGCTAAAGAATATTATAGCAAAACATTTAATCAACTACCATTTAATCACCCCCCAAAATATGAATATCAGTAAAATTGAATATATTAATAAAATATATGAAAATAAAAAAATACAAGAACGAAGAAAAATAGTTAATGAATATTACTACAAAGCATTTAACAATTACATAAATTAATGGATACATCGTGCGAAAAGAATAAATCATTAAAATAAATTGAAACTCAACTATATAATTTATACGAAGAATACAAAAGATTACATAGTACTAACGAGGATCCTAGAGAACTAGATAATTTAATTACGATAATATCTAATTTAGAATATGAATTAATAAAACATCTTAAGTCAAGAAGATAAAAATGAAAAATATTTCAATCGATAATATTCACAAAATACATTATATAAAAATAACTACTTATTACCCAATAACTATTTATTTCTTAGGTAAGTTACCGCGTCTAATCCGTACCCCCCTACAATTGGTACTCGAGGCATGATCCTTATACCCCTGAACATGAATCAACTCAAAAACCATCATTTCGAAGTCTGAAAGGTCAACTAAAAAATCCTCGAAGTTAAGAAGTCAAAATAAGGTTAAGTCTTCAACACTTAGGTAAATTTTTAGGTTCTAAGTCTCTTATGCAAGAATTTGTAGATGAACTAAACATAACCTAATACGGGGTATTACAATAGCGAAGGTGACATTAGTTATGAGTGGTATTACCACTTTGTGTATGGTCCTACAGGCTGGTTGATCCTTAGCCATGGTTGCAGGAATAACCTTTTCTTGATGAATTAACGGGATTCGGTAGAGAAGTACTGCTTATCTACTTAGTTGGTATAAGTATTCCTAGGGTTCGGGATATGGTTCAACCAACTCCCTATCCCATTCCAGCTTACTACCTTTTAAAACTTGTGCCTACAAATTCCAAGGCTAATATCAATTAAATAAAACTTAAGAAATCAAAAAGCAAAACTAAAAATAAGAAGATTGCCAAATTACAAGTCCCCAATAATGGCGCCAAAAACTTGTAGTGCACATGCTAGTGTACGTGGTCCACCAAGTAGTAAAATGGCCTTAAGAAAGTCAAGTATCGATCACATGGGAACTTGTATTAAGAAAATATCCAATTGTAGTTCAACTATCAAGATTAAGAAAGTTCTAAGGTAACTAAACGAGTTTGAGAGTTATCAACTGAAAGTAAAGTAAATAATATGGCAAATTAAAGGTTCTTGAATAACAATGGATAGAAAGTCAGGGTTGAGGCACTACGAATAATTATACTCAGCTATATAACTTTTTTGGTTAAGTTAATCATCTTGGTTGTTGGTCCATCGGGTTGATATTATCACTATGGCCTTTTAAACCTATAACCAACTATTTAACTTAGCCCCACAATTACATCGTTGAGCGGGGATGCGAGAACTAAGTTAGATGCATGCATATTTAATCATCTAATTTAACCAAATAGGTAAGTTTCATTCCTATCCTTAATGCAAATCATAACTTCATTCAATTGAAAGATTACAATCTTATTCCATCTTTCCCATGTTCTATCCTATCGTTCCCCCTTCTAGGTTCATAATAGAATTAAGAATCTATTCTAAGGGTCGCAATCCTTACAATAATGATAACAAGGATAAATAAATAATCAAAAATGATAAATAACCAAAACCAATTCAATTCATAACAAGAGTAATCATGTTCTTGGCCTTAACCCCGGAAAAAGGTGTTTAGCCACTCATGGACATACATGTAATCACAATGGATAAATCCATATTATAATACATATAAAAACTAAAGTAAAAAAATAAAAACCATAATTTAATCCTTATCCAGCATATTCCAAAGCCCCAAAGTCGTTCAAAGTGGTTGCCTAAGAGTTTAAGTGTCCTATTTATAGTAGGACCAAAGTTGTCGATTATGACTTAGCCAACGTGCCACACCCTTATCGCATATCTTAGGGTCTGTGGCATGTTGGTATTGCAGTTAGATACTTAAATAACATTTTTGGATGCCCCCAAGGGCATTTCACTGACCTAAATTGGTGCCTAAGATCCGTGGCACGCCAATGAGTCCCAAATTCTAGATTTGGTCTCATTGTACACCATGCGTTTGGTTCTTTATTCCTTGCTTTGTGGTGACCTTTTCTCTTGATTTCCAGATTTTATATCAACAATATATCATATTTATAAACTCACCTAGAATCCTACAACATTAAAACACCCCAAATTAAGGCTCAAAACACAATTGAATCCAACACGATGAACTAGGAAGGAACATAGCTCAAGCTAAGAGTACAAATTTTGTGGTTTAACTTTAACTTTATGTTTTTTCACTTAGCTTGTTTCAATTGAACCTTAAAAAGTAAAAAAAAAAGGTATTACACACATAGTTATACAATTATACCCATAGTGACTCTTTACACATGCTAGAATCCATTGAGATCAACTAGAACAACACATAGCTCAAGCTAGTAGCACTAGTTTTCTCGTCTAAACTCTAAGTGACAAAATTTATTCTAAACGTATTTGAAACACAACTTAAACATTATAATAAAGTAGTTTAATATTTATATTCTCAATTATATAAATATAAACTCAATAGGCACAAGATAAATCCTCAAAACTAAGCTAATTAAGGTTGAATAACTACACTTAGGTGCATATATCCATCTTAGATCAATTTACATTTTTGGCTCCACTAATTGCCCAACCCGACCCTGGGCCTTGTCATAATCGGCATTCTAAGCCCAACCAGGACCGGGGACCTCCCTCTATTACCCAACCGAACAACCTATATCTAGCCTTAGATGGGCTGAATTTCGAATATATAACAAGATAGCATTATTGTTCTCATTAAGACTTTGGGATAGGGTCACAACTGTGGCCGACGCAACCAAGTCCAACTGTACCTCACCAACTGCCTAACCATACCAAACCAAACCATAGACCATAAACGAAAGGGAACACTAAAACATAATATAAAAAATTAATCCCAAAATGTAATAGGATGGAATAACCAACAATATCGTCCAATAATGTCAGCCCACCAGCTTATTCCAATGCCAAGGTCAACACCAATACCGATCCCGCTGATACCAACCCCTAGAAGTACCATAAAGCCTCTATCCAAAAGTGTAAATAAACTAGGTTGGGACATTCCCCTAACTATGGAAAAAACTAATATCCAAAATAAAAGAAAATTGTTTAAAGAAATCCATAACATGAAATGATGCCTTCCAAAAGAATGAAAGCTCATCACTTTAGTCCGAATGCTGATACCAAATTTTTGTGCTAAAAAAGAGAAGTAGAATGGTAGGTTCCTACAGTAGACTAGGTTAGCGAATGACCGCTAGCATGAATCTTAGGATAAGGATAAAATAATGCCAGTCATAAAACTAAGTAAAAACATTCATAATTCATACAACTATACGTATATAAGTGCTAGGAAAAAGGGATCGGGTTTAGCATGCCATTAAAACCTTTACCTGGGCTGTGTAGCCTTGCTGTCCTAACCATCTATGGGCCATATAGGTTCAGCTCCCCCTTCTAAAAGGTCCTTAGTATGTGTTGCTGCACGGCCAGGGAATATCCCATGGATGACAAGTACATTCCCCAATATAAAAAGTGACACACGCACATGGTCATCAAGACCCCTCATATCGGCAAATATGAGTTTTTGGTTTTGGTCCCCCCCAGACCGCCACCTTCCACGGCTTAGCTACACACCCTATCATTAATATAAAAGAAAAGTGTCTAAAGAAATCCATAATATAAAATAATGCCTTACGAAAGAATGAAAGCTCACAACTTCAGTCCAAATGCTGATATCAAATTTGCATGCTAAACAGGTGGAGTAGAGTGGTTGGTTCCTGCATAGCATGGGTATACAACTGCTAGTAGACAAGGTTAGTGAATGACTGCTAGCATGAATCTCAGGATAAGAATAAAATAATTCAAGTCATAAAACAAAGTAAAACCATCCATAATGCATACAACCATACATTTATTAGTGCCGGGAAAAAGGGATTGGGTTTAGCATGCCTTTAAAACCTTTACCTGGGCTATGTAGCCTTGCTGTCCTAACCACCCATGGGCAATATGGGTTCAGATCCCCCTGCTAAAAGGGCCCTAATGTGTATAGCCATACGTCCAGGGAATATCCCATGGAATGACTAGAACATCCCCCAATATAAAATGTGATACACATATATGGTCATCAAAACCCCTCATATTGAAAAATATGAGTTTTCGATTTTTGTCCCCCCAAGACCGCCACCTTCCACAGCTTAGATACACACCCCGCCATTAATTCCCAAATAAAACCATGTCCAAAAAAATCCATTTACCATTTAATAACCAAGGCCAATATTAGTGGTATCTTCATACCACCCCTTACTTGCAAGTAATATCCATAGCCAAACCATTTAGGTTAAGGGGACCTTAGGTGCCCTTCTAATTACCGTATTAAATCCACTTGGGAGACTTCTGTGTTCTCCACAATCATAACTATTTAGCCTTTAGCCTTTCCAAACCATTTAAACCATGAATAAATCCTTTGTCCACTTTAAAACATGCAATAGTTCCATTAAAAGAAGTCAATGCAATGAACATATCTTTATAAGTATTTTATCAAACACCTTGGGGGCATAATATAACCAAAACCAATTCCAAAGACCATTAAGCCATTTCCATGATATCCAATTGTCCAAAACCATCATTAATGCATATAAAAGCATAATTAAAAACATAGAAAACCATAACCAAGCATTCAATATCAAACCCCCCAATAATAGTTGAAAACCATAATCATGAAATAGTAAAACCATGAAATCAATCATATAAACCATGCCTTTAGATGAAATTACAATGAGGGAAGAGAATCATGACTTAAACCGAAGAATTGATGGAAGAAAATCACAAAAGCAAGCCCCAACATAGTCCCTTAGTTGAAACCCTAGACCCCTTACCCCAAAAGCTCTTGAGAGAATTATTAGGTGTTTGGGAATAGTTTCTAAGTTTTAATAAATAGAATAATAGTGTGAATAACCTCCTAAGTGTATTAGAAGTCATGGGTCTTAACTAGGGTAAGTAGGGAAATGTCCAAAATATCCTTACTTAAATGCCTTAAAAACCTGTCACAGGGATACGACTAACCCATACAAGTCGTACCCTCCTATACGATCAGTATCCACCACTCGTATCCAAGACTTAACCCTTGGATCAAACATTGTCCAGTATATGACTCATCTAACAAAGTCATAATCACAGCATACTATTCGTACACATTGCCCTTATCCTTGGCAGAATGAAATACCAGGAGAATCAAACACAACCCACCATACGAGTCACTGATACGACTCATACCAAGCCCTACGACTTGTACTCCTAAGTCATAACCATTCCAGTGACCAAACCTATCCCACCAACTAATACTGGTCAATATACGAAAAGACCATACCACTCGTACCCCAACATACGGCTCTTACCCATGGGTCATATTGGGTATGAAGAATGGATTTCCAAGAAATTTTCTAAGGGTCAAAACCTAGGATATTTCAATCTCCCCTACTAGGAACATTTGTAGCCAAATAATGGACAAGGTAGGGTAACCATACATAGTGTCATTTGCATTATCAAACATCCCTTTAACAAAGTTAGAAAACAAAGAGGCAAAGATGTTAATCTTTCCTTTAACAAACTCAAAAAATAAAGATGTGTTAAAGACATATACCATGCGCACAAAACCTAGGAGAAGAAGAAAGTTGTGGATACATGGACTTTATGTCCTCTTATGCTTCCCTAGTATCTTCTTCTACCTTATGGTTCCTCCATAGAACCTTAACCGAAGCCACATCCTTGGTCTGTAACCAAAAAACTTGCCTATCTAATATCTCAACCGGGACCTCTTCATAAGACAGAAAATCCAAAATACCCAATCTTTTCAATGGAACAACCAAAGAAGGATCACTAAGACACTTCCTCAACATAGAAACATGAAATATTGGATGAACCAAACTTAAACTAGATGGAAACTCCAACTCATAAGCAACAATGAAAACTCGCCACAAAATCACATAAGGACCAATGAATCGATAACTGAGTTTCCCCATTTTTCCCAACCGCACCACTCCCTTCAAGGGAAATAACTTGAGGAATACCATATCCCCAACTTCAAATACCAAGTCTCTACACCTAACATCCACATAGGACTTTTGGCGACTTTGGGTAGCTTTAAGACTATCCCGAATCACCTTCACCTTCTCCATCAATTGATAAACCAAATTCAAACCAAACATGTATGTTTCTCCAAGCTCAAACCACCCTATAGTATATCTACACCTCCTACCATACAATGCCTCAAAAAGAGCCATACCAATACTCGAATGATAGCCATTGTTGTAAGCAAACTCCACCAAAGGTAGATGCTCAACCCAATTGCCATCATAGTCAATCACACAGGACTGAAGCATATTTTCTAATGTATGAATAGTTCTCTCTGCCTGCCCATCCGACTGTGGATAAAAGAAGTAGTAAGACTAACCTTAGTCCCCAACCTTTTCTGGAAAGACCGTTAGAAATGAGACGTAAAATGTGTACCACGATCAGAGATAATCGAAATAGGTACCCTATTCAGCTTCACAATCTCCTAAAGACACAACCGCATATAATTCTTCATCGAAAAGGTAGTCTGCAGTAGCAAAAACTGCACAAACTTGGTCATCCTATACACGATGACCCTAATCGAATCATACTAATTCTGAGACCGAGAAAGATTGGTAATGAAGTCCATATTGATCACTTCCCACTTCTATTCGAGAAAATAAATTTCTTGATACAACCCTCTTGGCCTCATATGCTCAACCTTAACCTGTTGATACACCATGCACTTGTCCATGAAATCTGCCACATCTATCTTCATGCCATTCCACCAATAGATCTCCTTGAGATTATGATATATCTTACTCGAGCCAGGATGAACAACATAGCATGACTCATGCGCTTCAGCAAAAACCCTTTGCCATAGCCCATTGATATCAGGAACACACAACCTTTCTTGGTACATTAAAGTACCATCACCACTTCTTGGACCATCACATCACCATCCTTAGACTCCAAAAAACAAACTTAAAGATTAGCCAAGTGGAGAATATGCTTCACTGATTCCGTCTTGCCTTCCACCACGTGAGCCAAACTCCTTATGGATAACCTGCAAAGAGCATCAATAACCTCATTAGTCTTACATGGGAGGTAGTAAAAACTCATATCATAATTCTTGAGAAGCTCAATCTAGCTCCTCTGCCTGAGATTAAGCTCTTTCTGAGTGGACACGTACTGAAGACTCTTGTCATAAAAAAAGATATCCACGTAAACACCATACAAATAATGCCGCCATATTTTCAAAGAGAACACAACCATCAACAACTTCAAATCATGAGTAGGATAATTCCTCTCATGTACCTTTAACTTCCTGGAAGCATAGGCAATCACTTTCCCATGTTGCATCAAAACAAAACCAAGCCCTACCCAAGATGCACATAATAAACCGCAAACCCATCATTTTCTTCCAGCAAGGTCAGGATTGGAGACGAAGTCAACTTATCCTTCAACTTCTCAAAACTCCCTTCACAAGCATCCGACCATGAAAACTTAACCTTTTTCTGATTCAACATAGTCAAAGGAGCAGATATCAAAGAAAAACTTTTCACAAACCACCTATAATACCAGGCCAAACCATAGAAGCACCGGATATCAGATAGAGTTATAGGCCTAGGCCACCTTTTTACCACAACAACCTTATACAAATCTACCATGATCCCTTCTCTAGAAATATCATGACCCAAAAAAGTCACAGCATTCAACCAGAACTCACACTTAGAGAACTTTGCATACAACTGTTGTTTCTTTAAGTTCTTCATACCACGTAGAGGTGATTAGCAAGATCTACCTCTCTCCTCGAATAAACCAGAATGTCATCAATAAATACAATGACAAAGAGATCTAAATACTACCTGAACACCCTGTTCATCAACTTCATAAATGTTGTTGGAGCATTAGTCACCCCAAATGATATCACCAAGAACTCAAAATGCCCATACCGAGTATGAAAAGCTATCTTAGGGATATCCACCTCCCTGATATTAAGCTGATGGTATCCAAACCAAAGATCTATCTTAGATAAAAACTTAGCACCCAATAACTAGTCAAATAAGTCATCTATCTGAGGAAGAGGATACTTGTTCTTAACCGTAATTTTTTTCAACTGTCTGTAGTCAATGCACATTCGAAGGGAACCATCATTCTTGTGCATAATTAACACTAGCGCACCCCAAGGAGAAACACTAGGATGAATAAACCCCTTATCCAGAAGATCCTTAAGTTGTTCCTTGAGTTTCATCAACTCAGCCGGAGCCATTCTATATAGTGGAATAAAAATTAAACGAGTGTCCGAAAGCAAATCGATACCAAACTCTATTTCCCTATCTAGAGGAACACCAGGAAGGTCATTTGGAAAGACCTCTGGAAACCCATTAGCCACAAGTCCGAAGTAAAAGAAGGACCTTTCAAGCTAGAATCTTTAACCTGGACCAAGTGATAAAGACAACCCTTAGATATTAACCTCTGATCTCTAATAAAGGAAATAAACCTCCCCCTAGGATCTAAGGAACTATTTTCCCATTTTATAATCGGTTTAGCAAGGAGCTTCAAGATAACCTTATGGGTCCGATTATCCACAGATGCATAACAAGAATTCAACCAATCCATACAAAAAATTACATCAAAATCTACCATATCTAACTTAAATAGACCCACCAAGGTCTTCTTTCCACCAACAACTACCACACACAGCCTATAGACTTTCTTTGTAATAACCGAGTCACCTATCGGGGTAGAAATAGATAAAAGATCCGAGATAACTTCCAGATCAAAATCAAAAGACACAACCACATATGGAGTAACATAAGAATGAGTGGACCCCAGAACAAGCAAAAACTATATAGCGTGAGAGAAAAGCTATAACATACTAGTAATGACATTGGGTGATGCATCAGATTCCTGTCGAGATGCCAAAGCATACAACCTGTTCCGACCAACGCTAGAACCAGGAGCAGTAACAGAAGCAGATACCACCCTACTAGGTGTAGGAGCAGATGATAAAGCCACAGAAATCTTATACGCCTCCATAGAAACCTTACTGACTAGACAATACCTGAGCCAATGGCATACCTAGCCATACTTAAAGCACTTGTCCCTTCCTTTCTCACAATAACCTCGGTGAGGAAAGCCATAGAATCAATAAGAAGGACATTAAAAAATTAACTGACCTCCGCTCGCATGAGTTTGGGCAACCTGTGCTAAAGAATTGTCACCACCTTGATGACGTTTGTCTCCCGACTGATAAGGAGCACTAGCAGAAAAGGGGCCAGAACTCCCCCACTTCTTTTTTTGCCATTTGCCACCATCTCTACCTCCTTAAGACTGTGCACCTCCCTGGTTAAAAAACCTGCTCTACTTTCCCTGCCTATCCCCAAACTCTACATACTTTCTCTTCTCATTCTCAACCTGTTGCATATGAACAACCAATCTCAAGATATCTATATCTTTAATCAGCAAGGCAGTCTTGCTCTCCAGAATTAAATCTCTATTCAACCTAGAAGTGAACTTTGTTATTTTCGACCTCATATCATTCACCAAATCAGGAGCATACCTTCATAGATGATGAACTTCAAAGCATATTCCTTTACTTACATCCTCTTCTACCTGAGGTTCAAAAACTTTTCCATATTTTTTCCCCTTAACTATTAAGGAAAGAACCGATCCAATAAGGCATTATAAAAAGCCTCCCACAACTCTTCCTCTTCCATATCACCTCTATTCCTATCCCACTCCCCATACAATGGATAAGTAACATCCTTAAGCTGATAAGCTACAAAGTTAACCCCCTCTACATTAGAAGCCTGCATCATCGAAAAGATTTTTTCCATCTTATCTAAGAAGCCCTGTGGATCCTTCTCTACCTTCACACAGTAAAAGTTAGAGGACCCATCTTCATAAAATAACCAACTCTTATAGCTTCAGCAGACAAAGTGCCAGTTGTACCCTACTCAACCTGAGAAACAACCTATTGGGCAATGACATGAATAAACTAATAAATTTTGCATTCATCACATTGCCCTGAGGGACCTGAGGAGAACTAGCCAAAATATGATAAACTCCAACACCATCAGAAATAGGACCATAAGATCGAAGATATACTCCAGACATAGGATGTACCCCTTCAGCATTATCCCTAGAAAGAATTTCTTTGTGTTTCTGATCTGGGAGGCATGATCTAAAAGACGAACAAACAAAGATTAGAAGAGATTCTAGGATTGAGAACTCAATCTTAAAAATGGAATACCAAGAAAGTGAAACATTACTAACTGTCTTGCAGCCTCCCTCTTATGAGTGTGGGATACTACACACCCCTAAAAGATACTCTACTCGACACAACTTTGTGGACTTTCCAGTTGTCCATGAACCTAAGCTCTGAGACCAACTTAACATGACCTGACCACGGGCCTTGTCGTAATGGTCATCCCAAATCCAACTAGGACAAGGGATCGCCCTCTATTACCCAACCCAAACACCTATATCTAGCCTTAGATGGGCTGAATTTTGAACATATAATAGATAGCATTATTTTTCTCATTAAAACTCTAGGAGAGGATCACAACTGTGACAAACCCAATAGAGTCTAATCGTACCTCACCAACTGCCCAATCGTACCAAACCAGACCATTGACCATAAACCAAAGGGAACACTAAAACATAATATGAAAAATCAATCCTAAAATGTAATGGGATGGAACAACCAACAATATCATCCAATGATGTCAGCCCACCAATTTATTCCAATGCCATGGTCGAAACCAATACCAATACCACCCATACCAACCACCAGAGATACCAAAAAACCTTTATCCAAAAGAGTAAACAAATCTGGTTTGGACATAACCCTAACCATGGCAAAAAATAGTATCCAAAATAAAGAAAAGTATCTAATTAAACCCATACATGAAATGATGCCTTCCAAAAGGATGGAATCTCAATCCTTCAATACAAATGCTGATACCAAATTCCCGTGCTAAGCAGGAGGAGTAGAATGGTCGATTCCTACATAGCTTGGGTATATAGCCACTAGTAGATGGGGTTACCAAATGACCACTAACATGAATATCAGGATAAGAATAAAATAATGCAAGTCATAAAACCAAGTAAAACCATCCATAATGCATAAAACCATACATATATAAGTGTCAGGAAAAATGGACTGAGTTTAGCATGCCATTAATACCTTTACTTGGGCTGTGTAGCCTCATTGTTCTAACCACCCACGGGCCATATGGGTTCAGCTCCCCCTACTGAAAGGGCCCTAGTTTGTATAGATAAACTACCAGGGAATATCCCATGGGATGACTAGTACATCCTACAATATAAAATATGACGCACGCAAATGGTCATTAAGACCCCTTATATCGATAAATATGAGTTTCTGATTTTGGTCCATCAGGGACCGCCCCTTTCATGGCTTAGCAATACACCCCACCATTAATGCCCAATTAAAACCATGTCCAAACAATCCATTTACCATTTATTAACCAAGGCCAATACTAGTGATATTATCATACCACCCCTTACTTGCAAGTAATATCCATAGCCAAACTATTTAGGTTAAGGGGACCTTAGGTGCCTTTCCAAGTACCATATTAAATCCACTTGGGAAACTTCCATATTCTCCACAAGAATAACTATTTTGTATTTAGCCTTTCTGAACCATTTAAACCATGAATAAATCCTTTGTCCAGTTTAAAACATGCAAAAGTTCCATTAAAAAAAGTCAATGCAATGTGGATATCTTTATAAGCATTTTATCAAACACCTTTGGGCATAATATAACCAAAACCAATTCCAAAGACCATTAAAACATTACCATGGAATCCAATTGTAAAACCACCATTAATTAATATAAAAGCATAATTAAAACCATAAGAAACCATAACCAAGTATTCAATATAAAACCCCCCAATAATAGTTGAAAACAATAATCATGAAACAGTAAAACCATGAAATCAATCATATAAACCATGCCTTTAGTTGAAATTACAATGAGGGAAGAGAATCATGACTTAAACTAAAGAATTGATGGAAGAGAATCACCAAATTAAGCCTCAATGTAGTCCCTTAGTTGAAACCCTAGCTTCTTGGTGCAAAAACTCTTGAGAGAATTAATAGATGTTTAGGAATAGTTTCTAATTGTTAATGAATAGAATAATTGGGTAAATAACCTCCTAAGTGTATTAGAAGTCATGGGTCCTAATTAGAGTAAGTAGAGAAATGTCCATAATACCCTTACATAAATCCCTTAAGAACCCATCACAGGGATACGACTGACCCATACGAGTCGTACCCTCCTATACGATCGGTATCCACCACTCGTATCCAAGCCTCAACCCATGGATCAAACATTATCCAATATATGTCTCATCCAACCAAGTCGTAACCATATCATACGATCCACGCCAATTGCCCGTATCCCTAGTAGAATGAAATACCAGGAGGATCAAACATTGCTCACTATATGAGTCCTTGATATGACTCGTACCAATCCCTACGACTTGTACCCCTTTATCGCAACCATTCCAGTAACCAAAACCAACCCATTAATGAACACTTGTTAACATACGACAAGACCATACCACTCGTATCCCAGCATATGGCTCGTACCTATGAGTCGTATTGAGTCCGAAAAATGGATTTCTAGAAAAAATTTCAAGGGACAAAACCCAGGATGTTTCAACTACTTAATCATGCTTCCTTTATTCCCCTTTTTTCTCCTATATTACTATTCAAATTGGGTGTGGTTTTCTTCATTCTTTGCATTTATTATTTCTTTTTCTTTGATTTTTTTTATTTTTCTCTTCTTTTTTTCTTTTTCACACTTTTCTACCATACCCATCCCTATATTTTCTTTCTTTTCAATTTCTTCTTCATACCTATCTTTAATTACTCAACCCTATGATAGCCACCCTCAAGTTAGGTGAATTACTTGAGTTAAGGTGCAGAATGTCCAAGAAGGTACTAGGGCCAAAAAATGGTTAATTATAATTAAAATGGGAGATTGAAAATATAAACAATAAAATAGGTCACTTTAGGCTCAAATTAGGGATCAATGGATATTTATTCTCATTTGGTTGGTACTTTAGGCTAAGATTCTACTTTTTCAAATATGGCCTATGAACATGTCCTGACCAACTATTGTATAACCTTGGCAAGATTAACTGGGCACGTTCTCAATTACACACACAAAGCAAACTAAGGAACACCTCAAACACATATGGTTCAAGGTTATATTATAAACTACTACCTATTTGGTTCATGCAATGCTTAAGCTATGATTATTTTGTCCCTAACACTAATTCCATAACATGATTCAACAATGGTCATAACATATCTCTTTAAAAAATAGTACACCAAAATCTTAGGAGGGGTACTAATTATTCTCAGATACATAAAAACACAATAATTTGACTGCACTAAGGTTCCTCATTTTTCTTCCAGTAAAAAAAAACACAACATATATCACGAATACAACACATTAACCTAAATATGTTGTCTCTACTATGATAGCACACACTGGGGAAAAAGACATAGTAACAAAAACCCTGGGTGGTTGGTACACCCCACTCTAACTATAAGTTGATGCATTATCTTCGGTGCATATGATCACGCTCACCTATACCATTGTTTTGGTGTAGGACAATCGTTGTCAAATATAACAACCCAACTTGTGTTGAGGTTGAATCTACAAGGAGTGTAACTAGTAATTCAATCCTTTGGGTGTTGTAAGTTTCTATGTATATACCCGCAATGTAAACGTAATGTAAAACATAAATGAAAATTGGGGGATATGGTTTGAAAGATTGCTTAAAAGAAACTAATTGAACTACCAAACTAGAACAACAGTTATAGAGAAGATTCAAATAGGAGAATGGTTTTGGGATTATGTTTTTCTATGGGCAAATAGTGCATGGGTACATGATAATCAAATAAAAAATCTAGTTAATGATTATTTGGGTAGTCTAGGTTAGGGGTTTTGTTGTATGCCTTTCAACTAAACACCAAAAATATCGCCCATAGATTATTACGAATACCTCATGGGTGTAGCAAATAAATCAACCCAAAATCTCAATTGGACATCCCTATTTCTAGGAAGATGCCAAAGACGTAGAACATTCATCATCCATCCTTATGTCTAAGACAATGAAGGGGAATAAGCTAACATCTAATTTATTATCCACAAATACTAGCCACCCACATCCCTCTTTCAAGGATGATATACAATTTGGGGAAATTAGGGCTTTCACCCTGATGTTAGGTGTATTTATGCACTGTAGTGTTACTATTCTATCTTATTTAGCCTAATTTTGAGGAGAATTCATGTGTTTTATGTGTTAATACTATATAAATGAGAATATAAGTGTCCAAGTGCGTGATTAAAATGGTTCAAGTGTTTCCAAACAAGTTTGTACTTAATTGAGTCATTTAGAATTCAACCAAGAAAGCTAGTTTTACTAGCTTGATCTAGGTGTGTGTCAAGTTGGTTTCGTTGGATTCTATTGTGTTTAAAGGGTTCCAAATGGTTTTGTGTAATTATATGTGGAAAAACTTGTTTGTGATATGAAAATTTCAGGTGAGACAAGTCTTAAGTCAGAACAATAAGTAAAGATCATTGTGAATTAGCCTAATCTTAGCTCTTGTTTTGATTCGTCGTTAAGAATATTATGTTCTGATGATCTCTAGTATGTGATGTGTGATTATGTAGGAAGAGTTGTTAGATGAATATGGTGAATTAAATATGATATAAAGGCTGGAAATCCATGGGAAATACACCACGATACAAGGGAAGAAAGATGGGACGATAAAGACTTAACCAAAATTTTGGACACAACTTCCAGTGTGTGCGCACGATGAGCGTGCAACGCATGCTACAAATTAGTGCTCCACTGCCTTAGAAAATTAAAGATGCAATTGCAGTGGAAGAGCATGATGATCATGCATTGAATCTTCCATTTTTGTGCACTACTGCATGCGACGCATGCTGCACTTCACCGCTCCAATTTTGGTTAACTTCCGCATATACACGGTTTGGCATATACTACAAATAGAATATATTGTGATGCTGCACGTGATTGGGTATGTGGGAATCTTGGTGGGAATATTTTTTCATCACATACCTTAATCCTATAGGGATTAGGATTATTTTAATATATATACCCACACATTACACACTTTAAAGGGATATCTTGGAATCTTTTGGGACAATTCTTGAGTCGGTTTGGACGTCTTTGGAGCATTGTGGGAGCTACTGCATGTAATTTAGTAATTTTTATTCCTTATTTAGATTTTAATTATTCATAACACGTATTGAATAATTTGGATAGTGATTATGAATATTATTGGCTAAAAATCCTGTTCCCTGGGTTAAAGCCAAGAACATGAGTACTATTATTTTGGATTAAGTTCGTTTAATTTGCTTATCATTATGGGTTGTTTGTTTATTTTTGTTTTAATTATTTTAAGGATTAGCTACCCTTAGAATATATTCATTGTCAACCTTGTGATCTCGGAAGAGGAAATAGGGAGATAGAACATGGAAATAAATAAAGTATGGTTTGTATTTTCTTTTATAACATAAGGAATTCAAATTAGCATTTAGGACAGGGATGTACTTAGGTGCCTTACTTGATTACCACGTAGGATGATAGCTAAAGGAACTTAATTGGATTATTACATCCCCTCTCAACTATGTATTTGTAATTTCCAAGTTAGGTAAACGGTTAGAGGTCGAGAGACCATGATCATGCAATTAACCCTACGAATCAACAACCAAGATTAGTGAATTAATGAATGAAGTCCAATAACATAGTATGATTGTTCGAAGTGCTTTAACCCTGGGCTTTCTCTTATTTATTGTCTCAAGACCTTTATTTTTATGCACTGTTTACTTTATTTTTAGTTTACAATTATTCAACACTCTTCTTGGTTACTTTATCTTAATTGTTAAACTAGAATTGGATAGTTGTCAACACAAGTCTCTGTGGGATCGATATTTGGCTTTCTTGAAGGCCACTATATTACTTGGTGGACCACGTACACTTATGTGTGTGCTTGGGCATTGTCACACCCAAAAATCCCAATTTAGCAATCAAGTATTTGTGAAACCCAACAAAATCAACTAAGAATTTAAACTAACAATCAAAACCTACACACATTTGCATCCTATTCAAACATAACCCCAAGTTGAATTTTTATCTACTCATGAAAATAGAAAAAAGGCAATTACCCAAATTGACATCCATTTCCTGGATTGAAAACAAAGAAAGATAATCTCAAAATTCCAAACTCCAGTTACAACTAAAAATGTCTTTTGGAATATTTAACACAATCGTTCTTCTCACACAAATTGGAAATTTTTCTCTCTCTATTCTTCAAAAGTAGTTGGAAGATCCTCCAAAGTGGAAGGGTTTTGCCCTATTTAGAATTGGAACCAGCTGTGAGAAATTATGAATCTACCCCTAGGATATTTTTTTCTCCATCGTGATCGCCAATACTTGATCACGATCGTGGCTCCCACAATCGTGGTGAGCCCATTGCGATCTCCACTTTGACTATTTCTGACTTGTTATGGTCGTGACCCTCAAACCGCGATCGCGGTAGTAATTGAGGGTCAGCTCCTGCCCTAGATTTTCAAGATTTTGCACCAACTTTTTCCATTTTGTTCTCTTTTTAGTTCACTTCACTTGTTTTCCTTCATTTTCCTGTGAACCTGCATACAAAGGGAATTAGTGCATTCAAATGGAAAATTCACCTTATTTACACAATTTAATGATAGTAGTGTGCACAATTTGGACGTAAATGAGTGGTAAATTTACCACTCATCAACATACTAAGAAGATAAAAAATATACAGGTTTAGGGACAACCTGAGACACTCTATGTGTCATAACCCTAACCAGCGCCTGTCCGTGAAGGGCATTCCAAGTCCATAATGGATTGAAGACCACCCTCTTTGCCTAGTGACACAAAAAACAATACTCTAACAATAGTTGAATCCTGAACATAGAAAAGATAGATAAAGATAGGCTCAAGAAGTCTAAGAAACATCAATAACCAATACCCAGTCCACAGTAATCCACAAAGCCTCTAAGACAAAATTGAATCAAACAAATGTTGGGCATGCCCTCGACGATAGAAAAAATAATTCTAAGAAAAGTCTATGATAAAAGATAAACCAAGAAGCAATGGCTTTTGGAAGAAGGAGGCTCACCACTTCAAAGTGACTGCTGACAGTCCAGAAATCCTATCACTGCGTAGAAAAAGTAAAAATGTCTCTAGTTCCTACTCTTATGGGGATACAACGTCCGAAGACGGTTAGCGGGTTGAGCGCTAGCATGTAACTTAGGGAAGGGATAAAATGATGCAATTATCAATAGTTTAAAATCATCCAAAGATAATGCACAGAATCATATACATAAACATATACATAAATATAACATGTCGGGGTAAGGAACAAGGCTTAGCATAAATTTAAAACATTAGCCTGGACTGGGTAGCTAAACCATCACAAAAAGGCACCCATGGGCTATATGGGCTCAGCTCTCCGCACTGAAAGAGCCCAGTGCGTGTAGCCGTACAAACCAAAGAAATAATCATATTTACATATATACCATAGGGGACTCGAGCCTCTCATTCATAAATCAAGAATGACTTAAAAATCCAGTTATTTTACATAGAGGACTCAAATCACCCGGTCATTTCAACCGCCTGCGCTGGTAAATGCAGTTTTTGGTATTTGTCCTTCGAGACCTCCACTTTCATGGCTCAGCTACAAAACCTTAGTTAGCCTAGTTAAAATAATTTTCACTCATTCCCATTAAATAAACCATACTATTAATTAAGGCATACACTATTGGTATCGTTATACCAACTACACTTGCAAGGAAGCATCATCATTCTAGTACAATTATATTCACTTGAAGAAAAATAACTCCCTTTGTTCATTAGTACAAGGTGGGGGGAAACTGACCCACTTTGTTCGTTAAATCAAACCATTATGTTTCAAAAACCTCTTTATATCATGCACTAGTTCCAAAATAGTTCAATGTAATTATACTCATATTCAAAGCCAATTTCACAAGATTGGGTTGGGGTTATACCAATTCAATTATTCACATTCATGAAATTGGGGGAAACCATAACCCTTTAGTTTATTCACCATGCCCATGCACCCCACATGTTCAAAACCACCAATTCAAACCATACATGATTCATAAAAGCCAAAGGAGAAGCAATTAATTCAATAATGCTTAATAATGCTTAATAACCCTCAACCCATATTTAAACTCAACAATTAAATCACATGGGTATAATTACAAACACATGTTTTTGATAAAATAAGACTTGGGGAAGAGTAACATGACTGAACGTATCACAACTATAGAGAGAAAGCACCCTTAAGAGCCCTAATTGACCAACTTCTTGGAAACCCTAAGTGTTCTTAACCTTGGGAATTTGAGAGACTTTGAGAAGTTATTTTGATTTTCTTTGGAGTGATAATGAATCCCTAAAGGTGTTTTAATTCATGGCTCATGATTGGGGAAGAAGAGAAATGTCCAAAGTGACCTTAATAAAAGACTGAAAAACTATCGCCCAGTCGTTATGAGTGACCTTATGACTCGTAGGGTCACTCGATGAATTGTGACATTTAGTCATAAGCTAGACAGCATCCCTGGTCACCAACATTGGTCTGACTACGAGTCTTGCCCTTCGACTTATACTCAGACCTTACGACTTGTGAGGTCAAATTGTAGACAAGACAGAAATATTGGCTACGTTTACTAGTTAGGCTACGAGAGCCACTATACAACTTGTAATGAATCTTAATGACTCATTGGGTTGCAATCGTGACCAACACATCGACTTAGCCAAATACACAGGTCGGGCTACGATTTAGGGTTCTATGACCTGTAATGACTCTGTACAACTCATAGGAAGAGTCATAGTCTAGGTAGTGAGTGTAGAAACTTAAGGATTAAAGGTGCAAAAAAATCCAGGGTGTTACATTTGCACGATTTAACATGGCACATAACAACACTTAACTTTAACAGAGAAAAAAAACAAAGTTACAAAGGAAACACATACCTTAAGCTAGATTATCCCAAATAAAAAATAGGAATGCATACTTGGACTTTATGTCCTCTTCAACTTCCTTAGTGGCTTCTTCAACCATATAATTTCTCTATAGAACCTTCACCAAAGCCACATCCTTGGTTCGCAACCGGTGGACTTGCCAATCAAAAATCTCAATCGGAACTTCTTCATAAGAGGAATCTGAAAATCCAACACTCTCTAATAGGACAACTAAGGAAGGATTAGCCACACACTTTGTCAACATCGAAACATGAAAGTTTGAATGAATAGAACCCAAACTAGAAGGAAATTCCAACTCATAAGCAATGTTTCCCACTCCTAAAAATCAAGTACGTTCTAACGTAATAGGGACTAAGCTTCCTCTTCTTCCCAAAATGCATCACTCTCTTCATGGGAGACACTTTCTAGAATACCCAATCGCCAACATCAAACTCCAACTATTTTTGCCTCATATCTGCATAGCACTTTTGATACTTTGGGTTATCTTAAGCTTTTCCCTTATTACCTTCACCTTTTCCATAACCTAATAAACCAAACAAGGACCAAAAAACCCAGAATCACCAACTTTGAACCCCCCAATAGGAGAATGATATCTACTACCATACAAAGCTTCAAATGGAGACATCCGAATCTTGAATGATAACTATTGTTATATGCAAACTCTACGAGAGGAAAATGTGCAACCCAACTACCACCAAAATTGATCGGACATGACCTTAGCATATCCTCAAAAGTCTAAATGGACCTTTCTATTTTCCCATCTGTCTGAGGGTGGAAAGTGGTGTTAAGGTTTACCTTAGTTCCCAAACCTCTCTAAAAAGAATGCCAAAAATGCAATGAGAACTATGTACTCGATCAGATATAATGGAAACTAGATCACCTTGCAACTTGATGATCTCCTACATGAATAACTTTTCATAATTCACTATGAAAAAGTTAGTCCTTATAGGAAAGAAGTGAATAGACTTAGTCATCCTATCCACGATAACCCAAATCGAATCAAACTTACTACGAGATCGCGGAAGACTTATAAAAAAATCCATATTAATCACTTCCTATTTTCATACAGGTAAGTTAATCTCTTAAGATAATCCACCAGGCCTCAAATGCTCAACCTTCACTTACTGGCAAACCACAAACTTAGCCATGAAATTTGCCACATCTCTTTTCATGTTATTCCATCAATAAATCTCCTTCAAGTCATGGTAAAGCTTCGTCAAACCAGGATACACCTTATACCATGACTCATGGGCTTCAACCAAAATTCTCTCTTGCAACCCATCAATATCGAGAGCACATATTCTACCTTGGTACCTCAAGATACTATCACCACTAATCTCGAAAGCAATGACTTTATACTGGCCCACATCATCCTTAATATGCATCAAGGTAGGATCAAATACCGACTTCTCTTTTACCTCAACATCAAGAGATAATTTCACACCTCTTGAAAAATCACACCTTCATCCTCGAGTCCAAAAGACAAACCCCAAGATTAGCTAATCGGTGAATATCCTTCACAAAACCTCACTTTTCTCCTTAATATGAGATAAGATCCCCATGGATAAGCTACTAAGAGCATCAACAACCATATTATCTTTACTTGGGTAATAGTGAAGACTTATGTCATAGACCTTAAGCAACCCGAGCCATCTCATTTTTTGGAGATTCAACTCCTTCTAGGTGACATATACTACAAGATTTTATGGTGTAAATATATGTTAACATGAACTCCATACAAGTAAAGGCGCCAAATCTTCAAATAAAAAAACATGGCCAACAACTTCAAATCATGAGTTGAATAATTCTTCTCATGCACCTTAAGCTATATAGAAGCATACATCACCACCATGCCATGTTTCATCAAAACACAACCAAGTCCCACATGGGACACATCACAATAAACAATGAAGTCATCAGTACCCTCGAGTAAGGTCAATATTAGAGACAAAGTTGACTTATCCTTCAACCTCTCAAAACTACCCTCATAAGCATCGAACCATGAGAACTGCACCTTCTTCTAAGACAACTTAGTCAATGGGGTAGCAATCAAATAAAAACTCTCCATAAACCTTCTATAATACCTAGCTAAACCCAAGAATCTACGAATATCGGTTGGAGTCATAGTTCTAGGCCACTTCTTAACCACCACAACCTTTTGTGAATCCACTATGATTCCCTCACTAGAAATAACATAACATAGATAAGTAACAACATTCAACCAAAACTCACACTTGGAAAATTTAGCATACAAACAATGATCGTTAAGGGTATGGAACACTATACAGAGGTGATTGGCATGTTCCTCCTCACTCTTAGAATATACTAGAATATCATCAATGAACACAATGACAAACAAGTCAAGAAACTGACAAAATAACAAGTTTATAGGATCTATAAATGTCGTCGGGGCATTAGTCAAACTAAATAGCATTACCAAAAACTCAAAATGAACATACCGGGTTCTGAAAGCATTCTTAGGGATATCCACCTCCCAAATCTTCAGCTGATAATATCTTGACTAAAGGTCAATCTTAGAAAAGTACTTAGCACCCTGAAGTTGGTCAAAGAGATCATCAATCCTAGGGAGAGGGTACTTATTTTTCATTGTCACCTTATTCAACTGGTGGTAGTCTATGCACATCTGAAGGGAACCATCCTTCTTATGCATGAAAAAAACAAAAGCGACCCATGGGGAAATACTAGAGAAAATAAAACCTTTATCATAAAGATCTTTCAACTGCTCCTTAAGTTCTTTTAGCTTAGCTGGAGCCATTCTATAAGGAGGAACAGAGATAGGATGGGTATCTAGAAGAAGGTAAATCCCAAAATTAAGTTCCCTCTCGGGAGAAAGATCAAGAAATGCCTCAGGATATTCATTAACCACAGGAACAGATTGCAACGAAGGACTCTCCAAATTAGAATCTATAACCTAGACTAACTGATAAAAAAAACCCTTAAAAATTATCTTTTGGGCACTAAAATAAGAAAGGAACCTTCCCATAGGCACTAGGGAACTCCTTTCCCATTCTATAACTGGCTCATTAGAAATTTTGAAAGAAACCTTAAGGGTCCAACAATCTAGAGAGGCATATTATGAATGGAGCCAATCTATCCCCAAGATTACATCAAAATACCCGATATCCAACTCTATCAAGTCTACCAAGGTGTCTTTATAAAAAATAGATACCACACAACCCCTATAAACTCTTCTAGCAACCACAGAATTACCCACTAGTAGACATAGAAAAGGGGTCTAAAATACACTCAGGATCAAAACCAAAATGAACAGCCACATAAGGGGTCACATAAGAAAGATAAGACCCTGAATCAAGAAGCTAATACATATCTCGAGAGAAAATCATTAACGTACCAATGACAACATCAGGATAAGCCTCATATTCTTGATGGGTGGCAAGAGTATAAAGACGATTCCAACCAGTACCAGATCCAGAAATAGCACCCTTTGGTGTAGGAGCTACAGAAGTAGCAATAGGGACCTTATTAGATCTAGAATAAACCCTTGAAGGACAATCCCATTTCATGTGACCAACCTGGCCACACTTAAAGCACTTATTTCTTCTCTTATTATATACTCATTATTATCTCTACCCACAAAGATGAGAAAGAGGATAAGATAAGGCTGACTAAGCCTTACTGGCCTGTGACTGGGAACCTTGTGCCTTATGTCCACTGTCAATCTGGAAGAAATGATCATCGGATGGCATAAGATATAGAGATCAAACCATTGAATAAGAATTAAAATTTCACTATTTTTCATAGAACATTCCCTACTATCCCTACTACTATATTGATGACCTCCTCCCTATTCAGAATACCTAGATCTCTTACTCTACCTTCCCTTATCTCAACTTGCGTCTTCTTTTCCTCATCAACCTATTGCATACACACCACGAGTCTAGAGATATCCATATCCTTATTCAGTAAGGTGGCCTTGCACTCCATAACCAAATCATAGTACAAGCCCAAAGCAAACTTTCTCATCCCCACCCTCATAGATAATACTAACTCTAGAGAATAATGAGATAACTGATGAAATTTTAAGGAATACTTTTTCACAGTCATTCTACCCTTTTTCAAATTCATGAACTCGTCAAACTTCGCATTGCTCAACAACTAAGGAAAGAAGCAATACAAAAAAGCACTAAAAAAGTCATCTCACATAGCTGGCTCAACATCATCTCCCCTCATCTACTCCCACTCCTCATACCACTTATATATGACACATCCTTCAGCTGGTATGCAGCAAACTCAACACCATCAAAGTTAGAAGCTTGCATAACTCTGAAGATCTTTTCCATCTCATCAATAAAATTTTGAAAATCCTTCTCAAACTCTAAACCATTGAAAGTTGGAGGGCTCGATCTCATAAACTGGTGAACTCTAATGACCTTAGAAGATGGAGATATAGAAGTAACATGTACAGTCTGAGAGGCCACCAATTGGGTAAGAAAATGGATTGACTGGCAAAACTCAACATTGGATAGACCCCATAAGGTGTCCAAGGAGCGCTAGAGGGAATTGGTGGAAATCCATAAATTCAATTAGAAGCTAGACCCCTGGACTAGGTTTGTACCTTATAAGTAGGATGAGTACCATCTATATTGTCCTCAAATGGGACAGAGGAGTTTCCACGAATATCAAATCTTCTGGGAGGCATGATCTGAAATGTAAATAAATGAAAATTAGAAGAGATTCAAGGCCTTAGACTCTATATCCTAATATTGAATAACAAAAAAGAGAAATATTCCTAAATGTCTTATAGTGTTTCCCTTATAAGTGTAGCATGTTACATACCCATATAATAGATTCTACTTAAAACGGCTTTATGGACACCCAATTGAACATGAACCTAGACTTTGATACCAAATTTGTCATGACTAGAACAAGGGCCTAGCCATGATGGGCATCCCAAGTCCACCGCAGAATGGAGACCACCCCTTTTTCCTTGTCACACAGAACACAATATACTAACAGTGGCTGAATCCCAAACATATAAAAACATAGATAAAGATAGGCTTAGGAAGTCTAAGATATGTTAATAGATAATACCTAGTTCACAGTAATCCACAAAGCCTCTATGACAAAACCGAATAAAACCAATGTCAGGACATGCCCCCAATGATAGCCAAAATAATCAGAGAAAAGTCTATGATAAAAGATAAAGCAAAAAAGCAATGGCCTTTCAGAAAAAGGAGGCTCACCACTTCAAGATAACTGCTGACAATCTAAAAATCCCATCACTATGCAGGAAAAGTAAAAGTGTCTCCGGTTCCTACATCGTGTGGGGATACAACGTCCAGAGATGATTATAGAGTTGAGCCTAGTATGTAACTCAGGGGAGGGATAAAATAATACCATGATTAACAGTTTAAAATCATCTAAGTCCAATGCACAAAATCCTATGCATATACATATACATAAATATAACATGTTGGGGTAAGAAACAAGTCTAAGCATGAACTTTAAAATATTATCCTAGACTATGTAGCTCAACCATCATAAAAAGGAACCAATAGTCTATATAGGCTCAACTCTCCCCACTGAAAGGGCTCTAGTGTGTATAGCCACACGAACCAAAGAAATAATCATATGTATATATGTGCCAGGGGGACTTGCACCTCCCGGTCATGAATCAAGGATGACTTAAGCATAAAGTCATTTAAAATAGGGTACTCAAACCACCCAGTCATTTAATAAGGGAGACTGGAACTACCCGATCATTTTGACCTCTGCACCGGCAAATATGATTTCCAATTTTGGTTCCTCGAGACCTTCACTTTCATTACCAAATACATAACCATCTATAAGCAAAATTAAAACATTTTTAACATATTCCCAATAATTAAACTACAATATTCCTTAAGGCATACACTGTTGGTATTATCATACCAACTATACTTGCAAGGTAGCATCATTAAGCTAGTACAATTCCATTCACTTGGAGAAAAATAACTCCCTTTGTTCATTAATAAAAGTTGAGGGAACACCGAACCCCATTGTTTATTAAATCAAACCATTATGTTTCAAAAACCTCTTTATATCATGAAATGGTTCCAAAAATATTTCATTGTATTTATACTCATATTCAAAGCCAATTTCACAAGATTTGATTGGGGTTATACCAATTCAATTATCCACATGTACAAAATTAGGGGAATCCATGACCCCTAGTTTATTCACCATGCCCATGCACCCGATATGTTCAAAACCATCAATTCAAACCATACGTGATTCATAAAAGCCATGGGAGAAGTAATTAATTCAATAATGTTCAATAACCCTCAACCTATATTTAAAATCATTAATTAAATCATATGGGTACAATTATAAATACTATATTTTGATAAAATAAAACTTGGGGAAGAGTAACATGCCTGAAAGCATCACAACTATGGAGAACTCACCCTTGAGAGCCATAATTGACAAACTTCTTAGAAACCCTAAGTGTTCTTGACATTAGGGATTTGAGAGAGTGTGAGAAGTTATATTGATTTGTTTTATAGTGATAATGATACCCTAAAAGGGTTTTAAGTTGTGGTTGATGATTGGGGAAGAGGGGAAATGTCCAAAGTTCCCTTAATAAAAAGACTAAAAACTATCGCTCAGTCGTTATGGGTAACCTTACGACTCGTAGGGTCACTCTATGACTCATGATATTTAGTCGTAAGTTGGGAAACATCCCTGGGCACCAACACTGGTCAGACTATGAGTCGTGCCCAATGACTTGTATTCATACCTTATAACTTGTGAGGTCAAATTATAGACAAGACAGAAACATTGGCCACCTTTACTAGTTAGACTACGAGAACAATGATACGACTCATAATGAGTCTTGATAACTCACTGGGTGCCAATCGTGACCAACATAAAGACTTATCCAAACACACTGGTCGGGCTATGATTTAGAATTCTACAACCCGTAATGACTCCTTACAACTTATAAGGAGAATCGTAGTCTGGGTAGTGAGTGAAAAAACTTAAGGATTCCAGGGGAAAAAATATCTGGGGTGTTACACTATGTATCAAATGCTGGCCCACCCCTAGTTGGGGAATCAAGAGGTATCTCGATCATATTGCCAATTGGTAGTCGTTGTGATCGTGTAGAGAAGGAACCCAACTCTCACTAGGCATGCTTACTCTTATCAATATGTAGTTAGATAACAGACTCCATGGTAACCCTTTTCCAGTCCCATGAAAACTCATTTGAGCTATCACTCTTCTCAACATTCTCTCATCTTCTCTTTTCCCTAATTGTATAGGCCTCATCCTCATCACCAAATAAATTAAATATGAGTGGTGGTGGTAAAAGCAGCAACTATGTAATGAAATATATAATCAGTGGGTGGGTAGAAGTATGGCTCTCATCTAAATTATGAACGTATGATCTCAATATGTCTACCTTCTCGTACAAGCTCAATAAGTCAAGTATTTGAGCCTCATAGAGTTGATCTCCTATTTGTATATCAAAACTATCAATCCGTACATGTATCTATCTCGTAAATTACTTTATAGCGGCCATTAATCTTGACTCTACTCATGCCTCTTATGCCTCTAAAGTAGTTTGCACCGAAGGTTGAATCTGACAAACTAATTTGGCCAACTGGGTGTTGGTGTGTGTATTATGCTCTACTAATGCCTGATAACTATCCTCTAACTACTGTAAAAACTCTCACAACACTACCACCGTGGCTGAAACCAATGGGCGAGACATTACTGTAGGATTCAAAGCTGGAGCTGAAGTGCCCGTAGACCCCTCACTACCTGCAGTAGCTAAAGTCTCTACCCATTGGATGCCTATGTAAAAATCGCCACCCACTATCCACCTATCAACCTGCTCAGCTGACTCTAAAAGCCCCTCAATTTGGGTCACACGTAAAGAGGTAGAAGGTTGTGCCTTCTTCAGTGCAACTTGATTAGAGTCATCATGAATCAACCCTATATTAACCATGCGGGTATTCTCAAACTGATGATAAATCTATGGTAATAGCAGTATTCCTACTATATAACATAGTCTTTGGATCAAGCAAAGTTAAATAATACGAGTGTGCTCAAGAAAATCTCTGTCGTTAATCTAATCACAGATGTATCAGGTGAAATCTATGTCGTATCCATACATGATGCTGGCAATCAATACTGCCTAATCCCATATGATTGTATTATCCATATATATGGGACGCAACCTACTAATCACTATGTACCACCAAAACTTAACTATGAAGCACAGAGAAAACCTCTTAATCTCTGTCTTTCCCTCGACCCAGATGGCGTTAACACCAAGCTTAGTAATTTTTTAAGCTACCTCTCTCCTCTACTCTCTCTGATCAAGCTCTCTCATTGTCTTCCTACTATTCAATTTCCTTAACCAATAGTCAAAGTCAACTGTCGTTGTCGACCCCACAAACTCTATCCCAAATAGGAATCTACTAATAGTCTCCTTAGATAAGTCAACTCAAACACCCCTGACTAGTGTATGTTCTAGAGAAAGATGGTCATAATCACTCGTGCCTACTGGTGTGATCAAGTCAATGGAAGTGGAATAGCAAGTGTAAAACACTCATACCACCTCGGGGCTATAAAATCCTAAAGGCTTACCCATCTATCCAAGTCTATATCTATCAAAGTAGCCTTCAAGTCTAGAATCTCTACCAATACTTAAAGCCCAATGTGGGGCTCCCCAACTATACTCTATTGAGGTTGACCCTACACAGTAATCTCTATATATTTATCATAAATATGATGCATGTCCTCTACACACTATCTCTGAATGGGATAAGTAACTAGTATGGCCGTGGTGTGCATGCACTACAATATATCTACCGTTGGAACTGATGCAGAGGCAACCTCAGTACCCTATAAAGTCTCTAGACCCTTATTAGATTAAGGCACATTTGTCTCTTGACATCCATTCCTCATCTCAGACTCTGCCCCTTCCTCACACTGGGGAATGACTGACTCTTCATCATTGATATTAGAACTAGACTCGTCCTCTCCCTTATCATACTAGGATAGACAAGAGAGTATGGTTTTAAACTCCATGCAACCTTGATCTGGGGTCTAGACCGAGGCACAAAACCAGGTGGGACCTAGGTCCTGGACTAGATGCCAGTGGTGGTGCAGGCTAAGGACCTAACTGGATAGCAGCCCTAACTACTGTATCTCTCTAAGTATGGTGCCAGTTCTGGCATTAAACCAGTGGCTTAGTATAAATGGAGTACTCCTCTACATATCTACTCCACTCGAGAAAATCAGCTCTCAATCCAGACTACACGCCCTTCTTTGGTGTTTCTCATGTTGTTATAGTACCTGTACGGAGAATTATTAGTACTCAAATCACATTAAATAGAATAAAAAAATCTAACTTGATATTTGTGGGTCCAACCTATGACTCTAGGTCATGACTCGTAGGATGGACTAGTGAGTCAAGAAATCAACCCACTATTTCAACCTATGGTTCATAGGTTCAAGTCACTAATTGTGACTTGCATTCATAGGTATCAGATAAATCCTCTGACGTTCAAGGTTTCAAGTTTGATTCCTACAAATCCAACCAATGATGACTCACTAGTCATAGGTTGGGTTTGTAGGTTTGAACCTAGGCCTACTTAGATGCTTATTCTAATATTTCAATTCATGAATGCATAGAACAACATCTATTCAAGTTATTTTTTATCTAATAAATTCAATTCCGCTATTAGGGGTTTCAAGTAATTTGAGACTATGAGAGTTGATCAAGTTCTATGTTATTCTAAATATGATCACAAGTTTCCACAATCAAGGTTAACTTATAAACAAATTTTAACCATGAGAGACCTTACCTTGAGAGAAAAATTTGAGAAGAAAAAAGAACAAGTTAGTTTCCACGATTTTAGGGCCTTGGAATGCACAAGAATGTTAGTTTGAATTTGAGTAGGAGTTATGAATTTTGAAAAATAGATTGGGTTTTAGTTAAAGGAAATGGCCGATTTGGGTCAGGTATATGGACCTGTGATTTAAAATTAAAATTAGGCCCAGTGGTGACTTATGACTCAACTCACGATTAGTAGGTTGAACTCACTAATGGTGGGTTGTGGTTGTGAGTAGAGATCAATGACCAATCTTGCTTTTATATTTCTATGAGCCAACTCGTGATTACTAGGTTGTACTCAATAATCGTGGGTAGGAGTCATGAGTTGAGTTTAAAGACCCACTGGAATTTTTTTTTCCTATGATTCAACCCACGAATCGTAGGTTGAACTCACGATCCGTGGGTAGGATTCATGAATCCACTTACCTGGACATGTCTGAATTGTTTGCAATTTTATCATACTCTAGTTATTTCCTGATGCTCCTTATCCTACTAAACAAAACAAAGTGAACACTAAAACCTTGGTTTAATCCAAGGAAATGCTTTATTTAATGTCTTAGAAAGACGTGGCTATGTTGGGTACTCAGACTTCACCAAAAATCCCATGGGATGCCTCCCATGAAGCACCTGATTTAACATTAGGGCATGGCTTAACTCTTTTGTCCACTCAGGCTTCGCCAAGGCTAATATTTTCACACTTTAATCTCCTCTGTTCTTCCCATATAATTCTAAAAACTATGTTCTTTCACCTTGAATGGCATATCACTATCTAGCTATAACTCAATTGCACTATATGGAAAGACTCTTACCATGATGAATGTTCTAGACCACCTAGACTTACACTTTTCAGGAAACAAGCAAAGTCTCTAATTATACAACAAAACCAAATCACCGAGTTTGAATTCCTTGCTCTCAATTCTCTTGTCGTGGTATAACTTCATTCGCTCTTTATACAAGGCTGAAATCTCATAAGCACGAACACAAAACTCTCCATCTCATTCATTTTCTCTAATCTCAGGTGTACGGCATCACTCCACTCAAAATTTAACTTCTTTAATGCTTATAGTGCCTTATGTTCAAGTTGAGTCAGCAAGTGGCATGACTTTCCATACATAAGATGATAAGGAGATACATCAATGGAGATTTTATAAGTTGTCTGGTAGGCCCAAAGTGCATCATCTAACTTTCTCGACTAGTAAGTCCTATTGGCATATACAGTCTACTCCATAATGGACTTTATCTCCCAGTTGGAGACCTCGTCTTGCCTACTTGTCTAAGGATGGTAAGTGTTTCCAGCTTATGCTTCACACCATATTTCTCAAAAAGGTCTTTGAACAAACGACTACAAAAATGAGACCCATCATCACTAATGATAGCTTGTGGAGTCCCAAATTGAGAAAAAATATTTTTCTTTAAAAATGCCATAACACTCCGACCTTTATTATTGGAAAGCGCAATTGCTTCTATCTACTTGGACACATAGCTGACTGCAACTAAGATGTACTTTATCTCATGTAAACTCACAAATGGGCCCATAAAGTCAATACCCCATACATTAAATAGCTTAGGGTCAAGGATGGGCATCATAGAGAACTCATGCTTCCATAAGATATTGGCCTTTCTTTGGCATTGGTAACAGGACCTTGCATAATAATGTGCATACTTATAGATCGTTCGGTAATGGCAATTATATTGCATAATTTTGTGGGCAGTGTGAGTGTCTCTATGGTGACCCCTAATGGTAGACGAATGACAGACTTCAAAATACTCATCATCTCGACTTCAAGAATAGACCTTCAAATTACACCATCAGGAAACACCCAAAATAAGTATGAATCATCCCCAAAAACTTTCATACTATATGCATAAATCATTTTTGTTGCTGAAATGACATATCTTTTGGGATGAGGTCATTTTTAAAATAATTGGCAAAGTTAGAAAACCAAGGGATTAAGTCTTCTGATATTGACATGACATGCTCATCTAGAAAATTATCATCAATCTAAATTTCATCCCCTAGATTAAGCATTGCCTACTTTTTTAGGCAAGATTGATGGTCAACAACCTGATTTATGGTGACTTTCCGATCTTTAACCTCAAAGTCAAATTCTTGAAGCAATAGTACCCATCGGATCAACCTTGGCTTAGAATCTTTCTTTTCCATGAGGTACCTAAGAGCAACATGATCGGTGTGTTCAATCACTTTACTAGCAATCAAGTAGGATCAGAACTTTTCAAAAGCAAACACCACTACAAAAAATTCCTATTTTGTAATCGTGTAATTTTTATGTGCGGGGTTGAGTGCTTTGATGGCATTATAAATAGAATTATAATGTCCCTTCTGGTCATGTTCAATAATTCTACTTATTTTTGTCGTAAGAACTTTTTCATAGCTACCCTAAGTCATTTATGACTTGCTGGAACTAACGGTTTGATTACTAGGCAGTTCATTTAGTTTTTAGAGTCAATTCCCAGTTTAGAAGTCTTTATTGGTTCCAAATAGCCACCGGGTAAAAAATTTAGTATAATGATCTCGGGTGCAAATTTTAACTATGCTTGTAGCTCTGAAATATCAATTTTAGGCTATGTAGACCTTTGTTTTGGGTCCTGATGAACCCGAGATCACTACGACCTATTGGTTAGAAAGTTGAAAATTAGAAATTTAGGTATGGGACCCATATTTGGTCGAAATGACCTCGGATGGAAAATCCAACTTTGCCATTGCGTCCAAAATATCAAATTTAGTATGGTTACATAGTTTATTTGGATATATCATATTCTAAATGAACTAGGGAGTATGGTGATCGTCATACCTACTCCTACAGTCAGGTAGTGCGGTTGCACACCTGGTTGTATGATTGGCATACATGACCCCTTAGGCCGAGTTTTTGCCATTCTTGAGAGCCAAAACCCCTAAGAGAGTGTACTAATTTAAAATCTAGTCTTGGGGGTGACTTGGGAGCTTGATTAACATATATTTTTGTGAATATCTTTGGATTTAAGGTAAGAATCCTTCAAAGTCATGGTTGAATTTCTTGAATTTTTTACCAAATCCCCAAATCCTTTAGGGCTTGATGTAGCCCCAAACATAGCTTGGTTTTTACCTATTTTTTAGGGTTTTATTCCATGTGCTTTATATCATGTTGGATTGGTCTCAAAAATATGATTTTCATGAGTGAGACCCATATAGAGTTTCGGCATGATTTTTGGACCCAAAGCACAATAGTTCAATATGGGTATGTATATTCTCATATTGAAGTGTAGAATATGTTTTTATAGTGCGGCATCTTGAAGAGGCTTTTGGAAGGAAAAAGTGAAGGTTTAGTAGTTTTTTGAGCTTTCTTCAGCATTGTGGTAGGCTAGGTTTATCCTTTGTTAGATTGAGCTATGTCATAGTATAATTGTGATATCTTGTTAGATTGGGATGGGTTTTAAGCGCTAGTTTGATGATATACAAGACTTGAGATTAGTCTAATCTTTTAGGTTAATGCTTAGTTTGTTGACTTGAACCTTAATAGGTTATGTTTAATGTCTCATGTTTATTATAAAAATGCTTAGAATTACTCTAGTTAGATGGGAATGACCTTATCACTCATGCTTAGGGCACGATTGTCCTTAGTTACTTACTCTAATTAAGTTGTTTTTGTTCCAATGGACTTAGTGATAGAACTTGAGTAGAATATCTACCTTGTATTTAATTGTAGCTTGCTATACATCTAAGAGTTGATTTAGATACCTTAGCCTAAGTTCGGGGTAGAAATGAACTTTGAATGTACTTTGGGGATTTAGAAGTGGACCTTCGACCCACCTTAAGCCAAGATTTGATATAGTTCTCTTCAAATTCTTATACATTGCTAAATGCTTAGAGAATGCCCTTATGAGGCAATATTGATGAATCCTTGGTACTTATTGGTTATGATGAATGATGTTAGAAGTAATGTCTTATAGCTTGTTCCATGTATGTGAGTTATTAGCTAAGATCATGATGAGCCATTGATTATGCATTGTTTGTCTATTGATGGGCTTCCGAATATATTATTGAATGAGCCCTTGCTAGGAGTCTAAACCTTAAATTATGATATTGATTATGGTATGAGTCAGCTATGAATTATACCATGGATTATCTATTGCTTAAGTTATTGATAGACTATCTTTTGCTAATGTTATGTCATTGAGTATACTACTAATAGGCCATTGCTCATGATATTGTTTATGATATTGAGTATGCCAAGAATGTATGATAGAAATCACGCTTGAACAATAGTGTCATGGATTGTGATTAGAATTCATGCTTATTAATTTATGGGAATTTATGATGCTAATTATGCTTGAAATTATGAAACTTCATTATATGATTGCTTATGTTATGAATGTTTCCACCAATTATAATTATGCACATATATTTATACTCGGTAAGGCCAAAGGATATTATGATGATATGTTGATACCTGTCAATGCTGGAAGATATTATGATGATGTTGATACCCAGCAAGGTTGAAAGATGTTATGATGATGTTGATACCCGACAAGGCCGGAGGATATTGATTATGATGATGTATGCCCGAAAAGGCCAGAGGATGAATATAATAATGTATTTATACCCGACAAGGCTAGAGGATGAGTTTATTGATGTACTTATGTATATATCTACCGGTTTGAGTCTGGCTAGCCATATGTATGGCAATCACATGCTTATTAATATACTTATGGGTAATTTAGTTATGGTGTTGATAATATGGATGCTGATTATAGCCCACTAATGATAAATACTTATGAAGTGGTATAGTTTATGTTTAGCATTAAATGAGGATAAGTGATGGATATTGTTTACGTGGCTAATAATGACTAATGTATAATCAAACACTAGTGAAGATGATAAATAGTGGTATTAATGACCAGTGATAATGATGGTTAATCTTTAATGATGATTAGTGTTATCCATAATTAGTAACAATGATGATTAGTTGATAGTGATGACTAAGTTGATGACAATAACTAGTTACTAAATGATGCTTAGTTGTCAGAATATGGGTTAGTGATGAATATAGCCTAGTTTCTAAATATTGGTTAGTTAGTGAATAACAACTAGACAATAACCCATGAATAGAGTTTATGTGGTGAATAGTTGTTAAATAACAACTAGAGGTTGTATGATGAATAGTAAATAAAAAAAGGGCAGTCGATGCCCTAAAGCTCCCGCTATGCGTAGGGTCTAGGGAAGGGCCCCACCACAAGAGTGTATTTTACGTAGCCTTATCTTGCATTTCTGCTAGAAGTTGTTTCCAAGGCTTGAGCCCATTACCTCCTAGTCACATGACAGCAACTTTACCAGTTACTCCAAGGCTCCCCTTCATGATGACTACTAAGTAAATGGGTTAATTAATAAGAGATGGCTAGCTAATGAAGGGTGATTAGTAAGTACCGATGTTGAGTTTGTTAAATGATAGTATTATAAGGTTGTGGGTATACTATAATGTATAGGTAAATTATTAATGTTGGTAAATTACCGATCGATGGTAAATTGTGGAATGATGGTCAAACGACAATGAAGTTGGGGATAATGCTGATTTATTAATTTATTCTTATCTTGGGTGTACTTCTAGTAGTATGGGATGTTTCGGTGAGCTCTTTACTTTATGGACCAGCTGACGTATAGGAGCAAACTTTGTACTTGTGCTTACTTATGTTGATCAGTTATGATTCTGAATTGTATATTTCTTATGCACGGCGATATTGGAATGTGTAGATGCCTTATGTTATATTGTTATTCTGGATTGATTACTTATTATGTATAGTGATGATGGAGATGATTCAGGTTCGATTTTGTACCTTGACTTAGTTATGATTATCTTGCATTATATCATCTTTATATCATGATTTAGTTTAGTCAACCAATGATGCCTACTGAGTACCTGTTGTTTTGGTACTTAAACTACACTTTTGTACCTTTTTGGTGCAGATCCGAGTACTAGCTATCATCGGTGATTGTTGTTCATATAGATTTAATCTTTTAGAGATAGGGTGAGCTCTTGGAGTTCTAATTCTCCCATTTCCTTCTAAATTATTGTTATTCAATCTTTTGTATCAAGACAAATGTATTGATTATATTCTAAGTCTCTTGGATTGTATTATTGACATTAGTTGTTCTTGTACTGCCTCTACCAAGTCGTGGGATTGGTATTCTTGTTATGTCTGCTTATCTATTTTAGAACACTATGTTCATTTATAAATTGTGTTCATTGAATTTGGACTATGATAGGCATTCCTTATCGAATTAACCCATTGCATTATCTCGGGGTTATGGTATTGGCTGACCAACTAGTGGGATTTAGTAGGTTCCATCATGAATTGTAAATCGAGTCATTAAAAGAATGAAGTATCTTCTCTTATAATTTACCTAGGACTGCTCCTAGGTCCACACCACAGGCGTCACAGATCACTTCAAATGGTAAGTTCCAATCAAAAGACACAATGATAGGAGTTGAGATCAACCTCTTATTTAGGAACTCAAAAGCCTTGAGACAAGCATCATCAAACACAAACTTCACCCCTTTCTCTAACAACTTGCATAATAGATATGTAATCTTTGAGAAGTCCTTGATCAATTGCCTATAAAAACTTATATGACCTATGAAACATCGAATACCCTTTATAGAAATTAGTGAAGGAGGTCGTGGAATGGGCTTCAATACTGGTGCGACCTCCTTACCTTTTCCTTTATCATTCTTAATTTATTCCTCTACAACTATTGGATTATTATATGCCTCACCATTATCCACCAGCCTTTCAATTTTAGTTTCGTTCGCATCTTCAACATCCACAAAATTATTCCTCACATCATCAACCACAGAGATAGGTGGATTAATGGTAGACTTACCACTCCAAGTAGTGATAGCTAAGTAGTGACTGTCATTCTTTGGATTCTGAATTGTATTACTAGGAAGAGTGCCCGATTGACACTGATTTAAGGTGGTAGACATCTGTCTAAACTATTTCTCATGCAACTTAATCTTGGTTTCATGCGACTTTACTTTTTGGTTCAACCCTAAAATATGTACCCTAATTTCCTTAAGGAAATTCTCTTGACTCTCTAAACCTTTAATAAGCTTTTCAAGCATGACTTCCATTCTTGATCTTTTAGACTCAGAATCACAATTCCTCTATGGAACATAAAGGCTTCTCTTATCCTTGTAATAATCTTTCCTCCTCCAATACCCACCACTCTCTCTAATTCTACACCTATACATATCTCCATAATAGTTCCAACCTTGATTACATTGCCTCGTGTTCCAAGTGTCTTGATTAGACCCTTAGACCTTGGCTCGAAAACCCTCTATTTCTCTATCAAAATACTTTGCTTTCTTCTTAGAATCAGACTCTTCATGTCAAGAAGCCTTACCTAGTGAACCCATTGTATTTACCTTCTCTACTCTAATAGCTGCAAATTTCTTAGTAAGTAATTCAATCTCAGTCATCAGTTATGCTACCTCTTGAGCCAATGTCTAATCTAAGACCTTCTTCTCTTTGGAAGCACCAATTGCATACGTACCGGCTAAACTATCTGCCTCTTGAGTATTCGAATCTCGATTGCTTTGGTGATTTGGTCTACAATTTTTGTCACTTTCTCTTAAAGAAGACTCATAAATTCTTCACCTATAATAGTTTCAGTTAAAACCTTGGTATTTGCATTCAAGGCCCTGTAGAATATCTCAAGCAAGTTCACGTTCGTGATTCTGGGATATAGAACGTTCATCATCTTCTTCTTGAGCCTTAACCATGTTTCATATAGTGCCTCTAAGTGTAACTATTTGAAATTATAGATCTCATCTTTTAGTTGCAATATCTAAGAGGGCGGGAAAAATCAATCCATGAACTGCATCCTCAACTCATTCCAGGTGACAATAGATCTACAATATAGCTCTCATAACTATAAAGTCGCCTCTCATGTCAAAGATAATTGGAATAACCTTAGTCATATAACTTCTTGACTTACCCCAGGTAGATTGTACAGAGTGATAATCCCCACAATGTTCATAAGGTGCATGTTTGTATCATCAGTAGGTAAACTAACAAACACTCCCTTCAAGTTCAAAAACTGGATCATTACGCTCGTAATATTGAATTTTATCTGATAGGGTAATTCTGGAGGAATGATTGCACATGCCTCAATTGGTTCAACATACCCTAAGTCTTCTTAGGGATTAACATAAACTAGAAAGTACTGATAAATAGGTGGTTGACCTCTGTTTCTTCTAGTTCTATCTTTGTCAAGTGTTGCTCGATAATTATCATTCTCCCTTCTAGTCCTTCCTCCATAGTTGTACATCGGGTAACTTCTATCCAAGCATTTTCTTCGGCAACCAATCGAGCAGTGACTTGATCAACAGTTTCTTAAACACCATACTAAGGTTGCCGATTCAATTTTGTTGGGTCATTATAAACCCCATCACATAAGGCTCCTTGATTATAAGCTTTTTTTCCCTCTATCTTATGATTTTAATGTAAGGTACATTAAATATCAGATCTAATAGAATTGGGGATTTCCTTGACACCGAGTACTGGGTATACATCAGTGTCTACCCTAAAAACACTAGAAAACTAGAAATCAACAAAAGAAACCAATAACGCAACAATCTCAATCAAAAAATTTGTAATCATATACTTGATATCACCCAAATCTACATCTTAAATTGAAGATAAAATGATCGACACAAAATATAGTAACCTAAATCAGGTTGGGGTTGAACCCACAAGGAATACGTGGAACTATCTTTTAAACTTGTTGAAATCAAGGGGCAGTACAAAAAGGTAAATGGGTGATTTGATAGAATAGTAGAAAGTAACAAGAATGGGATGCTTTTGGTTGTAACCAATCTAAGACGAACACCAGTCTTGTGATACCTCTGGCTTCTTAGTTGATTTATCATGCACTGTCAAACTATTTGAATATCTTACATGTAGAATTTGACAAGTTTTGTATCACCAACAGCCTCTCGACGCACTTTGGTGAATTTCACTTATCTTCTCTCAGTCTCAGAGTGTTGCATTACTAACCCTTGCCTTGGACCACAACTTTAACTATCTCCTCTTGGTCTCAAATTAATTAGATAAAGATAATTATCTTAAGTAGATAGTGATGATTAACTTGTTTAAACAATTAACTTCAAATCATTGTTGTGATCTCCTTTTCCTAATCTCTACCTCTTTCTCAAATAATGAATAAAGACAAGATCTTAACATTGGAAAATACTAATAAAGAAATTAAATCAAAGAAAACCACAAGACATTCAAGAATATTTATCTAGAATGACTTGACACTTTCTCTACTTCATTAATCCGCCAGGGTTCCCATAACCCTAGCTAAGAGAATTAGCTGCTCATAGTTGAGAGACAATTCATGAAATTCATAGACAAAATCATAGAGTCAATATCACAATAATGAAAGAAAAAAATCCAAAGATTCAGCTTGATTATTTAGTCAAAAACCAAGAACAAGAGAATCCCAATATCAAAAGTTAATCTTGGAATCAAATAAACGTTTGTAAGTATTAAGAAGGTGTAAACTTAGCCCCAAAGGGAATTACCTAGCATAAACTAACTAAAATAACATTAAAAGGGTATTTATAGATTATATGGAAAACCTAGAAATCAAATCCTAAACAAAAGAGGAAAACTTGAGTTGGTGGCTACCTATGGACCCATCTACGGGCCATAGGTGGCACCTACGGGCTATAGATGGCCCACCGTAGGTAGCATACCAATTATTTTATCTTCTTATTCTCTGAACTTGAGTCTTATAGAACCTACGGTCTATCACCTAAGTCTAGTAGGTGGTACCTACGGCCAGTAGGTGTAAAAGTAGTAGCAGAAATTTCAGCTTTCAACTTTTTCTTCCGGTTACCTCCCAGAACTAGTTCCCTGCAAAATAAACTCAAAAACACATCATATACCCCAAAAATACACCTAAATAATTTCATATTTCTTGGTTTTAATCATCAAAAGTATTGTGAATCTATAGCACATTAACACCCTTAACTTAGAATGTTTGCATATCCTCAAGCAACAAAACGATATAACGATGCTTAACCAAAAGAAACCTAAGATACCTATGATAGTCAATCATCACATTTAGCTTAAAAACATAACCCCTTCCTACTTTAACTTTTCAAAAACCAACTGTGTGTTTCAATGAAGCACAATAATGTGACACAGGGGAATCAAGATATGGCATTACATTAGTAACAAAGAAGCACAACTCAAGTACCCTCAAGTACTAGAAGCACAACTCAAGTACCCTCACAACAAAGATGTCCCTCTCATTTAAATAGATCATGCATGCAAATGTGGGGATGATCACAAGACACTAACACTCACAAAGAAGTTCCAATCAATATGCATCAAATACCATAGGCTTGCCCTTATTTTTTTTTCATTATCTATTAGACATTTGGTTTAGGATCACTATAGGACTTTACTCGGCTTTTAATATAGGCTTGGAGGATGGTATGGTACATATGGATACTTTTTGTGACTAAGCCTCCTTGTCACTACACTTACTTTGGGGGACCACTTATCAACTGGATTCTTTTATTCCACCCTTATTTCTCCCCTTTTATTCTTATGTTGCATCTTCAGGTTGGGTATGGTCTATTTTATTCTTTCTTCTTCTCTTTTTTTTCTATTTAAAATTTTTCTTTTCTTTTCTTTTTTATCTTTTTCTACCACACCTATCCCTACCTTCTTTTCTCTTATTTACCATTATTCATACCCACTTCACGTTACACACCCCTATGATAGCCACCCTCAACTTAGGCAATTTATTTGAGTTAAGTTACACAATGTTCAAGGAGGACAAGGGAAAAAATAGGTTCATTGTAACACAAATGGAAATGTGAAAGGTGAAACAAGAAAAATAGTCTATGCAGGCTCAAAATAGGGATCAAGGGATATTATTCATAATTGGAAGGTCATTTAGGCTAAAATTGGATTAATATCAAAACCGCCTATGATCCTTTATAACCGACTATTCTACAACCTAGGCAAGACTAACCGAGAAAGTTTTGGATTTAACACACAAAGGAAAAAAAGTAGTATCTCACACACACATATCAAAAGGGTTGCATCACAAGCTACTACCTATCTAGTTAATGTAATTTGTTAACTATAATTATCATGTACCTAATTCTAATTCCACAATGAGATTCACAATGGTCACACATATATACACATCACCTAGTTCAAAAACTAATTTTTTGGAGGATTATCATTTTTCTCAAAAAAAAAAAAGTACATCAACTACCTTAGATACTCAAAAATCTCCTAGTTAAATATAAACAACACAATATGAAATAAAACACAATACGTCCTAAACATATCGGCTCTATTAAGAATAAGACAAGGGGAAAAGACGAACGGCAAAAAAAACCCCAAGTTGACATTAAGACCCACAAGCATCCCCACCCTCAACTTAAGATATGCATTGTTCCCAATGCATTAGACCACTACAAACAAGAGAGTTAGAAATATACCTATGTCACCATAGGTGCAAAAATCTAATGTTAATCACACTAACATAAATAAATGTACAAACAACAGAATACCTTAGGCCTCCAAAGAAGGGCTTGATTTAACTTTGCAGCATAACGTGGGTAGCTGGTTACTAAAACTTCACCAACAAGCCCATGGATACCTTGATTACTCATACTTCATTAAGGTAGATCAAAAGTTGGCCTCCAGTTCTCTCTTTCCACTTTGAACTTATGAATTTCACCCCTAATTGTTTTTCTAATTTCTCATTAGGCTCAAGGGGTGGTGGTATAAAAATAAAAGAACCAAGAAATTGATATGGCATGCTATAATTCTTGGACCTTAAGTGGGGAATGTAATTCTTTGATTCTATCACGATAAATTTATGAATATAGACATCTTTATACTCCTCCTTGCACTCTTCTATGGGATTGGATGGCTTAATTAATATCGTAAAATCCAAACATAATATGGAAAAGTGATTAGAGTAAAGTCCAATACGTCCCAACTCATGAATTGCATTCTTATTTACATCCTCACATAACTCGAGTGTGCTCTTATGAATTGTAACAACATCCACATAAGTCTGATAAAGTGTTGACTCCTCCAATTTTAGCTCCTTAATTTAGCTTATAAGAAGTTTCTCAGCCTCACACAACTCATAACTAAATTGTTGGGCGTTACACATATAAATCTTTGCATTCAATTCTACTTGTAAGTTGTGAATATCAAAGACAAACCTGTCAACCTTTTGACTTAACTTTTTTTTTCTTTTGCTAGGAGCATCAACGTGTCTAGCATTCTCTCAATATGCTCCAACAATATATCAATCACTCTCCTACAATAATACACTATATCAAAAGGATAAGGATCAATAAAAAAGGAGTCATAATCACTCCACACTTCATCTTATAAATATATCAAATCCAAAAGAGTTGCGGAACATGAGAAAATAAAACCCAAAAACTTTAACAAATTCAATCAACAATTCACAATCATATTCCCCGACAACGGCGCCAAAATTTTGATATGGCCCAAAGCTACACCTCTAATAGAAGTAAAGAGGTTGATGCAAAATATAGTAACCCAACTCAGGTTGGGTTCAAACTCACAGGGAATTTGTGAAACTATAATTTAGACTTGATTAAATCAATGGGCCGTACAAAAAGGTAAACTGGGGGATTTCCTAGAATAGTAAAAAGTAACAAGAATGGGATGCTTTTGGTTGTAATCAATCTAAGATTAACACCAGGTTTGTGTCTGACTAGAACTACAAGAAAAATCCTTATTTAAGACCAATATTTAGGGACGAGTTAATAAACTCATCTCTGAAAGTATATATATTGGGATGAGATATTTGTCTCATCCCCAATTTTATATTTTATAACGAAGGAACTAAATATGGTCCCTAAAAACATAATAACTGGTTGCAAATAATCCCAAATTATAATTGAGCACCTAAACTTCCGCCAATCATTAAAATAATTTTTTTAACAAAAACTTGGGCAGCAAAGTCGTGAAATTCTTTTAAAAAAATGCGTAGATTTTTTCTCCAAAACACATTCAACCCTGATTGATATTCAATTCACCGATATTGAGTTGCAGACTCAAATCATTGACATTCAGCTCAGTCCTAATCGTTATTCAATTCATCGATAATAACATTTAACCCTAATCTTTAATTTCAGCAATTGGTGTGTGTTAATTTCAAGCAAGTTCTCCAAACACACACTGGTTATAAACCATCCAATACTAATCAATCTAGTCATCAATGTGTTATTCATCAAAACTCTTTAATTTTAGATAAATTGGTGTTTTTAGCTCTGCCCTAATCTTGAATTGGCATCTGCTAGACTCGATTTCAGGTATTCCTTGTCTTCTAATCAATTACATGGTTGTTTGATTTTCTATTCCTATTCAGAATCTATTGTTTTTTTTTAATTTTTACAACTCAATAATTTACTATGAAATTTATCAATTTGTGGATGGTTAATTATCGTCTAGCTACTAGGAATAGCAATGGAGTGGAGCAGGTGCAGAGTGGGGCAAGTTTACTGTTATACGGGGTTGGGTAGGGCAGTCTCTTAGTGGGGTGGGATGGTAAAAGCGATTGCATTGATTGATGTCAACTAACTTCATGTGAAATTCTCGAATATGCCTCTTTTCTTATATTTAAATTTACTATGCATACGTACAAGGAGGGAATGAGAAACTGAAGTCTTATTTGGAAATTTACATGCCAAACAATGTTAAATTGTGTTGTAAAATATAGTGTTTTACATTATTTAGAATTTCCTTCTGTTCGACATTTGATTGAGAATCCATTCTGGATTTGAAACAAACAGAGTAGCATAGGTCAGTACGTAGTCATAGTGAATAAAGAGATTCGGAGGAGTCCTTTTTCTTAAATTGCACCTGTTACCACAAAAGATATTTGTAAAAAGTTATTCTCATGCTAGAAAAAAAGTTGACATAAAACTCAAGTAAAAAAGCAATCTGATGCTACTATTTAAGATTAAACATGCTAAAGGACTGAAAGCAGGACAAGAAACTTAAAGGAGAATTACTACATGTCGATAAACCAAATAAAGAAAAAACTATCTGCTGCTTGAAAAAATAAAATCCTGGAAAATAGTCACGAGGACTTCAGTTATATATAGTAGGAAGCTTGTTCGATGAGTATCAAAAAATCCAACTAATTAAGATCATCACAGAATATGGAAAACAATCCCTTGAAGAGCTTCATTCTTTTGTTGTTGAATCTTCCTATGCATTTCTTGAAATACCACTAATTGGGTGCCAAGTTGTTGCGTCTTGGCTTTTGAAACATCATGGACATTCTTGTATTTTTTTCATCATGCCTCAAACGCTCTTCTTCATGATTCAACTCCTTGATTTACCTCTTTAGAACTTCTTTTTTTCCTTGACCTTCTCTCTTTCTACTAGATTATGTGAAACATCCTCCCTAACATCATTAGTAGTAACTACAACATTACTTTAATATTTCTACAATGTTGACAACGGTGATGCAATTTTTTTCTCTCTGCATTATGCAAATTGCAATGATGCTTAATATATTCTGTGACTTCTCGGTAGAAAGAGTCATTTCAGCACCAAGCCCTTTCAAATATCCAAAGGTGGTATTGGCTTGATACATCATGCTTTCAATATCATTTGCATAAGTAAACAACTTCTTCATCAATAAAGACTTGGCTTTATGAATTAATTCCTTCTTTTCTTCTTCAAGAATCTGCGGTGAATAAATTATATATGAGGGATGCATCAGGATTGACAACTTTACATTTAACTTGATCTTCTCTTCATCATAGGTAGTTTCAATAATTATAATGTCATCACAGGTAACATTATCGGAGGTATCTTCATATTTAGCAGTCAAATAAACAACATCTGCATGGTATGTGCAACCCCTGTAATCTCTCAAGCCCCCATAACCATCAACTTCTCCCCTAACTTTTGAATGTTAGCACTATTCAAGCCCCTCGCCTAAGACTTGAATGGTCATTTAAAGCTCCTGTCCTCCTTTTTTATTTAATCTCTCGATTTATTATCAAGAGCTTATGTTGGGTAGTAAGAGGCTCACTTGGGATAACCTAGTTTGGACACCACAGTTATCCAAAAAAAAAAGAAGCCTCTATCTCTCTTCCTAAGTTGTAGGGTATGGATTTGAGTCCTAGACATCATACTACAAAAGGTGATCAAGTGATCTTCCTCTAGAAACTTGAGCTAGCTATTCCCAAATCAAAATCTTATGCTTAGAAATATGTATGATGGAATTTTCCCTAGTGTGATTTAAGTAGTAAGGAAATAGAGTGTGAAGTGTGGCTTAACTTAAAACCCAGTATTCAAATTCATTCCATTTAGATCTTTGTATTTATTGTTTTTTAGAAGGTAACATTTTTGGTATACATATTTGCTAATAAAACTTGCAGTCATGTATACTTACAACGGAATATAGGAAGATAGATCTTTGTATTTATCAAAATGTTGGATTTTAATACTTTTGTAAGGTCCTCCTAGAACTCGTTGAGTGAAGCCTAATATTTAAGTGAGAGTAAGGAAGAGGGACAGTTCTATACTCCACCATGTTTCAAATTCGTGAGCGCAATTAGGGTTGGGCTAGCCAACTCATAAAGGATTTTTGGGTTATTTTGGAAGACCTTTCCTTGGTGTTTTTTATGTAAACTATCTTCCATGCCAGTTTATTCAGAAATTTGAATTTTGTTTTTTGTAATATTATATAGTTATATGAAAAGTATTTCTTTCTCAAAAAATAAATAAATTATATTAGTGTAAAAAGCAGGTGTTGGAGAGAAAGAAAGTTGATGCTGCTCAATTTGCACCTTTTTGGAATGAAATCGTCAAGAATTTGAGGAAACAAGATTACATGACTAATTTGTGAGTGATTGTTTTTGTTCACCAACCTAGTTTCAGTTTTCCACTAATTATACTGCTATCCTCAAAACTTCTAATTTTTATGTATTGATTTTCAACCTGCAGGAAGATGGAACAACTTTTGATGCCCAAGAATTTTTGGAGTCTGTCGTTAGTTTAGTGGCCTCTATTCCTACTAGCTAGCAAGGTTAAGCAATTGTTACAGTGCTGACAGGTTCTATTGTTTCCTTTTTTCTTATATAAATGTGATCTATGCAGTTAACTGTCATGTTAAACGCTCTTTATTTTGTGCTGAATATACAGATATTTCTTGCAAAAGATACAGATGTAGAGAGTAAAGACCCACAATATAAGTTATTGGATAGGATGTCAAGGGATGATTACATGAAATATGCAGTTGAAGAGTTCTATTATGCCATCAAGTTTGTTCTTACATCCATATTAGATGATGAAGGAAATGATGAAGGAAAAAAGTGGTAAGATTTCAACTATGTTTCTCGAACTCTTCAAAAGAAGTCAAAAGGTGTGTGTCGGATTCTCCAAAAGAAGTGTCTTTTTGGAGTATACAACACGGTTGCGGCATCGAAAGGGAATTCGTACAACTTACGATTTCAAACCCTTCAAAGTTACTCTATTGTTAATAAACTTACACAAGTAACTGTTATTTGAAATTGTGAATAGTCAGTTTATATCTTTTCTTTGTTGACCATGTTAGGGTTGAACGAATATATGAGGATATTCATGGGAGCATAACTAAAAGGAGCATTAATGTAGAAGTTGATATAAATAAATTGTCACAGGTGATTCATAAAGTAACTGCACTCATGGGAATATTGGTACATATTTTTTTCAAGTTTGATAAAGTTTATCCTTACGATACATAAGGTCTGACGCATTTGTTTGGGGTTTCTGTTTCTTGGTATCCTTATTGTGACTAACACTTGGGATTAGATAGTACTAAATTAACGCTTTGACTATGTTTGAAAATTAGTAATCTTCTATAGTGTTATCTAAGAGACAGGAGAATCTCTTGTTATTTTTCTTCACTAATTTAGAAAGCATATTTCCTTAAAAATGGTCAAAAGACTCAAATCTCAGGGACTCCCTTTGTGCATGTCCTGTGACCTTCCGAATCTTGTGGCTCTTATTAAGTCCTTAAGTGAGACATAAAAAGCAGTGAGTGCTTTAATGTCGTCTTCAAGGCTCTAAGGCATTCCTTTCCTTACCAATGATTGTCATCCTGAAGAGGCGGCACTAAAAAATTTAAACTTCACCTTTATCGTGTCTTTGTTTGTATATCTGTCATTCATTCTTGTAGTTATTACTATTGGACTAGCACATATATTTTTATATTTTTTTCTCCTTTTGCACCTTTCATCATTAAAGCCAACACTTTATTTGTGTTTTTGGCTTTTCGACTTTGGTAATATTTAAACCAACATTGCCTGCTTTAACTAATACTAGTACTACAGTTCATCTTTTAATCAAGAATCCATCTTCTTGAACTTGTACTTAGTTGCTATGAACTTATAAGTTTTAAACATTTGCAGATTAAGGATATTGCTTTAAAGGTCTTTGGTTCATACAAATGCTAGTCATCAATGCCATCTGGTACTTATAGGAAAGGTCATAGACCATAACCTGATTTTGATACAATATCAGGGGGAGTTCTATATCTTTTTTCACCAACAAGTTCACGTTCTACTCCAGCTTGATATTTTACAAGTGCCAGTATTGTAAGAACTTTGCATCCTGATTCAAGATTTGATAGAGGATTAAGTGGTGGTGGTGGTAGTGGTGTATAATCTATTTATTTGTCTGGTGATGTGATGGTGGAAGATGATGGACAAAAAGAGTGGACTGCTCATGTTGAACCTGGTGCTCTGATCACTTTTGTTTCTCTCCCTAATGGCAGAAATGATCTTAAGTGAATCTGATTTAGGTATATATAGATCTATTTTCATTTCTACCTCGAAACTTTATCATAGTATAAAATATTGGACTAAGATGAGCTTAAGTGAAGTTACTTGTAACTTATCCTAACTTATTTCGGATTGAGTTGTAGTCTAGAATGAAACTATGGGAATTATTATTATTGACAACTTCTTGCCTATGTGTAATGAAATCTTCTTTACATAAGCTTGTCCTAGGCCAATATTTAGTCCTTTTCATTCATTCATGAATACTTATTGAGTTTTTCTTTTCTTTGTTCCTTTTATGTCTGCTAAAATATCTCACTTGTTTAGTACCGTACCTTCAAATATCCTACTGTATGTGCCATTTTTATTATTAAGTTGATGTTTTTTGAATGCCATCTGAAATAATGACCTATTTAATTGAATGTACTTGTGTTGCGTAGCTTTCTAACTGGCCCGATAAGCTATCACATTATCCATTTGCTATCTGTATTATTCTTGTTGAAAATATCAGTGTTATCTATACCTTTTTAAAACACCCGTTGATGGTCCTAACAATATATAACACCAGGTTCTTTTGAAATTTGGACATGTTCAACAAATGGCAAGCTCAAAGATGGAAGGGAGAGAATTATGACCGAATTATGAAGCTAGAGATTCAACAAGCAAGCTCTTAACATACCTGGACGATCTGAAGATGGAATAAGTCATATTTCTGCTTTGAATTACATTAAATCAGTTATATGGATGGGTTACTAATTTTACTGATATACTTGGTTATAGTAGAGGTAAATCCATTTGACATCCAGTGTATGGTACATTTTCTCCTTAAATGACTGATAGGGCCAGGATTCCCCTCATGGGGCAGTTTTTAATGTGTATTAGCTGACAAGTTTCCGCTTCATTAGCTAGTTATCCTTCTCAAAGTAACTAGCCAGTTGTACTCATCACGTCAATAGGAAAGAAGTTCATACTTTTTTAGCTTAAAATTTACTTGATTTAGAGCACCCTGAACTCTTCAAGCTCTATAACAGGTCAAATTTTTAATAGCTTAAAGAGATCGATATCCAGTAGCATCGATTTTGGAGTTGTTTTATATTTGATTAATCATTATGTTCCTAAAGAAATCTTAAAGTAATCAACTAATACAAGTCGAAAAATGTAACAGAAGAGAAATATTTCTAGTACTTGTACTGGCTGATCATGAGTTGGAATTTTAGATAAATCTCTAAAATAAATAGTACTAATAGATTGGAAATGGAAATTGATATACCTGAGATGTTTTTCTGCAGAGAGATTCCAATTATTTGAGAATTGGATCTACTATGGAGATCCCAATGATGAATCATACAACAAATAAGGAGTGGACGCCAAGAAATTACCATAAACCATCTAGATCAACTGGTTTCCCAAAGGGTGACATGTCATAGATGGACGCATCAAGGACAATCACAGACTCTAGGGATGAAGCTTCACTTTCCATTAGCAATGCTAGTGAAATGGAGTAAGAACGGGTAGAAAGATATGAGCTTGGTATGTATATAACCATCAGAGAACTAGTTAGTGGCACCAGAAGAAGGAATTATAAACTTTACTATGTATTCTAGTCAAGGAATGGTAACGATACGTAAGAACTCCATGGTTCTTGAAAACAAGTATATGCAAGTTCATACTCCATTTTCTCCATCGACTAATCAAGTTAAGCAATGAACCAAAGAGGTTGAAACAAGTAGATATATTTTAAAATTTGTTGAGTTTTTGATTGCATATATAATTTAAGTATATATGGTTTGCTTTCTCTAGGTGTTATTGGGGAGGGACCAAAAGAAGGAATTAAAAAAATTCCCATATCTTCTAGTCAAGGAATGGGAATGATACTTAAGAACTCCATGGTTTGTGAGAACAAGTATATGTAAGTTCATACTCCATTTTATCCATCGACTAATCAAGTTAAACAAGGCACCAAAGAGGTTGAAACAAGTACGTTTTTTTTTCAAACTTGTTGAGTTTTTTTCCAAGTTAAGTATTATGTTGAGTTTTTTTTATTACTCTATTTGAATGCATATATAACTAAAGAAATGCCACATCCTTCCAACTTCCAGTAGAAGCAAAAATGTTATGCTATCTGACATTATGTAGTATCTCTTACGGTGCCTGACATCCTTCCAACTTCCAAGCTTCCTTCAACTCAGCAAAGTAGTTTACTTCCATTTCCTGTCTAATGTTAAAACAGAACTTTTTCGTCTTTTTTTTTGTTACTCAAGGTAAATGTCGAGTCCTCTTAGTACTTTATCGGGCTATCGTAGTCTAGTTTCACTGATAGATTTTGCTCTTGCATTGTGTTCACCCTATATTATTTAGAAACTGTTCTTTACAGCATGTCAGAAGTCAACTGTATACGCCTCTGCTAATGCACCATCTAGAAATGCATTTTTCTACTTATTTTCGGTACCAAAGGGTCATCAAGATTAGCTTTTATGGTTGTATATGTCTTTTCCCCACTATTCAACTTGTTATAAGTAGGATTGTCTCATGATCGCAGTGAACAATAGTTAATTACAGCTTAAGGGCAGTGAACAATAGTCTATTACTGCTTGTATTTTCTCCTTTTTCGATCATCAAACAATGCAAATTGAAAGGAAGCAAGTACTTTTTTCATATTCTTCTCATAGTTGGATTTAGTTTTAAAATTTGTGCAATTATTTTATTCATTGGCCAAGTCAGTTATCCATTGCTATATTGTGTTCAGATTCTTTGCTTCTTATGTATATTAAATTATATACCAATAGTTATTGTCTTTACAAAATTTTGTTCTTACAGATTTCTGACGATTGAAGTTACAAGTGAATATTCATGTTTAGAGAACGCACAAGCTTATTATTATTTTGCTACGAACATTATGTAAACCGGACATCAAATTCTAGATCCGGATGTAAATTAGTTAAGTTTGTTTTGTTTAGCAAATATTGAAACTATTGAATTCATATAGCTCGGGATGTTAATTGATTTGTTTTTCCTGTTAAGCAAATATTCAAATTATATTTATCATCCTTCAATATTTTCAATAGCAATTTGATATTTAGCAATGAAATATGTAAATTTTATGATTTCAGTAGTAATCTAAGATGAGTTAGTTTCCCGTCTCTAAAGGTTAATCGAGGATGGGTTAGTTGCTCGTCTCTAAAGTTTAAACTAGGATGAGGTAGTCGCTTCTCTCTAAAGATTAATCTAGGACAAGTTATATGCTCATCATTATAGATTAAATTAGGACAAGATAGTTACACATCGCAAAAAATATACAGCAACCAGAAAATAACTACTTTTTAAAAAATGAAAATCATCTAGTAGGGATGAGATATACAGTCTCTAAAAGTGTTTTTGAGACCAGATATGTTACTATCTCTAATGACATTCAACAACCATCTAGATTACCTCGTTGCAATAGACCGTTAGCAAAGGAGGCTATAAGGACGAGCTGTGACAAATATTTTTCTGTACTGAAAGATTATTTACGACCAAAATTGGACTTTTAGGGACGAGAATTCCCTTCCCTAGAGGCTATTTTTCTTGTAGTGTAGCTTCTAACTACATAGATTTATCATGCAGTGTCAAACTATTTCAATACCTTGCATGTAGAATCTGACAAGTTATGTATCACCAATAGCCTCACGATACACTTTGTTGAATTTTATTCATCTTCTCTCGGTCTCAGAGTGTCGCATTACTAACCCTTGCCTTGGCCCCCAGCTTCAACTATCTCTTCTTGGTCTCAAATTGATTAGATGAAGATAATTATCTTAAGTAGATAGTGATGATTAGCTTGTTTAGACAATTAACTTCAAATCATTGTTGTGATCTCATTTTACCAATCTCTACCTCCCTCTTAGGTTTGTAATGAGTAGAGGTGAGATCTTAATGTTGGCCACTGCTAATAAATCAATTAAATCAAAGAAATCACAAGACATGCAAGGATATTTATCTAGAATGACTTGACACTTCCGCTACTTCGTTAATCTGTCAGGGTTCCCATAACCCTAGTTAAGAGAATTGGCTACTCATAGTTGCGAGACAAATCATGGAATTCATAGACAAAATCATAGATTCAATATCACAATAATGAAAGAAGAAAATCCAAAGTTTCACCTTTAGTATTCAGCTAAAAACCAAGAACAAGAGAACACCAAAATCAAAAGTTAATCTTGGAATCAAAGAAATGTTTGTAAGTATTAAGAAGGCATAAAATTAGCCCCAAAGGGAATTCCCTAGAATAAACTAACTAAAATAACATCAAAAATTTTTTTATAGATTATATGGAAAATCTAGAAATAAAAGAGGAAAACTTGAGTCGGTGGCTACCTACGGACCCATCTAACAGCCATAGGTGGCACCTATAGGTTGTAGTTGGCCCACCGTAGGTAGGAAAACAATTATTTTATCTTCTGATTCTCTAAACTTGAGTCTTCTATCACCTACAGTCTTTTACCTAAGTCTAGTAGGTGGTACCTACAGCCAGTAGGTCCAAAAGTAGTAGCAGAAATTTCAGCTTTCAACTTTTTCTTTTGGTTAGCTCCCAGAACCTAGTTTTCTGGAAAATCAACTCAAAAACACATCGTATCCCCAAAAATACACCTAAGTACCTGTATATTACTTGGTTTTAAACATCAAAAGTTCTATGAATCCATAGCATATCAATACCCTGATAACAATGCCAAACTTTGATGTCATCAAAATTATACATCAAAGAACATATAAAGCGATCGTTAATCAAATAGACTAAAAATCTATCAAGTGATTTCTAACATAATTAGAAATTACATAAAGTAAATGGGGGGTTTCATAAAAATAATAGTAACAGTAATATTGTTGGGCAATTAGGGTTGTTATCAATATGAGACGAGCACTAGGATTATGTTCCTCCTAACTTCATAACTCTATAGATTTTTTATGCTTGTCAAACTCCCTCCATGACTTGCATGCAAAATCAAACAAGTTATGTATTACCTAATCATCTCTTAAGGGTGGTTGGGGTGAATTTCATTCATCTCCTCTCGGTGTCAAAGCATCTCACTACTCACCCTTGTTTTATGATCTCAAATAAACTATCTCCTCCAGATCTCAAGTTAATTAGATGAAGATTGATAGCTTCAAATTACTGTTGTGATCTCCTTCTCCTAATCTCTGCCTATCTCTCAAGCAAGCATCAAATATGGGTGAGTTCCTAATGTTTACAAGAAGTAAAAAAGCAATAAAAATAAAGAAAATTCCAATACATTCAAGAACACCATTCTAGAATGACTTCTCACTTAACCTACTTTGTTAATTCATCAAGGTTCCCACAACCCTAGTTATGGGGTTTAGCTATTCATGGTTGTAAGAATAAATACAGATTTCATAGATGAAAGCATGATGATGAACTTATGAAGAATAAAAATTGAAACCCAAAATCTCAAATCAATTATAAACCCTAAATACCAAGTACAATATTTCTAAGATCAATAATGTATCTCAGAAATAAAAATAATGTCAAAAGTATAAATTGCGTAAATTGATAATAAAATATCCAAGGAGTATTTATAGATATAAAATAAAACCTATCCTAAACAATGTAGGAAACTAGGGTATGCATCAACTCATGCTTCTTGGGTTGAGTACTAGGTACAACCCATGAATCGTGCCTTGGACTCATGGAAATTTGAGAAACTTGAACCATTTAGAACTCCAACCCACGATTACAACCTATGAGTCATAGGTAGACTAGAGAAAATTAGATTCAACTTACATCTTCAGAACTTTAACTCACTAATGCCACTCACAAATTATAAGTACAACCTACGAGTTGTAAGTTGACTCATGGGTTACCTTTTTTGAAACTCTTAATCCATTTTTCTTAGTCTTTGATCTGAACCCCATTTTTTTGGAAAATCAACATAAGCACACATAATATCCAACAAAAATACCTAAGTTCCTGCACAATTTCCTTATTTTAAGCATCAAAAGTACCATGAAACTATGGCACATCAACTAACAATTATAACTCATGTCCATAGGTTATGATTTCTTTTTGGGTCCTGGTACTACAACCTTGACATTTTCCATGACATCGGTTTTAAATCGCATGAAATACTTATGTTTTCCTCATCTTTACAGTTTTGAATTGTTTTATATCGTGATTTAAGATATATCGTGATTTATGTCTTACTATTTTTAATAATATTTTCATCCTCAAGTTTTAGGTGTATTTTTTCCATGATTTTTCTTATTGCATTCAAGCACAAAATGGTTACTTCATATTAAAACCCTCAGAGAACAAGTGATGAGTTCTCCTATTTTGGGAACTCTAGTCAAGTAATAGTCATATTAGTTTATTTCAGTTATACAATAATTAGAGATATCTGGGGTCATGTCTCAACTAACTGGAGTTAGTTTTAGTAGAGGTTTCAGAGACGGTCAGCTGGAGTTGATGTATTACTTCCAGTTTCTTTTCTTATTATTCAAACTTATAAGCACTTTCAAATAGTGTTGCATTGAACAAGTTTAGTTATGATATTGCTTTTTCTTAGTATTTCGAGTTTTATATATATATTTTTAGTTGCTCATGAATCATGTCAGTACTATGGGTTAGCTTGTAATAATATGTGGTTTTAATCATCACATTTATCATGAGGGTAGTCTCGAGTTGTGATAAATTTTGTATCAGAGCACAGAGTCTAAGTGTCCTAGGGTGTCTATGGATCCATGTCGAGCAATGTCTTATGAAATGTTATGAAGATTCTATAATTTTCTTTCAGAGGCTATAGGGTATTTAGAAAATGTTTCCTTTCTTTCATATTGCAGATTGTTCCATAGAGCTATTCTCTACCAACTATATGTAGATTCGAGCATCGCTCCATCTCAACTAGCTTTGCCTCAATTTGATGTAATAGAAACAGTCATGCTTAAATTTTTATTGGTAAAGTTTTCCCAGATAGAGCCTACATATAGTTATGAGACTCTACAAGTTCTTGAGAAAAGCCCACAAGTGCTTTTAAGTTTAGTGATTCATAAGAATTTGCTCTTGTCTATGTAAATTATGCATCTGGGCTAAACTAGATATGTTCTTAGACCCATTCTCAAAATCTTATGAAAGAATTACCCCAATGTGAGAAGTGTAAGTCTAGAAGTAAAGCATTTTTAGAGTGGTTAGAAGATTGTCCCATTTACACAGTATCATATGAGTAAATAGGCGTATAGTGTATTATGTGATGCTAAGAAAGATTAGTAAGTCCATGAAAGGAGATTGTGCATGTAAACTGAATTAGATACGAGGTTTGGTTTGAGTTAATTGTACTTTGTTATGAATTTTAGTGTACTAGTGCTTCCTTTATTCCTAAATAGTAGTTGAAGGTTGGTATAGTGTATGATAAGTTGAGTGTCTTTCCATGATGAATGTTAGATTCTAAGTTTGAATCATGGTTGCAAAATGAGAAAAAAATAACAACTATGTGGGGATGATGGTGGTTGTTTTATGGAGTAGATCTAGTAGGCTAACCTAAAATATTCATGAATCTAAGTTGATTATACTAATAGTGATTATGGTTGTGCAAGTTCGAGGTTTATATGATCACTATATGGAGCAGTTAGTTATGTTGTAGTATCTTAGAAGAGATCTCTAACATAGGTTTTGTATTGTTTGATGCGGTCTTTTAGAGGGGGATTAATATCCATGCGTATAGAGGCACACTTATGGTTAAAGTAGGATGAGATGGTTCAGTTTAGAGTGTGTTGAGAATATCTACAAACTTAATAAGGTGGCATTGATCTAAAGGGGAGATGATATAGGGTAGAACCACTCAGTGTGAGATTCAAGTAATAAGGTTAGAACAAGGCAGGTGTAAGATTTAAGTAATAAAGTTAGTGTGTAAAGCAGAGTTAAGGGAATGTATAAATCTATTCCTATCTTAAAAAATTTATTGTGCTCCTATCATTACAACACTCTACTCAAGTCTTGCATACTAGCGCCATGATCATACTTCATACTCATGCATCTCATGAAGATTCATGCATATTCTCAGTTCCATTATTCCTAGCATGAGAAGTAAAAGTCTCACTTTGCATTCCTATCCATACTCCATGAATCAATGAGTTTCAGTCTCACATCATACAACTCATGACTCATGCATATATGATTTCTCAGTATGTTGATGTCACCCGAAAATACACCTCCAAGAAAATACAATGCAATCCTTGTCAAATATATAATCCAACAAAGGTTGGGATAGAACCCACATGGAATAGGTTGAATCTTTATCATGAAATTGTTGAAGTAGTCAAAAAATGTAGAAAAGTAAATAGGGGGATTTTGTGGAAACAGTAAAAGTAGTAACAGATCTTGATCACTTTAGGTTGAAATAAATATGATATGAATACTAGGGCTGTGTTCCCCTTAACTTCCTAACTTTGTAGACTTATCGTGATTCATCATACTATCTCAATGCCTTACATGAGAATATGATAAGTTATGTATAACCAACCATTTTGTGAATGCCTTTGGTAAATTTCACTCTTCACCTTTTGAGTCTCAGAGTGTCTCCTCACTAACCCTTGTCCTGTATCCCATATTAACTATTACCTTTTGAGTATCAAGTTAATTAGATAAAGGTTGATAGCTTCAAATTACTGTTGTAATCTTCTTTTCCAAATCTCTACCTCTCTTGAGGAGTAAGTATCGAATACAGGCAGGTTTTGAATGTCTGTAGTTGTTAACAAAGAAATCACACTGAAGGAGATCACAATACATGCAAAAATATTGATCAAGGATGACTTTGCACTTCCTCTATTCCATTATTCCATTAGGGTTCCCACAACCCCAGTTAGGTAGTTTAGTTTCTCATATTTGCAAGAACATTCATTAAATGCATAAAAGAAAGCATATGAATAATCTTACACTAATTGAAGAATAAAAACTAAAATCTCAAATTAATATCCAACCATAAAAACCAAGAATAATAGATTACAAGATTAAAATTCGAATCTCAAAATCAATATAGAGTTCTGAATGTAAAGAGTGAGTAAACATCAAAACTCGAAAAATCCTAACCAAAACAAAAAAAAAAATTAAGACGGCAATTTACGAACCCACTTATGGGTCATAAGTACTACTTATAGACCCCTAGGTGGATCGTAAGTATCAGAAAAATCTCCATACTACAGAACACCCACTTATGATGGTAGGTACTTAGGACCCATAAGTAGCCTCTACAAGTCTCATACAAAACTTGGCATATTCAGAACTTTTAAAACTTTCCCCTCTAACATATACAGTTGCACATATGGTGGATTCAATCCCACTTACGTCCCATAAGTGGGACTATAAGTGGGGTCCTCTGTTACACTTCAATTATTTTTTTCTTTTTAGCTCCAAAACCTAGTTTCCTGTAAAACAAACATAAAAACACATCATATCTAACAAAATGACCTTAAGTCCTTGCATAATTTCAGGTTTTAAGCATCGAAAGTTCCATGAAACCATGGCACATCATATGTTCACCTCCATGAACTAATGATACACCCTTAATGACTAATGAAATCACATCATGTTATTTATGTCCTCAGGTTGGATTGTTTTGACAAATTTTTGCCTATGATACTCTATTCCTCAAGCCCTAGTTTAGTGTCAAAGTTATCTATAGTATTCTTTCTTACTCTGGGTTCTCAGGTTCTAACCCTTCATTAACCCTCTCTATGTTGTGATAGTTGTGTTAATGGTAACTAAGTAATGGGTGTGAATATGTCTTTTGAGATACTTATAGATGAGGAATAGTAGGGATTAGTGACTCTTTGTTTATAACTTAAGGTTGAGTATGGTAGGAAGCAAAGAGAAATGTATTCTTGAGAGTGATATCTCCTAGTGGGTATAAACTTCAGTTCCCCCTGGTTGAGACTAGTGTGTTTGTCGTATGGATAGTACTTTACACCTTTGAGTTAGGCTTGAACAGAGTAAGATTAATTAGTTATACTTAGCATTTATTTGTCTTGATTAGTATTGCCTTAAGATAATTTGAAGTTAATGTCGGTGATGTATGGTGTTTCATAAGAAAGAGCATGCTTGACAAGTGTTGTTAAGCTTTATAGTTAATAATTGCATCACTTAATGCATTGTAATCTTATTCTTGCCTCTATCCTACATATCCAAAGTCCATAATCTATAGTTTCAACTAAAGAATGTCTCATGTTTGACTCTATACTTTCTCTATTCTATCAACATATTATTGCGCCCAAGCGCACACGCAAGTGTACGTCGTCTCATCAAGTAATAAAGTGGCCTTTTACAAAGCTGAATATTGACCCTTCAGAGACTTGTGTTAAATAACTATTCAATTATAGTTCGACTATTGAGATTAAACGAGTGTAATGTAACCAAAAGAGTTTTGAAAGTTTGTAATTAAAAGTAAACTAAAGTAATGCAGAAAAGTAAAGACTTTGGACAATCAGTGGAATAAAACCTAGGGTTAAGGCACCGTGAACAACCATACTACACTAATGAACTTCATTCATTAGATTACTTATCTTGGTTGTTGATCCATAGGGTTTATCGCATGATCATAGTCTCCTGACCTCTAATCATCTACCTAACTTGGACAATACAACTACATCATTTAGCAGGGATGTAATAATCCAATTAGATGGCATTAAAATATCCTCCTACATGTGAACTGAGCAATTCTTCTAGGTATATTCCTATCCTAGATGCTAATTCAAATTCCTTATTTCATAAAAGAATAAGAACATTACTCTATTTATCCCCACGTTCTATTTTCCTAACCCCCCTCCTGAGTTCACAAGGTCGACAATATATGTATTCTAAGGGTCCAGAATCCTTAAAATAATGAAAAAAAAAGATAAAAAAAACAACCAAATATAATAAGAAATCCAAACAAACTTAATTTGAAGCCAAAGTAATCATGTTCTTGACCTTAACCCCGGAAAGGGGGCGTTTAGCCACTAATGGACATAGTCGTAATCACAATAATTTAATACAAAATAAAATCCATTAAAAAGATAAATTAAAATAAGAAAACCCCTAATTGAAGTGTTTTCATTTGCCCCTCCCAGTTTCAAAATTGTCCAAGGTGTATAACATCAAGTACAAGTGTTCAATTTATAGAAGGACAAAACTATCACGTTTTTGCACTTCGGCGTGATGCGGGGCTTGTTTTTCGCTTCTATATCCATGATTCAACCTTATAGTAATATCTAATGGATTGTTCCACTTTATATTTACCCCTCACCGTGATGCAAGGCTAGTTTTCTACGTCTATCTCGGCGAGGTGGTCTTGTCATCCCAGGCATCCTATTCTCTTCACGTTGTGTCTTGTGCTTTCGTTACTCCATTCCAAGCCTTTTTGTGTTGTTTTTACTTGATTTGAAGATTTTATTTCCTTCATATATCATCATAATCAACTCACCAAGCATCCTATAACCTTTAATACAACAAATTAGAGCTCAAAACATCACAACATTCAAGACGACGAACTAGAAACTTAAGCTAAGAATACTAGTTTTGCCCCTTTTGATCTTTCATTTAGTTTTGACTCTTGTATTCATTCAAATACACCTTAAAAATTATAATCAAGTACTTGAACACTTATATGCTCAATTATATCATCATTAACATATAAAGTACACAAGAAGTCCTCAAAACAAAGCTAAATAAGCTCGATAACAACACTGGAGTGCATAAATCCACCTCACATCACCTATATTAGCATATTAAGATAATTTGTATACATTTCTCAGATCATCATTAAAATACTTTTCCCCAAATGTTATTAGAAATTCTAATAAGGAGCAACTAAGGAAACATATATTTACTTCTCAGAACCTCTTGGAAAATTCATAATATTATCTTTTAACTTGCATGTATACACGTATGTTTATGCCAAGTAAGCTTTGGTTGAGTTCTAAAATCTCAAAAGATAATAAGTTTCTTATATCCCCACAAATCTATTTAAAGGTCAGATAGGCAAATCCAATAATTGCCCCTCTTTTCTCCATTTCTTACCCTCTTGAGCTTCATGTCTATGCTTAGTTCCTATGATTTCTTATGTGTAATCATGCTATGAGTTAATTCATATGAGCCCTTACTCCTAGTATAAACAAGTCCCGGTCATATCAGATATTCAATTTCGGTTAATCAATTTTATGTTGGTAACTTTATTATTTCTAGCCTATGTTTAGTCCTCCGAGAAAAAGGGTAGCAGTATTCCTCCTGTAGTTACTCTTCTAAGAATCATGCTCTTTCTAGTTATGTGCAATCTCTGATATTCTCATATCCTTCATGTTCAGCAAAGTCAATAATCTTAACTCTTGTCAGCCACACCATAATATGTGTTTAGTTATTATAGTTTAGTTTAATCCTTCATGTATGTAGTTTCATTAATTAATCCCATGATAGTAATTGATGTGGAAAATATAGTTCATCCTTCATTCAAGGAATAATAATTCCAAGAGGGAGATATCAACACCCCAAATCTTGAATAATAATTCCAAGAGGGAGATATCAACACCCCAAATTTCTAAACTAGGATCCATTCAATTCTTTAAAAATATTTAAAGCTGAATTCAATATTTTTAAATTTTACATAGGTGTTAAGATCAATTCCATAGTGAGGGAAGATCTTTGGATATGATTTAATGTCATAGGGAACCTCTACCACAAAGTTAAGTTGAAATCTTCTTTATCAATTGAATTTTTATATAGGATTTTAATAGGGTCAACTTTAAAAGGGAATAACTAGTAACATATAAAGAGATTAGAATTTCAAGACCCACCAAATGGAAGTTCTAGGAGTTTTTTTCTAACACCATTGACCATTAGTCAGTTCAATAATAAAGTAAAAGTTATGATTATCTTATCAGAGGGTGTTCGTCTGCCAGCGACCGGCAAATGAAGTTGATAATAAAGGTGACGATTCATAAATCGGGTGATGATTCGTTAGGTGTACCAAAAATTCTAACTATTAAGCTTTAAATTTTTCTAAAACTTGATGGTTTTAATGATGATTTATCAGGGAATTTATGATTCATTACCTGGACCGTCAGATGGAATTTTTCTACAGCTTTAAAGAGTTTTCTAAGAAGTAGTTTAGTCCTTTCCTTACCCAAGTCCCTTTCTACGCTTTTAAACACACAATAAGGGTTATTTATAAATTTAAAATGGATCAATATCCTTTTGAAATCACTTTTCCCTTCTCCCAAAATTCAAGAAACACGTAGAAGGGTTTCTCAAACCCCATGACTCCAAAGCTCTCGAGTTCAAGAATTTCTTTGAGAATCTTCTTCTCTTAGGTATGTGGAGATTCAAAAGAACCTCCTTCCATACTTCTTCCCCTCAGTTTCTTAATATGGATTTCTCAAACTTAAATCTTAGGATTTATACCCACTTTATGATTTTTGACTTTATGTTACGTTTTTCATATTATCTATGATTATTATTGCTTTCAAAATGTGTGAATTCCTAGTTTTTGAGTTTTAAGCAAGAAATTTATCTATTTTTGTATGAATTTATATAATTTTCCATGAATTAGCATGACCTACATGATTTCAGCATGATATAAACTATTTGACATGACATGGTTTCAAACTTAGCATGAATGTCAAGGATTATACATGTTGACATGAGATATACCCAGAAGAAAAATTGGTTTTCAGACATAAACTAATTTATTCTTACCTCGAGATAAATTAATATAGTATGAGAAATATGAAATTTTTTTAGATTAGTATTTAGCACCACGGGAATGCGGAGTAAGCTAAAACCCAAATTTCCAAACTACATACCGTCGTAGGTTATCAAGGTAGGTCCTCGCCAGTTGAAATTGTCCCTCTTTTGCACAAAAATAGGTCCATGAGTGAAATCATGCTTAACCATGGTTCTCTACTTGTTGTAAGGTATTGAACATCCTCCTAACAAGGGTTACAAGTTGGGTCCATGTACCTTCAATGGGGTATTCGGTTAAGAGAATCTCCAATGAAGATGGTTTTAACAAGACTTCAGTACTTGAGACACATTTTCAGGTAAATTTAGTTATTTCATAACTTATAGTTATACCTCATGTCTACAGTTAATGATTTACTTTTGGGATGGGATACTACAACATTGACATTTTCCATGACATTATTTTTAATTCATATGAGATATTTATGTTTTCCTCAACTTTCTAGTTTTGAATTATTTTAGATCATCATTTATGTCTTACTGTTTTCTATAATGTATTCACTCAATGTTTGCATCCTCATATTTAATCAGTAGTTTTTCCATAATTTTACTTATTTCATCTGTACACACTTTTAAAGCATGTTTTAAGTATTTTTCATGAATATAGCATATCTTACACGCTCAGTATATTCAAAGTATTAAACGCATACCTTTTTTGCTTACATTTTTCATATGATGTAGATTTAGGTGTTCATTCTCATGCTTGTGGCTAGTTCAGATTAAAACCTCCAGTCAGTAGGTGATGAGTTCTCTTATTTTGGAAACTCCAGTTAGTTAGTAGTCACATTAGTTAATATCAGTTATACATTGATTAAGGATAGCCAAGGTCATGTCTTGACTTAATGTAGTCAGTGTAAGTAGAGGCTTCATAGATAGTCAGTCGGTGTTGATGTATCTAGTTCCAGATTCTATTTTTATTGAGTTCCAAATGTTTTAAAATAATTTTGTATTAAACAATTTTAGTTATGATATTGATTTCGCTTAGTATTTCTAGTGTTGTATATTTTTGTTTTATTGGTCATGGATCATGCCAGTACTATAGGTTAGCTTGGGGTGCTTGTGTTTTTAAGAACTATGTTTTGTTTGGGGGATAGTCTCGATTCATTACATAATCTCTTTATACTAAGGGACACACCTAAATGTATGAAAGGTAGTTCCCCTTTTTCTAAACCATGAGTGTCCAATATTTTCTCTTGGATCACCAGATGTACTTTGACAAAATAAATTAATTTTTAGTACTATTAGCACTTATATTAGAGGCTTTAGTGAAATCTTCAAAGAACTGAAAAAAAAGTATCACAAAATTGGCTTCACCCTTGCAAAATAATAACAAGCCATCCATAAAACCTAGTTGAACCAAATGGAACTGGGAGCATCTTGGATGAAAATTGAACTTAGATTTTCCTTCCAATGTTTTCAATAACTTGTTGAGTTACTCCATTGCTATCATAAAGAGAAAATGAGATATGGGATCTGCTTGTTTTAATCCTTTCTTAGTTGCAAATGGTCGTGTGGCTTGCCATTGATCACTACAAAGTATGTAACAATTGTCACAAAAAGACATAATCTACTTTACAAACTTATCAGGAAAGTTGAGATAGACAATGACTTGCTTGAGATGTGCCCATTCAACTGAGTCGTAATATTTTTGCAAGTCTATTTTCAATAAATAATAAGTTAGAGATATTTTTCCTACATTAACCTTTAACCAAATCATGGGTAAGAATTATGGTGTTGCTGATAATTCTCCCAGGAACAAAAGTTGCTTGGCTAATATCTATCTATGTGTTCAGAACTCCCTCAACCTTGCGGCTTTTATCTTAACAATAATTTTGTAGATTACATTAAAACATGATATTAGTCTACACTCCTTAATTGAGATTGTATTTTTAACTTTTGAAATCAAGGTTATAAAAGTACAATTACGGGAGCAACATATTTTGGCTGACACAATGAAATGCATAACTGTAGCAATGTTCTCTTATTCAATAACTACCTAGGTTCTTTTGAACAAGTAGGCATTAAAGCCATTATTTTCCCGTACTTTTTGATCATCAATATCCATTAAAGTTTTGTGGTCATCCTCCTTTGTCACTGGAGAAGTCAAAATCAACTATTATGTTCGGTTAAGTTTCGTTCCCAAATCCATTACTTTAGAATTAACTTCAGGCAAAGGTGTAGAAATTGTTGTCTAGTAATTGTTTATAAAATTTTTTGATCTTAGTCTCAATATACTCCTCGATGTGTACTATAGTTCTAGCATCAGTTGTTAATCTCCTTATCTGATTTTAAGATTGTCTATTATTCATGTTGGCAAAAAAATTGTGTGTTGGTGACATGACCCGAGGCTACCTGCTAGTCTTAATATGGTTCTTAAAGTTAGAAGTGACCCAAAACTAACTTATGTACTAAATGACACTAAGGAAACTGTATGAAATTTAGAATCACTGAGCAAAACTAATATAAAATAAATCTAATACTAAAGTCGATATAGAAATTTTCTAATCATAGCCATAAATTGAAAATACTAGTCTATCTATCTGAAAGCCTCTACTAAGATAAGTTAATGGAACATGCCCCAGCTAACTCTAACTATTTGAAACTATAATAATAATAAAAAAAATAATGACACTGAAAAACTTATCCACGGATGATTAGGACTGGCCAAACTCTGTTGTTGAGATGATACAGGATTATGCTAACTGCGAGTTAAATACTAAGCATTTGAACCTATATTATAATGTAATATAGTGCAAAATAAAGTATGTTTCCAGTAGTATAAACATATTGAGTATGTGAAATATGCACTATGCTATATGGATTGAAAATGCTAAACATGAGCATAACCTGAACATGGAACCGATACAAATAATCTAATGCACTGACCAAGTAAATAACATGTAATTGATTAATATTTTACTGGATAAACTAAATATAAGGTTATGCAGTGTTGGATTCTAAATTGTAGGAGCAATTATTAACTGAAATAACCCATCTGAGCTAAAAGGGTGCCAACCTGTAACTCCGGTTGGAAGGCTTTGTACCTTACCAAGGGTAAAAACACTAGCTGTTGTGGATTCTAAATTAATGTACAAAAGGACCAAGGTATCAAACTTTCTCTAATGGGTGACCATTTAGATCCTACAATGGCATCGTAGTTTTGGGAATTCCACTAAAAGTCTTAGCCTAACTAATGAGTGATCCTTCATCCCTACGTCCGCTCAGTGTTAAGTACTACTTCCAACTAAATTATACTAATAAAATGATAACCCATTAATATTAAAGTCTGGGATAGAGATAAAACACTTTATCTAAAAGCATCCTAAAATATGTGAAATTGATAACTAAACATTCAATTGTTAATGCATAAGAAACTAAGTCACCAGGTGTTCATGACCCGCCATCTTTGAAGAATGCCACTATTTATGGAAGTTTCTATAATCTGAATAGGATATGATATTACATAACAAAAGTCCAAAATCATATATTAATCAATTTACTTAGGGTTCATAATTATAAGGATGTAAAGATACTGAAATTCATGGAGAGACATGTCTTCATATCTTAATCATAATTAGGAACTGAAACATAAAGCAATCCAGACTTTTTATAGAATCCCTAAGCTTAAGAGAAAAAATTAACTAAAGGATTTGGGTTCACTTAGCAACTCAATGAGTAAAAATATATCCATTGAGGAAATTAACATACCAAGATATGAAATCCTTGGACTTGGAGCTTGAATATTGATGAACACTAGTTCTTGCTTTGGAGAAGAAGAAATTGCATGTTCATTTTATTTTTTTGCCAAGTGTCAATCTAATTCTGAGGGAATGAGGGATTTGGGATAGTTTAGGCTTAATATTCAGCCTTAGTATGGTAAAAATAATATATTTTAGAAGGTTAAATAATGGAAAAAAATTGATGTGCCCCTTATAAAAACATAACTAAAACATTGAGTATTGTGATGAATTAACCCTCAAAAAATCGTTGGATCAATCAACAATCATTGGTTGGTTCATTAGTAGGGGGATGATTTTAATGGATTGTATCACTCCATAAAATGATCCAAGATACTACTCATTTGATCCTCCAGCAATCATTCCTTGGTTGGTCATTGGATCCCCAAATCGGGCCAAACTTATGACCACGATTACTACCAACGATTCTTGGTTCTACCAATGTTCATTGGTATTTTTCATTGCCAAGGAGGTATTTTTATCAATCCTTAGATAATTGGGGTTATTTTATATAGACTAGCACCTTCAACAGTCATAGGTTTTATCAACAGTTGTCTGATTGGTCGTGGTATCTCACTGCTAGACAGTGCTTCACTAAAATAGTCATATCTCCATGCTCTAGAATTAGATTAAAGTGCAATTGGATGCTTTGGAAATAAGACTCAAAGATATTTAATTTAATTAGTATTGAGATTCAAAAATCTTCATAATATAAGAGTTACACTCATTTGAAGTTGACTAAAGAAAGATTTTATACAAGGATCAATTGGTAAGGAATCTTTCAATTTAACTACTAGCTAGGAGCTCCTTATGACCTTAATTCATATATAAATAACTTCTTATTCTACCAAATCATTAAGTTTGGTTCTAAATATACTTGAATCATGGTTCGATCTTAGCTTTGAATTTTTGAGGTGTTACAATATCTCTCCCTTGAGATCATTCATCCCCAAATAAAAACTAAGTTGAATGATTAGGGAAAAAAATCCAATCCCAGCATGAAGTTTAAATTAGTTGAATATTGACATGATAATTGAATCTTTAACTGAAATATAGACCAGAATAAATTCATAAAAATATGTTATGACATGGGAACAACTGAATGACATGAGACTGATGGAGTCAATAAAAAGTGAATTATTACCTCAAGTTGGAACTGAATTTAAAGAGAAAATATGAGGATAATTAGCCATCCTATCATCTCATGCATCCCAAAAATATCCCTCAACTATTTTATTCCTCCAAAGGACCTTCATTGAATCAACTTCCTTGATTCTCAACTTACGGACCAAATGATAAAGAATTTCAACTAGAACCTCTTTTCATAAGAGAGACTATCTTTCAAGCCCACACTCTCTAATGATATAACTGAAGCTAGATCACTAATGCATTTCTTTAACAAGGACACATGAAAAACTAGGTACACTGATTTTAAGTATTCATACTAGTCTAACTCATAGGATGTGTTGCTAATGTGTCTCAATATCTTATAAGGACCAATATAAAAAGGACTGAGTTTTTCTTTCTTGATAAATTTATTCACCCCTTTTATGGGTAAACTTCCAAATAGACCAAATCATTAGTTTCAAACTCAATCTCCATTCTCATCGCATCTGAATAGGATTTGTAATGATTTTTAGTTGTTTGCAGACTTTCTCTAATCAGGTGAACTTTCTCCATAGCCTCATAGACTGAATCAAGCCCTATCATAGTAGCTTTACTCACCTTAAACCAACCAATAGGAGATATATGCCTCCTAACCTAAAGTGCTTCAAACAGGGCCATTTGAATACTAAAGTGATAGCTATTATTATAGGCATACTCAATCAAAGGCAAGTGATCATCCCAACTAAGTTTGATATCAAGAACTTAAGCTCTAAATGTATCATTAAAAATCTAAATAGTTCGTTCTTCTAGACTATCTATCTAAGGATGATAAGTTGTGCTAATATGAACTTGGGTACCAAAGACTCTTCTGAAAAGTTCTCAAAAGCTAAGAAGTAAATTGAGTATTCCTATCAGAGATAATATCCAAAGGGATCCTTGCTATTTTACAAACTCTTTTGGATAGAGTATAGCATAATCCTCAGCTGAATCTAAAGTTTAAACTAGTAGAAAATATGCTGACATAGTCATTTCATCCCCGATAACCCAAATAGAATCATGTTGTCAATGAGTACGAGGTAACTCTATAATGAAATCCATGTTTAGCGCTTCTCACTTCCAAGTAGGAATGTTAATATCCTGAGTCAGACCCCTAAGTCTCTAGTGTTTAATCTTAACCTACTAGTAATTTAGACACTTAGACATAAATTTCATGATAGCTTTATTCAAGCAATTCCACCAATAGACTTCTCATAGATCATGGTATAGCTTAGTGGCTCATAGAAGAATAGAATACCAAGGAATATGAGCTTCTGTTAGCATCTACTACCTTAAGTCTTCCATATCTAGAACACAATGTCTACCCTAACAACAAAGGACTCTATCTCCTTCTTGGGAAAAGACCTCTAATTTCAAACTTTTAAGAAACTCTACTTTCTAACTTTGAACAACTTCTTCCAACTTAAGAAAAATAGGATCACTATCTTTCTTTGCTTTCACCTCAACTACTAAAGAGGAATCTAAACCATTTTGAACCAGGACACTAAATTCAGTTGAATCAACCAACTGAACTCACAATCTAGCAAGCTTGTAAACCTCACAAAATAATTCCTTCTTCTTATATTCTACATGAGCATCCACTTTCCATAGACAACTTGCTAAGATCATCAACCACAATATTTCCTTTACACATATGATATATGATACTAGTATCATAGTTCTTTAATAACTCTAGCTATCTTCATTGATATAGATTCAGATCATTCAAGATGAACAAATACTAAAGGCTCTTGTGGTCTGTGATCACATCTACATGAACCCCATAAAGATAATACCTCTAAATCTTTAAGGAAAAGCTAACCACTACAAACTCAAGATCATGAGTCATGTAATTTTTCTTATAAGACTTGACCTGTCTAGAGGTAAATGCTATAACCTTAGCATGATGCATCAACACATAACCAAGGTCGACTCATGAAGCATCCTAATACACTAAAAACCCATCAAAACTCTTTAACAGAGTCAAATTTTGAGCAGAGGTGAGTGAGTATTCAATACCTAAAAGCTCTTCTCATAAGCATCAGACCACTAAAATTTGACTTTCTTCTAAGTCAATCTATAAATAGGGGAGTCAATAGAGTAAAATACTTCAACAAATTTTATGTAGTACCTGGATAAACCAAAGAAACTCCTGATATCTGATGGAGATATGGCTCTAGATTAATTCCTAACTACTTTGGCCTTTTGAGGATCAACTTGAATACTCCCGCCAAAATTGATATGACTAAGAAATGCTACTTGTTTCATCCGAAATTCACATTTTCTGAACTTAGAAAATAGCTTATGATCTTTGAGATCCCATAAGACAATCCTCAAATTATTTACATGTTCATTCTTACTTTGAGAATAAATGAGGATGTCATCTATAAAAACAATGATGAACCTGTTCAATTGTTACTTTAACACCCTATAAATGAAGTCTATAAAAGGTGTAGGAGCATTTAGTAGTCTAAATACATAACAAAAAATTTTATGTAACCATACTGAGTTTTGAAGGTTGTCTTCAAAATTTCACATTATCTGACTCTAAGCTGATGATAGTCAATTTGAGGTCTGTATAAGAAAAATAACAAGTACCCTGAAGCTGGTTGAATAAGTCATTAATTCTAGGAATTGGATAGTTATTCTTGATTGTGACCTTGTTCAGTTGATAGTAATCATGGCATATTCTGAGGGAACCATGACTTTTTTATGCATAAAAACACTGGAGTACCCCATGGAGAGATGTTGGTCCTGATAAAACCTTTATGTAAGACCCCAAAAAATTCCCTCGTAGTCTGAGTCTTAGAGCGTGTCAAGTAAAGTATAAATTCATCCCTAAAAGATTGAGAAGTAACTTCCCAAGTGATAAACATTTTGAACTATGTCGAATTTCACTAATATCAACTTTTTTTCATGTAGAGCATTTAATAATCTTCCCGTCGATACCAATTTCATCCAAATCCAGCAACGGGCGAGGAAGTTATGGTCGTTTTACAGAAAGCAGTCGGAACCGCCCAAGTGCGATAGCCAGGTTAACAGACCGTTGATCTTGTGACGGACCATCGCCCAGACTATCGCAACCAAGGTAGTAACTCCCTTTTCTAGCCCAAGTGAAATGGCCAAGACGACGGACCATCAAGGCTGCGATGGACCATCGCTAGGACCGTCGCCGCTAAGGAAGTGTGGCCTCATCCTAGCCAACGTGCGACGGACGATACGATGGATCATCAAGTGTGCGATGGACCTTCTCTTAGACCATCACATCAAGGAAGTGTATTATTTTTCTGACCGATGTGCGACGGACCGTTAGACTAAGTGATGGACCGTCAGACTAAGTGATGGACCGTCGCTTCGACTGTCGCAGCCCCCGTTCAGTATTTTTAAGTCGATTTTAAAAAGGGTTTTTTGATCTTTTTCCACTCTTTTTAGCCCCTATTTATATCTGATCAAGGCTCACAACTTCATTCTTCATCTTCAACATAAAAAGCTATGGTTTCTACAAAAATCAAAACCCTTCTTCAAGAAAAATTAAGAAAATCAAGAAAATCAAGAAATCAAGAATCCCTACATGAGCCTTTAAGAAAGAGTTTCCTAATGTATGCAGATGTTGATTCTTGGGTCCCTTTCACCCAAGAAGCTCAAGAATTCTTTTCAAAATTCAAAACTTCTTATGTTTATGAGTTTTCATGATTCATGTGAATTGAAATTGAAGTTCATGCTATTATTGAGTTTTAATTCATGTTTGTTTACAAGGTTTTCAAGATTTGACCCTAGTATGTGATATTCATGTAATGTTTATGATAAATCCTCTTCAATTTGCTTGTTAAGTGATGTGTTCATGTTAATTATGTGTAGAAATTGTTGAATAAGCAAAGCATTCTCCCCATATGTTCTATGAAATGCTTATGTGAAGAAATTAGAGACATTATAGCATGATGACTAGAAATCCCCAATTGTGTGCAAGACCATGAATACCAAGAGTTTGTTGAAAAGCCTTAGTGAATGAATTGTGGCATGATAGCATGAAATCCCCCCACCCCTAATTATGTGTTCTTTAATGCATGCTAAGTGTTTGATGCAAGACCTTGTTGAATGTAGTATGAGTGAATAGCATGTCTCCCTACATTATCACATGTTTATGATTCCTAAATCCTTAAAGAGATGCTTTAGTGATTGTGATGGTGAATGAATGTCCATGGTCTTGATCAATCAAGAATGGTTATATTTTACTTTTATGTTATCGAGTCCTGGGGGTATTTATACCCAAAAATTTAGTTGTAGTCTAGCGACAGTGTTAGTTTTCACAATAATCTCAGTCAAGCCACGATTCTCAGAACTCAGTAAGTTATAGAACTCTATACTCTCAGACAGATATAGAACTTACGAAATCTCAGTAATCTCAGTATTGCTAGTATTCTAGCCTCAGTTCAGTACTCAGCTTAGATCTAGTAGTATTCAAGTGTTCAGTTCAGAACTCAGTATCATGCAGTCAGATAACTAGATTCAGTAGTATTACGTCAGATACAAAACCAAGTGAATTCAGCATAACTCAGTCAGATCATTTGAGAAATATGATCAGTAACAGATTCAGCTCAGTTTAAGTTCAGTTAAGAATCAGTTTGGAGTTTTTTAGTTGGGAGTAGGAGCTAGCACTGAGAGAGTGCAGGATAGCAGCTCCCCGTTAGAGAGGAAGATCCGTTAGGAGCAATCGTTGAACTCCAGAACTACATAGCCAGCACAGGAGCAGGAGTCACCCATTATAATAAGGCTTGATTATTATACTGCCTTAGGCTTGACTTCCTGTGAGGGTCACCCATTAGAGAGGCTTGACCATAGTAGAGGTCTTTACCCATGGAACAGTATTGATACCTTTCCAGCTGGGGTTACAGGTTGTACCCCACCAGTTTAGATTTGGGGCATGTCGGTTAAGTGAGAACTCCCATAGTTGCAGTTTCAGTATCAGTCTTCAGAGTAGAACTCAAAAATTAGGACTTTAAAATATAGTCATCTATCTTAGTAAGGAACTCAGATAGTTTCATAGATTTATGGACCACCCGCTAGATAGGTCTGGTCCCTCATAAAGTTATTCAGTATCAGTATTATCAGATTCAGAGATCACCCATTATATAGGCCTGATCTCATTCTCAAATACAGTTGAGTAATCTCATTATCAGATTCAGAGATCACTCGTTAGATAGGCCTGATCTCATTCTCAGATTCAGTTGAGTAATCTCATTATCAGATTCAGAGATCACCTATTAGATAGGCCTGATCTCATTCTCAGATTCATTTGAGTAATCTCATTATCAGATTCAGAGATCACCCATTAGATAGGCCTGATCTCATTCTCAGATTCAGTTGAGTAATCTCATTATCATATTCAGAGATCACCCATTAGATAGTCCTGATCTCATTCTCAGATTCAGTTGAGTAATCATATTATCAGATTCAGAGATCACCCGTTAGATAGGCCTGATCTCATTCTCAGATTCAGTTGAGTAATCTCATTATCATATTCAGAGATCACCAGTTAGATAGGCCTGATCTCGTTCTCAGATTTAGTTGAGTAATATCATTATTAGATCCATAGATCACCCATTAGATAGGCCTGATCTTGTTCTCAAATTCAGTTGAGTATTCTCATTATTAGATTTAAAGATTTTACGCTAGATAGGATGGATCTCAGACATAATCATTTCTTATAATTGATAGTAGATTCGTGAATCATCCATTAGAAAGGTTTGATCATAGCTTCAGGAATTCGAGAGTAGCAAGCTCAGAGTTCAGTCATTGATATGAGTATATTCAATTAATCAGTTTTAGTATCATTAGTTTTCGAGATCACTCGCTAGATAGGACTGATCTCAACTTCAGTACTCAGTTATCAATATCATAAGATTCAGTTATTTAGTATCTCAGTATTAGTAGTGAGTTCAGATGACAGTAAAGTAGTATTCGAGTTTCAGTATTCAGAGTCATGATGATTTCAGTTAGGGTTGTGTATTCATGCATATGTCCTCATTTAGTACTCTCATGATTATTCAGTTAAGTAATTGTTCATGTATAAGCCCTTGCATTTAGCCTTACCTCATCTTCATACTCAGTACATTCCCACGTACTGATGTATTTTCACTATGGTGTTTTATTTTACACCATAGGTTCAGAGGAACGAGATCCAGAGTACCCTTAGCAGCTCAGTCCCAGTCAGCAACAGTAGACATAGCAGTGAGTCCTCTTTATTCGAGGATGATCCTTATTTTATTATCATATCATATTTAGTTTATTTTCAGTAGATGGAGTTAGTTTGGGGTATGTCCCATCAACTCCACAGTTCAGACAGTTTAGAGGTTTTTCGAATAGATGTATCAGTATTTAGTTTTCATCTTTGAGTATATTTAGATGTTTTGAACCTTATGACCAGTTTTCATATTTATTATCTATATTATGTAGTGCTCAGGTACAGATATCAACAGAGGTTTAGCTTGTGGTCCTTCGGGATCATGAGCACTGTGTGACGTTCTAGTTCCAGAAAAATCGGGTCGTTACACTTTATTTTAAATATTATTTAACTCTTTAAGCTTAGTTGGATCTATTTTGTAGGGTGTAATTGAAATAAGCTAGGTATTTGTAAGGATATCTACGCCAAAGTCAATTTCCCCTCGAGAGGAACTCCAGGCAGATCTTCTAAAAATACTTTTGGAAATTCATTAACCACTAGAACATATGAAACGGTTAGGATTTTAGACTTTAAATCTTTAACACAGAGAAGATTATAGATACACCCATTTGAGATTATTATTTTGTCCTTAAGGTAAGAGACAAATAGAACCTTAGGCGTTGAGGTAGTACCCTTTCATTATAAGATGGGCTCATTTGAAAACTGAAACTGGATCACTCTATTTTTTTAATTGACCAAGGCATAAAAAGAATATAGCCAATACATACCAATAAAGAGATCAAAATTAGTCAAATATAACTCTATAAGATCAACTAAGGCGACTATATAAAAAATTATGACAGGGGTATTTTTTTATACTCATCTAGCTATGACTGAATCACCAACAAGAGTAGAGACTAAGAAGGTTCTAAGAGTTTTGAGACTAATACTAAATTCTACTATTATATAGGAAGCCATGAAAAAAATTGTAGCTCTAGGATCAAACAAAACATACACATCAATATGAAAGATCCATAACATACTCGTGAACAAATTAGGGAAACCCTTTTGATCCTATAGGGCCTAAAGTGTATAAAATTTGTTCTAACTCTATCCTCCACCTGCACTTTATGAGGCACCTATTTAGTGAGGTGATCTGATAGAGCTATTGAAGATTTATACTGATTCTTCTGGATAGCATCCTTGCCCCTCTGTGAGGCCACTAGGCACTCTCTTAAACAGTGACATGGCTTGCCACACAAAAAATTATTTCCATGGTCGGTCATATACTGACATTAGTAGTTCTTACCACACTTTTATTAAAATGGATGAGAATGCCACAAATGACACTACCCTGGGACTTAGAGCCTGGTGCCCTATCCTGATACTTTTGTATTAACTTAGGTATTGAGACACTAAAAGTCTTTTTGATGGAACTAAGAACAATCACCATCACTTGACCTCGACTGAGAGAAGTTAAAACTGTTTATTCTAGCCCTCTTATTCTCTCTTTCATTCTCCTTGGTCTTTTTCCCTATTTATTAGGCATTATTTATCAATCTAATGATGTCCATGTCCTTAACCAGTATAGTATTTATACACTCCTTACCCATGATGTTTGAAACTTCTGACATGAAATTACTCATATAAGCCCCGGAATCATCCACCATTGTTAGAGCACATCGACAGAGCTAAGTAAACTTAAGAGAATATTCCTTCATAGTCATGTTTCCATATTTTTTATTAATAAACTCCTGAACATTTGTTTCCCTTAACTTAAATTAGAATAAATGATCTAGAAATGCAGTTACTAACTCACCCAAATCTATTGTACATACATCCACACCCCTATCTTCCTTCCACTACTTATACCAAGCTTGTACCACTCCTTTTAACTGGTAAGTAGCTAAATCTACACTCTCGATGGAGTGAATACCATGATTTGAGTAACCTTATGAATATCATCAAACAACATATATATATCTTTCTCTATCTTAGAATTATAGAACTCAGAAGGATTCATCCGGGTGAAATCCCAGACTCTAGCCGTTGTTTAATTCCCATCCGATCTAATATATGCAATATCTTGATAGTTACTAGGTAGTCATTTACTAAGCTAGAACCTGAAAGTTAGTCCTAAACTCAACATGATTGACTTGTTCGTTCAGAGGCTCTATTGGAGTTGGTGGTGTTTGTTGGTTCATATTCCTATTCCTATTCCTATTCCTCCTTCTATTAGCTTTTTGGAGTCATTTTCTATAAACGCATAGTTCACGAGTTAGAAGGAGGTTAAATATAGTTCACCCCCTATAGCATGATATGAACATGAAATAAATGAAGTTTTTTCTAAAACATTTCAAAGCCTCACATTTAAAAGTGTAGCGCACTTCACACCAATGAACAAGAATCTACTTAATGCGACTTTAAGACACCCTAAGACACTTTAAACCTAATACTATGATATAAAGTTTTTCACAACCCGAGGTTGCCCTTCATCGTAACACAATTCTTAGAGTCACAAGTGACCCCAAGCTAACCTATGGTTTTGTATGATGCTAATAATATTGTATAAAATTTAGAATTTCTAAGCAAAAACTAAAATTTGAGTAATATAATAATAATCAAATAAAATCCAATACTGAGGTCAATAAAGAAACTTTCTAATTAAATACATAAAGTTGAAAACATAAGTTTGTCTATTTGAAAGCCTTTACTAAGATGAATTATTGGGACAAGCCCGTAGCTAACTCTAACTGTCTGAAACTAAATTAATAAGGACTTACCAAACTCTATTGTGAAGATGATGAGTGATCATGTAAATCGCAAGCTGGATGTTGACTGTATTAATCTATATTATAATGCAATCTAGGAAAAAAAGTATGTGGTCAGTACTTTAAATGTACTGAGTATGTGAGATATGCACCATGCTATATGGACTGAACATGTTGAATATGAGAGGATAATCTGAACATAGAACTAATACATATAATCTGATGCAATAACCAAGTAAATAAACATGTAATTGATTAATAATTTATTAGATAAATAGAATACGATGTCATGCAATGTTTAAGTCTAGATTATGGGATCTAATGTGAACTGACATACCTTATCTAAGCTAAATAATTCCCAACCTGTAACCTTAACTGAAAGGGTATTTTGTATCTTGCCAAAGGTATAAACATTGATTGACGTGGATCCACTAAATTAATTTCCAATGGGATTAAGGTATCAAGACTATATGATGGGTGACCATAGGAACATACGGTGGCATCGTAGTTCATGGTACTTCTACTAAAAGTCTCAGCCTAACTTATGGGTGACCCTTCATAATTGTGGCCACTCGATACTAAGTACTACTCCCAGTTGAATTATATTGATAAGTTAATAAACTTATTCATGTTGAAGTTTGAGGCTGAGATAAGAGCCACTCTATCGAAAAGCATCCTAAAACATATGAAACTGAGGACTAAATATTCAGTTGTTAAAGCCCTAGAAAGTAATACATCGAGTGTTCATAACCCGCGATCTTTGAAAAATTCCACTTTTCATAAAAGTTTCTATAATATGAATAGGCTATGAGATTTCACAACACAAGTCCGAAATCCTGAATTAGTTAATTTACTAAAGGTTCATAATTATAAGGATGTAAAGATACTAAAATTCATAGGGATGTATTAATGGCTTAATTATAATAAGGAACTAAAATATAAGGGAATTCATACTTTTATGAAAATCCTAAGCTTCGAAGAATGAATTAACTAAAGGATTTCGGTTAACTTAGGGACTCAATGAATGAAAGGATACCCGTTGATGAAATCCCATATACTTGGAAGAAAAATCCTTGGACTAGAAGCTTGAATATTCATATACCCTAGTTCTTACTTTTGAGAAGAAGAATTGTATGTTCTTTTTTGGTTTTTTTTACCAAGTACCGATCTAATTATGAGTGAATAAGGGATTTGGGGTAGTTAAGATAAATAGTCATCCTTAGGATAGTTAAAACAATGTATTTTAGGAGGTTAAATAATGCAAATAAACTAATGCAACCCTAATAATAACATAACAGAAAATTGAGTATCATGCAGACGAATACTCCAACTATTGTTGGATCTATCAATGATCATTTGTTAGTTCATTGGTTGAGGGATGATTTTGGTGGCTTATAGTAGCCCATAATACAATACAAGGTATGTATTGTTTGATCCTCAAAAAAATATTCCATGGTTGGCCATTGGATCCCCAAGTCGGGCTAACCTTTTAACGATGCTAACCTTTTAATGATGATTACCACTAATATTGTTGCTTCTACCAATGTTCGTTAGTCTCTTTTGTTGACAAGGAGGTATTTTTATCAATCCGCGGTACTTTGGTTATGTTTCCTATAAATGATAAACTCCAACACTCATTGGTTCTACCAATGATTGTTGGATTGGTTATGGCATCTCATTCCTAGACAGTGCTTCACTAAAATGGTCATATCGCCTTGCTTCAGAACCATAATAATGAGTAATTAGATGATTTGGAAAGAGGACTCAAAGAGATTTAATTTGGTGGGTCTTGAGCTTCAAAACTACTAATAATCTAAGAGTTATACTCATTTGATGTTGACTCAAAAAGGATTCTATTCAAGGATTCAATCAGTAAGGAAGCTTACAACTTAACTATGAGCTAAGAGTTACTTATGGAGTTAATTCATATATAAATCACTTCTAATAATACCAAATCATTAAGTTTCATTCTAAATAGACTTGAAGCAAGGTTATTATATTATCTTTGGATTTTAAGGGTGTTAAAGTTGGAATCTCCATGCTTAAGCGATTGGACTCAGAATTTCTATTTTGCAATGCTTTTCTCTACGTCCATATGTTTCTTAAATTGTCGTTTAGTTCTTTCTCTTCATCAAATAATGTATATAGGTGTTTATGGTCTCTCATTTGAATCTTCTAGTTTTTCAGGTGATTCTAATGTCCAAAATTCTATCACTGACTCCTGAAAATTCATTAGTACTTATTGCCTTCAACCTCTGCTTAATTTATTGGAGCTTCTTAATTCTCCCATTCAAGTTGTGATGGTAAGTAATCTTTCTCCATTCTTCTTCTACTATAGGCTTGAACTCTTGATGATATACCAAGTGATTGAAAACCATAAAAGACGCACCTTTTCTTTTTGGTAATCCTTCAATTTCTATGCAATATTGGGAATGATTAGAAGAACATGGATCCATATACACATTTCATATGAGGCCTCTTATTGATCCATGTCTCATTGAAATGCACTCTATAAATTTTACTATGAACATGAAAACTATTCCATGTAAAGGATTTTCCATTCAACTTCATTTCTTCTATGCCATTATCAATCAAGAACTTATTAAGGTTTGATATCTTTTATCTATTGAATAGGTACACTATGAATTCTATCTTCTTCTTAAATAATAGAATTAAAGTCTCCTAATATTATACAAGGGGTAGCTTATTTATTTGAAAGATCTATTAGACTATGACATACTCTTTGATCTTGTACAGTGTGGAGGCTATAAAATTCTATCAAACTAAACTCCATTTGTAGCCTATGTAATTGGATTATGCCATGTATGTATTGATCATGTATTTCTAAAAGTGATAAATAAAGATACATGGGATCCCATATTAGCCATATCCTCCGCCTACCTGAGGGGTTGTAATTACCAGCATGAATACATCCTTGTGCTATTTTTCCTATTATTGTAAGTGTGTTTTGTTGTTGGACTCTGTGTTTTACAACAACCAGTCCTACTTTATTCTCTAAAATAAACTTCCTAAGATATTTATACCTGTATACATTATTCATGCCCCTTATGTTCCAAGCTATAAAATTCATTGAGATATTGGTTTGGGATAAAAACATCACCTACTACTCCACAACTACTCTAGCCAAAATTTCCAATCGAACCTACATGAACCTTTGTCTTCTACAAAATTGTGGTATTGAAATCTTTTGTCATTGTTGTGAGTGTTCTCCCGTCAAGTTGATTTGTAGTTTTACCACTATATTTACTTCTCACCTATTATAAAGGCCCTTATGTGTCTTCTTGAGTTCCTCCGATGCCTATATTATGGTGTTAGGTAGTGTGGTAGTTTGGTGTTGAGATTGTATTATAGGTTCAACATCAGTAGATAACTTTGTTTGCCCATCAAAACCATCCATAACTTTAAGTAGTAGGTTCCTAGTAGGCTTCCATTACATTTTCTTTGGTAAAGGTTGTTTCGCACCTCATGGCATGGCTCTGTTTTGCCTATAGTTTTCTTGACAATGCTATCCAACTTTTATACAGATGGAGAAATATTTAGTATTTAAATCATAGGAAACCTCTTGGTTATACATCTTTCTTGTTGGATCTTGCACCTTGATTGGTCCAAGTATGGGCCTCAATAAGACAATTAACACTATCTGAATTCTAGTCAATCATATTAGGCTTTATTGCAATATTATTGTTCTCATTATCATCTAATAACTTAAAAATACTTTAAAGCATAGAAACTCTAGCTAGGATTTCATTAGTCCATTAACGATCACCCTCCTATTCTCATAATTTTTATCTCCATCAGCCTTCATATTAATTACAGCCTACATTTCTCTTACATTAAATTACAATATTATACTTTATTTTTGCCACCCTTGAATGAATCAGGACCTCTTAACCTTTAAGATTCAATTCACTAATAAAATTCAATGTACCTTTTTTAGGATAAACAATTTACAACCCACCATAAGGCTGAGAATAATTATGGTATTAATTTGATCACTTAACATCTTTATAATAAAATCATTTTTTTGTGAAGCAAAAAAACTCTATGGTAAGATATTTGTAGCTAAGAATCAAATCAATATTAACACCGATCGTATACATAAAAACCTAAATTGTGGAGTATATTCAATTATGTGGATGATAGACAAGTGAGTTTACAATAAAATCACACACATCTTGATAAAGGAAACAACCAAAAAACCTCTGCGGCAATTAAGACAATTTTCCAGAACTCTTTTCTATACTGGACGCTCATCAAAAATCATAATGAGCTTGCAGGATAAGACCACCCTAGACTCATAGGGAATCACCTTAGGAGACACTTCAACAAGATGACAAGAAGCAGGAAGAGACCAACACGCCCACTCCTAAAAGTCAGGAATGGTCCAAAATCTTGGAGTCCTTGAAAATGTTAGATAGTAAGTTGGATCAAAATGAAAAAGAGTTGTATGCCCCCATAGATCAGAATTTGAAGGCTCCACAAAATGTGAAAGGTTTGAACTTGAGTACATACTTACAACTACCATATTCTGAGTACAACCCTAGAAATACTTCCTAAGAAGTTCAAAATATCAGACATTTCAAAGTACGACAGGATCACCAACTCAAGCACATGAATATTTAACCGTTTATTGATGTCTCCCAAAACTACACCTCTAAGAAGTATAATATTGTTGATGTCAAATATAGTAACCTAACAGAGGTTGGGGTCGAACCCACAAGGAATAGGTCGAATATCTCTCATAAATATGTCGAAGTAACCAGAAAAATATAGGAAAGTAAATGGGGGAATTTTTTTGTGAAAAATGTCAAAATAACATACCTTAGTTGCTTTGGTTAATATCAATACAAGATGAGTATTGGGACTGTGTTACCCCTGGCTTCTTAACTCCGTAGATTTATCTTACTCTATTGAACTATCCCAATATCTTACATGCAAAATCTAATAAGTTATGTATCACTAGCCGTCTTGTGAATTCCTTTAGTGAATTTCACTCTTTACCTTTTGAGTCTCAGAGTGTCACATTACTTACCCTTATCTTAGATCGCAGGGGAACTATTACCTTTTGAGTATCAAGTTAATTAGATGAGGGTTGGCAGCCTTAAACTATCTTAATCTTCTTTTTATAATCTCTGCCTCTCTTGTGAAGTTATGGCGATTTAAAGTTTCAGTCATTAAACACCGTCATTTTAACCCTTAGCGGGATACGTAAGCAGCCCAAATGAAAATTGTTAATTTCCAGTGTGACTCAGCGATCATAGCGTATCGTGGGGCAAGCAATTTCTCGTTCGTCAATTTCCAATGGGCCTTCGCGATGTTGGTGCATCATAGAGATGGACCAAATGGCATACAAAGGCTTACCGAGATAATGGCGTATTATACCGTTAGCCCAGTTCTCAGTTGTCAGTTTTCAGTGACACGGAGCGGTAGCGCCGCATCGCGCCAGGTGCCCATTTTAAGAAAATTTGATGAAAAATTAATATTTCATCCAGGGGTAAAACAATCCTTTCCCCCTTTATTTTATTTTAGCCAAGTGTGATACTTAAGCCCTAAAAATGTTTTTAAAATCATTCTTTAATTAATTTCCCCCAAATCAAAAAGTATTCTCTCCCAATCAGAAACCCTAGGGAAATTCTCAAGAATTCACCTATAGCTTCAAGAAATTCATCAATTAAGGTATGTTAGATGTTCATCTATGGATACCTTTCATCCATGGAGTCCAAGCAACCCTTTTAAATTATGAAATTGTGATCTTTTTAAGTTATTGTGTTTTAAATTGTGATTTCACCCATGAATCTCCATGAACTATGATTCTATACCATGTTACTATGAAATTATTGTTGGTATTTAATCCTCCATGTTTTAATATTGTTATTTATTGAACAAGACCTCGATTTGGATCTATTATGTCGGATTCATACTATTTCTATATGTTTTAGGGCATTCTTATGATTGTTTTAAACCATGAACACAAGTGTTGTTTTGATCACTAAGTTTTAGTGTCATTTTACTATTATCGTTTTGAGTCCTGGGGGTATTAAATACCCAAAATTCATAGTTTCTTACTTAGTCTAGTATCAGTACATTACAGAATAGTCTTCAGATTATATTATGAATATTATCAGAATGGTCAAATATCAATCATTAAATTCAGAACAGTCTAGTATCTTAGTGTCTTTCAGTTGGGAGTAGGATTTAGTACCGAGCGAGTGCAGGGATTGTGGATTCCCTGTCAGATAGGTAGAGTCATTAGTAGCAGTCTCTATTCTCCAAAACTACATAGCCAGCATAGGATACGATTAGTCACCCGTCAGATTAGGCTTGACTATCTCGCAGGGGTCACCCGTTAGTTCAGGCTTGACAACCTTAGTCCTTTTGACATTATTTTAGTTTAGTGGATCCACACAGCCATTATTAGTACCTTTGGCATGATATTAACACCCTTCTAACTGGGGTTCAGGTAGGACCCTAATTAGCTCAAATTAGGGAATGTCGGTTAGATGATACCTCCCACCGTCTCAGATACAGTCTAAGATATAGTCTCAGATATTGTCTCAGTTACAGTCCTAGCTTAGTTATTCTGTCTTAGTGTTGTTTGACCAAAGCATACAGATTTCAGTTTACAGATTTTACTCAGTTTATGTTATATGTTTGGTCATGCATCCTCATTATTTGCAGATCTTTATGCATTTTTAGTATCTATAGATTCCATGTCCTCTACTCAGTACTCCATGTTTTACATGCATATTCAGTTAATTATTAGTTCTGTTCATGAAACTATATAGTTTAGCCTACCTCATTTAGCATACCAGTAAATTCAAAGTGTTGATCGCATACCTTTATTTTGTGATATGATGTGTTATATCATAGGTGTTGACGCTCAGTTCCCGGATCACACTTAGTCCCTCAGATCATCAGCAGTACAGTAGCAGTTTTAATTCCTCAACAGAGGACAGATTATATTACTTTTTGTCTTTATCTCAGTAGTTAGTATAGTTAGTTCGGGCCTGTCCCATCAACTTACAGTATTTATTTTAGAGGTTTTTCAAACACTACAGTTAGCTATTCAGGTTATTCAGATTTTAGTATTATACCAGATTCATAATTCAGTATTCATATCATTATTAAAACCTTATGGCATTTTAGTTATTCTTATGAATTCATGATTATATTATTCAGTGCTCACAGCAGGTACCATCTCATGGGTTAGCTTGTGGTCCCTCGACCGTAAGCATCGTGTGACGACTAGGGGGTAGTTTCGGTTTGTTACAGAAAGATCCCAAGAGCATTGGATTTTTTGAACGACATCCTCTTGAATATAAAAGTACCATATGGGCAAGCAAGAGTAGTCTTTTATTGGACTTCAAGAGCAATAGAAATTTGATTGTACCCTAAATACCCAGCAAGATAACAATACCAACCCCTAACTGTAAGTCTATCTAGCATCTGATCCCTGAATGGCATAGGAAAATGGTTCGTTTGTGTCCATGTTTTCAACTTCTAGGAATCCATGTACACTCTTCATCAAGTAATTGGTCTCATGAGCACTAACTCATTCTTCTCATTTGGGACGACAGTTATCCCACTCTTCTTAGGTACACATTAAACTGCGCTGACATAATTGTTGTCTGTTATGGGGTAAACAACTCCCACATCTAACCACTTGATGATTTCTTTCTTGATTAACTCATGTATAAGAGGATTCAATCAATGCTAGTGTTCAATGCTGGGAATATTTTCCGATTCAAGCTAAATTTTATGAGTACAAAGCTTGGGTAGAATTCCCACAATGTCTACAATAGTTTATCTGGTAGGCCTCTTAAATTTATGCAAGACTAAAATCAATTTCTCGACCTGTGAATCCAATAAATCAGTAGCAATAATAATCAATAATTTATTATCGGTCCCAAAAAGGTATATTGCAAATGTAAACACCCTTCAGGTTATTTTTTGTATTTCCACTTATTTTAATTATTAGAGCTTCTCTATTGTTGCCCCAATTCATTTATTACTTCCTGGAATAGAAAGTTTGGTTACCGGACAGTTCATTTGATTTTTATAGTCATTTTTCTATTTTGAAGTCTCGTTGGTTCCAATGGCCATTGGGAAAAAACATGAGTAAAATGACCTGAAATGGAAAATCTAACAATACCAACAACTTTGGAATATTGATTTTAGGCTAGGTGAACCTTTCATTTGAGTCCTGAAGCACTCAGGCTCATTTTGACCTATTGGCCAAAACGTTTAAAAAATTAAATATGGGTGTGGGGTCCATATTTGGTTGAAACAACCTCGGATGGAAAATTCAGGTGTAACAACGCATCCAAAACATTAAATTTGGTTTGGTTACATTGTTTATTTGCATATATGGGGTTCCGAACAAATCTTTAACACTCGGTCGAGTCTATTTTTGGACTTGGAAAATCTGGTATACTAGGTTTTCTGGAACATCGCAAAGCAGCACTTTAGACCGCGATTGTGACTCACTTGGTAGAGGAGATGTCGAAACGTGAAGTAGAGTCATAATCGTGACTCGTGTGGCAGACAAAAGATTGCGATCACGAGGCCTCAAGTCGTTATAGTGACTGCTAAGAGCTTGGACTGGGTATAAAATAACCCTTTTTCACGAATTTTGGCTATTCTTCATAACTCCCTTAAGAGATAAAACCCCTAAATAGTAAGATAGAGTGGATTCAAATTTTGTTGGTGATTGGTAAGCTAGATTAAAATCTATTTTTGCAATTATCTTCCAATTTGAGGTAAGAATTCGCCCTTTTCATGGTGAAATTTCTTTATTTATTGCTCAAAACCCCAAAACCATTAGGGCTTGATTTTAGCCACAATTTAGCTTTATTTTCACCCATTTTTTAGGGTAATCATTCCTTGAGCGTGTAAGAATATTGAGTTGGTTTCGAAAATGCGATTTTCATAAGTGGGATCCACATGGGGTTTTGATGTGATTTTTGGACATAAAGAACAATGGTGAAATATGGGTATTATTATTCTATTATTGATGAGTATAATGTGTTTATGATAGCTTGGCATCTTGAGGAGGCTTCTCAAAAGGGAAAAACGGTGATTTAGCAGTTCGTTGAGTTTTTTTCGGCGTTGGGGTAGGCTAGGTTTATCCATTGTTAGATTAAGATAAATAATAGTATTATTATGATATTGTCTTAGATTTGGGATGGATTTTAGGTGTTGTACTGATGAAATGCAAAACTTGGGTTAGTCAGACCGTTTAGGCCATTTTGAAATCGTAGAGTTGAACATTTAGCTTGGTTACTTGTGCCTTAGGTAATTGGACTCCATTACCCATGTTTTGGCATGAGAATTCCTTATATCACTTAATATTAAGTAAAAATTCTCTAGTCACAGTAAAAATTCTGTAGTCACTCATGCTTAGGTTAAGATTGTCCTTAGTTGCTTACACTAATGAAGTTTGCCTTATTTTTTTTTTGGACTTAGTTAATGTGTTTAGAAAGGACCTCTACCTAAGGACTGATTATGGCTTTTTGAATATCTAAAAGTAGATTTAGATACCTTAAGACTATTTAGGGTAGAATTTTCCTAATACAAAACTCGAGGATTAGAAGTGGACTCTTAACTGACTTTAGGCTAGGACACGTGTTAGTTTTTGCTAACTTTTTCACATAACTCTTGGAAATGTGTATTGAGGCAATATTGAGGAATCTTGATACTTTATGGTTATGTTTGTTAATGTAAGGGTTGACGCCTATTGATCATGCTATTATTTATGCTATTCATGATGTTGATTATATATATATATATATAGACATATATATATGTATGTATATATATTCGGTTTGAGTCCAGAAGATGATTATTCTATTGATTATATACCCGATTTGAGTTCGAAGGATAATGACACAATTGATTATTTACAAATTCAATTTTGACTATTTATTATTTATCAGTTCAAGTTTGGCTATTGATTATTTACCAATTCAAGTTTGGACATTGATTATATTTAACGGTTTGAGTCCGTATATGCATATTATGCTTTGATGACATACTTTTATGATTAACAATATTGGGTGTTAGATTGAATATAGCAATTTGGCTATGTTGGAATATGAGAAAATTGTTATAATGTGGCATGACATAAATGTACTCTAGTGGTAAATTTGTTAATTGACAAATTATTCTAAGTTGATAAATGATGACTAGTGGATATACGATGACTAGATAATAATTAACCTAGTAATAAGAGAGGGATAGTTGATTAATGGACTAGTGTGTAAATGATAATAAGGTTGCTATGTTAGTAAATGGTGAAATGATTGTTCAATAATGAGTTGGTTATTTGTAAGCGATGAATGGTTGTTGTATTATATTTTTGAGTGTACCCTCCAAGCGTATGGGAGTCTGCCACACCAATTGGCATGGGAGCCAATTTTGTAATTATGATTGTATGTGTTAATGCTTTATGTTACGTTATGTTGTTATACTAATTTATTTACTTATTTCTGCACAGCTATGTCAGAGTTGGTTCAGGTTGGTTTCTATACCTTGACTTAGTTATGTTATCTTGTATTTTATCATACTTATGTAATGATTTAGCTCAGCCAGTCGATGATGCGTACTGAGTACCCGTTGTTTTGGTACTCAAACTACAATTCTATACCATTTTTGTATAAACTCAAGTACTAGTTCTCGCCATTGATCATTGATCGTGGTGTGTTGATACTTTTGGAGATAGGGTGAGCTATTGGAGTTTAAGTCGTCCATTTCCCTCTATATTTATATTCAGTATTTGGTTATCGAGATAGATGTTGTTAACTATTCTAAGTATTTAAGTTGTAATACTATTAGATGCTCTTGTACTGGCTCTACCAGGTCGTGGAATGGTATCTTGTATTGACAATTTTCATCTATGTTGAATATTTTACCTATTTATAAATTGTATTCCTGAAATTGCCTATCTAGGGAATTTGAACCAAATTAACCCATGTATTAGCTCCAGGTTATGGTTTGTCTTACCTACTAATAGGATTTAGTAGGTGAAATCATGACTCGTAAATTGGGTCATGACAGCAAGTGAGATGGGAGGGCCTTCAATTACAAGACCGGTGGTTCCTCAATAGATGGTTGAGCTGATGAAGTAGCCCTATTTTTCAAGTTAAGATCCAACTTCTTTAGAGCATAAGAATTAATGTCACTATCATATAGTGCACTTACCATCTCATCATAGTCATCAATATCATCACTATCGAAGTTCATAATAACTGTTGCTAGTTCCTCATCCCCAAGTATTTCCTCAACATGGACATTCAATGCATCATCATCAATAGTGTCTATCACAGACACCACCCACATATCCTTTGGTTGTCACATCGACTGACACACATTGAAAGTTGCCTATTCATTATTGATTCTGAACTTCAACTTCCCCATCTCTATGTAATCCAATGCCCTACACATAGCTAAGAAGGGCCTTCCCAAGATAATAGGGACTTCGAAGTCTACCTTACAGTCAAGGATCACAAAGTCAGCTGGAACCATAATGGATGATGCCTTTACCAACACATCACATAATACGTCAACTAGTATCTTCACAGTGCAGTCGGTAATCAATAACCTCATCGATATCGGTTTGGGTGCCCACAACCCCAACTTCTTGTACACCACCAATGGTATCAAATTGATACTAGCTTCCAAATCACATAAAGCTCGAGAAAAGTTGAAGGGTCCAATAGTACAAAGAATAGTAAAGGGTCATGGGTCCTCCTTCTTCTCTACTAAAGATTGATAAGAAATAGCAATACAATGGTACATATTATCAGCAGGCCTAAAATTCACCATCCGCTTCTTAGTAACCAAATACTTCATGAACTTCCCATAGCCTGGCATCTGCTTTAATGCTTCTACAAAAGGAATATTAATAGATAGTATTTTCAACACTAACATGAATTTCTGATACTTCCCTTCTTCTTGCTTCTTCCTTAATCTCTGGGGAAAATATGGAGGATTTCATGGAATAGTCTTTAATACATGCTTGACTTCCTTCCCCTTGACTTTATCCTTCACATCTCTTCTATCAACACCCATCAATTTTTGTGATGTCACCACTAGTCACCAACTTTTTATCTTTCTCTTTGGATGTATCCTCAATAATAGAAACATCATCCCAAACTTCATCAACTACAGGTTTAGGGGGTCAATGTTACCCTAACCACTCTGAGTGGTAATGTGAAGACAAAGATTGTCATTATTTGGATTCTACACAGTATTTCTCGAAAGAGTGCCTGGTTGATGTTGATTCAAGGTCATCGATATTTGACCAAATTGTTGCTCAAGCTGCATGATTGTTGTAGCATGCAATTCCACTTTCTAGCTCAAACCTGGAATGTATGCCTTAATCTCCTTAAGGAAACTTTCTTGACTTTGTGACCCCTTTACAAATTTAGTGAGAAATGCCTTCATCCTTGACTCAGTGTCATGATTCTTGGGTGGAACATATGCACCACTCTTCTCCATATAATCATCCTTATTTCATTAGTCACTGTCTTTTTCTATGCTCCGATCCCTATATTTGTTCCCATAATAGTTTTGTCTTTGGTTCCTTTGCCTAGAGTTCCAAAGGTCTTGAGAAAACCCTTGGACCATGTCTTGGAAATTGTACAAATCTCTATTTAGATACTTTACCTCTTTTTTAACATCAAAGTCATACAACTTAGGTGTTTTACCTTGTGCACCCATAGCATTCACCTTTTCAGAATTCATAGTTGTGAATTACTTAGTTAGTAATGCAATCTCCATTCTCTGTTATGAAAATTCTTAATCCAAAGTATAATCTATGATTCCTTGTTCACTGGAATCCCCAATGGAATAAGTGTCAGCACCTTTGTCTACTTTTCGAGTATCCCACCATCGGTTGTAAGAGAGATTCTATCTAAGATTTTCAATGTTGTCTCCCAATGTAGTCTCATGAAAACTCCACCTATAATAGCATTTGTAATAGCTTTGGAACTGGTATTCAGTGCATGATAGCAAATTTTTCCCTGAAATTCTGTGATTAGGCACCATCATCAACTTCTTCTTAAATCGAAAGCATGCCTCATACATTGGTTCAGAATGCAATTACCTGAAATTAAATATCCCATTCATCAATTGTAGCATTCTGGTTAGAGTGTAAACTAGTACAAAAATGTCAAAAAGGTATTTATAGAGTACATAAAACCCTAAAAATTCTAACCAAAACAAATAGGGAATATAGGGTCGGTGGACACTTACGAACCCACTAACATGTTATAGGTACTACCAACGCCCCGTAGGTGGGTGTCGTAAGTGACCTAAACTCTTCAATCTTTATAATTCTATAAAATTTCCACCTACGAAGGACCCTATAAGGCATAAGTTATACTTACGGCCCATAGGTAGCCTCATTATAACTATCAAATACAAGCTTCAAATTTTAGGTTCTCAGATGTTTCTCTTCTAATACTTGTATGGCCACTTACGATGGGTGTAAGTAGCACTTACGTGGCATATCTAGACTCTCGTCAATATAAGACCAAACTTAAATTTGCAGATTCTCTAAACTTCCCATCTTTGAGACGCACGAGGTCACCCACGATGGCCTAGGTAGTACCCTCACGCCACGTAGGTGGTCTCGTAGGAGAGGTTTTCTACAGCCTTCAACATTTTTACTTAATTTAAGCTCTAACTAAGTAACTACAACATAAATCAAAGCAATAAACACATAAATCAAAGGAATAAAGATATACTAGGGACACTGTAAGTTTACATCTCATAATAGCCCCCTTTTGGGGTAGGCAGTGGTGCAATAATAGGAGGTATCTCAACTGGTAGAGGTGGTGGTGGTGGTGGGGCACAACCAAAAGGCAAATCCTCTAGTATCTCATAATATATATGCTTAACAACTATTGTGAACCTCGTAGACTCATGGGCGACCCTTTTCAGGGCCTGATCAAATGGCAAAGTAGGGTCCAACAGCTCCTTCTCTTTACTCCTCTTAGTCCCAATAGTATGGATTGGATCCTCCTCAACAAACTAGTCAAACTTAAAAGGTCATCGTTGATGAAATGGTTAAGTAAACAAAGGGATTATTGGGGGAATAACTAAAACCTATCTCTCAATGAGAGAATGTACCTCTACACGTAATGTTGTTGTATCCTCTCAAATCCCTGATAGATTAGGATCCTATAAATTTCAAAATTATGAAAACTCCCCACCATCAAAAGAATTAAGCTGGGTGTGCAACTCTCTCTTGAACTTTATTATCTCCACCATCATCTCTAGCTGTATCCAAGCCTCAACTTTTTTCAAAGTAGTCCAAACCTAAGTCCAGATCTGTATATATAAGGTAGAAATTTAAGTCTCAGTCTTAGCAAGGTGAACAGTCGTTTCATCCTTTCTCCCAACCAATCTGTGTAAAAACTCGCGTGGTATACCAATGATGCCAGTAAAAGTGGTAGTGGTCTAAGGGGGCACACTAAATACCCCAGACAGCTCAAATGTAGAATTCGAGGCTAAAGTAGATATAGCTGTGGGGCCTCCCCTTTTATAGAGACCTTGAGCGCATCTCTCTACTCACCCATATCAATATCAACCTCCATGTATGGCCTATTAACATACTCTACAAGAGATGCAGGTCTCTCAAAATGGACCAGAATAACTGTCGGAGGTGCTTGAGCTCTCTGTACATAAACCGGGTTTGTTGGATCCTTAATCAAATTAATACTCGTAATGCTCATTACCTGTAATACCCCAAACTTTCCTTAATCCTAATTTTGTCTCTATAAGATTGAGGAATGACTTTCAAAGTGAGTAATGTTTAAATCATATAGAATTTTAAAGTTATGCCCTCATTCTTATGAGTCTTTCAGTTAAGACAAAGTAAGATGTGTATTCTTAGATTATTTAATATTATGTGCCAAGTTTCTATCTCTTGTAATCTTGTTATCATTGTGTTGTTGAAACTAAAAGTCTAGTGAAGTCGTGTGGGGATCTTTCAATTCACTAGCATAGTTGCCTTATTATTCATTTCAATTTCTTATTCAAAACACAAAAATCAAAGTCTAGTGAAGCCATGTGAGTCCTATTTCAATTAACTAGCAACTTGTTATTCACCTTGTTGTTCTTGTGTTGGTTAGAACTGGGGGTTTAGAGGTGTATTGACAAGAAGGGTGGTAAGTGCAATTTATTGAATATATGTATAGCCAAATCTTTATGCATATGATTGAGTTAGTAATGAAGTGATATGTCTTTGTTTGTTAGTTTAGTAGAAGGTAGAGAAGGAGTTATTAGTTGAGGTGAATTGTTGTTTGCTTGAAGTATGAAACGAGTTGTTGACGAAGTTTGTTGTTCTAGAAAAGTATAGGTTATTGATGAAAGAACTTGGTGGACGAGCGTTGTTAATTCAGGGTTGTTTGAGATTCCAAGAAAGAGTTTAGTTGTAACCTATAGAGTTGTGAAAGAAGTTTAGGTGTATAGATAGGCATATAGTAATGATGGGTGGACGAAGGATGTGTTAATGGATTGTGATTAAGATAGGCCATATAATTATGATCGATTATTATTGTTATAAGGTTTGAGTAGGCTAGTGTTTCTTGATGTTTTGTTTTATAGTTTCCAAGTAACAATTATGTGTGAGGTGGGGTTGTAAATCATGTTGAGCGCTAGATATTAAGTTTGAAGGATTGGTGGTCATGAACGAGGATGTGATGATTTCTTGGTTAATAGTACTAGTTATAGGGAAGTGATCTCATAGGATTGAACAGTGGATGTAAGTGTTTGAGTCCAGCTATTCATAATTAAGTATGATTTTGTAAGTATGATGTTGAGGTGTGTCCAAGGTGATATAGGGCTCTGCTATTTTCAAAATTTATTAAGTGTTGTGTCGTTAGTAGTACTTTTGAGTTACTAAGAGAAAGGAGACTAGTCGTATAGTATATGATGTTCTTAATAGCTAAGTTAAGTAGTTTTGATTCATAGTATTGAGCCTTGTTGGTATGATCTTAATTCCTATAGTTTAGAGAAAATGTAATTTTGGAGATGTGATAGTATGTGATGTTAGCAGAGTATGAAGGAAGTAGCGTGGTTTATTAAAGGATGATGATATCCATATCAATTGTTAAAAATCTAAGTTGGTTAGTGTTTAAGTTGTTATATGATGACTTTCTGGGTCACAGAAGTTTAAGAGTCAAATCTTGGAAAAAAGTATTAGCTTTAGGTGATATACGTGAAGATACAGTCCTTCAGGGTATGTTTGGTTTCCTGTGTATTAATTATATCCCAGACTCTAGAGCAAAGTGAGTGCAGTTTAGGTTAGAGTTAATATAGTGGTTCACAAACTTAGAGTGATGGCTTAAATCTAAGGGGGAGATGATAGAATGAGTAACCAAGTCAAGCTTTGAGATTCTAGTAGCAGTACCAGTAAGTTGTAGATGCTTGACCTAATCTTATTTTAGTATTTTCAGTTGTCCCAATACCTACTCATGCCTTACGTGTTAGTTTCATGATATTAATTCATGTTCATGCATATGATAGACAATTATGTACTCTCCTAGTTCCCAAAAGGAGGAGTTCCAGTTCTTTCAGCAGTTGGAATCACACTCCATAAGTTATGAACTCAGAATCTGGTTCATGCAGCTCATGACTCAAATACTCAAGCTTTACAGTATGTTCTGTTCAAGTGCTCAAGCAATACTTTTAATGAGCAGCAAAATTCAGATTTATATCATGCATGTCCTCGGGTTAGACCTCTTCGATAAGTTCATGATGTTAAATGCTCTATTCCTCAGGCCTCAGATGAGTGCCCAAGTTACGCATAGTATCCCTTTATGCTACAGGTCCTAGTGTTCTAACCTTTCATTGACCTTTTCCTTGGTCAAAAATAGTGATGAAGAGCAGTTGTGTAGATAGGAGAGAGTAAATGTGTCATGTTGGGGAAGATGGACGTATGCTTGCTTTATGTAATTCTTTAAGTCTGAAGAAATATTGAGTGAAGTTTTTGTATATGACCTGGTCAGTTCAGAATATGTTATGTATGTCTTTTTAAGAGTGGTGCATAGAAGTGTTTCTTGATAGAGGTTTGTAGGTTGTGACAAGGGTGTATTATGAAAGTGTGTTTAGAAATGCATATATGGTTATAGAAGTAGGCTTGAACATCATGTTTGTATATATCTGGATAAATGCACTGCACGCCAGTAAATGTCTAGTTTGAGGTTAAATGTTGTTATTAGAGTGGTAATGAGAATTTTACATGAGATGAGAAGTTATGAAGTGCATGGTGTGTTGAATTATAGTTCAGACTAGCATTACAGAGTTATGTGGTGTATCCTATGATTGTGGGTTAGGCTTGAAGATGGTGAGGGAATTTAGTTCAGTTTAGAACATGAGTAGAAGTATGTCTTTAAGACCATGTGAAATATCAACGACCATGTTAGAATTAGAAGATGAATCAATGAGTATGGTCTTTTAGGGAAAGCAATAGTTGAAAGAATATTTTAGAAGTATGTCTAAGCTTGCTAGTAAGGTGTTGCATTGCCTATGGCCCAGAAATTTTATCCCAGTCTAAGATTCAAAGGGGTATATGTTTCAAGCTATAGAGTCGTAGAAATATTGTAATCTCTTATTCAGATGCCTTTTTCATATCATGCCCAAAGCTCTTTACTCCCCCATATCGTTAGAAATCCCTAGGGGGTGTTGATTAAATCCTCCACTTGAGTATGAGTATCTAGTATGATTCAGTTTGGATAGCTAGCAGTCCAGTTTAACAATCAGACGGATAGATTTCTATCATTTCCCATTTTCCGAACTAGACTGGTCTTACTACCTGAAGTTTCATTACTATGGTCATTCTAGTAAATAGTTGTTTGCACCCATGAAAATTTATGAATTCATCTCAGTATATGTATCAGGAATTAGTTTCAAAATTTTGATATCTAGTCATGATTCAGTGCGTAAGTATTCACTGAACGATCTTAGTTTTCCATGTGTTCCAGCTCAGACAGTGTAATACCCATTGTGTAATCTTAGCCTCGTTTTCTCATGATTTATGCGTGGATAAACTATCACTTCGCAATCTATAAGTATGATCGCACCCTGAGCACATCAAGCAAGTCCTAAACTCTCAGCATGAATCAGCTCATTACGATAAGTCAAGACAAGTTCAGTTGAAGGTAATAGTCTTCCATCATTCAGCTCCTTCCTAATCAAAGATTCAGTTATCTAGTCATTCTTATTATAAGTTCGTTCACTCACAGAAGTACTCAAAGGTTTAGAATGAGGTAGAATTAGTTTAGCAAGTTATTTCAACTATGCACCCTCAATTTTCCTTTGTATTCTTAGCCTAGCTTGCCATATTTGAGGACGAATGTTCCCAAGGGGGAGATATTGTAGTACCCCAAACTTTTCTTAAGCCTAATTTCATGTCTATAAGATTGAGAAATGACTTCCAAAGTGATTAATGTTTAAATTATATACAATTTTCCTAATTTTGAATTTTTATTGTGTGGAAAATTGAATTAGCTTTTCAATGATATAAGATTCGCCCAAATCCGATAACCGGGAAAAAAGTTATGGCTAATTGAAGTTCCAGTCGTAAAACATCGTCATTCAGAACCTTAGCGTATCACGGAGAAGAGTAATATCTGAATTGTCATTTTCCAGTAGCCTAGCGCGATATTGGCACGTCGCGCTAGGTGCCAAAATGGCATTCCAAAGGGGCACCGCGATGGCTCCGCGTCGCGGAGTCTGCCCAGTTCCCAGTGGTCGATTTTTAGTGAGCCACTGCGATAGTGGAACGTCGCGATGGCCGCTTAGTTCACAAATATTTCATTTTTCCAGATCGTTAAGAGCTAAAGAGGGGTATTTTGGTCAATTACCCTACCCCCAATTCGTCCAAAAACATAACATAACAAAATACTTTATGCCCTAATTCTCATTCTCTTCAAAACAAAAACCCTAGTTCATCATATTTCTCCTCCAAGAAACTCAAGATTTCTCCATTCATTCTCCAAATTGAGCCAAGATTCTATATTCTTAGTGCAATAATTTCAAGAACCCTTATTTAAGAGTACAAGTAGCATCTCAAAAGCAAGCCTATTCATTAAGTTCACAATCTAAGGTATGTGGGGTTTGAACAAGAACAATCCTTGCGTTCTTGTTCCCAAAAACTTCTTTTAAGATATAAATTTCTGAATTTTACTATGATTTCCATGAACATCAAGGTAGGTTTTATACCCATTACCATAATTTGCAATATTATGTGATTTCCCATTGTTTAAAAGTCGAATTACATGATATTTTTTATATTTCCATGTCTATTTCCAAAATTTCCATATTTTAAGATGATTATGAATGTTTTGTTATCATGCATGAATTTTGAGATGTTGAAAACATGAGATTCATATTATAAGTTATTTTTTCAATATCTTGATTGAGATGATTGTAAGCTTTTTAAGATGATGGTTGAGCATGAAGTTTAAATATGATTTTGGTGCATTAAAGCTTTACATTTTGAGTCCTAAGTACAAGTGATGAGTTTATAAGGAGATAATGTTCTCAAGTGTTGTTGACAAGTTTTGATAAGTACTTTCAAAAGCTAAGATAGGAATCCACACTACTTATGATTTAAAGCTAAGAGAAGCATAATTTGGTCTTCATTATAGACCCTTGAGTTATTTAGAGGTGGATTTCCTAAAGGTTCTGAGCTGAGTATGGGAGTAGTATTTAGCACTGAGTTGGGTATAATTCTAAGGTCTCATACCCTAGAACTACGTGCCACCATAGGATTGAGATTTAGGGGCCTGAGGCCGAGATAGTGATCACTGAGTTGAGGTTATACTCCCTGGCAAGAGTATGATGCCTCTCCCCAACGTGAGGTTTCTTTCTTAGGAGGACAAAATATTGGACTCCATGTATCTCACATGGTTTATGTCGGTTAGAAGAACCTCCCAAATATGTCCCCCACTCTTGAAATCATTTTATGGATTTACAGTATTGAGCTAAAGAATTTACTATACAGAATGAGTATCAGATTTCATCTAGCTTACAAGTTGTGAGAATAAGAGGAGAATACAAATTTTAGAAGCAAGTGAAATGACTCACGAGATTTATGCTACATGTTTATTTATTCATGATTTATGAGATTTATATTTCAGATTTTTATACAACCTATGTGAGTAATTTATGCCAGCATGCATGATTTTATAAAGAGTAATGATATTGTTTATGTAAATGCTTACACCCCTATATACTCAGTACATCCTCAAAGTAATGATCCACATATATGTCTGTGTGCTACATTGTCTCATAATGTAGGTACAAGTTGTAGCGCATATACCATTTCAGCTAGTTCGCAGCTTCCATTCAGCAGGTGATGAGTCCTTTTGATTCAAGGGCTTGAGTCAGTCATACAGTTCGAGAAGTATTGTATTTTCCTTATTCAGTCGTGTTGAGTTGGGATAGTTGGGAGTAATTACCCGGATACCTATAGTCAGTACTAGTAAAGGCTTCATAGTCAGTCAGTAGTGTTAATGTATTTTATTTCAGTTTTGTTATGAAAAACAGAGTTTTAATCCTGTAAATTCAGATTTGAATTGATCGAGTTCAGAGAAGTTTTATGTTTCCGCTGATTTTGTTCAGATTTATGTATTTTATTTAGTTGCTTGTAAGTATGCCGGTATACGGGTTACCTTAGGATCACTTATGACCCTAAGCACCGTGTGACGTCTTGGGACCCATTTTTGGGGCGTTACATTACCTCAGTCCTCTTATCAGCCTCAGGTATATCCTACACACTTGACACCTCACATAATTTCTGAATAATATGAAAAAAGGGGAGAGTAGTGGTCTCACCGAGTACACGAGCATGTACCTTCAGCCTAATTAGTGTTGCAAAGTCAATCTCATACCCTCCAATCAAACTAGATACCATTGTAACTCAATCCCATGTAAGAACATTGTTGAATGCCATCAGACTCAATCTGAAGCGCACTATGGTCTACCAAAATTTGGTTACAAATTGCAGTGTTGCCTTCTTAATCTCCCCTTTTCCCTTTATCCGAGGGACATGATCGCCTAAATTAGAAATCTGGTAGACTATCTATCTTACAAAATCAAGCCTCTACTATCAGAAGTCAGTATCTCTCATGGCGCGTCTGTTATGCATAAGTCTCATCCTAAACTTGAACTCAGTTGTAAATGTTGATCCCTCAAAATCTAGCCTAAAAAGCACTCAGTGGATGTTCTCCACAAATATATCTACTCTGACCCCTCGGACTAATGTATGTTTAAAAAAATTTTCTCTACTCTCCTTTGAGGAACTCAAGTATAGCATGGAGGCATATGAAACATAAAACTCTCAAACCATAGTCGGGTTGTAATATCCGTCGGGATGAGTCATCCACCTCAATCTATACCTATCAAAGGAGACTTGCAGGTCTTGTGCCTCTGCTATCCCCATTAAGTCTATCCTCCGCTCAGCTGCAATTACTCTGTTAGGATGACCCATATCAGTACTATGAATATCTCTCTCACAGATATAATTCAACCCCTCTACACACCATCTCTGGTCTATCTCAGCTATGGGTATAGTAGAGGCGTGTGTAAAGTTTAAAGTAAGAGAAACTGGTTGTGGACTAGTAGGTTGAGGATCCTGTGTAGGTGGTTGTGTCAGGTGCGGAAGATGATGAAATTTGATGCAGCACATAAGTTGTACCCTCCTCAAACTGGTATACAGTTGATGCTGACTCACTCTCTAAACCAAACTTATCCTCTGACACCTTCTTGGACTAGGGGTCATGTATGTCCTTCTCATCAACCAAAGCATAATCAAATCTAAACTATACCTTATCTCTGAATACTTACTCCTCCTCTTTATCTGTATAATCCTAGATGTGGTCATCTAAGCCTCTGTAGGTGTGGTCTAAGTTCTCAGTTGATCCTGTTCTGGAGCAGGATCGGTGCCCTGAATGCCTAACGTGGTTATAATAATAGTTACTTCATCCTCGGTCAATATTTGTGAGCAGCCCATGGTTCGTGGGGCTGATGCTCTGTCTAAGGCAACCGGGTACTTCCCTAATGAGCCACTACGTTCAGGGGACTCATCCCAAAGCCTCGACTATACTCCTTTCTTCAGGGCTACCTTGGGTGTCATAGTACCTAAAAAACTAGTTTTTAGTGCTTGAACCAGAAGACAACAACAAAAATTTTGAAAAAAATCAAAAACACTCAAGGTTGGGCACTTACGACCCCATCTACGAGCCATAAGTGCCACTTACGAGGTTCGTAAGTACCCTCACAAGCGTCAGAAAAAGCCCTGAAACTTCAAGGCATTAGGTATAACACCTACGAAGGCACTTACAGTTTGTATGTGTCACTTACAAGGATCTTAAGTCCCATCGTAGGTACCCTCCTGAGGGTAATTCAAATTTCCTCAAATTTTCCAACCCCACATAGCGTATTTTTCAAATTCAACTCCAATTTTGCGTACATCAACATTTACCAAGTTCACTATCACGGTATTGCATAAAAATTATGGATTTTTATCTACCTTTTTTACTTCTACTTCCATTTAAGGCATGATCACAGATTTCTCATTCAAGAATAAAGCAACAATTAAAATTTTTTCACTATTCTAGGTTTTTGCTTTAATAATTCATGAGTTTCAGACAATTATATAGTTTATTCAAGTAACAATTCACTTTATTTGCTAAATAACACTATTATGACTGTTGGAGCCAAGAATATTTTCCTTACAATCAAGTGATGGAAGTAGAAAATGTAAAAAATGTGATGAAAACCCTAATGTGAATGCCATGTGCATACAAATTGACTTTTGGTACTGAGATTGGGAAGGATTCTTGACTTTTATGGAGTCTAGATGGAGTTGGTGAGTTTGAATTAAATAGGGAGTCATAAAATTCTGAGAATATAGGGCATAGGAATTGGGTTTGGGGTATATAAAGGCAATGGTCAGGTCGGATAGGGTCGGGTCACCTGGGCCAGACCCAGATTTCAAGAACTAGACCATAAAATTTTTAGCCACTTACGTCCCTAAGTGTCACTTACGACCCATAAGTAGCCTGTCATAAGTGGCAAAAAATTTTACACCCTCTCTAAACATTGCTCCTGATTTCAACGACACCACTTACGGGGTCGTAAGTGGTACTTACAACCCCTGTAAGTGTGTTCGTAAATAAAAGTTCAGAGACCCAAAATTATCAAATTTTCTCTCTAACATCTACTGCATCACTTACATGTCGCCCAAATTAAACCTCATAATGAAGTATACAGCAGTCATCGAACAAATATACAGCCCAACTAGGTTGGGGTCGATCCTACGAGGAATATGATTAGGGCCTAGATCAATTGAAGTTATTTAAACTATTAAATAATTTTGTCCTGAAAGGGGTGATTAAAAAGAACAAGTTAACTGTTCATAAATTGAAGTAACAAGTAAACAAGTATCAATTTATATTGAGAAAATCAATGAGAATGATTAACTAGGACCGTGTTCCCCCTGACTTCCTAACTTCGCAGACCTATCGTGCTTAGGTGGGGCTTACAACCCCCATAAGTGGGTCAATAAGTCCCCTTACCTGTAAATTTTTGAATTTTTGCAATATTTTACCATGTTCTAGGTATTTCCTAATGCTTTACACCTACAAAAAAACAATGTGAACACTAAAATAATAGGTTGCCTCCCACCCAGCGCTTGATTTAACACTTCGGCACAATTTCGTCAGGTTGGTTACCCAGACTTCACCAACAATCCCATTGGTTTCCTCCCATGCAGACCTTGATTTAACATTGTGGTATGACAGGGATTCATTCTCTACAAGACTTCGCCAAAGCTTACATCAACACACACTTTCACTTTATTCGTATTCCCCATATAATGCTTGACACGCTTCCCCTTAACCTTGAACGAAGTTTCAACATCTTATATTATATTAATAGCACTGTGATGGAATGCCATAAGAACAATGAATGATCCATACCAACTCGACTTTAATTTATCAAGAAACAAGCGAAGTCTTGAATTAGATAACAAGACTAAATCAACAGGCTCAAAAATCTTTTCTCGATCTTCTTTTAATAATGCAACTTCATCTTTTATTTGTACAGTGTTTAACTCTCATAAGCTTCAAGCTAAAATTCATCCAACTCGTTCACCTTGCTATCGTCAAATTAGCTGCATCATACCACTCCAAGTTCTATTTTTTCAATGCCCATAGTGCCTTGTGCTCAAGTTCGATCGGCAAGTGGCATGCCTTACCGTTCATAAGTTAATATATGGAGGCATCTGTAATGCCCCATAAATACCCTCGATACGTCACACGGTGCTCAAGACTAAAAGTAGTCCCAAGCTAACCCTTTTAGCCTTCTAACAACTTTGGAACCCATAATAAAGGTAAGCTGCCATATAAATCTTGAAATACTAAATCAATGTAATAACTGAAAGTCTTAAACTTCGAAATCTTAAAACCAACACTTTGAAACCCAAAATAGAAAAATAGTCGGACAAGCCTCTACTTTTAACTAGAGATCGACAGGGACAAGCCCCAGCTAACTAGAACTAAACTGAAAACAAATGACTTAAACAATGTATCAATATCAAAGTCTAATAAGAATGGGTCCTCGAACTATGAGGACTCACCAAAGTCGGGATGTAGGTGGAGATGTTTGAAGCCAATCACGTTGTTGGAACTGAGCACCAGGGCCTACATTATAAGACAATGTAGCACATAGAGATATAGGTGGATCAGTACTTCTAGAATGTACTGAGTATGTGGGGATGAATGAATATGCAAAAAAGTAACTCAATAGACATATAAAATTTTAAATGATGCATGCTAAGTCTAAATGACTCACCTTGAGCTTGAATAAGTTAAAATTGAAAATCATAAATCATGAATAAATAAAGTATACTGTATAAATCTTGTAAGCCATACCACTTAGTTCTAAAAGTTGTACTTTTACTCTTTCTATTGGGAGGTTCTTCGAACTGACATAAACCATGTGAGATATCATGGAGTCCAACATCTCGCACCCACATTGGTAGGGTTGTCCTACCCTTGCCATCGGAATAGAACAAGAGCAAAAGTAATCACTATGCTGAACCCATATTAGGCTTAAACCTACGGTGGCTCGTAGTTTTGGGTCATGTGACCTAGGCATCATACCTAACTCAGTGCTAAATACTACTCCCATATTACATATATGCTCGCTCTTTAGGAAATCCACCGTAAAATAGCATAAGGGTTTACAATGAAAACCAGTTATGCTTTCATTTGCTTTAAACTGTAATCAAAATGAATTAATGTGGATTCCATCTCTTAGCAGAGGATCAAAATATTAATTCTTGCTTAAATATTGAAATAAGTTTATCAAAGAATACTTTAAAGCATAATCTTCTTATAATCTCAATACTCAAACTTAGGGCTTAAAATTCATTCTTTAAACTCATGGTAATTCATACCAAAACTTCATGCTCAATATAATTCTTGAAATACTTCAACAATAACAAGTCAAGATAGTGCAATCTCATTCATAATGTAAGTCATGTAAGTTAAAATCATAAACATAAGAACTTCTTGATATACTAAAAGCTTTAAATCTCATAAAAATCACATTCTTCAAGAATATAGAAACTTGGGTATGAACCCTAATTCTAAACAAGTGAATTAAATCTTAAAATCATGCAATTTGGGAACAAAGGTGAAAGAAAGCCCTTGTCCATAACCCCACATACCTTAGTTGATGAATTAAAGGAAGTTCTTGGTTAATTTCTTAAAACTTGAGATTGAATCTTAAGGTGGCTAGGGTTTGTTCTTGAGAGAGAATTACTTTCTTGGAGAGAAATTATGAGTTATGGGGAAAATAATGCTCCTCGGAAGCTTTAATTTTCTGTTATGGAAGAATTTAGATGGGGAAAAGACTCAATTTCCCTAAAGAGGGATCAAAAGATGGAAAAACAAGGGGCGAGATAGAGAGGGCACCGTGGGCTCCACTGTGATGCACTACAGTGGGCGTTGTAGGCTTATACAGGAGTAGCTACTGTTTTGGAAGACCAAACATGCCCTTACGCTGGTCCAAAAATTCCAAAACTCACCCAAGACGTACTATTGACTACCCCAATCATGAATCAACTTTAAAATCAACGATCTAATCTCAAGAAGGTCAAAAATAAAACCATCTAAGTTTAAGTGTCTTTGAAAATAACTAAGTCTTAACACTTAGTAAAATTTTCTGTCTTAGTGAAATTTTCTAAGTCTTGGACCCCTTTGATATGCACTAGTGAGCTGAATTGAGCTAGGACCTTACGGGGTCTTACAATATCTCCCCATTGGGAACATTCAAACTCGAATGATACTGACTGAACATAGAATACAGAGGGACTGAAACTTCATACTAAATTTGCATAACTGGACGCATGATTACATGACTTAATAGGTAGTGAATGCATGCAATGACATAAAATTAATTATATGGCTAAAACTAAGAATGGATAAGAGATAATGTAAGGAAAACTTGTAACCTTAAGCTGAGTTTGAACTTGCGAAGAAAGAAGAAAAGATGAGGGTACTTGGTTTGCATATCTGCTCCTGCCTCCCAAGTGGAACCCTCAACGTACTGATTCTATCAAAGAACTTTGATCAAGGGAATTTCTATGTTCCTTAGCCTACGAATCTAGTGATCAACAATCTCAACTAGGATTTCTTTATAAGAAAGGAAATCCTGAATTTCAGTGCTTTTCAATGGAACTACAGCATCTGGATCACCAATACACTTCTTCAATAAAGAGACATTAAACATTGGGTGAACGGATGTCAAATCTGAAGACAACTCAAGCTCATATGCTACCTTCCCAACAAGACTTAATATTCTATAAGGGCCAATATGTCGGGGACTAAGCTTCCTTTTTTTGCCAAATCTCTTCACCCCCTTCATGGGAAAAATCTTCAAATAAACTAAATCACCAACTTCAAACTCAAGATCCCTTCTCCTCATATCTGCATATGATTTCTGATGACTCTGTGTTGTCTTGAACCTTTATCAAATCAATTGAACTTTTCCCATAGCTTCAAACACCACATTTGGCCCTATCAACATAGCCTCACCTACCTCAAACCAACTAATAGGTGATCTACACCTCCTCCCATAAAGAGTCTCAAACGGAGCCATCAAGATACTATAGTGATAACTGTTATTATAGGCAAACTCGATCAACGCCAAGTGATCATCCCAACTACCCTCGAAGTCAATAACACATGCTCTCAATATGTCCTCTAGGATATGAATGGTCCTTTCTGCCTGACCATCTGTCTGAGAATTAAAACTAGTACTAAGATAAACTTGGGTACCAAGACCCTGCTGAAAGGCTTTCAAAAAATGAGAGGTAAACTAAGTACCCCTAGTTGAAATGATAAACAAAGGAATTCCATGCAATCTTACCAACTCTCTAATATAAATCTTAGCATAATCTTTGACTAAAAAGGAAGTATGGACTGGCAGGAAATGGGTTGACTTGGTCATTCTGTCAACAATAACTCAAATTGAATCATGATGACAACACGGACAGGGTAACCCTGTCACAAAGTCCATGTTCACCTCTTCCCACTTTCAAGTGGGAATACTAAACTCCTAGAAAGTACTACCAGGCTTTTGGTGCTCAACCTTAACCTATAGACAATTAACATACTTGGCTATAAACTAAGCAATACCCCCCCCCTTTCATGCCACTCCACTAATAGATTTCTTGAAAATCACAGTACATCTTGGTAACTCCTGGGTGAATAAAGTAATGCGCACCATGCTCTTCCGCAAAAATCTATTGTCTCAAACCATACACACATGGCACACATAGTCTACTAACACGCCATCTCCCCCTTGGGAGAAAACTTTTACTTTTAGATCTCTGACTTACTCCTTCAACTTAACCAAACTATAGTCCTTATCTTGTTTCTCCTTCACTTTGGTAACCAAAGAAAATTCTGAACTATTTCAAACCCATACACTACCTTCAGCTGAATCAACTAACCGAATACCTAATCTAGATAATTGATGAACCTTCTGAACTAACTTCTTCTTATCACTCTCAACATGAGAAGTACTACTCATAGACAGTCTACTAAGGGTGTCTGCCACTATATTGGACTACCCCGAGTGATACGAAATACTCATATCATAGTCCTTTAATAATTCTAACCACCTTCTCTAATGAAGATTTAACTCTTTTTAAGAAAAAACATACTGCAAACTTTTGTGGTCCGTGAACACATCAACATACACCCCATAAAGATAATGTCTCTAAATTTTCAAGGCAAATAAAATAGTTGCTAATTCAAGATCATGGGTAGGATAGTTTTTTCATGATGTTTAAGCTGTCTGGAGGCATAGGCTATGACCTTACCTCTCTGTATAAAAACACAACTCAGACCAACTCTAGAAGCATGATAGTAAAAAACAAATCCATTTATGCCATCAGGTAGCGCCAAAACTGAGGCTGAAGTTAGTCGAGTCTTTAACTCTTGAAAACTCTTCTCACAAGAGTATGACCACTGAAACTTAACTTTATTTTAAGTCAATCTAGACATGGGGGATGAAATAGATTAAAACCCTTTAACAAACAATCGGTAATAGCCACCCAAACCCAAGAAACTCCTCATGCCTGATGGAAAGATGGGTTTAGGCCAGTTTCTCATTACTTCAGTCTTTTGAAGATCAACTCTAATTCCATCACCAGAAACTATATGGCCAAGAAAATCTATTGATCTTAGCCGAAATTCACACTTACTGAATTTGGCAAAAATTACTGAGCTCTAAGAGTTTGCAATACGATTCTGAGTTGGTCTGCATGGTCATTCTCACTCGGGAATAGACAAGAATATCATCAATAAAGACTATGACGAATATGTCCAAGTACTGCTTTAACATTCTGTTCATCAAGTCCATGAAGGTTGTTGGGGCATTTGTTAGCCCGAAGGACATGACTAGAAATTCAAAGTGACCATAATAGGTTTTGAAGGCTATTTTTAGAATATAACACTCCCTTACTTTAAGCTGATGATAGAAGGATCTGAGGTCTATCTTACAGAAATAACTTGTACCCTGAAGTTGTTTAAATAAGTCATCAATCTTAGAAAGAGGATATTTGTTCTTGATTATGACTTTGTTCAACTGGCGGTAGTCCATGCACATTCAGAGAGCCATTTTTCTTACGCATGAATAGTACTGGAGTGCCCCATGTAGAAATACTAGCCATATGAAACCTATATCTAAGAGGTATTTAAGCTATTCTTTTAACTCTTTAAGTTCAGTCGGAGCCATACTATATGGAGGGATGGAGATGGGCTGAGTATCAAGAAGAAGATCAATGTCGAATTCTATTTCCCTATCGAGACGTACCCCTGGCAAATCTTTGAGAAAAAACTCAGGAAACTTATTGACTATATGGACTGACTGAATTATAGAAGCTTCAGACTTAGTGTCTTTGTCTCGAATTAAATGATAAATGCACCCTTTGGATATCAATGTTCTATCTTAAAGATAAGATATGAAATGACTCTTGGGAGATTTAAAACTAGATTCCAACTCAAAAACTGCCTTATCAGGAAACTGGAACTTTTCCATAGAGGTGCGACAATCTATTGATGCATAGCACGAATAGAGTCAATCCATGCCTAGTATAATATCAAAATCTACTATTTCTAGCTTTATTAGGTCTACTAGTATGATATTATACAGGATAGTGATGGGACACTTCTTATAGACTGGTCTGGCAATAATTGACTCACCTACTGGGGTGGAAACTAGGAAGGGCTTGGAGAGCTTTTCATGATCTATCCCAAAATTTGTCGCAATCAAAGGAGTCGTATACTAGAGATCTGATCTGGGGTCTAATAACACATAAACATCAAAATGGAAGACACGAAGTATACCAGTAACAATATCTAGTAAACTCTTCTACTCCTATTGGGATGGTAAAGCATAGAACCAATTTTTATGTTGGCCACCACTAGTAATGGATGATGCGCCCTGAAGAGGGACTGGGTAACCTGGAGGAGATGGTGCGCTAGTAGCCTGAGTTAGGGGACGAACATTCCTGCTTCCTTGCTTAGCATAAGGAAACTCTTTGATTCTGTGGACCATCTTGCCACATCCATAGAAACCTTTTCTTCCCACCATACACTAACTAGGGTGGTTTCATCCACACATCGTACAAGGCGAGTAATTAGGCCTTCCAGCCACACTACTCTGAGACCTAGCAATAGAAGTCCTTCCCTACTACTCCTGCTGGGTTCTGGGTGTAGGGGCACTGGATGAATATAGTGCTGGCATAGACGAGTGACCCTGAAACTATAAATAATTTCTCCCTCCAGACCTTGGTTTGCCATACTCAAACTATTCGATTTTAGCTTTCTTATTTCCCTTCTCTCTCGCCTTCAACTTCTCTGCCTCAATCTATTGAGCATAAGTCATTAGCCTGGAAAGATCCATATACCCAATACACATGGTAGTCCTACACTCTTGACTACCAAACCAGACACTCCAGTAACAAACTTACTCATACTAGATCTAGAGTCAGCTATCAACTTGGGAGCACATTTAAACAACTGGGAAAAATTAAGGGAGTACTCATTCACTGTCCTCGAGCCCTACCTTAGGTTCATGAATTCCTCAATCTTAGCTTCTCTCATCTCACGCGGAAAGAACCTATCCAAAAACATATCTTAAAACACCTGCAAACTCATAGGAGTTGTATTCTCACCACCACCATCCTTACACATTACAACCCAATTATAAGAAATATCCTTCAACCTATAGGATACCAATTATACACTCTTCTCCTCAGTAATATGCATAACTTGAGTGATATTTCTCACCTCATCAATGCAGAGTTATTGGTCCTCACCAACTTTGGACCCAAAAAACTCAGGTGGATTCATTCTTATAAAGTCAAAAATTTTAGGTGCAGCTAAATCACCATTCTACTAAAGTAGCTTTGCAGCATGATGGTTTCCCAGAACATTGGCAGTCACAGCTTGGGCTAACTCCTAAAAGGAAGCCCAAAATTTAGCATGAGACACATTCTTATTCAGAAGGTTGGACTGTATTGGTGGTTAGTCACCATTTTTGCGTGCATTGGCTCAGTAGAGAGGCATATTCTATCATGTAAAATAATGAGTTAAATCAAATAGAGAAAACTATAAGCATGACAGATCATGAAATAAAGAGGATAATTTCCTAAATCGTTTCGTAGCCTTTTGCTCATAAATGTGGCGCGCTTCACACCCATGATCAAGACTCCACGTAATGCAGCTTGTCATAGTCCCTGGGACTTCTTAAATATTAGGCTCTGATACCAAGTTTGTAATGCCCGAGAAATACCCCCTAAACGTTAGACGGTGCTCAGGACTACAAGTAGTCCCAAGATAACCCTTTTAGCCTTCTAACAACTTTGGAACCCATAATAAAGGTAAGCTGTCATAAAAAATCTTGAACTACTGAATCAATATAATAACTAAAAGTCTTAAACTTCGAAATCATAAAACCAACATATTGAAACCCAAAATAGAAAATAGTCAGACAAGCCTCTACTTTTTACTAGAGAGCCACTAGGACAAGCCCCATCTAACTAGAACTTAACTGAAAACAAATAACTAAAACAATGTATAAATATCAAAGTCTAATAAGAATGGGTCCTCGAACTATGTGGACTAACAAAAGTTAGGATGTAGGTGGAGATGATCTAAGTCAATCACGCTACAGGAACTAAGAACCAGGACCTACATTATAAGAAAATGCAGCACACAGACATATACGTGGATCAGTATTTCTAAAATGTACTCAAAAGGCAAGGACTAATTAGGAGACACAATAATAGGGGCCGAGATCAACCGCTCCTTAAGTCACTCAAATGCCTTAAATCATGCACATCAAACATGAATTTCACCTTCTTCTCTAAAATCTTTCATAAAGTATTAGAAATTTTAGAAAAGTCCTTGAAGAATCTCCTATAAAACCCAGCATGACCTTAGAAACTTTGGATACCTTTAAGTGAAATTGGATGAGGTAATTTTTCAATCACCTCTATCTTCACTCTATCAGCCTCAATACCCTTTTTTAAAATCTATGTCCAAGAACAATCCCTTCCTTAACCACAAAGTGGTACTTTTCGCAATTCAGAACTAGGTTGCACTCCTCACACTTCTAAATTACATTGGCCAAATAGGCCAAACAATCATTAAAAAAGTCCCTAAAAACCAAATATTCATCCATGAAGACCTCAATAGTGTCCTCCTCTATATCAAAAAATATCAATGTTATATAGTGTTGAATGTGTAATATCCCATATTTCCCTAGCATAATATAAGTCCCAATACAAGAGTATTCATATATAACATTTGTGAAACACTCATTATTTTCTATATTAGAGCCTGCGATTGTGTAGAAAATTGAATTACCTTTCCAACAATATAAAATTTTCCAAAATCCAATAACCGGGTAAGAAGTTATGGTGATTTAAAGTTCTAGTCGTTAAACACCGTCATTTTAACCCTTAATGTGTCGCATAGGCTGCCCAAATGACAATTTTCAATTTCTAGTATGAATCCATGATCATGGAGCGTTGCGAAGCAGGCCAATTTCCTGTTTGTCAATTTTCAGTGGGCCTCCGCGTGTTGGCGCATCGCAGAGATGGACAAAATGAAATCCAAAGGCTTACCGTGATAATGGTGCATCACATCGGCAGCCCAGTTCCCAGTTTTCAGTTTCCATTGCCTCGGTGCGATAGCGTTGCGTCGTTCTAAGTGCCCATTTTGGGAAAATTAGATGAAAAATCAATATTTCGTCTAGGGATAAAATAGTTATTTCCCCCTTTATTTTAGTCCACCCAAGTGTGATACTTAATCCCCAAAATGTTTTTAAAATCATTCGTTAATTAATTTTCCCCAAATCAAAAGGCATTCTCTCCCAATCAAGAACCCTAGCTCTTAAATTCAAGGGTAATCCTCAAAAATTCACCAAGAACTTTAAGAAAACCATCAATTAAGGTATGTTAAATGTTCATCCATGGATTCCTTTCATCCATGGAGTCCAAGCAACCCTTTTAAATTATGAAATTGTGATCTTTTTAAGTTAGTATTTTAAATTATGATTTCACCCATGAATCTCTATGAACTATGATTCTTACCATGTTACCATGAAATTATTGTTATTATTTAATCCTCTATGTCTTAATGGTGTTATTTATTGAACAAAACCTAGATTTGACTCAATTATGTCGAATTCATGCTATTTCTATATGATTTAGGACATTCCTATGATTGTTTTAAACCATGAACTACAAGTGTTTGATAAAATGCCTACAAGAGTGATTTATTTAATAAGAGCCTTCATGTTTTGATCTCCAAGTTTTAGTGTCATTTTACTATTATTATTTTGAGTTCTGGGGGTATTGAATACCCAAAATCCATAGTTGCTTACTTAGTCTAGTATCAGTACATTACAGAATAGTCTTCTGATTATATTATGAGCATTATCAGAATGGTCAGATATCAGTCATTAAATTCTGAACAGTTTAGAATCTCAATGTCTTTTAGTTGGGAGTAGGATTTAGCACCAAGCGAGTGTAAAGATGGCGGCTTCCCCATCAGATAGGCAGAGTCATTAGTAGCAGTCCTTATACTCCAGAAATACATTGCCAGTATAGGATATGAGTAGTCACCAGTCAGATTAGGCTTGACTATCTCGCAGGGGTCACCCATCAGTTCAGGTTTGACACCCTTAGTCCTTTGGACATTATATTAGTTTAGTAGATCCACACATCTATTGTTAGTACCCGTGGTACGGTATTAACACCATTGTAACTGGGGTTACAGGATGGACCCCGATTAACTAAAATTGGGGAATGTTGATTAGATGATACCTCCCACAGTCTAAGACACAGTCTCAGATACAGTCTCAGATATAGTCTCAGTTACAGTCCCAGCTTAATTATTCAGTCTTAGTGTTGTTTGACCAAAGCATACAAATTTTAGTTTACAAATTTTACTTAGTTTATATTATTGGCTTGGTCATGCATCCTCAGTATTTACAAATCTTCATGCATTTTCAGTATCTACAGATTCCATGTTCTCTACTCAGTACTCCATGTTTTCCATGCATATTCAGTAAATTATTAGTTTTGTTCATGAAACCATGTTGTTCAGCCTACCTCATTTAGCATACCAGTACATTCAAATTACTGATCGCATACCTTTCTTTTGTGCTATGATGTATTATTTCATAGGTGCTGATGCTTAGTTCCCCGATTGCACTTAGTCCCTCAGATCATCAGCAGTAAAGTAGCAGTGGTGAGTCCTTATCATCCAAGGACAGATTATATTACTTTATGTCCTTATCTCAGTAGTTAGTAGAGTTAGTTGGGGCCTATCCCATTAACTCACAGAATTCAATTTAGAGGCTTTTCAAACACTACAGTTAGCTATTCAGATTATTTAGATTTCAGTATTATTCTAGATTCATAATTTAGTAGTCGTATCATTATTAAAACCTTATGGAATTTCAGTTATTCTTCTGCATTCATGACTATATTATTCAGTGCCCATAGCAGGTACCAGCTCATGGGTTAGCTGGTGGTCCCTCAAGACTACAATGTTGTTAGTGAGATAGACTTGTCTAGACTGATGGTCCATACTCAATAGATAGAGGAGCAAAATATTAAGGAGAGGGAGAGGGGAAATAAGAGGGCTATGATGGGTAGTTTTAATTTCAATCAGCCAAAGTCAGAAGGTGGTAATTGTCCTCATTTTCATCAGAGGTCTTCAGCCCCAGCACCCTCTTTTTCCAGTGCTCCAGTACCCAAATTTAGAAATGACAATAGGTATAGGGCACCAAGATCTAAGTCCTAGGTCAGTGTTAGTAGTTCTCGTACGAATCCTCTATGTCAGAAATATGGTAGACACCATCAGGGTGAGTGTAGAGCGAGTAGTGATGTGTGCTTCAGGTGTGGCTAGCCAGGCCATTGGATTCAAGAGTGTCGGGTAGTTTCTGAGAAGGGTAGGGATGTGCACCAGCAGGGCCAGTCCTATCATTCATCCATTCCATCCAGTTGCCCGACTCAACAGGGTGCTGCTTCCAGTTCTACCAGTGGTCAGTGTTCAAATATATTATATGTTTTTAGTCCCACCAAGATCAAAAAAATTCTCCTGATGTAGTTACTGGTATGTTGCAAGTCTTTCACTTACATATTTATGCTTTACTAAACCTTGGAGCTTCTCTTTCTTTTGTAACTCCATATATATCCATCAACTTCGGAGTAAGTCCTAAAACTCTATCAGAGCCCTTTTCAGTGTCTACCCCAGTAGGTGTTTCTATTGTAGCCAGACAGGTATACACGAACTGTCCGGTCATAATATTTCAGAAAGTTACCTCAGTAGATCTCGTGGAGTTATAGATGACATATTTTGATGTCATTCTCAGCATGGATTAGTTGTACTCATGCTATGCCTCATTTGACTGTAGAAACAAAATAATTCATTTTCAATTCCCGAATGAACCAGTCCTTGAATAGAGGGGTAGTACTACAACTCTTAGGGGTTAGTTGATCTCGTACCTTAGAGCCAAAAAGATGATATCGAAGGCATGTACTTACCATCTTGTGCGAGTCAAAGTCTCTAACTCAAAAACTTTAACTCTTGAGTCAGTTCCAGTAGTAAATGAATTCTCAGATGTATTTCCTGAAGATCTTCCTGGAGTTCCTCCCGAAAGGTAAATCGACTTTGGAATAGACCTTCTCTCAGATACTCAACCTATATCTATTTCTCCAATATAGAATGTCTCCATCTAAACTCAAAGAATAGGAAAAATAGTTGAAGGATCTCTTACATAAAGGATTCATCAGACCCAGTGTCTCCCCATAGGGCACACCTGTTCTATTCGTGCATAAGAAAGATGGTTTCTGAGAATGTGTATTGACTACCGTTAGTTGAACAAGGTCACAGTTAAGAATAAATATCTACTTCCTAGAATCGATGACTTTTTTGACCAACTTTAGGGTTCCAACTATTTTTCAAAGATATACCTCGGATCAGGTTATTATCAGCTTAGAGTCAGAAAATGTGATATTCCAAAAATAGCTTTTCGAACCAGGTATGGTCACTTTGAATTTCTAGTCATGTCTTTCGGTCTTACAAATGCCCCAGCATCCTTCATGGACTTGATAAACCGAGTGTTCAAGCAGTACTTGGACATGTTCTTCATAGTCTTCACTGATGACATCCTTGTTTACTACCGTAGTAAAGACGATCATGCAGACCATCTCAGAAAAGTGTTGCACTCTTAGAGCCCATTAGTTGTTCTCTAAATTTAGTAAGTGTGAATTCTATCTAAGATCAGTAGCTTTCCCTGGCCATATTATTTCTGGTGATGGCATTAGAGTTGATTCTCAAAAGACCGAGGCGGTGAGAAACTAGCCTAGACCCATTTGTCCATCATATATTAGGAGTTTCTTGGGTTTAGCTGGCTATTACCATCGGTTTGTTGAAGGGTTTTCTTCTATTGCATCCTCTATGTCTAAATTGACTCAAAAGAAAGTTAAGTTTCAGTAGTCAGATTCCTGCGAGAAGAGTTTTCATGAGTTGAAGACTCGAATCACCTCAGCCCCAGTTCATACTCTACCAGACGGTTCAAATGGTTTTGTTGTGTACTGTGATACATCCAGAGTAGGTTTAGGTTATGTCCTCATGCAGAGAGGTAAGATCGTAACCTATGCCTCCAGACAGCTTAAACCCCATGAGAAGAATTACCCTACTCATGATCTTGAGTTAGCAGCTGTAGTGTTTGCCTTAAATATTTTGAGGCATTACTTGTATGGGGTGCATGTAGATATGTTCACTAATCACAAAAGCCTTCAGTATGTGTTCTCTCAGAAAAATTTGAATCTACGTCAGAGAAGGTGGTTGGAGTTATTGAAGGATTATGACATGAGTGTTCTGTATCATCCGGGTAAGGTCAATTTAGTGGCTGATGCTCTCAGTAGATTGTCTATGGGCAGTGTTGCTCATGTTAAGGATGGTAAAAAGAAGTTAGCTTGGGAAATTCATCATCTTGCCTGACTAGATGTCCACTTAGTCGACTCAGCAGAGGGTAGTGTGTGGGTACAGATTAGCACCAAATAATCTCTAGTTTTCGAGATAAAGGGAAAGTAAGATAGAGATCCCAGTCTAGTTAAGTTAAAAGAATCAGTCAAGATCAAAAGGTGGAGATTTTCTCCTAAGGGTTAGAGGGTGTTTTGCATTGTCAGGGTAGATTATGTGTGTCTGGTGTAGATGATTTGAGGCAACGAATTCTTGAGAAGCCCATGGTGTGCATTACTCTATTCATCCAGGGGCCACTAAGATGTACCGTAATTTGTGGGAGATCTATTCGTGGAGTGGGATGAAGAGAGATATTACAGAGTTTGTATCTAATTATTCTATATGCCAGCAAGTTAATATTGAGCACTAGAAGCCTAGTGGGTCCATGCAGGAGTTCAATATTCCCATGTGGAAATAGAAGGAAGTAAACATGGACTTTGTGACAGGTTAGCCATGCACCCGTCATCAGCATAATTTTATTTGGGTTATCATTGACAGAATGACCAAATCAGCTCATTTTTTTCCATTTCATACCAGTTATTCAGCCAAGGACTATTCCAAACTCTATCTCAGAGAGTTGTTTAGGTTGCACGGTATTCCCTTATCTATCATCTCAGATAGAGGTACCCAGTTTACCTCTTATTTCTAGAAAGCATTCCAAAAGGGTCTTGGTACCCAAGTCCACCTCAGTACAGTTTTCCACCCTCAGATAAATAGACAAGAAGAAAGAACCATTCAGACTCTTAAGGATATGCTAAGAGTTTGCGTTGTTGATTTCAAGGGTAGTTGGGATTACTATTTGCCTTTGATTGAATTTGCATACAATAATAGCTATCATTTCAGTATTTGTATGGCTCCATTTGAGGCTCTCTATGGTAGGAGATATAGATCACTAATTGGTTGGTTTGAAGTAGATGAGGCTGAAGTAGTAGGGCCTGACTTGGTGTTTGATGCGTTAGAAAAGGTTCAGTTGATCAGATAAAGGCTTAGGGCTTCCCAGAGCCGATAGAAATCGTATATATATATGAAGAAAAAAAGATCTCCAGTCTGAGGTTGGTGACTTCATGTACTTGAAAATCTCTCCCATGAAAGGAGTGAAGATATTCAACAAGAAAGGAAAACTCAGTCCTCGATATGTCGGTCCCTTCAGAATTCTCAGTTATTTCAGAAAGGTAGCTTACGAGATTAAGTTGCCTTCAAATTTAGCCTCAGCACACCGAGTGTTTTATGTCTCATTATTGAAAAAGTTTATTGGTGATCTATCCGTAGTTATTCCTTAGAAAGTGTAGATATTCAGAAAAGTCTTTCCTTTGAGGAAGTCCCAGTCGAAATTCTTGATCATCATATTCGTAGACTAAGGAACAAAGAAGTTCCACTAGTCAAAGTTCTTTGGGGGAATCAGTCTGTTGAGGGAGCCACTTGGGAAGCAGAGACAAATATACAGAACAAGTACCCTCATCTTTTCAGTATCTACAGATTCCATGTTCTCTACTCAGTAATCCATGTTTTACATGCATATTCAGTTAATTATTAGTTTTGTTCATGAAACTATATAGTTCAGCCTACCTCATTTAGCATACTAGTACATTCAAAGTGTTGATCGCATACCTTTCTTTTGCGCTATGATGTATTATATCATAGGTGTTGACGCTCAGTTCCCAGATCGCACTTAGTCCCTCAGATCATTAGCAGTACAGTAGCAGTGGTGAGTCCTCATCTGAGGACAGATTATGTTACTTTATGTATTTATATCAGTAGTTAGTAGAGTTAGTTGGGGCCAGTCCCATCAACTCATAGTATTCAGTTAAGAGGCTTTTCAAACACTACAGTTTGCTATTCAGATTATTCAGATTTCAGTTACCAAATTCATAAGTCAGTAGTCGTATCATTATTAAAACCTTATGGCATTTTAGTTATTCTTCCACATTCATGATTATATTATTCAGTGTTAACAGTAGGTACCAGCTCATGGGTTAGCTTGTGGTCCCTCGGGACCGTAAGCACCGTGTGATGACTAGGGAGTAGTTTCGGGATGTTATAGAAAGATCCTAAGAGCATTGCATTTTTTGAATGACATCCTCTTGAATGCAAAAGTACCATATGCGCAAGTAAGAGTAGTCTTTTATTGGTCTTCAGGGACAATAGAAATTTGATTGTACCCTGAATACCCAACAAGAAAATAATACCAACCCCTGACTATAAGTCTATCTAGTATCTGATCCATGAACGGCATAGGAAAATGGTTTGTTTGTGTCCATGTTTTAAACTTCTAGGAATCCATGTACACTCTCCATCCAGTAACTGGTCTCATGGGCACTAACTCATTCTTCTCGTTTGGGACCACAGTGGCCCCACTCTTCTTAGGTATACATTAACCTGTGCTAGTATAATTGTTGTCTGTTATGGGGTAAACCAATCCCACATCTAACCACTTTATAATTTCTTTCTTGATTAACTCATGTACAAGAGGATTCAATCGACGCTGGTGTTCAATGCTGGGAATATATTCTGATTCAAGCTAAATTTTATGAGTACAAAGCTCGGTTAGAATTCCCACATTGTCTACAATAGTTTATATTATATTCCTCTTAAATCTATGCAAGATTGAAATTAATTTCTCGACCTGTGAATCCAATAAATCAGTAGAAATAATAATCGATAAGGAATTGTTGGTACCATAAATGCATATTGCAAATGTAATGACCCTTCAGGTTATTTTTTGTATTTTCACTTATTTTAATTATTAGAGTTTCTCGATTGCTGCCCCAATTTATTTATTACTTGTTGGAACAGACAGTTTGGTTACCGGACAGTTTATTTGGTTTTTATAGCCATTTTTCTATTTTGAAGTCCTCGCTGGTTCCAATGGACATGGGGCAAAAACTTGAGTAAAATGACCTCAAATGCAAATTCTAACAATACCAACAACTTTGGAATATTGATTTGTGGCTAGGTGAACCTTTCATTTGAGTCCTGAAGCACCCAGGCTTTTTTTGACATATTGGTCGAAAAGTTAAGAAAATTAAATATGGGTGTGGGGTCAAGATTTGGTTGAAACTACATTGGATGGAAACTTCAGGTGTAACAACGCATCTAAAACATTGAATTTGGTATGATTACATAGCTAATTTGCATATATGGGGTTCCGAACATATCTCTAGCACCCGGTCTAGTCCATTTTTGGACTTGGAAAATCGGGTGCACTAGGTTTTCTAGAACACCACAAAGCAGCACTTTGGACCGCGATCGTGACTCACTTGGTAGAGGAGATGTCGAATCGTGAAGAAGAGTCATGATTGCGATTCGTGTGGCAGATGAATGATTGTGCGATCGCGAGGCCTCAAGTCGCGATAGCGACTGCTAAGAGCTTGGACAAGGTATAAAATGACCCCTTTTCCATGAATTTTGGCCATTCTTAATAACTCTCTTAAGAGATAAAACCCCTAAATAGTAAGATAGGGTAGATTCAAAGCTTGTTGGTGATTGGTAAGCTAGATTAACATCTATTTTCGCGATTATCTTCCTATTTGAGGTAAGAATTCACCCTTTTCTTGGTGAAATTTCTTGATTTATTGCCCAAAACCACAAAACCATTAGGGATTAATTTTAGCCACAATTTAGATTTATTTTCACCCATTTTTAGGGTAATCATTCCTTGAGCTTGTAAGAATATTGAGTTGGTTTCGAATATACGATTTTCATAAGTGGGATCCACATGGGGTTTTGATGTGATTTTTGGACCTAAAGCACAATGGTGAAATATGGGTATTATTATTCTATTATTGATGAGTAGAATGTGTTTATGATAGTTTGGCATCTTAAGGAGGCTTCTCGAAAGGGAAAAGTGGTGGTTTAGCAGTTCGTTGAGTTTTCTTCGACGTCGGGGTAGGATAGGTTTATCCATTGTTAGATTGAGATATCTAATAGTATTCTTATGATATTGTCTTATATTTGGGATGGGTTTTAGGTGTTGTAATGATGAAATTCAAGACGTGGGTTAGTCGGACCGTTTAGGCCATTTTGAAATTGTAGAGTTGAACATTTAGCTTAGCTACTTGTGCCTTAGGTGAATTGGACTCCATTATCCATGTTTTGGCATGAGAACTCCTTAGATCACTTAATATTAAGTAAAAATTCTCTATTCACCCATGCTTAGGGTAAGATTGTCCTTAGTTGCTTACACTAATGAAGTTTGCCTTAGTTTCTTTTGGACTTAGTTAATGTGTTTAGAAAGGACCTCTACCTAAGGACTGGTTATGGCTTATTTAACATCTAAAAGTAGACTTAGATACCTTAAGACTATTTAGGGTAGAATTTTTATAATACAAAACTCGAGGATTAGAAGTGGACTCTTAACTGACTTTAGGCTAGGACACATGTTAGTTTTTGCTAACTTTTTCACTTAACTCTTGGAAATATGTATTGAGGCAATATTGAGGAATCTTGATACTTGATGGTTCTGTTGGTTAATTTAAGGGTTGACGCCTATTTATCATGCTATTATTTATGTTATTGATGATGTTATTCATGATGTTGATTATATATATACACACACACATATATATATATGTATGTATATATATTAGGTTCTAATCTAGAAGATGATTATGCTATTGATTATATACCCGATTGAGTTCGAAGGATAATTATGACTCTATTGATTATTTACAAATTCGATTTTGACTATTTATTATTTATCGGTTCAAGTTCGGCTATTGAATTTTTACCCATTCAAGCTTGGACATTGATTATATTTAATGGTTTGAGTCCGGATATGCATATTATGCTTTGATGACATATTTTTATTATTAACGATATCGGGTGTGAGATTGAATATAGCAGTTTGGATAAGTTGGAATATGAGAAAATTGTTATAATGTGGCATGACATAAATGGACTCTAGTGGTAAATTTGCTAATTGACAAATTATTCTAAGTTGATAAATGATGACTAGTGGATATACGATGACTAGCTGATAATTTACCTAGTGATAAGAGAGGGATAGTTGATTAATGGACTAGTGTGTAAATGATAATAAGGTTGCTATGTTGGTAAATGGTGAAATGATGGTTCAATAATGAGTTGGTTATTTGTAAGCGATGAATGGTTGTTGTATTATATTTTTGAGTGCACCCTCCAAGCGTATGGGAGTCTGTGATGAGTTATTTCTTTTCCACACCAATTGGCATGGGAGCCAATTTTGAATTATGATTGCATGTGTTGATGATTTATGTTATATTATGTTGTTATACCAATTTATTTACTTATTTCTGCACAGCTATGTCGGAGTTTGTTCAGGTTGGTTTGTATACCTTGACTTAGATATGTTTCTTGTATTTTATCATACTTATATCATGATTTAGCTCAGCCAGTCGATGATGCCTACTGAGTACCCGTTGTTTTGGTATTCAAACTACAATTCTATACCATTTTGAAATAAATTCAAGTACTAGTTGTCTATTGATCATTGATCGTGGTGTGTTGATATTTTTGGAGATAGGGTGAGCTCTTAGAGTTCAAGTATCCCATTTCCCTCTATATTTATATTCAGTATTTGGTTATCTAGATAGATGTTGTTGACTATTATAAGTCTTTAAGTTGTAATACTATTAGATGCTCTTTTACTAGCTCTACCAGGTTATGGAATGGTATTTTGTATTGACAATTTTCATCTATGTCGAATATTTACCTATTTACAAATTGTGTTCCTGAAATTCGCCTAAGTAGGGAATTTTCACCGAATTAACACATTGTATTAGCTCCAGTTATGGTTTGGCTTACCTACTGATTGGATTTAGTAGGTGACATCATGACTCGTAAATCGGGTCATGACAGCAAGTGAGATGGGAGGGCCTTCAATTACAAGACCGGTGGTTCCTCAATAGATGGTTGAGCTGGTAAAGTAGCCCTATTTTTCAAGTCAAGATCCAACTTATTTAGAGCATAAGAATTAATGTCACTATCATATAGTACACTTACCATCTCATCATAGTCATCAATATCATCACTATCGAAGTTCATAATAACTGTTGCTAGTTCCTCAGCCCCAAGTCTTTCCTCAATAGGGACATTTAATACATCATCATCAATAGTGTCTATCACAGACACCACCCATATATCCTTTGGTTGTCACATCGACTGAGACACATTAAAAGTTGCCTTTTCATCATAGAGTCTGAACTTCAACTTCCCCATCTCTATGTAATCCAATGCCCTACACATAGATAGGAAGGGCCTTCCCAAGATAATAGGGACTTTGAAGTCCACCTCACGGTCAAGGATCACAAAGTCAGCTGTAACTATAATTGACGATGCCTTTACCAACACATCACATAATATGTCAATTGGTATCTTCACAGTGTAGTCGGTCATCAATAACCTCATCGATGTCAGCTTAGGTGCCCCCAACCCCAACTTCTTGTACACCACCAACGGCATCAAATTGATACTAGCTTCCAAATCACATAAATCTCGAGAAAAGTTGAAGGATCCAATAGTACAAGGAATAGTAAAGGCTCATGGGTCCTCTTTTTTCTCTATTAAAGATCGATAAGAAATAGCACTACAATGGTGCATATTATCAGCAGGCCTAAAATTCACCATCCTTTTCTTAGTAACCAAATACTTCATGAACTTCCCATATCCTGGTATCAGCTTTAATGCTTCTACAAAAAAAATATTAACAGATAGTTCCTTAAACATCAACATGAACTTCTGATACTTCCCTTCTTCTTGTTTCTTCCTTAATCTCTGGAGAAAATATGGAAGATTTCATGGAATGGTCTTTAATACTTGCTCAACTTACTTCTCCTTGACTTTATCCTTTACATCTCTTCTATCAACACCCGTTAATTTTTGTGATGTCACCACTAGTCACCAACTTTTTAGCTTTCTCTTTGGGTGTATCCTCAATAATAGCAACATTATCCCAAACTTCATCAACTACAGGTATAGGGAGTAAATGTTAGCCTTACCACTCTAAGTGGTGATGTGAAGACAAAGATTGTCATTCCTTAGATTCTACACAGTATTGCTCGAAAGAGTGCCTGGTTGATGTTGATTCAAGGTCATCAATAGTTGACCAAATTATTGCTCAAGATGCATGATTATTGTAGCATGCAATTCCACTTTCTGTCTCAAACCTGAAATATCTGCCTTAAGCTCCTTAAGGCACTTTCTTGACTTTGTGATCCCTTTACAAGTTTAGTGAGAAACGCCTTCATCCTTGACTCAGTGTCATGGTTTCTGGGTGGAACATATGCACCACTCTTCTCCTTATAATCATCCTTATGTCATTAGTCACTATCTTTTTCTATGCTCTGATCCTATATTTGTTCCCATACTTGTTTCGCCCTTGGTTTCTTTGCCTCGAGTTCCAAAGGTCTTGAGAAAACCCTTGGCCCATGGCTTTGAAATTGGCCAAATCTCTATTTAGATACTTTACCTCTTCTTCAACATCAGAGTCATACAACTAAGGTGTTTTACCTTGTGGACCCATAGCATTCACCTTTTCAGAATTCATAGTTGTGAATTACTTAGTTAGTAACCCAATCTCCATTATCTGTTGTGAAACTTCTTAATCCAAAGTATAATTTATGATTCCTTGCTCACTGGAATTCCCAATGGCATAAGTGTCAGCACATTTGTCTGCCTTTCGAGTATGCCACCATCGGTTGTAAGAGAGATTCGATCTAAAATTTTCAATGTTGTCTCCCAATGCAGTCTCATGAAAGCTCTACCCATAATAGCATCTGCAATGTCTTTGGAACTGTTATTCAGCACATGATAGCAAATTTCTCCCCAAAATTTTGTGATCAGGCACTATCATCAACTTCTTCTTAAATCGAAATCATACCTCATACATTGGTTCAGAATGCAATTGCCTGAAATTAAAGATCCCATTCATCAATTTTAGCATTCTGGTTGAAGGGAAAAATCGGTCTAAGAACTGATTCCATAACTTGTTCCAAGAAGTAATGAACCCATGAGGTAGTTCCCCTAACAATAATATCACTTTAGCAGTTAGAGAGAAGAATAGGAAAAACCTGAGTCTTGACACTTCCTGACTCACTTCAAGTATATTATATAAAGCACAAATTCCAATAAAATTTATGATGTGTTTATTTGCATCATCAGTTGGCAAACCTTCAAAGACACCCTTCAAATTTAGCTGCTGAATCATGGCACTTATGATATCAAACTTTGTCCCTAGAGGTAACTAAAAAGAATGATAGCTCATATCTCATGGGCTCAACATACCCCAGTTTATCCTCTGGATCACCATATGCTTTGAACATACTGATAAGCTGGGAGTACAGGAGGTCTATGTCTTCTAGCTCTGTTAAGTTCTGCTTGGTGATTATCTTTCTATTATGCTTCTTCGGTAGAACTGCACGACGGGAAGCCTCATTATCCATCCTCGCATTTTCTTCTGCTAATAGCCATGCAGTGGTTTGCACTGCTATGTCCTACTTTATGCAAAGATGGGGGACGCAATTCAAGTGGATCATCTCAAAGCCCCTCATGATGAGCTTTATGACTGCGTTCCAACATCTAACAATTCTGTCATAGGGTTCTTTAAAGCTTTGGATCAAGTAGGATTAAGGAACTGGATTGACTCCTAGTACTGGGCATACACCGGCGTACGCTCCAAGAAGAACAGAAAAGTAAAGCACAACAAACTCAACAAACTCTATCAATAAATTGTAACAATATTTTCTGAAAATGATGCCAAAATTTTATGTCTTCCAAAACTACACCTCCAATAAATATAATGCGACCGATGTCAAATATAGTAACCCAACAGAGGTTGGGGTCGAACCTATAGGGAATAGGTCAAATATCTCTCATGAATTTTTCAAAATAGCCCAAAAAATGCAGGAAAGTAAATGGGGGAATTTTCATGTGAACAGTATCAAAAAGAACAAATCTTGGTTGCTTTGGTTGAGATCAATACGAGTTGAATACTAGGACTGTGTTTCCCCTGGCTTCTTAACTCCATAGATTTATCGTACTTCATTGAACTATCTCAATATCTTGCATGCAGAATCTAATAAGTTATGTATCACTAACCGTCTTATGAACGCCTTTAGTGAATTTCACTCTTTACCTTTTAGTCTCAGAGTGTCGTATTACTAACTCATATCCTATATCCCAGATTAACTATTACCTTTTGAGTGTCAAGTTAATTAGATGCGGGTTTGCAGCCTCAAATTACTATCGTGATCTTTTTTTCCTAATCTCTACTTCTCTTATGAAGTAACTAGTGAATACAGTCAGGTTTTTAATACTGGACACTGCTAGGAAAACAATTAAACCAAAGAAGATCACAATACATGCAAGAATATTGATAAAGAACAACGTTGCACTTTCTCTACTTCGTTATTCCACCAGGGTTTCCACAACCCTAGTTAGGTGGTTTAGCCACTCATGTTTGCAAAAACATCCATGGATTTCAATAAAGGAAGCATAAGATGAATATCACAATAATTTAAGAACAAAACCAATAATCTCAAATTAATACTCAGCCGTAAAATCAAGAACAAAGGTTCTCAAGATCAAAAATCAAATCTTGAAAACAATATATATTTGTGAATGTATGTAGTGTTCAAACTAGTACAAAAATGTCCAAAAGATATTTATACAGTACATAAAACCCTAAAAATTCTAACCAAAACAAATAGGAAAAACAGGGTTGGTGGTCACTTACGAACCCACTTACAGGTCGTAGGTACTAACCACGCCCCGTAGGTTGGTGTCGTAAGTGACCTAAACTCTTCAATCTTCAGAATTCTATAAAATTTCCACCTACGAAGGCACCTATGAGGCATAAGTTATACTTACGGCCCGTAGGTAGCCTCATCGTAACTATCAAATACAAGCTTCAAATTTTAGGTTCTCAGATGTTTCTCTTCTGATACTTTCATGGCCACTTACGATGGGTGTAAGTAGCACTTACGTGGCATATCTAGACTCTCTGCAATATAAGACTAAATTTAAATTTGCAGATTCTCTGAACTTCCCATCTTTGAGACGCACGAGGTCACCCACGATGGCCTAAGTAGTACCCTCATGCCACGTAGGTGGTCTCGTAGGTGAGGTTTTCTACAGCCTTCAACTTTTTTACTTATTTTAAGCTCTAAAACCTAATTTCCTACAATATAGACATAAAAATACATCATATCTATCAAAACGTACCGAAGTACTTGCATATTTTTTAGTTTTAAGCATCAAAAGTGTCATGAAATCATGGCACATCACTTGTACATGCACAATAATAAGTAATGATATGCAATTGGGAAAGGTGGAATTAGTTCTCCTTAAAGAACTCGGAGACCCTTGAAAAAAGGGCCATGACATGGTATTCCATGTAACCCAAGTATTTCATCAAATCTTGAAAACATCTTGAAGATTCTTTTGTACAAGAACACGTCGAGGACAAAAAAGGTACAAATAAGAAAAATTGACATCTCCAAAATTGCTTAAGGAGACAATGAGCTTCTTTGGGAATTTTTCACATGCTTTCAAAGAAAAAGGATGTTGCTGCCTCCAATTCCAGATGACTGGATAGCAGAAGATTTTACCATAGGGCTCAAACACAGAAGTTCCAACGCTTCACTAAAATTAAAAGAGAGCTTACCGAACTCTCAACAACAACATGGAAGACGTTCGCAACAGGTATAAATTTAAAATTAGAGTTGAAAAATACCAGTTGGTTGTGCTTATGTACACAGGGCCGATAATCCAAAGTCATTGAAAAAGAAACAAATTTGACTGAGTAGATTTTTTAAAAAAGAAAAGAGTGACAAGCGAGAATATATAAATTTTTTAAACTATCATGTGGTTGAGTAGTTTTACTAGATATCTTTTCTTAGTTATGTAGTTATTTCTAAAATCATTGGACTGCACTTCATGCTCAAATCAAGATTTTAGTTTGATGCATAAAGAAGAAGAACTTCAATTAAAATATAGAGATAGAAAGACAAAATGAAACTATATAAAATAGAATTCTCATTTTTACTATATTATTTTAGTTAAGTGCATTCGTCAAATAAATTTAATAAGTGTTTGTCTAAGTTTTAGTTTAATCCAAAAAGAATTTTAATTAACAAAAGAATGTCTGTTGAAGCAATCAAGAAAAGAAAAAAAAACAGAATTTGTGTTTTTCAAGAATTCAAACCAATATATAATTATAAATTTGCAAAGATTTTTTGAAAAAATGAAAAGAAAAAAAGAGAAAAAAATGAAAAAAGGTGAATAATAATATTAAAATTCTGAAAATGATAAACAAAAGATCTAAAACATATATATCATATGGATATGAATATAGTAACGGAGGTGTATTTTTTTCTTGCGTAATAGTTGCAGAAGCTATTTATATTGAATAGTAAGTTGAAGACTTGAAGTAATGGTGTAAAATATTTGCAGAAGTTAAGTCTTATCCAAAAATGATTACAAAGAATATAATGGTTGGTCAATTGGAGATCGAACAAACTTATCAATAAAATCCATCCTCATTCAAGAATCTCAATGTAATTGGTTTAAAGAGGGAGATCATAATACTAGAAATTTCACAGTATTTAGAGTAAGAAGAGAAGAAAGTAAGTTTTTGTCAGAATCAAGAATAGCAGGGGTAATTGGATCAGCGGATATGAAAAGATCTCAAGGGTTGCCACCAAGAATTTCCAACACCTGTTTAATCTCGCACCCCCTTCTATCAAATCTAATATTTTTTATTGTATCCTTAACATTATTTTCTTACATGATAATGACAAGATGTATCAGACACTTAATGAATTGGAGGTACAAGAGGTTGTTTTCATTCTTAGCGCCTCAAATGCTGCAGATTCAGATATTTATAATGGTATATTCTTTCAAAGTTCTTGGGACATCGTAAAAAATGATGTTACAGCCTGTGTTCAAAATTTCTTAAAGGAAAGAAGCGTACTAGGTTTTTGTCCCACACATGTCTTGTCTTGATTCAAAAAACTGACACTCCTATCAGTTTTGAAGATTTTAGATCATTAAGTCTTTCTAACTTTACCAACAAGGTTGTTTCAAAATTATTTCTTTAAGGCTAAATCCTTTATTAAAAAAACTTATTTCTTCAAATCATGATACATCTTAGTGGCTTCGGGGTGAATAGAATACCGCACATCATGCACTTCTTTTAATATTCGTTGTCTCAAATCATCAACACATGGAACATATAACCTGCCCTGACAATGAAGCACACCATCTCCCCCTTGGGAGAAAACCTACACCTTATGATCTCTAACCGCCTCCTTCAACTTAATCAAACTAGGATCTCTGTCTTGCTTTTCTTTTACTTTGGCAATCAATGAAGATTCCGATCCATTCTGAACCTTTATACTTCCCTCGGCCGAATAAACCAACCGAACTCCTAACCTAGAAAGTCAATGAACCTCACAGACTAACTCTTTCTTACAACTTCGACATGGGCAATACTACCCTTAGACAATCTACTGAGGGAATCCGCCACTACATTGGCCTTGCTCGGATGATACAACACACTCATATCATAGACTTTCAACAATTCAAGCCATCTTCTCTAGCGAAGATTTAAGTCTTTCTACGTGAACACATATTGTAAACTCTTGTGATCCATGAACACATCAACATGAACCCCATAAAAATAGTGCCTCCATATTTTTAAGGCAAAAACAACTACTGCCAACTCAAGATCATGGGTCGGATAATTCTTTTCATGGGGCTTAATTTGTCTAGAGGCGTAGGCTATGACCTTGATTCTATACATCAATACACAAACCAAACCAACTCTAAAAGCATCACAATAAACTATGAACCATTTATTCCATCTGGCAAAGTTAAAACTGGAGTGAAAATGAGTTAAGTCTTCAACTCTTGAAAACTCTTCTCGCAGGAATCTGACCACTAAAATTTAACCTTCTTTTGGGTTAGCCTCGACATGGGGAAATCAATAGAAGAAAACCCTTCAACAAACCATTTATAATAGCTAGCTAAACCGAAGAAACTCTTGATAGTTGACGGAAAGACTGGTCTTGGCCAGTTTCTCACTCCTTCGGTCTTTTGAGGAACAACTCGAATACCATCACCGAAAACTATGTGGCTAAGAAAAGCTATTGATCTCAACCAGAATTCACACTTCCTAAACTTAGAAAATGGTTTATGATCTCTAAGGGTCTGCAACATAATTCTCAAATGGTCTACATGATCATTCTCACTACAGGAATAAACAAGGATATCATCAATGAAGACTATGACGAACATGTCCAAGTACTGCTTGAACACCCGGTTCATCAAGTCCATGAAAGCTGCGAGGGCATTTATTAGTCCAAAAGATATAAGTAAGAATTCGAAGTGACCATTCTAAGTTCTGAATGCTGTCTTCGGAATGTCACATTCTCTGACTCTAAGTTAATAATAGACGGATCTAAGGTCTATCTTAGAGAAATAACTTGCACCCTGAAGTTGGTCGAACAAGTCATCAATTTTGGGAAGAGGGTACTTATTCTTGATAGTGACTTTGTTCAACTGACGGTAGTCGATGCACATTCTAAGAAAACCATCTTTCTTGCGCACGAATAGTACTGGAGCACCTCATGGGGAAACACTAGGCCTGATGAAACCCTTATCTAAGAGATCCTTCAACTGTCCCTTCAATTCCTTAAGCTCAGTTGGAGCTATTCTATAAGGTGGAATATAGATAGGCTGGGTATCTGGAAAGAGATCTATTTCGAAGTCAATTTCCCTTTTGGGAGGAATCCCGAGAAGATATTCAGGAAATACTTCTGGAAATTCTCTTACTACTGAAACTGATTCATGACTCGGAGTCTCAAACTTTAAGTCCTTGACTTGGATGAGATGGTAAATACACCCCTTAGATATCATCTTTCTTGCCTTAAGATAGGAAATAAACTGACCCTTAAGCACTGAAGTACCACCCCTCCATTCAATGGTTATTAGGAAACTGAAACTAGATAATTCTATTTCTGCAATCGACTGAGTCATAAAATGAATAGAACCAATCCATGCTAAAAATGACATCAAAATCAGTCATCTCTAACTCCACAAGATCAACTGAAGTAACTTTCTGAGACACTGTGATAGGGCAATTTCTGTATATCCTTCTGGCTATAATGGACTTACCCACTGGGGTATACACAGAGAAAGGCTCTACTAATATTTTTGGACTAACACCAAAGTCTACAGCTATGTAAGGAGTCATAAAGGAAAGTTAAGCTCTGGGATCTAATCATGCATAAACATGAAGATGGAAGACTTGTAACATACCCGTAACCACATTAGGAGAACTTTCCTGATCATCATGAGTCTGGAGAGCATATAGTTTGTTCTGGCGCTACCCACTTGTTGCACTAGAAGTGGCACGTTGATGAGTCGACCGGCCTGCTGGAGCTGATAAAAGATTAGACTGGTCTTATTGGCGTGAATCACCTCCCTTCGTGGATACCACTTGGCACTTCTTGATATTGTTTCCTGGATTGCCACACCCAAAGCACACATTACTGCATTCCTGTCATTCACCCTAATGGTTTCTACCACACTTTCTGCAGAGCGGGTTGGAAGGGCTACTATTTACACTACCATGGGTTTTAGAGCCTAGCACTATATCCCAACTATCTTGCCTGAACTTAGGCACTGGAAAACTAGCTAAAGATGGAGCTGGGGCTGAAAATTCCTAGTGGAACTGAGAATGATTACCACCTTTCGACCTTGGCTAAGAAAAGTTAAAACTACCTGTTATGGCCCTCTTATTCTCTCTCTTTCTCCTTAAGTTTCTCCTTCTCAATCTGCTAAGAATGAACCATGAGTCTAGATAGGTCCATCTCCTTAATCAACATGGTGGTCCTACACTCTTTAACCACACTATCAGATATACTAGATATGAACTTACTCATTCTGGACCTATTGTTATCCACCATAGTAGGAGCATACCTCGCCAACTGGGTGAACTTGAGTAAGTACTTCTTCACGATCATACTTCCCTGCTTCATGTTTATGAACTCCTAAACTTTATCTTCCTTCAACTCTAGTGGAGAGAACCTGTCCAGGAAAGCCATGGCAAACTCCTCCCACTCCATAGGCTCTTCTTCCACACCCTTATCTTTCTTTCACTACTTAAACTAGGTGTGAGCTACTCTCTATAACTGATATATAGCCAACTCTGCACTCACATTCAAAGTGACACCCATGATGTCTGTCACCTTCTGTATCATATCCAGAAACTCCTGTGGATCATCCTCAGAACTAGATTCAGAAAACAATAGGGGATTTATACGAGTGAAATCCTGAATCCTAACGATAGCTGTATTTGCCACTGGATTAGTTGGGGCATCAACTTACTGATTGTTCTGAGCAGCTACAAAATAGGCCAAGGCTATGAAAGCGGCCCTAAACTCAGCATGATAAACATGGTCATTTAGGGGATCTTCCTGAATGGGTGATGGTGTGGATTAATCCCTGTTCCTTCTTCTGTTGTTTTTTCTTGGAGACATTGTCTACAAACAAAATGAAGGATGAATCAAAAAGAGAAATTCAATAGAGCTCATACTCTTTCGCATGACATAAATAGTGAAAAAATGGCATTTTTTCTAAAATGCCTCGTAGACTCTTGTCCATAAGTGTGGTGCACTTCACACCCATGCACAATACACTACTCAATATGACTTTCAGACACCCTAGGACACTTTAAAACCTTAGGCTCTAATTTTAAGTTTTTTCACAACCCGAGGCTACCCCCTAGTCATGACACGGTGCTTAAGGCCACAAGTGACCCCAAGCTAACCCATGTTCTTGTACCTGCTATGAGAACTAAATGAAATAAAAGTAAAATAACATGTGCAGAAGATAAACAAATAAGGTACTGTCAATCTAAATACAAAAATATTTAAAAGACATGTCTAAAGTATCTGATAAATAATGGAAACTAAACTGCCTGTCTGAAAGCCTCTAAACTTATGGAGTTGATGGGACAAACCCCCAACTAACTCCAACTGAACTAAACATAAAGAAATACTGAAATAACTGGAATAACATAGCACGTCCTTGATGGATGAGAACTCACCAATACTGCTGCAAGGAGCAGCTAAGCTGTCTAGGGATAATCGAGAAACTACGCGTTTGAACCTATGTTATAAGACAACATAGCACAAGAGAAAAATATGCGATCAGTACTTTGAATGTACTAGTACGCGAGGTAAGGACAAACTGAAATACATGCAAAAACTGAATGTAATTACATGAACATGTAAAACTGAATATGCAAGACCAAGTATTTTAATACACTGGCATTATCTGAATAACGGGTGTAGATTGTATAACTAGCTAAATAAATGTTGAAAACTGATTACATGGTCTAGCAAAACTGAACTAAAATAGATGGCCAATACTGACTGAAACTTTGGGAGCTATCATGTAACCGACATAAACCATGGATATTACCATAGAGTCCAACGTCTGACCCACTTTGAGAAGGGTTGTTCTATCTGTGCCATTGGAGTGGAACCTGAACTGGAGTGATCACTAAACTGAGCTCAATTGGGGGAAAAGGGAGAAACGTTCTTTGGCGAGTCCCTAAATCCTACGAGAGCACGTAGTTTTTGGAAAGTATGATACGTTGAACCCATACTTTCCTCTCGGTGCTAAATCCTACTCCTAACTGAATGATACTGGTGTTATTCAAGGTTCAACATAACATGGTACTATACTAACAATGATCAACTTGAACTTGAACATAATAATGAAAACATGGTCTGACTAACTTGTAATTTGAAAAGTCTGAAATAGCAAGTAAGCAAATAGACATCAGGTATTCATAACCCGCCAGCAGTGAATGACTACAAAAATACGATAACAACTCTTAAAATAGTAATATGAGGTCATAGTTCAGGGACTCATAACATTGGACAATTCAATACATGATTATAATACATAACTTTAAGCGTAGGGATGTATCAAACTTAGGAGAATAACACTTTCTCATCAAAATAATAAAATTCAAGATAAAATATCAAACTTGTTGTTTAAAACATGAGTAAGTACAACTATTATGCTTTTTAGTCCCTTAAACCACATGATAATGCTATGCTTTCAACACATGAGGATTTGAGAATGAACCCTAACATAAAACATGTAAATTTAACTTAAAAATCATGCATCTGGGCACAAGGGTGAAAGATTAACCTTGTTCAAAACCCCACATACCTTAATTGAATTAATTCTTGAAGAAATCTTAAAATCAAAACTTAAATCCTTGTGTTCTTGAGAGAATAAGCTTGAGTTTTGTTCTTGGGAAAAGGAAAGGTTTTTAGTGAGTAATTTTGAGGTTAATGTGCAAATAATGCCCATATAAAAGTCATAAATCATGTTTTGGACCATTGAGGGTTGAGGGGAAAGGACCAAATTACCCCTTGGCGCCTTAAATTATGAAGCTGGAAGTGACGCGCTGCGGACTCCATTTTGGGGGAATGACCAACACGTTGCGGACCTATCGTAGAGGCTCACTGCCTCTGTTGTCCGAACACTCCCCAAATCTCGTCTAAAAATCCCAAAACTCTTTTGAGACATACCTTTAACATCCCTAAACATGTTTCAACTCAAAAACCAACGTCTCGGGGTCAGGAAGGCCAAAAATAAAATCCGTAGAGTCTTGGAGTCTTGAAAATAACTAAGTCCTCAACACTTAGTTAAGAATTTCAAGTCTTGGACCCTTAAGCATGCACTAAAAACTGAACCGGGCTTAGAATCTTACAGGGTATTACACAAGGTCACCATTCCATGGAATGAGTTTTACCACAAATTAGAGAAACTGCAACCAATGACTAGAATGTCAATAGTATGTTGGAGCAAGCTAGAACTAGGATACCTCAAACTTAATACAGTTAGAAGCTTCAAAAATCAAAATGGCACAGGATATTTTGGAGGGGCACTCAGAGATGAAAATGAACAACTTGTTATGATATTTTTCATATCGTCTCAGTGCATAAGCCATAATATAGCAGAAGCTAAGGCAGCTTAGTATGGAGTTAACTAGTGCAAACAAAATGGTACACCAACCTCATTATTGAATAAGACTCCAAGCTTATCATTGAGATGCTTATGAACATGAAAGCAGATAGCTTCAGACTCAACAGGATTTTTGAGAAAATATCAAATTCTCTTAATAGTGCAAATGTCAAGTTCAACCATTGCTATCGGGATCGGTTGGCAAAAATGACATCGAACTCACAAGATAGAAATATCTATCTATCTGAACTAGAACTACCTAATGGTGCAAAGGGACCCTACTTTGTGGATAAGAGATAAGTGTCATCTATCAGATCAAAATTTGACAAGGCTAATTTTTTTGTTAGTTATAGTAACTTCATGTATAGAAGTTGAATGAGCAATAAGTGGGTTTTTGCTAGTAGTTCATTCATTTTGATGGATAGTTTATATCCTAGTGTTCTAAATTTTAAACCTTTGATAAGAAATACAACACCCCATATAGCTGGGAAATTTAATTTAAAAAAAAAACTTATAAATTAAAATCAATTCTCTCGCAACAAACTAAGAAAGAAATAATTATCTCAAAACTATGAGTAGGGGTGGGCATGGTATGGTATATACTGAATACCAGACCGAAATCAAAAAATTTTATACCGCGGTATGAATGTTATGGTATTTGATATGGTATTTGGTTAGAATTTTAAATTATTTTGGTATTTGGTACGGTATTTGGTATTTATGAAATAAATACCGAAATATCATATACCACACCGAAGTTTTTTAATAACTTATAAAACCCATATATATATATATATTATATTTAAGATTATTAATTATATTTATATATCATCCATTTGTCAATTGAACACAAAAGTAGCTTTTATTCAGAAATAAATTTTTTGGGAAGCTTATTATTTAGAAGTACTATGCTTAAGTTTAGGTATTGTTGTTCAAAGTTTTCATCTCGCACTATTCAATCGTGATTGGAATGTTATTTTTGTGTAATTGATTAATAAAGATAGTTGTTAGCCTAACATGATTGAGACGTTTTTAAAATTTAAAGTTATAGTTTTTTTATATGAATGTATGTAAGTAGAAATCAAATAAAGTATGGTTACCGAATTACCATACTGTAAAATACCGAAACCGAATTTAAAAATATCGAACCATACCGAACTAATTTGGTATGGTAATGATATTGTTCTTTTATATACCGAAAATCGAAGTTACCGTACCGTACCATGCCCACCCCTAACTAAGAGTACAAAAACAAAGAAAACTAAAAAAATATTATCTTTTATCAAAATCAAGAGCTAGCTCATACAACTTGCATTGTTTTTAATTTTTAGAACATAAGAACAAGTTGTCACAACTAGTGATATCCTCTACGCTACCAATACAAGCACTTGGTCCACCAACAAGTGTAGTCTCATCACGAAAAGACATATTGACATTGCAAACATACTTTAATCCACCCAAATTAAATCCATTTCTTCCTACGCCACCCCTATAATATATGTCAAACCTCACCTTAAACATTTCCCATTCATGCAATTTCTTATCACTTGCAAGTGCTCTTGGTACATACAAATCTGTCTCCAATTTTGCAGGAATAGCCGATGCATTCACCAACGTTGTCTCTCCGACTGCTTGATAAAATTCATTTGTTGGTAACGTCCACATGATTTTCTCATCGAAAATTACCCATATCACTCCCTTATCATAAAAATATTCCACATCTCGCTTGTTCGTGATGTTGAACATGACATTGCATCCGGCTACAAACGTTGAATTTACCGTGGAATTTAAGTTGTTAATGACCATTGATTGCAAATGGATTCCGTGCATACTGATGATTTGGGAGTTTGAGTAATTGACGGTTCTTGACATGCTAAAATCTAACATGGAGAAGAGGCCTACGATGAGAACAAACACCATGGTCGCAACAAATAGGAAGGATCCAACTTTTTGTGATGCGCTAAGGTGTTCCAATTCCGAGGAATTATTTGGATCCCCCCAATTAGCGTTATTTGTCTCTGCTGGGGTTGAAGTGTAGAACGATGTTGGTAACCTTTCATAAGATGGATTTGAAGAAATCCTTGATCTGTCCATTTTTTCTAAAAAAAGAATAATAAATTCAAACTTGATTCTTGAAAGACCTAATTAAAAGAACAATTGGGATGAAGCAATATTGGTTCTTAATTTCTTATTTTGAACGTTCGTACAAGATGGGAATTAATCCAAAGCCTATAGTAGTTGTTGCAACAACAAAGCTAATTAATGTGTTGTTGTTGCAACAACATTGATGAATATTCTTGAAGGAAAAGCTTCGAGGAAATGAAGGGTGGTGAAGAGCTAAGAATTGATTATGGAATTTGAAAATATAGATTTTACCACCAACCTACATGCAGTGCCCGATGATTAAGGTCGTTAAACTAAAAATCCTTAGAACAAGCAAAAACTTGTAAATCGAAATTTAATGGTTTGACAGCTAAAATTAAGGTTGTTCAAGGGTCTGTTTTGGTCGATCACATGTCAAAATTAAAACCAAATCAATTTAATCAGTTATTAAATTATTAGTTACAAACCAAACTAAATATAATATAATAATATATTTATTAGTTAGTTTGATTTGATTCGGTCATTATTGCAACGACCCGCATGGCCATTTTATTCTTTTAAACCCATTACCAAATATATATATAAATATATGTATATATTCTCTTCAATAAATAAATAAATTTATATTTGAATCAAGGCCAGTAATTGCCTATATTGACTCTAAACAAAGGCTGAAAGAGATTAAATTGTGGAACAAAGTGACATTTCGCTAATATAAATGATCTTTGGTATTTTCTCTCTGTTTCCCTATGCATACTAGTGGACAAGGTCCTATGAGCTGGTAAAATAAATATATAGTCCTCCAAATGTGAGATTAGTTTGTGACTTGTGAATGTATCAGTGTAAATAAATTTTATTAATACTTAAATCTCGTATTTTAATTAAGAAAGTTTACCTAAATAGATAATTTGAATGACCTGACACAGTAAAGAATTATTTGTATTAATGGTGTATAATAATCAGATTCATTTTTATTTTTTTTGCTAATGAGGATGAGGGGACCGTTGCATATAAATTGATGGAATGCAGTTGATGGACCCAAAAGTAGCAAAAAATAGGTATTAACATGAATTAAATTTAGGGGAAAGGACAGAAACGGCACTTCAAATTAAACTATTTCCTTGAAAATGGCCATGGAATTTAAATTTCGCTTTCTAGCCATTTTAATTTACTGACTGGTTCTATACCGTTTTTACACAACTTTTATACAGGTTTTATACAAATCTTATACATAAATATTCTATACGGAAATTATACAGTTTTGATACATAATTTATATAATAACTGTACATTTGCACTTCAAATTAAACTATTTCATTGAAAATGGTCATGGAATTTAAATTCCACTTTCTAGTCATTTTAATTTACTGACTGGTTCTATGCCGTTTTTACACAACTTTTATATAGGTTTTATACAAATCTTATACATAAATATTCTATACAGAAATTATACAGTTTTGATACATAATTTATATAATAACTGTACTTTTTTTACACGTTTTATACAACAATTATATAATTTGTATACACTTTCTATATATTGTACATATACATATTTGATAGAACTATACAATTTCTATACATATATCTTATATAGATTCATATTCTATTTAATAATTATATCGTTTTAATATAATTTAATTATTATTTCTAAACAATAAAAAAAGCAGAATATTTGATCAATTTAAAAATTTATAGTAAAAAAAAAATTGAAATATTTTTAAAAGGGCTGAATTGCCCAAATTGAATATTGTATCAGTATTGTATATAGACTGTATCAGTGTCGTATATGAACTGTATATGGACTACGGGGATCAAAATGACCCAAATTAGGAAAGATTAGGAAATGGTCATAAAATGGCATTTGTTTAGCCAACTGAACATTATTTGTCCAAATGTCAAACTTGAGCTATAATTGGGCTATTATTTTTTAAAAAGGTCATAGAGTGTCCTTTTCCCTTAAATTTAAGTGGCAATAGGCTTAGCCACGAAGATGTACTTAAAATCAAAACTTCCTACTTCTTCAAACTACAAAAAGGAAGAAAAAAATTGACAATTCATCTTCTCTTATCTATTAAAAGATGAGATTTGATCACTTGTTTGGATTTCATGTGCTATTTTGGCCCTTCACTTAGATACCTATGGATAACAAACACTCTCTTATATAGTCCCCCTAAATATCTTCCTCCTTATGAACTTTTTCTCTTTTTATTATTTTCTCTTTCCATTTTCCTCTTCTTCTTGATTGAATATTCAATAGTTTTGTCCATTTCCTTCATAAGATAAACTACGTACATAACCTAAAATGTATCAAAACCAACACCACCCTTTTCCTTGTTTGTGTTGCCACCCTCATACTTACATTAGAATGGTACGATGCCTTTCTCATACTCTCTCTTTAGTATTGTTCTTTTTTTTTTGTTTAGAATTTCAATTTGATAGGTTCAACTTTTAAGATTTTTCAATATTAACTCATTATACTTATGAGATTATAGATTTATATTTTGTCCCGCATACGCGTACATACTCATTTTGTTAATAATAATGTTACATTATGGCAGGTACAAAATATGATAGAGAGGTGTTGGTGCTTGGGATGGATAGAGATGAATGTGCTAAGACACTAGCTATACATGCCAGAATTCGTCCACTCGTAACACTAACAGGTCATTAATTATTAATCTTCCATCTTGCTCATGCAAATAAACGTGCTTATTAGCTCTTTTCATAGTATAATATAATTCTCTATGTATAGAAGTTAAATTAGTAGTGCAGTTTCCATTAGGGACAAATAACTATTGCAAAGTCATGACAAATGTATCATAGATCATCATCAAGGAATTTTTGTATTTACTTCTCGACAAATATCATATGTTTTATCATTCTAAGCATGTATTCAATTTTGGATGATAAAACTCTTGAGCTCAGAAATTCCTATATAACCTAAGTGATACAGTTAAAGCTTTTTCTTGTCTTTTATTAACTAATATTTATGTATCAAATTCTTTATTTGTACATTGTCTCTTCTGGAAGTCTGATTATCCTTGCTTTTGTTTGTATCTCAGCTTGGAACAAATTAAGTTTACTAGATTGTTAATTTGTTGTTGAAAGAGAACAACATATATATTTCTTTTCTTGATCTTTGACTATATATGATTGACGTTTGCAGTGTGGAGAGAGCTTATGAAGGAGAACTAGGACTTCTTTCAAGCTTATTTCACTAACATAGCTTCACGACCCTCCTTAAGTAATTTATGAGTCATCTGAGATTGATTTTTACATTAACTAAAAATGAAATACTTAAACTATATATTAGTAATTATGTTAACATTTTTGTTAGGCTTTCAAAGAGAACCATGATTTGGGAGAAGGAAACAATATTGACAGCCAGCGCAATGAAGAAGATTTCTAGCTACGGCAGCAAACTCTCTTTTTTCTTTTTTTTTGGAGGGGGGACCCAACATTAAAGTCAGACCATATCCAGTCATGTTCTAGGACCCAATCTGAGGGCGGCACTCCCAACAGGAGGCGGCCACCTATCTTATTAGTACTAGTATTCACAAATAATTCTATTTCCTTGTCTTTTCCCTTATTATGTTTACGAGGTCGTACTTTAGAAATGACTATAAAAATTAGGACCCAATAAAAGAAAGATGAGTGTTGAGGAACACGTTTATATCATTTGCAAATGTATATATTATTATACGCAAAAGGGTTAAATGTCTCTAATTTACTGGATTTGGCTTATATATGTCATTCATTTAATCTATCTGTTAAAGATCATATAGATAATGATCATGTAAATATTGATGATAATCATGTAGATATTGATCAATATAAGAGTCCTAATAAGGACTCAATTGTAGAAACCTACTAGGAGTGTTCAACTACACTTGTATAGCTACTTTGTAGGGTAAAACACTTGTATAAATAAATAAGTTTATGTACTGCAGAAATAATCAATAAAACAATATTCTAAATTCTCCTTAAAGTTTGCATTTTCTCATGGTATCAGAGCTTCTGTGAAGCTAAATCCACTGTCAATTTCTAGTCTTCTTTATACACACAACACACTACCAGAAAAATGACTTCCAACACCTTTTCGGCATCCTCTCTTCATCACCTCATTACTTCATGTCCTGTGAAGTTGAAGCCCTCAAACTACTTGATATAGAGAACACAAATGATGCATCTTATCCAAGTAATGAGACTAGACTTACTCATTGAAGGTATACCCGAAGTAGTCGAGGTTGAGGGAACCAGTGAAACTTTTGAAAGAAGCAGTGATAAGAGCTGTGATAAAAATAATATATCTACTGATGAATGGGAAGAACAAGATGTCCTTTTGAGGAGTTGGATATTTGGAACAATGTCAGGGGATAGCATGTATCTCATTGTGGGATTCACAACTGCCAAACAGATGTGGGGATGTCTAGAAGACACTTATCTGCAAGCAACTAAAGATAAGGAATTCCAATTGAAGCAACAACTCCAAACCATCAGACTTGGCAGAAGAACTTTTTATAAATACTTAAAGGAGTTTAAAAAAATATGTGATGGCTTGGCTTCCATACACAAGCCTGTGAATGATGATAGTAAAGTAATAAATTTGCTAGAGGGTTGAGTCCTAAGTATAAAACCTTTAGGACTGTCATGCTTGGCAAGGAACCTTATCCAACACTGAGTCAACTTATTACTTCCTTAAGGGGTTTTGATCTCAAGGAGGATGAAGGAGATGATTCACAACAGGTGAACCATAACATAGGTTTTGCAGTAGAGAAAACACCCAACAACAGAGGTAGAGGAAACTACTACAATAGGAGAGGTAGTTACATCTCCAAGAGGAGAGGTTTCAGGACTCCAAAGTAAGGAAATAATCAGACTACTCAGGAACACTCTACTCAGCAGTATCAAGGATCTGGAAATGCTCCTAAAGGGCAAGAAAACTTTGGGTTATCAGCTTGTCAAATATGTGGTAGAAACAATCATACTGCCTTCAAGTGTTTTTACAGGTGGGACTTCTCCTATCGAGCACAGGAAGATTTTCCTTAAGCACTTGCCTTACTAAATATGAGCAATCAAAATGGTGGATAAAATGCTCACTATATGGACTCAAGAGCCAACACTCACATGACCAATACTACAGGTAATTTGTCAAACCTAAAACCTTATAATGGAAGTGAAAAGATTGTAGTAAGAAGTGGTCATAAACTAGACATTACTCATGTTGGTAAAGAAACTATTTCTGGATTAAAACTGAGTGAAGTGCTTGAAATTCCTAAGCTAAAAACGAATCTACTTTCAGTAAGTAAGATTTCTAGAGATAATTGTTGCACTATTGAGTTTGATGAGTCATATTTTGTTGTAAAGGACAAGAGGATAGGAACACAGATAGCCAAGGGTGCTAGAAGAGGAGACATATATTCTTTGAAGATTGACAACCGGCTTGCCTTGAGTGCTACAAGAAGGAGTTTTAGTGATATTTGGCATGCTAGACTTGGGCATCCAAATTCTAAGTCTTTAGAAGTTCTTAGGAATAATAAATGTATTAATTTCACATGTTGGAATAAAACTCCTACAGTTTGTGTTAGTTGTCAAATAGGCAAAGGTTGTAAGCTACCATTTCAATTGAGAAATAAAGTTGAAGTTGAACAACTGTTGAAAATTCATTGTGATTTATGGGGACCTGTTCCTATTGAATTTCCCAACATATGAAGTACTATGCATTATTTATTGATGATCATAGTATACATACATGGTTGTATCCATTAAAAAAAAATCTGATTTCTTTGAAACATTTTTCAAATTTCATAAAATGGTTGAAAAATAATTTTCAAAGAGTATCCAGATTTTTCAAAGTGACGGTGGTGGATAATTTTTAAATTCTAAATTTATTGAGTACTTGAAAAATTGTGGCATTGTAAGACATATCTCTTATCCTCATACTCTTAAGAAAAATGGAATTGCTGAAAGAAAGCACAGACATTGTAGAAACTGTTTTGACACTTCTCCTTCATGTTAAGTTACCCCTATTTTTGTGGACTTATTCCTTACTCACAGCTATTTTCTTGATAAACAGGCTTCCCTCATCTGTGGTAAATAAAGAAACTCCCTTCCATAAGCTACACGGATCACACCCTAACTACAATAATCTGAAAGTATTTTGATATAGGTGTTTTCCTTATCTTAAAGGGAAGCACAAGTTGTCTCCAAAGACATATCCATGTGTCTTTCTTGGATATAGAAGCTTACATAAAAGATATAGGTGTTATCATCCATCCACTAGGAAGATCTTTGTGTCAAGACAAATTGCTTTTGATAAACTAACTTTTTCCTATGTGCAAGAAACAAAAACTAATACTACACTTGCAGATTCGATCCATATGGCTATATTCTTTGAGTTACTCTCAGAGTCACAGGATGAGTCTAGCCCCTCAGGCTATCCATCTACAGAGGGAGCAGTAGAAGTTGTTCATGTTACTGATCATGTTGTTGAGCTAGAGGGAGCAGTAGAAGTTGTTCATATTATGGATCATGTTGTTGATCCAAGTAATAACTCTACTCCAATAGCAGATGAAGAGATACAGAGTAATATTGATGGTGAAGTTAAGGTGCAAGAGTTGTCTAGAGTACAAGAGTTGCCCCAATCTCAGCAGTTCAATACAGAGAATCCAAGAAGTCTACAATTTGAGGTAGATCTCTCAAGACACTTTACTGATAAAGGTGATGCAACTCCAGCAAATCAAGGCACCACTACTTAACCAGAATTTACAGTCAGTACTCAGAAGCATCACATAATCATCCAATCATAAGTTAAGTCACTTTCTTCCACTCATACCTCCTTGACTACTATAGCAATAAATGCTAAAGTACCTGAGTCACTGAAAGAGGCTCTTAGCTCTCCTCATTGGCTGACAACCATGCAAGAAGAGTTGAGATCTCTAAATCAGAATGGCACTTGGTTTTTGGTTCCTAGAACCTCAAGTATGAATATAGAGGGGTCTAAGTAGGTGTTTAAGACAAAAATAAAGCTTGATAGATCAATTGAGATGCATAAAGCCAGACTAGTTGCTAAAGATTATTTCCAACTTGAGGGCATTGACTTTGAAAAAACTTTTAGTCCAGTAGAAAAGGCAACAACTATAAGATTTATTTTGTCTACTGTTGTTACCTTGCACTGGCCTATTAAGCAACTAGATGTTAAGAATGTATTCTTGCATGTACACTTACAAGAGAAAGTTCTCATGAGCCAGCCACCAGGTTTTATTAACTAAAAATATCCTAATCATGTTTGTCTCCTAAATAAGGCTCTCTATGGACTCAAACAAGCTTCCTAGAGCTTGATTTGAGAGGTTTAGCTTGTTCTTGCTTCACTTGGGTTTTAAATACAATAGAGCAGACTCATCCTTTTTTACTCTCCATAGCTCAGCAGGGGCTATACTTCTTCTACTATAGGTAGATGATATCATTGTGACAGGAATTAACTCCAAGCAGATAGGGGAAGTAGTAGAGAAACTAGGATTTGAATTTTCTATGAAGGATCTTGGTCGTTTGAGTTACTTCCTGGGAATTAAAGTGAACCATTTTCCAGGGGGAATTTACTTGACAAAAATAAAATATGCAAGTAATTTACTTAAAAAATAGGCATGGCAAATGTAGAGGTAGCACACACTCCTCTAGTTCAGAAGAATGGCTTGCAAGAATCTGTGAGCAATACAGATGATCCCTTATTCTATAGAAGCATTATCGGAAGCTTACAGTATCTAACACTTACAAGACCAGATATCACTCATGTTGTTAATCTTGCAAGTTAATTCATGCAATCCTCAAAAAATGTACATCTTAAAGCTATAAAAGGGATACTAAGGTATGTCAAGGGAACCATAGATCATGGATTGAGAATCTTGTCATAGTCTTCTCTCAGGTTATACGGCTTTTCAGATGCAGACTGGGTAGGGTGTGCTATGACAAGAAGGTCAACTACTGGATATAACATATACATTAGTGCAAATTATGTGTCATGGTCCTCACAAAAGTAAAACATTGTTGCTAGATCAAGTGATGAAGTTGAGTATAGGGCATTGGCAACAACTGCAGCTGAGATCACATGGATAAGCTATATTTTGAAAGAAATTGGAGTATATGTTAAAGTGGCTCCTACTCTATTTTGTGACAACTTAAGTTCTTTATACATAACCACAAATCCAGTATTACATGCTAGAACTAAGCATGTAAAACTAGATTATCATTTTGTCAGGGAAAATGTAGCTTAAAGGTAATTTGTTACACAGTTTGTTTGATCAAAGGATCAGCTGGCAGTTATTCATACCAAAACTCTGGGCAAGGACCTGTTTAAATTTTTTGAAGCAAGCTAGGTGTGATGTACTCACCATAACCTATCTTGAGGGGGAATGTTAAAGATCATATAGATAATGATCATGTAAATATTGATGATAATCATGTAGATATTGATCAATATAAGAGTCCTAATAAGGACTCAATTGTAGAAACCTACTAAGAGTGTTCAACTACACCTGTATAGCTATTTTGTAGAATAAAACACTTGTAAAAATAGATAGGTTTATGTACTGCAGAAATAATCAATAAAACAGTGTTCTAAATTCTCCTTAAAGTGTGCATTTTCTCACTATCATCTATCAGCTAAAAAGTTCTCATCATTATTTTTGTCTTAGATATACCTTTGAACAATAAAAAGTTTAATATGTCCCTCACACTAATGTAGAAGCCATCTCAGTGTATATTTGGAAAAATTTTAACTATTTAATTAGGGTTATTTATTTGGATATTTTCATTGCTCAGAGGCATGCTGTAAATTGTTGCATTTACTGCTAACCTAAAAAATAAGAATGTTCAAATATAACCTGATGTGGCTTCGAAATTAGTGAGATGAACTTATTTAAACCTCTTCAACTTAATGTCTAAGGATATATTTGAGAAAAAAGATAAGACGAGGCACTTACCAGATGACATGTTAAGAAAATGGCATATATAAGCCAAATTCAATTGGTTTGAACATTTTATGTCATGCTTCGTATTATATATGTGACAAATTTGGAGTGAGTGTTGTTTAGACTTGTTGAAATTAATCTAAAAATATTGTCTATAAAATTGAATTCGCTTGATAGGGATTTAGATTGATCGATTTTAAATAAGAAGTACAGATTTAAATGGTAGAAAAAGTTTCTCTCTATACATATGCAATTATATACTTCTATACACTTTGATACAAGGTAAATTCATTGTTTATGTGTATAAATAATGTATAAAAATATGTATAAACATTGTTGCAAAAAAAAATGCATATATAAACTGAAAAATATGGCTTATGTAGATGCAAAGTAATGACACTACTGTATTGTCTTGGTATATTGATGAAAATTTTCGTTTAAAATAAGTATTTTAATTAAGTTTAAATATTTAGATGAAATCCTACAAAATAAGACTGCCAAGATATCAAAACGGTGCAAGTACGGGTGTCTACCTATATTAAGCTATTGAGTCCAGAGCTAAAAGGGACACTTTTTCAGATTTAGGAGTCAAAATGGACATTACTTTAATTTATGTTACAAAATGGATAGTTTCTCCATTTTTGCGCAAACTACAACTAATGGTGTTAATTTGTTAAACGTTTGGGGTGAAAAAATTGTTAATATGGTTTGCCCAAAAATGGGCAAACTACATTTCATAAACTTTTTTTGTAATACAGTGAATTGCCTACTTGTTATTCTTGAAGAGATTTACTACGGAGAGATTCCTGAAAATATTCTTATACAGTGAAAGTTTTGTTACTTCAGTACAACTTTTTTACTTATAAATGTATTGTTGTTAATTCACTCCATTTTATCTGATTCATCACGAGCAACTTTTAACTACAATCAGCTTTTGAGGAGGGAGAATAATTTAATACTAGGATGAACGAATTCTAGTTAAAAAATTTCATATAACTGAAGGAAAGACATTCATCATTCATTGAAAACTTTCTTATAAGGATAAAAATAATGAGTGACACTATTAGGGTTAGTTTATTTTGGGGTGGAGAAGTTTTGTACGAACGTGGTTCGGTTATATATAGTCTTCATGAGAAAATGGTTTAAGTATTTCCAATGATACTCAAATATGATCGTCTTGTATGTCTTTTCCGGAGTAAAATGAAGGTACATGATTCTGAACTTTCTATTCTTATCACTAGTCAATATCCCATATCAATTATGGGTAACGGTCATATAATTTTCGTAGAGACTTGAATTTGAAATGATGACTCTTTATCATCTTTTCTTCATAGTCCTGAGATTTTTCGTAACCAAATGCATTTAGTAACACTTGATATGTATGCCAAAACACAATGCGTTATTCAAGATGAAGAATCATCTAATAATGAATTTGATATTCGAAATAGTATATGTTTTACCAATTTCAGTGTTGGTTGGCCAAGTAATTGTACTCAACAAAACAAACAGTAGTTGGGTTTGATAGCCAAAATGATAGGTTGACTTCACTAAATCAACTTAATGTCCATTGGAGTTCTCAAAATTGTGAATTTGGAGAACTGAGCAATCAAGAACCAACTAATTTATACTATCACACTCTAACAGAGTCAATGGATAGGTAAAGACATTGTATATTTTTTTATATTCTTTAAAGATTGCTATATACATGTTTGAATTATAAAAATTATAATTTTATTATTTTTTAGATTAAATGTCTACGCAGATAATCTTACATTGACTCAATTCACATTGTGAACAACAATGAGCTAGCTAATGACATAGCTGATCATGAGTCCGATACAGATAGTTTAGATGATGATGATGATCAAATGTCGAATGATGATGACAATTCAGATAAGGACGATAGCACTATTCCTTCACACGATGATAGTATTAATTAGCATTCTGACATCATTTTTTATTTGGATCACACAAAAAAGGTCCAAATAATTTTGCATGTTTTAGAGATAATAATTTTGTTCGGGCTACACTATGAAATTCCAAAAATCCTAAATATCACAAGTCAGGTAAGATATTTGATCAATAATATTTTATCTATTTAGTCTTGAAATTTTATCTATTATTGTTTGATAATACTTTATATTTTTATATATTTATATAGGTATGATAATTCAAAATAAAAGGCAAAAAAAAGATGCACTGAGAAGACATTGCATCGAAATGAAGAAAGAGTATATCTGTGGTCTATCCAAAGCAAAAAATTGAAAGGTGATTTGCAAGTGGAATGAAATGAATTGTAAATGGATGATTTGTTTTATAGAGCTTTGAGTGAATTGTGGGTGGCCAAAAAAATGATCGAGAAGCATACCTGTTTAACAAATGATTATAAAGAGGGTCATTGTAATTTTAGTAGCAACATGATTGCTACTTTGCTGATTTCATTAATTATGGTCGACGCACAGTTTAGTATTAAAGCGGTGCAGGAAGTTATGAAATTGAAGTTTAATTATACTCCAAATTATTGAAAAGCCTAAAGAGCCCATAGGAAAACTTTTGTAATAGTGTATGGTGATTTTGAAGGTTCTTTCAAAACATTCCTTCGTTACATGGCTTCCCCACAACATTTTAATCCGGGCACTGTTATTGAGCGAGAGTATGAGTCAGCAACAATGCAAGGTGAGCAAATTTTTAAATTTGTCTTTTGGATTTTTAAACCAATCATTGATGTATTTAAAAGTTGTAGGCCTGTAATCTCAATAGATGTCACTCATATCAATGGTAAGTATGATACTAAATTGCTAATCGTTGTTGGAATTGATGCAAATGGCAATATCTTTTTACATGCATATGTTGTTGTTGCACGCGAGAGCTTAGAATCATGGACATGGTTTCTTACGTTATGGTAGAGGTATGCTGTATGTGATCGCCAAGGTATTGAACTTATTTCAGACCGTCACGCAGGTATACTACAATGTATCCAATGACATGCATAGTTACAACCACCCTTCATATGTCATAGATTTTGTGTTCGGTATCTGAAAGCCAACTTTAACAGGAAATTCTTGAAAAATGATCTTGAGAACTTAATGTGATTTGCAGCTACAGAACATCAGGAGAATAAGTTCAAATAGCGTATGAGGCAAATTAAATTAATATCACCTGCTACACATGTATGAATAAATAATCATCCTCATGAAAAATGGACATTGTACAAGTATAATGGTTATAGATGGGGGGCTCTAACAACCAATGTATCTGAGTCATATAATGATTTATTGAAGAAAGCTCGTGGATTATTGTTACTATCATGGTTAGATTGACTTTTAAAAATCTTGTTGATCGATTTCATGATAGAAATTGCCTTGTGGAATTATTAATTGTTGAAAACAAGCATTGGCTACTCAATGTTGAAACAAAATTTCTAGAATATTGAGAACGAGCCAAAATGCACACAAACAAGATGTAGTACAATACCGCCAATGGCATTTTTGAGGTTTTTAACATTTGCACATAATGGCAAGAGTGGAAATGTGTACATATTCACTGTCGAAGGATGAAAATGTTCATGCAAAAAATAGAGAAATTATCATATGTCATATTCACATGCCATAAAACTTTATGATATTTGTGACATTGACCCAAAGTTCATTGTTTCTAAGTATTACAGTTCCAAGTATTACAAGCAAACTTACTCAGGCATATTCTCTCCATTGGGTGTGGAGACATATTGGCCACCTTCTCTATTCTATTTAATTGCAAATACTAAATATCTGAGAACTTCTGAAGCTAATAATACTAAACATCATAAAAATGATATGGACATTGCTCTAGGTCGCATGGTGATGGGCTTTGAAAACATGGCACATTCAATGCTTAAAATAAGAAATTTATGCTTGAACTTCGGTTATTAGTGGATATGATATGTTTGTTGCATTAGTGCAAGAAAATTAGGTAGGAAGTGGCTTGAGCTAAAAATTTAAAGAAGAGTCTCTGTAAAAGTTGAAGTAATGGTCAGGTTATGATTCGTTAAGACATTATACGACTCGTAAGGATGACAGTGGCTAAAGCTACGCTGGAGAAGCTAAGTACCAAATGATCACAACTTTTAAGGAGTGAATACGGGTCGTAGCATGCACCCATAACAAAAATAGTGAGCTATGCTAAGGTCCAGAATTAAATTCATAAAAGGCTATGAGTCGTAAGGACAGACTACGACTCGTAGTGATTAACTGTAATGAGACCAATATTTCAATACCTGAAGATTGAAGCTCCAGTGATAACAAGTGAAGACCACGAGTCGTAAGAACTAACTATGACTCGTGGTGAGGAATCGTAAAGACGACAGAACCAAGTAACCTGAAGGAAAGGAGATGTTAGAGTGACTATAAGTAATAGCCTACGAATCGTAAGGTGACTATATGAATCATGACAACTGAAGCAAAAAAGAAAGCTACAACTGCAGGCAGCAAGTCGTAAAGAGACCCAACAACTCATTGCCAAAGGCGTCACCACTGCCGACTTAATTTTTCTAGTCCGTTTTAGTTAGGATTTCTTTGTTAATTTTAAACTAATATAAATTCCTTAGGGTTAATTCATTATGAGGTTACACACTTTTATAATTTTTTTGATACTTTCACATACTTTGATCATTGAGATTTTGTTCTTGAGATTTTGGTTTCGTATTCAATTGGAGAATTTGGATTTTAATATTTCATTATTGTGCAAGTAATTACATGAATTCTTTATGGATTTTCATGAATTGATGCATGAACATGAGTGGCTAATTTTCTTAACTAGGGTTATGGAAACCCTAGTGAATTAGCTACATAAGGAAAGTGGGAGATTTATCTATTCTACTGTAGTTGCATGCATTGCAATCTTCTTCGTATTAGTTGTACCCAAGCTACTGCAGAAGCTTGAAATTACCTGTATTCGAGAACTCCCTCACAAGGGAGTTAGAGATTGGTAAAAGGAGGTTACAATAGTAATTCGAGGCTATCAACCCTCGTCTATTAACTCGAGACTCAAAAGATGAAAGTTGTACTAAGGTTATAGATAAGGGAAAGCAAGACAACACCCCGAGACTCACTAGGTAAAGGGTGAGATCTATCAATGCGTTCACAAGACAGTTGATAGTACATAGCTTGTCAACTTTGCATGCAAAGCAGTAGTGGATAGAACACGAGAATCTTACGTAGTTGTGAAGCCAGGGGAAATAAAGTCCTAGTGTTCGTCTTCTACTATTTACAAACTTAAACAATTAAGTTCTGCTACTTGTTACTATTGATTTCCAATTCCCCACATTTACTTTTTCACACTGCTCGTGGATTTTGTCAATTTTGAGATATTATTCAGCATTTTCCCTGTGGGTTCGACCCCAACCTGATTTGGGTTACTATATTTGGTATCAATTGGGGCATACTTCTTTGGAGGTTAATTTTGAGTGATATCAAATTTTGGATTGTTGCCGGGGAAAGTGGTATGAATTGTTGATTGAATTTGGTGCAGTTCATGAGTTTTTATTTTTATTCTATAATTGGGTATATACTAGTGTATGCCTAGCACCAAGTGCCAAGGCAATCCCTTACTCCTTATTGATCCTGAACCATAAAGAATTTTACAAAAACCACGAAGAATGTTAGAGCAAGTTCGTGATGGTGTTTTTGTTGGGGTTCTAGATCCTCAGAATGTACCTCCTCCTCCACCTGCTAATCCATAGAATGTTATTAATAGACAGATGGAACAATTGTTAGTAGAGGTAGCTGAAGAGAGAAGAGCTATCGAGGAGGCCTGATTGGCTCAACAGACACATCTAGCCTTGACAGACTGGTAGATAATTGTCAAGCACCAATCGACGCAAATCATGATAGAGGGCGTGGTGGAAAAGCTAGAGTAATCGCAGTCTATTAGTATCTACCACCATATCATGAAGATGAAGACATGGGTTATATAGAGCTTGTTGAGATGGGAGCCATTGTTCCATATGTTTTACCTCCTAATTGAAGTTCGATATTACCAGTACAATGATTCAGCTGCTGAATCTAAATGGTCTATTCTCAGGGGCAACAATAGATTATGTGAACATGCATCTTGTCAACTTTACTGGGATATGCACTTCATATACCATCCCTAGGGTGGATCAGGAAGTGCTGAGGTGATGGTTGTTCCATTTTAAATGACAAGTAAAGCATCATTGTGGCTAGGGGGACTTCCTAGAGGCTCAATCACGACTTGGCATGAGCTGCGTAGTACCTTATGAGTAAATTAAAAAATCAACTCAAATTCAAAAGTACCTTGATATTTTAATAGAGTAGATGAACAAGAAAAAATATGAAAAAAGTGTCAACAAATTAATTGAGATTGAAGATATTGATGTCTTGAATTATAGAAGAAGTTCAAAAACTATAGTTTGAAATTCTTATGAGATAGATGTTATGAAGCGTGCAATATATGGACTTTTTATAAAGAATGGAAATAGATTTTTCATTCAAAAAATATTATACTTCCTTCATTTCAAAAATAATGATCTACTTTTCTTTTTTATCAATTTAAAAAAAAATGACCTCTTTTCTTTTTTGGTAATACTTCAATTTTAAATTTTCACGTGGCATATTTAAGACCACAAGATTAAAGTGTATCTTACCACAAGATTCAAAAGTTTTCTTTATATTCTTAAACTTTTTGTCAAGTTAAATTAGGTCATTCTTTTTGGAACAGAGTGAGTATTAAAAAAAATAATAGATGAATTATATCTATGAGAATATTTATATAATACATAAATTGAATTCTAAGAAAACTGTTATGTAATTGCAATTTTTTGTAGTGTTAAACATCGGCATCTCTAATTTTAAGTTATGAATTTAAAAAATATAGATAACAAAATATAAATTATAAAAATTAAAACTTGTAATAAAAAATAATTAATTAGATGAAGTAAATGAACAACAATTACTAAATAAGAACTGATTTTATTCGAATTTAGATTAACAAATAATGATAACTAATCAACGGTAAAAGAATTCTAAATCAAACAACAAATCAATATAACACATAAAAACTTCCAATAGTTTCTTTTAAACTATTCTTCATTATATTTTCTTTTCAAAATGCAATTCTCCTGCTCAGTTTCATTAAGCATATCCTTCAAATAATATTTTTTCTTCAATTCTTTTAGCAATGTCATAAAAAAAATTCTATCTTGTGTGATGTAATGACCCTTCCGGTCATTTTTTATATTTTCGCTTATCTTCATCGTTAGGGATTTTTATAGCTGTCATAAGTTATTTATGACTTGCTGGGATCGACGGTTCAGTTATCGGGAAGTTTGTTTGGTTTTTCGAATCAATTTCCTATTTTGAAGTCTTCATTGGTCCAAACGACTACCGGATGAAAACTTCAGCGAAACGATCTTAGATATAAATTTTGACTATGCCAGCAGATCAGGAATATCTATTTTAAGCTAGGTAGGCCTTTGGTTTGGGTCCTAATGCATCCGAGCTCATTTCGACCTATTGATTGGAAAGTGAAAAAATTAAGAATATTGGTGTAGGACCCATATTTGATTAAAACAAGCTCGGATGGAAAATTCGACTTTGCCGTTACATCTAAAACGTCGATTTTAGATTAGGAGGACCTCTGGTTTAAGTCCTAAGGCTCCCGGACTTATTTTGGATTATTGAGCAAATTTATAAAAAAAACGAAACTATAAGTATGGGCTTCACTTTTTGCCAAAAGATCTCGAATGAATGTTTTGATGATTCTAATGGATTTAAACCACATTTAAGTATTGGATCATGTTATTTGGGTTCTGAATAAGTTTCGACGGTTAAAAATAAGTTTTTAACTTTGTTGTCAGGGGGATACCACATCTCTTCGCCGGGGGATTCTATAAATAGACACCAAGGTCGCGAATTTGGGAATTTTTTCTTCATCTTTGAGAACTCAAAACCCTAAATGGGTATGATAACTCAAAATTGAGTTGTGTGGGTGACTTAGTAGCTTGATTATCATCTATTATCGCTATTATCATCCGAATTAAGGTAAGATTTCATCACTTTATTGATGAATTTCTTAGTTCTTGACCCAAAATCTAAAATTCACTTAGGACTTGATTTTAGCCAAAAATTAGCTTTTTTTGCACCCATTTCCTGAGGGTTATGATTCCTTGATGATGTTTGAGTGTTGGGTTGGACTCAGAAACGCGTTTTCCGTTAGTAGGACCCACTTGGGATTTTTGGTGTCATTTTTAGAATCGAAGTACAATAGTACAATACGGATATCGTTAGACTCATATTGATGAGTATATTATGTTTTTTATATCATGATGGCATTTTGGGTATTGTGAAGTGAAGACGAGCATGTGGTGAATGATGTAAGCTTTTGCGGTTCGACTTTGAGGTAGGCTTCTACCTACTCTTCTTCGAAGATGGTGTGTGTTATGTATGTCATGTAAATATGAATGTTAGGCTTGATTATGAATAAAATAACTTAGTATTGATTATTGATGTTTGGGGAATTAGATGATGGTTTTGGACCCGTTAGGTGGAATGTTTATGACCCTTTCAGAATTCAATTGCTTTTTTCCTAGGTTAAGCTAATTTATAGCATAGATATGATAGTATTCTAGGTTTAGGATGTGTTTTATGTGTTGGAAACATGGTTAGTATGCATAACCTTAGCTGGGTTATTCTAGTGATCTGAAAACCATTATTTGGGTAGTGTTGGCTTAAATGCCCATGTTTCTAGGCAAATTTCATATCTTAGGATTGGTTATGGCTTACTTGACATAAAAAGTTGAACTAGATACCTTATCCTAGTTTGGAGCATAGTTTTCCTAATTATGAAAATTGAGGATTAGAAGTGGAATCTTGAACCACTTTAAACTTGAATTTATATAGTTACATTGAAGACCTTAGACGTTTGTTAAACAACTAGAGAATAACCTTAGGAGCATATTGGATAACCGTGGTAAATGAGTTATGGTGATATTATTTGAGATGATGTATATGGTTGTTGACTACATTATCTCTAATGCTATGTGTAGCTATGGATTATGCTATTAATTAAGTCCATGACTATGTTATTATTTAAATCATTGACTAAACTACTATTTCGGACTTTGGACTATGATATTACTAATTTTATACTTTTCCTAGTAAACAAACTACTGATTAGACTAGAAAGACCTCTTGTTGCTAATATTATGAGTCATGATACTAAGGGCTCTAGAAAGTATATTTACTGACTACATGAGAAGCTATACTACTAACCATGTTGAATCCAATAATGAATTGTAATATTCATATTTTATTCATTCATATATCTATGGATAAATTTTCCTTGAAGATGAATGATGGGTTATGAAGGTATGCTCTTCCTCGCTTCACTTTTACTTTAGCTCTCATGGGGCTTGTCGTTTACTTTAGCCCTCGTGGGGCTTGTCATTTACTTTAGCCCTCATGGGACTTATCATTTACTTTAGTCCTCGTGGGGCTCGCATTTTACTTTAGTCATTGTGGGGCTTGTCTTTTATTATTGGTCCTAAGGTCGTGAGTGCGATGTTGTGATTATTCTATACATATTATTGAGTCGAGGTCGGTTTTATAATACTGGTTGGATATCCAAAAAGTATTTATCCTTGTAAAGGATACGGTTGTAGAATATGGATACATATATGTTTATGTTGCTTATGATTTGATTTATTGAATACTAGTGATGGCATGCAAAGATTCATTACATTCATAATTATTATGTCGGTATTGATATGATCCTAGCTGAAATACGATCTTAACACTGTTGTTCCTAAATAAGGGTTAAACTTACTTTTCACCATAATAATGGATTTCTTTAGTATAATAATTGTCTACTAAATGAAATATTTATACGTATAAAGAGGTTAAAATAATTATTTAAAGATTTGATCCAAAGAGATTTTGGTCCATGACTTGACATTATTATTTACTCTGGTCATGAAATACTCTGATCCTTTCTATATTTGTTACAATGATTTAGTCCCAAAGATTATTTCGAACAATAGACTTGTGAATTTGAACTCTTTTAGCTACGGCTTGAGTCTGTGCACCTATTATATATATCTATACACATGTATTGATGATTATTATGATATTGATACCCAGCAAGGTCAGATGATATTGTTATGATGATATTAATACCCAACAAGGTTAGAGGATACTGTGATGATGATATTGATTCCTGGCAAGGTCGAAGGATACTGTTATGATGATATTGATACCCGGCAAGGCCGGAGGGTCTTGTGATGATGATATTGATATCCGACAAGGTTGGAGGATACTGTTATGATGATATTGATACCCGACAAGGCTGAAGATTATTGTGATAATGATATTGATACCCGACAAGGTCGGAGGATGTTGTGATGATGATATATCGACCCTGTTTGATTCCGGAGGATAGTTGTGATATTGATTGTGCATCTTGCATTCATTCTTGCATGCACGTCGCCTATCACTAGTATGTGCCTCTGTCTATCAGTCTGTCTGGGACGATTGCATAAATATGGGTGATGACTATGCCTTGTGTTGTTGTTTGTTGATTGAGCCTTCCAAGACTGGGGCGTGGGGGAAATGCATAGGCTCGATTAGGTATTTGGTTGTCTTGAATAGCTGGTTACTCGCGCTATTATTGATATTGTTATTATCATTGTTATGATCATTATTATGGCTAGTTTATAACAAATTGGTTATTGATTCGGTATCGAGATTTGATGTATGTTCGTCTATCTTATGATTTCATTATTATGCATGATTATTTCATGCCTAGCCATGTGGATTAGAAACCCTGAGCATGATAGTACTAAATCCTGATAGGATTATGATAAGGTCTTAAAATAAAGATATGATGATCTAGGATGTGCTTTGGATGACCTCACACACATACACACATATATATAGCTACATATATCTAGCTATATGTAGCTATGGTATTACCGTATATCCCCTCCTTCATTTCTTCAAATTGTATATTCGTTCCTTAGCCTTGTATATTATTATATATTCTTTTTCCACTCTTTATTCATATATTAGACAGAGATATATGGTGTAGTGTTGAGACTCCTAAGTATGGATGGAATAAGATAGTGCACCCTTATTACTTACTTAGCTATATTATGTTTGTCTATTAGATATGAACAAGATAGTTGTTCCTTATTATCTCATTGGCTTGTTATGAGATTTCTGGACTCTTGGGTTTAGTTTTCATTCTATTTATATATTGTGTATATCTGCTTTATCTTTGGAGCTCAGTTGACAGTTGCCTACTAATTACCATTTGTTTGGTACTCATACTACACTTCTGCAACCTACAGATCATATTACGGGTTATCGTTGTTGATGTGTGCATCGTGCAGAGCAGCCATGGTTCAAAGATACAGAGTGAGCTCCTAACGTTCGGAGTATTATTCTCCTCCCTCTTAGTATTGTCTAGTCTCAATATTGTATTTGGAGATAAGTTATATCAGTGTAATTTATTTCATCTATTCCATTTTTGTGAACCCTTGTTATATTAGAAGCTCTTGTACTGATACCACCAGGTTTTGGAATTTATTCATGTATTTGAACTTTTGTTATATTTATTCCGCATTCTTTCCTTATTTTATTTGGTAGTCCGTTACTAGCCATTTCAAACTACGAGTTTGACTTGCCTACGGGTGGGTTATAGTAAGAGCCATCATGACCTAAGAAATTGGGGCATGACATATGACTTCGTTGAGATTAAATAGCGTGTCAAACTTCATAATGTTCTATGAAGTCGCGATATCACCATCGAATATGGATCTCTTCAATCGTGACAGAATGGTGTTCGTTTAATTTATTGGCATGCTTTGTACCCATCAAAAATAACCACGTCCTCCATTTTCTAAAACAACAAAATAAGGAACAAGATTAACATACACATATTTTTAATTGAAAAACTTAAAAATTTTACCTTCAAATGTGCACAGCTCCAAGACTTACGATCAGGATTTCTTTGAGTCGTCGATATTTTCATTTTACAATATTCATTGCATTTACATACATCGGATTTAATTGAAAATAAAGACATTTCGAATTGTTGAGACATAATTATCAAGGAATTCTCAAAGCTCAAAAGAGATAATATTAGTAGAATAATATGATAAGATGAGATAAAATGGAGTGAATTAACAACAACACATTTATAAGTGAAAAAATTGTACTGAAGTGTAAAAACGTTCACTGTATAAGAATATTTTCAGGAATCTCTATAGTGAATCTCGTCAGGAATAACAAGCAAGCAATTCACTATATTACAAAAAAAAGTTTACGAAATGTAGTTTGCCCATTTTGGTCAAACCATATTAACAATTTTTTCACCCCAAACGTTTAACGAGCACCGTTAGTTATAGTTTGCCCAAAAATGGGCAAACTGTCCATTTTGTAGCATAAATTAAAGTACTGTCCATTTTGCCTCCTAAGTCTGAAAAGGTATCCCTTTTAGCTCCGAACTCTAAGCTATCTGGGCTACATAATTGAACGTTTTGATGAATAAAATCCAATAGATCTTGAAGTTTAGAAGCAAAAGTGGAAAAGTGAAGCACCATTGAACTTCTACAAGCAAAATAATAAAATTCAGAGGCATTTAAGAAAGTAAGAAGTGGGCTCTGTACTGAAAAATATAATGTACTAGATGTTGAAGCTCATGCCAGCACGGGCTCAATATATGTTATTTTTTTTATTTTAATTTATGTGGTACAGATGAAATTTGAAAAATCAATGAATTTTCTATATAGTTTTAAATATTTTACATTGTTAGTTATTGATTTATAGTATTTTTACATAATTTCGGATACTATATGCCATCTTTTTGTTTCAATTTATGTGACATGATGGAATATTTGAGAAAGTCAATCAAATTTGTTATATAGTTTGAGATATTTTAAGTTGCTCATTATATTATGATTTATACGAATTTCTACGAAATTTTCAAGTAATATCGCTCTATCGCAGATTATATAACATTGATAGAATTTGAAAAGTCAAGCAAATTTTTTCTATATCTTTTAAATATTTTAGATTGATAATTATTGTGATTTATATTATTTTTCATGAAATTTTCAAATAATGTATCCCAATTAATGTTGCATATTGTGATTTACATTACTTTTCACGGAATTTTTAAATGATATATCTCAGTTATTGTTGCACTGATAAAAAGTCAACCAAATTTTTTTTGTGTCTTCAAATAATTTAAATTATTAATTATTGTAATTTATAATTTTTTTTACACAATTTGCAAATATGTATATATATATATATATATATATATATATATATAATTAAAGATTAAAAAAATTAAATTAAAATTTAGATAATCAATTATATTTTTAATAGATTTTTAAACTTTTTAAGCTATTAGCTATTGTAATTTATAATACTTTTTTTGCATAGTAATTTAATATTTTAAGTTGATAGCTATTATAATCTATAATACTCTTCTTGTTCAAAATTTTGTGGCGGTGGTAGTCAATTATATTTTAAAAATAGTTTAAGTTCTTATTTATTGTGATTTATAATACTTTTCCTTCTATTCTAATTTAAGCGACACTGATATAATTTCGAGAGTCAATCAAATATCACGATTGAAGTAGCGAGGCAGACATATCTTAAATAACTCATAATAACTAATTAGAAGCGACATAGAAAAATTGCTATAAAAAATACATGTGAAAAAAAATTAAGTGGGTCTCATATAAGATGTTAAATTAATTTAAAACATCAATAGTTAATCTATTATTTTATATATATTTTATATCTTTTATTAAATATTATTAATTTTTAATACTTAGATGACTTATAATAATTAATTAGGTGGGATTTAATAAAATTACGATCGAAGGAGCTGAAGTAGACATGTCATAAATGTGTATTTTTTTATTAAATATTATTAATTTTTTAATACGTAAATGACATAAAAATTAATTAGGAATGATATTATAAAATCACAAAACAAGCAGACAGCAGGAAGAAGATGACAACTGTCAGCCGCCTGCTTGAGATGCCAGCTAACTGGTGCTTATATATAGTAGTAATAATACTTCTTCATGGTATATTTGAATTTTTGTACAGGTAATTAAGGATTCGTGAGCTGTTTTGACTAAATGATAAGGTTACGATGAATACTAACTTGCAAGATATGAGCAATAAATAAATAATCAGACAATTTAAAATAAAGGATAAAGTTGTCCCAAGCTTGGGGTGACTAACAGACAAAGCGACCGAAAATCGCAATTTAGAACATCGGAAAATGTAAGAGTTTAATAACTTTGAGTTTGGGAGCTTAGTATAATGTTTGTGTGAGAATGAAATTCAAGTGTCTAGTTATCTAACAAGAAAGTAGACTCCATTTCTAGCGAAGCATCAAGACACAATCCACAAAATATGCCTTCTTGAAATCTACTAATAGCTCATTATCATTACTAAGTAATAATTGGCGATGATTTCAAAATCTTGTGTAACGACTGACAGTTTGAGTAACTCTAATTCGGATTGTTCTTTGTACCCAATATATTATGTGTCTACTAGAGCTAGATGAGCTTCCACCATTACATTGGTCTCAACTCTCAAGTGATCACACTGATCCTTCCATGACCAAATTCATTTCATTCCTTCCCCTCCTTAAACATGTTATATATTTGATCGGTCGAGAAGAGTAATTACATTCGCTAGTCAAATATATATTATTGTATATCAAAATTATATATTTTATGTATATTATATATTGAAATAAAAAATATATATATATTTACTAACTATTACTCCCTTCGTTTAAAAAAGAATGATCTATTTTGACTTGACATAAAGTTTAAGTAAATAAAAAAAACTTTTGAATCTTGTGGCCTTAAATTAAAGTAGTGTCAAATGTACCAAAATGCCCTTCAATCTTGTGGTCATAAACATGTCACGTGGAAAGTTGAAATTAAAGTATTGCCAAAAAGGAAAAGGATCATTATTTTTTAAACGAACTAAAAAGAAAAGTAGGTCATTCTTTTTTTAAACGGATGAAGTATTTTGGTGGACTAAATTATACGAATTTCTCTAAACTTATGTCATCCTAGCTTATTTCTCTAAACTTATATCATCCTTTTCTTATTTCCATTTCCATTTTCTTCCACGAAAACCGGTGTTGGTACTACAAAATACTCTTTAATAGAAACTTTTAAAAAAAAGCAATATCAATCCTTTGGTTCACACACCTTATAATGCATCAGATTCATTGTTATATTATTATACATGTCACTACTTTCAGACTTCCAAAAGTTGCAAACAGAAACTTCAATAACCCCATTAATTGACAATGGCATCTTCAACACAAATGCAAAATGAAACCAACAGTACTACTAGATAAGACACAATTCAATTCTTCAAGTTCGAGATCATTGATGAGATCTCTTCACTCATGAAACGGAGTCGTACTCGAAGCCTCTCTTTCAAGGAAACCATTTCTATCTCTTGGGACCAGAGAGTTTCTTGCAACAGAAACCTATATAAAAAAGGTATAATAATTTAGCAGATATCACGATACTCTTCTCTAAATATCAATTAAGGAAAATATTATTAATATTTTGATAAATGGTGGTTGGGCATCTAATAAGCTATACATCAATCCAATCAAAATCATTGTCATAATTATATACCATGATTTTACCAAGAAATGATCTTCTCAACATTAAACATGTCGCCACTTTGTAATTATATACATTCAGTATAAGATTGTTAACGGATTCTAACTTATTATATGAAATTGTCCTCTTTCATGTTGTAATGAGCAGTTAGCTAATTATATTTTAAATGACGTGATAACATAAGATCCCCATAGGTTGACGAGTCGATATCATGTTTCTGGTGCAAAAAGTTTGGTGCTAATAATGTTCAAAAAGCTCGATTTTCTACTAGTCATTTTTTATTGTTTGATTTCAGGACTATATAGCTTATATCAACGTATTTTTTTTTTTCTATATAAGTATTATCACACAGGTTTCTTCAATCATTATGCAATATTATTAATTCCCTTTGTTAAGAGAGTACCTTTGCCATTTTCCCGTCGCCCAAGCTACAGCTTCCTCTATGTTGACTTGGTGGAAAGTGGGCCCACTGAAGTCAAAACAAATCAATTTATTCAGAAATTAGATTTCCTTTGTAGCTAATGAAAGTATGTTGTTGGGTGGAAATTAGTATAGTTCTTAATAGACATTAATGAATTGGCTTTTAATACATTTGACCGCTCGGACAAAAATAATAACATTCATTATTCAAAATATAAAAGAACCATACTCTAATTATATATATTATCATTAACATAAAAATAATATAATTTCCGACTATTATTTTGTTGGACGACTTAACCCTGTCTATATTTTAACATGATCACTATGTGCTCACATTTTTTGCTGCGGTACTGAAAGCTTGCTTGTGAGTCATGTTGGGATATAGAGCCTTCAGCCTCTTGATCTCTTCTCTGGAAAAAAAAAAAAAGGGAGCAATGTTTTTGGCACATAATTTTAGTATACCATAATTAATAGGCCATAAAATAAGGTGATATTTACGATTTCAAAGAGATTAAGGGAATTAGGAAACTGGAAATGTACTTGATAAAGCAGTTGTAAGCAGATGGAGCTCGTTGTCTCTTCTCTGGGGCTGAAAAAAAGTGTAGTAGGATTAGCTAGATATATCCTTATAATTAGGAGTAATGTAAATAATAAATATACTAATTAAGAAAATATCATCTCTATCTAGGATTGTTAATTTTTTCCCAGATAATTTACGTTTATTGACTTGATTAACTGGAAGAACATTCTCATATTTATCTTCTTCATCTGAAGAGGCTATTACTGGGCTTCCCAAATCTACACTTTTCTTATTAGCATCAACAGTTTCCTCCTTGTCAACTTCTGGCTTTGGCTGCTGAAAGCAAAAAATTAAAAAATTAAAATAAAATAAATCAGATTATAGGTCAAATTAACATAACGAGATACTATATTCAAATTTTAACATGCATGTTGTAATACGTGACCTATCTTATTTTATTTTTTTTAGATGAGACAATTACATGTAGTTATCTTTTAAGTGACGTAACTAATAGTGTCAAAATTATTTTACACTCTTAGTGTATAGAAGCTCAACTTAAAAAACAAAATAAGTGCGTGCAATTTGTCGGACCTGATGAGTTTGGTTGAAGGAAGCAAAAAGATGAAAAGGGAGAAGAGAAGCTTTAGTCAAATTGAGAGAGAGGAGACTAGTGCAATGCCCACATCTCACTGTTACTATCTTGTTACAAAAGCTGCTGCATGGAACACTAACCTGCATATATTTTATTCACAACAAACAAAAGCACATCATATGTATAACCAATAAAATGTACAGATAAAAAGTAGTTTAGTAGTAACAAAAATAGTGCAAGTAGAGAAGGAAAGATATGCGAACTTTACAAGTAATATTGTAGTACAATAGCCACATTGCACATAACAGAGTGTGTCCTGGAGATCATGAAACATATGGTTATTCAATGCTGACATCTTCTTTTCTTCTTCTCTTCTCAATCTCTTGCCTCGTTTTCTTTTTATCTTTTATGAGGAGAGGTGAGAGAGGGATCTAGAGTGGAATCGAGGTATTTATATATAGGGAAAGTTTTGATGTTATTATGCATTTTAATATTAAAATCTTAATTTGTATGATAATTTGTGGACATAAAGTGGAGAAAGTGGTATCATTATATTTTGATAACTCTTGTAATTTCCAATACTTTATTTGTCCATAATCTACCACATTATGTTTTGTAACTCATATGATCATTAGTTATTGTAACTCCATGGTCATTAATTGCATGTAACATATGTAACAAGAAGACTATTTATCTATCCACATTACTTTAATTGTTAATGATGGTAGAATGTCTTAATTAGTAATTTGTAACTTCTCTCATTATTTTGTTGTAACTCTCATGACTATTAGCGCCATTAGTTTCTTGTAACCTAAAGACTATTAATATTTCCTCTTTATCACCCCCTTTATTCTTCTTATTCATGAATATCTCACCTATAAATAGAGGCGATCGATCTTGCATGTTATTGCATGAACAAGGAAATATGATAAGTGTGAAAAAATTTATAGTGTATAGTAGTGAAAGAGAGAGTTGAGATAAAAAAAAATATTTTAAGTATACAACTATATTCACTATACAAAAGAGAGTAATTATATTAGTGAAAGAAATAGTTGAGACAAAGAAAATATTCTAAGTCTTTAACTATATTCACTATACAAAGAGAGTAAATATATGTTGAAGGAAGATGTTCTTATGGTGGAGCTTTGGACTCTTCAACTAATCTGGAGTTGCTTGAGTTGTACATCATTGATGGGTTGTTGTATCCTGGAGGGGACAAGTTATGAGATATACTGATGGATCGGTGTAGATTATGCCGCAGTGAGCTTGAATCTCCTTAAAGAGAGCGAGATATCCGCGCCTCAGCCAAAAAGAAGATTATCTTATTTTCTTCAATTTTTGTTCATTTTATTATTTCAACTGCAACTATTATAATTTGTAGTATATTACGCCAACAGAAAGCAGCTGAGAACTACCAGCAATATGTTCCAAAATAATTTTTAAATTTTTTTTATCTAATTTGTAGTATCCCTCATCAGAAGTATGAATTTTTATATTACTCCCTCTTTGTTTTTACTTGTCATAGTTTACCTCTATTAATTAATGATTATTATTGTGTCTTGAAATTACTCTCTCCATTCTTTTTTATTTGCTTGGTTTGAATTGTGTTCATATTCCGTAATGCTTGCTCCTCTAATCTTTCAAGAATAGTTTGAACAAAATATTCTCATTATGCCCTTGTTTAATAAATGTAAATATTCTCATTATGCCCTTGTTTAATAAATGTGATCATTATTGATTTGGAAAGAGGTATAAAATTTAATTTGGGATATAGTATTGATAAAATTACTTTTAATTTTATTGAAGTAAGGAATTTATTAAATCGTATGTCCAACCTAAATGAAGCAATTAAAAAGGAATGGAGGAAGTAGTTTAGAGATAAACAATTAATGTCAAGGGTAAAATAGGAAAAAAGTATTTTTTTATATGCCAAAAATGACAGGCAAAAACATAAATTCAATTAGAAATTAGAAATAAATAAAAGCGAACGAATAGAGTACATATCAGCGTAATTCAACCTATTATGGAAGGTTATTATCGTTATGTTTGATGACTAATTTCACCTATTAACGATGGCTATGTGTAATTAGCCTATAAATGAGATCTCATGTCTTTTTATGAACTGAATGGAAAAAAGGATCCTTTCAAATCTTATATGTATAAAAATGGTGATCTCTTATAAAAAAGATATATTTTTTTTTACTTTCTTCGTTTTAAAATAGTTGATCATCTTTCTAAAATATTTATTTCAATTTAGTTTTCACTTTTATGAAATCAAAAGATTTTATTATGTTCTTACACTACTGTTTTTATCATTAAATGACTAAATAAAATGTATATGATCAAATTTATATTTTTAAACCATAACTAATAAGGCTAACACGGTAAAATAAAACTCTAATAAATAATTTTTAAAAGAAAGTGGCATGTCAATAAGGACCAACTATTTTAAAACGAAGGGCGTAACAAAATGCTAGAAAATGAGATCTCTTTAAAATGCAAAAACATTTACACTATCAATGTATATAAATTAAATCTCTTCAAAAAAATTGTTCTTTGTTACAAAATAATATGTTTATGGTGGATGTCCATAACTCTTAAAATTAAGTAACTCCCACCCATCTTCTCCATGATGTGTAGTTAATCCTCCATTACTCCACACACCATTATGGGTGTAACTCTCACACCCTTTAACCTCTCCCATAATGTTCTTGTTTAATACCATTATGGATGTAACTCTCACACCCTTTAACCTCCCTCATAATATTCTTGTTTAATACCATTATTATGACAACCTTTTGCATGCCTCTATATGATATTATAAATAGAGGCATAAGGGTTCATATTGTAGACACTTGAACAATTGAAATACTTGAAAGAATGAAAATATCTCTTGTCTTGTCTCCTTATTTTCTTGTTTACTTCTTTTTCATATTGTTATTCTTTTAGATTAATTTTAACACGTTATCAGCACGATAATCTTTCCAACTCAGTTTGATTCGCTGCTTCAACTAGTAAGGATTAAGGTATTCTAAAACTCAATTCTTCACCTTATATATTGCTATCATAAGACGAATAATTAACTAATTAAGTCATTTTTCTAGTAATCTTTGTCATGCATTATTTTCTCTTCAACCATAAATATTTAATAACCCTTAATTTGTTGAAGTAGCCTAAAATTGAATTTGCCTCATGATTTTGTGTTTGCTGGATAAGTGTAGCAAATACATGTTGATATTTGTAACATTTGGCAAAGTTTACATATTGAAATTTTAGAGTTTGTATATTTGTTACCTTTTTATTTATTATCTTAAATTGATTTGGTATCATAATGTGGGTTTGAGCACCTATTTTTCATTAGTTACAAATGTACTTTAAATAATTTTGTTACTTCAGTTGGTCAATTTTTTTGAGCACTCTCGAACAATTTTGATTTAACTATTTTACTATTTGAAGATAAGGTAAATTTTCGGTATTGGTGCATGGAATACTCTGGATTGTTTTGTACTTCCTTACTTACAGAACTTGGTCATCTTGAACGAATTGATTTAGTATGTAACATTTCTTTTTGTGTTGGTATTTTTACTTTTTGTATAAACTGGTCTTTGTCCTACAAAATATATTGGATTCGTTTGTAACTTCATCAAAGTCTTAAGGATGAGTCTTGTTATACTTTGGCTTTATATGTCATTAATTGAGAGTAAAACGGTGAATTTAAGTCCTATGAAAGTATGTCCTAACACGTCTTTTATGGGTAAGACATTGAGTTCAAAGCCCCAACGTAGTATATTGATGACAATGATGATCGAGGCAAAACAATAAATTTTTATTGTAATATTATGAAATCCGCCACACATTGATTTGTTTCATTCTTTAATATGAATGTGGTAGCAGTGCATAATAAGCGTGAAAGAAGACAAATGATTTTATATATGTGGGCGTGAAGGAAAGTTATAATAGCCATCATTATCGGAGTCAGGTTACCTTATGGTTATTCAAGGATCCTTATGGTAGAAATAAAGAACATTATAGATTGTTAAAATTGTTCTTCAAAAGGTGAAGTTAATTTTTTATTCATCATCAATTTGATACGAAAGATAGTGGGCACATGGTTGTTTTGCAACCTAATTTGATAAGTTTTATAAATCCTCCATCAAAAGAGAAAAGAACAAAAGTGAAGATACACTTGATCTTTCAAAGTGATGTTGAGGTGGGTATAAAATATGATAAATGTCAAGGCATGACAATGAACTTATAAAATAAATTATGAAGAACATATGATTATAGTCCAATTCTTGAAGAGAATGTGACTGGTCATAAATATCATGGATTTTCGAGCATTCATGAAAGTGAATATGTCAAGATATGACGAAAGTCACGGAAAAAGACATGTATATATATGATTGGATAAATATCAAAACACACCTCTACTGGAGGTTTGAGGAAAATAAAGAATTTTAATTTGGTATAAAAAGGTCATTGATGCTATAATATATTTTATCATGATCTACCAAAGGGTAAAATCAAGACGTGATTCTTGACTATAAAGGTTTTGTCCATGATCAAACTAATTATGGTGTGGTAGAATAAATTTATTATTGATCGCGTAAATATAGTACGTCAAAAAAGGACTTTGCCAAATGATATAAAAATATATTGTTAACGGCAAGAGTAAAGCAAGAAAGAGGCTTTACATATAATGATTTTGACTAAATGACAATAATTTTCTTCCTAAAAGGAGATGGTCACCATACAAAAAGTATTTTAAAATATGAGGTAGTACACAAGTTTTTGATAGCTTCGAAAAGATAATATGTTACTACATTGAGGAATGAAATTATTTATGATATTGAAATTGTAATAAGTCTCCTAAAGAACTTTTAAAGTTTCAGAAAAAGTGACAAGAAAAAAATTATTATTATTTTGAGATTATAAATTATGAAAAGTTTTTGTATCTTCATAGGTTATAAATATTTATGAAAAAATATACCTATTTTTCTCATGTTTGTTGATACCAATATAAGCATGGTGATGAAATTACATGCTGTAGTAAACAAAAATTTACAAGAAATAGATAAGTTGGCATGACCGGTTGACCATTCCGGTTCAAATATAATGCAAAGATAATTGAGAATTTATGAGGTTTTACATTGAAGAAATAAATGATTCTTCAAGAATTCTCTTATGTTGCTTGTTCTCACGGTAAAATACTACACCCACTAAGGTTATGGTTATATTCCCTAAATTCTTGGGTGAATATGGGCCCATTCACCTGCCATGTAGATCGTTTATTATGAAATAAGATACATCTATGATTGATCACATGCGATTTGCTATCAACTTGCAATTTGATTTTGCAAGGTTGGTTTCTCAAATTGTTAAATTGTGAGCATGATTTCATACTATAAAGTTGATAATGCTAATTGGTTTAGCAGAAAATTGTGTGTCTCCAATTATAGTTGAACCATTGTGTAATACCCCAAAACGTAATTTGATGAGTAATTATAATTGATTAAGGAAAGGAAAATAAATTATATATGATTAAAATATGGGCTAAGACCTATATTAAAAAGGAAAAGGAAAAAGGTAAAGAAAGGAAAAAGGGTTGGGGGGCCATTCTTCATTAGTATAAATTGGATTCAGAAAGGGCTTTGCCCATTCACGCCTCTTTTATCATAGCAGCAGTAGTTTCGCCCAATAGCGCAGAAAAGAAGGAAACTGAGAAATAAAATTGCTCATTCAGTGGAAACAAAAGAGTTTAAGGATTTGATCGAAAAATTCTTTGGGTTTAAGGTTAATTTGTTCCTACATCTTTATCGTAATTTTTAGTCAAGTTAATTTAATTTGGGTATTGAAATTTAGTTGTTAAAGACAAGAATTTTGGGTAATAAAGTATTGTTTTGGATACAAAGTTTGATGAATTTAAAGTTATCATGAAACCTTGAAGGTTGGGTAGTATAATTTTATCATGAATTAGCCTAAAATAAGAGATTTAACACGAGAATGGATATGATGTGATTATAGGTTTGATCTAAGAAAGTGATACGAATCATTCGGGGTGACACATTTGGTATTTCGACACGTGTACTGTGAGTAGTAATTTTACCATAATTTATGTTTATTAACTTGCATATTTTATACTTAATTTTGATGAAACAATGAGTTCGAAATGCTTTGAAATTGCATGTGGGGCAAGTCTTTTACCTAATATGATATTGAATTGGTTATTTGAAATATGATATTATTACGGTGAATATTCTTTACTTACATGAAATTAAGTATTTTTGACATGTGTTTTATTCAAGTTTACAGGTGACATGATTTGATATGAACTTTAAATGATATGTACTATTCTGAAAATACTCTCATCTGAATATTCTACTGTTTACAAAGAATTTATAAATAGGAGTAGACCTTGATTTGAATTCCGTAGCTAACGGCGGGATCGTTAGACCTGGTGCACCTTGTATTTACTGATGAATGTTACAACCCTTGCTAGTGGGAAGGTAGAACTAGCACACTGATACTGATATGATATTTATCTCCTTTATGAGGGGTCTACTGTTATGGGTTATTCTTAATGAAGAAGAATGTCACACTGATTACATGATTCATTCTTGAAAACCTCCCGAATATGTAATATTTGATATGATACGATGCTTTTGAGTTTATTACTAAACTATTGGTTCACTTGGCTTACATGAAATAATGATATTATTTTTTTTTATCATTACTATTTTCTGAAAGAGCATTATTTCATGATGTTTTATGACTTATCCCCATTAAAATGGTTGTGTTTAAGTGTTATTACTCACTGAGCTAGTGTCTCACTCCTCACTATTATTTTTCAGAGAACACAGGTGACGGTGACGATCGCATTGGCTAGAGGATTCGAGTAGCATATTCCTAGTGAGCCTCACAATTTTTCGTGTGGGCTATAGTTTATTTATTCGTTGTGTTTCTTTTTCTTAAAAACTCTTAATTTTCTCCATAGTCATGTCTTTAGAGTTTTGAGTACTCTTTCGTTATTTTGGATTTGTGGAACATTGGATTTCCTCTCATCTTTGGAGATGATTTTATTTTATTAGTTGGTGGTATTGGTGAATTGTTGATCGTTTGTGATGAATTGTGTCGGTGTGTGTTGTGGTTGTGATGTTGGGTTGTTTTGTTGTTGAATTAAGAAATGGAAATTTTCTTGTTAGGCCCAAAAATAAGAAAAACTCTGCTCGATTTTTTGTAGAATTATGATGAGGCTTGCTTTGGAGTCCTAAACTCCTTAGCGTCGGTCATGATCCTATTTTGGACCGTGACAAAGTTGGTATCAAAGACATTTTTAGTTAATTTTGTGACTATGGAGCACACGATAGTAGTAGAATCTCAATTATTGTTATGTTTCCGGCTATTTTTTTAATCGTGATTCTGCGAGAGCGTGATAGGATGGGTTTTGTTTTTCTTTCTCATTCTTTCATATATGTGTGACGTTTAGGATCAATTAGATGAATCTAACTATCTTATTTTGTTAATCGGATGATTCGTAGATAAACTACTAGTAGGGAAAGAGGTAGAGCCTACAGAAGGGGCCGAGGTAGGGGTAGTCGTGATACCATAGGGAATCGTACTGCCACTCTAAGAAGTTCATGAGATTCCACTCCCGAAAGGAATGATAGTCCACCTCCACCATCTCATGAGGGTAGTACTGCGGAGGTACTTACTTCCATGCAAAGAGCCATAGAGGGCTTGGCCGATCGACTAGATAGACAGGAGAGAGGTGGTCAACGTAATACTGCACAGCCACAACCATAGTTCCAGGCACCTGTTCAAACTTACAACTTTAGAAACAATGAGGTATCTTTGCAGGAGTTCCTAAAGTTGAAGTCACCAAAATTCACAGGTTCAGACAATTCAGCTGATCCTCAGAGCTTTTTGGATGGTACTTTCAAGGCACTGCGGGTGTTAGGGTGTTTTAGTGAGAGGTCTGTGGAGCTTGCATCGTACAAGTTGGAGGACATGGCTAACACTTAATATGACACTTTATTGCTAGGAAGGCCTGCAGGAGAAGCACCTCTGACATGGGATGAGTTCACTAAGTTCTTTATGGATACCTTTCTTCCTAAAAGTCAAAAATAGAAATATGCAGCTCAGTTTGAGAGATTGGTACAGACTCCAGATATGGATGTGTCAACCTATAATACTTTGTTTTGCAAGCTGGCTAGATATGCTTTATACTTGGTGTCCACAGAAGAAGCTCGAGTCCAGAGGTTTGTAAGTGGGCTGGTTGCTCGTCTTTATAATGCAGTAGCCCTACAGATAAAAGTCTTGACCTATTATGAGATAGTGGATTTTTCTAGAATGATTGAGGACAAGGGTCGTACGGAGCGGGCAACTTATGAGGTTCGTAAGAAGGCTAAGATGGGTGGATCCTTCAGTGGCGACTTAAGTGCAAATCGGAGAGCAAAAAATAAGGAAAAGCATCAGGGCCATTAGATAGGGACAGATTTAGTTTCATAGTCTGCGTATAAGCCACCTTCTAAATAGGGCACCCAGGGGTCTTCATCAGCTCAGGGATATCGTTGTTCTGGCCAGATGTATGTCACTAATCCATCCTGCCAAACTTGTGGTAAATCACATATGGGTCAGTGTCGTGTTTTGACTGGAGAGTGTTTTTTATGTGGTCAGGTAGGTTATCGTATCAGGTATTGCCCTCAGCTTCAGAGAAATATTAGTCAGGATTCTGGTCAGGTAGCTGTACCTAGTCAGGCAACTCGCAATGCTTCAGGTACGAGAAATAGAGGTCGAGATAATGGGGAATGGGTTGCTAGAAATCAGGCATAAGGAAATGTTGGTAGAGGCCAACCAAGAGTCTTTGCACTTACTAGACAGGATGTTCAGTCCTTGAAAGCAGTGGTTGCAGGTATTATTTTCGTTTGCTTTTTTTATGCATATGTTTTGATTGATCTGGGTTCTACCCACTCTTATGTGTCCTCATACTTTGTTGTGAGATTTGATAGATATCCTGAGATATTAGATTGTACTTTTCTTGTTGCTACTCCCGTAGAATATTCCTTATTAGTTGAGTATGTGTATCGTGATTGCGAGATTATAGTGGGAGGTAGGGATACCCTTGTTGACTTGATTGTACTTGATATGATTAACTTTGATGTGTTAATGGGCATGGATTGGTTATCTCTTTGCTATGCTACCGTAGATTGTCATGCAAAGATAGTTCGATTTGAGATACCCAATGAATCTAGTTTTGTATTGGAAGGGGGTCAAGTTCCAGAGGTTAGTAAAGTTATATCTTTTATGAAGACCCAACGACTATTAAAGAAAGGTTGCATGGGTTTCTTGGCTATGATAAGTGATGTTAGAGAGGGAGCCCTTAGTTTTGAGGAGCTACCTGTAGCGAAGAAATTTTCTGATATATTTCCTGAGGAGTTGCCAGGATTACCTCCAGTTCGAGAGATAGACTTCGGTATTGATTTGGCACCTGAAACTATGCTAATATATATACCCCCATATCGTATGGCACCAGCAGAGTTGAAGGAGCTCAAACAGCAATTGCAAGACCTACTAGATAAGAGTTTCATCAGACCGAGTATATCACCATGGGGTGTACCAGTTTTGTTTGTAAAAAAGAAATATGTCTTTCTAAGAATGTGTATTGACTACAGGAAGCTAAACAAGGTAACAATACGTAACATGTATCTGTTGCTTCGTATAGAGGACCTGTTTGATCAGTTACAAGGAGCTGCTCATTTTTCAAAGATTGATCTCTGATCGGGTTATCATCAGCTTAGAATCAAGACGGAAGATATATCCAAGACAACATCTAGAACTCGATATGGGCATTACGAGTTCCTTGTGATGCCTTTCGATTTAACCAATGCTCCTGATGCATTCATGGACTTGATGAATAAGGTGTTTAGGCCATTTTTGGACAAATTTGTGATAGTATTCATTGATGATATTCTGATATATTCTTGTAGCTAGGAAGAACATAAGAATCATCTGATGATTGTATTGCAGACATTGCGGGAACATAAGCTTTATGCTAAGTTCTCAAAGTGTGAATTTTGTCTTAACTCAGTATCATTTTTGGGGCATGTTGTCTCCAAATATGGTATTATGGTGGATTCTAAAAAGATAGAAAAAGTGAAAAAATGGCCTAGGCCTACTTCACCTATGTAGATTCGTAGCTTTATTGGTTTGGCTAATTACTACAGGCGTTTCGTATAGGATTTCTCTAAAATTGTAGCTCCATTAACCAGGTTAACATAGAAAGATGTAAAGTTCCAGTGGACGGAGGAATATGAGCAGAGCTTCCAGAAACTCAAAACATATTTGACTAATGCACCGGTTTTAGCCTTACCATCAGGCTCTGGAGGATTCAAGGTATTTTGTCATGCTTCGAGGGTTGGATTAGGATGTGTTCTCATGCAACATGATTATGTTATTGCTTATGCTTCGAGACAGTTGAAGAAGCACGAGATGAACTATCCTACACATGATTTAGAGATGGCCGTTGTGGTTTTGAACTTAAGATTTGAAGTCATTACTTATACGGTGAAACTTGTGAGATTTATACCAATCATAAGAGTTTGAAGTATATTTTTCAGCAGCTAGATCTAAATCTTTGGCAGCGTCAGTGGATGGAATTACTCAAAGATTATGATTGTTCTATCATGTGGCATCCAGGAAAGGCTAATGTTGTGGTTGATGCCTTGAGCAGGAAATCTATGGGTAGTTTGGCTCATATAGCTCTTGGAAAGAGGCAGTTGGCGAAAGATGTGCAGAAACATGAAGGTAAAGGTGTCATTTTTGAAGTTGGAAGGTCAGGAGTGTTGTTGGCTTGTGCGCATAAAGGCCATTCAATTTGAGGATATGCAGTTGTGTAAATATCGAGATGAGGTCCTAGATGGTTAAAGTAAAGTGTTGATTATGATAGTATTCTTCGAGTGTGTAATCGATTATGTGTACTAGCTGTAGATGTGTTAAGACAAGCTATTCTTGAAGAAGCTCACAACTCCAGATATACCATTCACCCTGGTTCCACTAAGATGTATCATGACCTGAAGTAGTTGTACTGGTGAAAAGGATAATTTTACCATGAATTAGCCTAAAATAAGAGATTTAACACAATAATGGATATGATGTGATTATAGGTTTGATCTAAGAAAGTGATACGAATCATTCGGGGTGACACATTTGGTATTTCGACACGTGTACTGTGAGTAGTAATTTTACCATAATTTATGTTTATTAACTTGCATATTTTATACTTAATTTTGATGAAACAATGAGTTTGAAATGCTTTGAAATTGCATGTGGGGCAAGTCCTTTACCTGATATGATATTGAATTGGTTATTTGAAATATGATATTATTACGGTGAATATTCTTTACTTACATGAAATTAAGTATTTTTGACATATGTTTTATTCAAGTTTACAGGTGACATGATTTGATATGAACTTTAAATGATATGTACTATTCTGAAAATACTTTCATCTGAATATTTTACTGTTTAAAAAGAATTTATAAATGGGAGTAGACCTTGATTTGAATTTCGTAGCTAACGGCGGGATCGTTAGACATGGTGCACCTTGTATTTACTGATGAATGTCACTTCCCTCGCTAGTGGGAAGGAAGAACTAGCACACTAATACTGATATGATATTTGACTCCTTTATGAGGGGTCTACTGTTATGGGTTATTCTTAATGAAGAAGAATTCCACACTTCTTACATGATTCATTCCTGGAAACCTCCCGAATATGTAATATTTGATATGATACGATGCTTTTGAGTTTATTACTGAATTATTGGTTCACTTGGTTTACATGAAACAATGATATTATTTTTTTATCGTTATTATTTTCTGAAAGAGCATTATTTCATGATGTTTTATGACTTGTCCCCATTAAAACGGTTCTGGTTAAGTGTTATTACTCAGATAACACAGGTGACGGTGAGGATCACATTAGCTAGAGGATTAGAGTAGCATATTCCTGGTGAGCCCCGCAATTATTCGCGTGGGCTATAGTTTATTTATTTGTTTTGTTTCTTTTTCTTGGAAACTCTTATTTTCTCCCATAGTCATGTCTTTAGAGTTTTGAGTACTCTTTCGTTATTTTGGATTTGTGGAACATTGGATTTCCTCTCATCTTTGGAGATCGGTTTTGTTTTGTTAGTTGGTGGTATTGGTGAATTGTTGATGGTTTGTGATGAATTATGTTGGTGTGTGTGGTGGTTGTGCTGTTGGGTTGTTTTGTTGTTGAATTGAGACAGGGAAAATTTCTTGTTAGGCCCCAAAACAGGGAAAACTCTGCCCGATTTTTTATAGAATTCTGATGAGGCTTGCTTTGGAGTCCTAAAATCCTTAGTGTCAGTCATGATCCTATTTTGGGTCGTGACACATTGGTTATGAGAACAACTCTACAAAAAAAAAATGGTATGAGAAATTTATTTAAATATAGCAACATTTGTATGCGTCAAACCAACAAGGTTCCCCTCTATTGTTGGTTTAGGGTCAGGAACCAATTAAAATCTATCTAATTTGAATGTGCAATATGCACCACGCACAAAGATGGATCCCCAAATAAAGTTGGGTTGAATGTTAAATTTTCTAACATTAAGGGGAGATATGATTATAGCTGAAATATATGGAATGAATTATCTAGATCCTCATAACAAAAATAATAGTGAACTTGAAGTTCAATTGATAATTCATGATTTGAAAAATGTTGCAAGTTCATTGTCAGACTGGTCCTATCCTATAATTCAGCTATAAATGCTCCAATTAGAAGTCCTTGAAGGACAGAGTCTATGACACGCCTGAAGCATGACAGAAAAATCGATTCCAAATACAAAACTCCTTGAAGAAGGAGAGGAGCAAATGATAAATATGGTCAATGATAATGAGGCAAGTTCTTGAAAAGCACCATGACGTAACTCTTCATAAAACCTTGGCAAAGGTTTAGGTACCTAAAAATGATAAAATAAAGGGATCTCGATAATTTATGTCTTATTGGAATCGATATCAAATAACCATCGATGGTATTGTTGGTATAATATAGCACTAACCATTATAAATGGTAACGAGGATCTTGAATTTAAATTTTTCAAATAATGTGGAGAGATAAAATACGCAATTCAAGTATATTGTTTTTCACTTGAAAAGTGACCTTTTGGAATTAGTCCATAAACTAAGGTATAATGCCAGTGAGATACAAATTGGTGATTGTGCGGAAAGTAAAATCGTAAAATATAAAATATGACTTGTACCTTGAGGCATAAAGGTTATTCACAAAGTCCTGACATTATTGTTTGGAGATGTGCTCTCCTATGGTGGATGCAATAAGGTTTCTTTAAATCTGGCAATGTATGAAAATCTTGAATGCGTATAATGAATGACTATCATGTCTATCTAGACGATAAATGTTATAGGAAAATCCTTAGAGGATTTAAAAAAGATTCGTTCCATTGGATATTTCAATGGTTGTGAGATCGCTTACCATAAAGAAAGATCAATTTCGATCTCATGAAATGGTTAGAAAATAATATGTATTAGTGCAATTATTGCACTTATGTATCCTGCTATTCTATACATGAGAAAATAATTTTTATAAGTGTGTAGAAAGGAATAATTTCACTTTTATGTGAATGTGATTGAAATCAAATATTATTGATATAAATTTATTATTTCTAACAAATAATCCCAAAAGATTATTGATTATGCAAATACAGGTAAAATATTTGATCTACAGTCAATTTAAAATGAAAGAGTTCACAACAAGTTGGTTGTTGCTACGAACAAGTTCAATGTGCAAATGACTTGCGACGATGAGGTTACAAATAAAGTAATTGTCAAGAATTTATTTGGCTGAGTTCAAAGGTTTAACATATCTAAGAAACAAGAAAACAACATATTAGGATGAGTTCAAGAATGCAATATCTTTATGAATGTGTTTTCATCACAAAGTCACAATGAATATCAATATTTGAAAGCTGATATATAAGATTGGAGGCGGCATCTTTGAGAAGTGAAATGATGTTTGCATCAGGGGGAGTAAAATACGCGTTGCACTCTTTTTTCTTTGGCCTAGGTTTTGTCCCAATGGATTTTTCTGGCAAGGTTTTTAACGAGGCAGCAAACAAACGCGTATTATAAGATATGTGTACTCTTTTTTCTTTACTAGGATTTTTTTCAACAGTATTTTTTCTAGTAAGGTTTTAACGAGGCACATCATCTATGGACATCCAAGGGGGAGTGTTACAAAATAACATGTTTATGGTGGATGTTCATAACTCTAAGAATTAATCAACTCCCACCCATCTTCTCTATGATGTGTAGTTAATCCTCCATTACTCCACACACCATTATGGGTGTAACTCTCACACCCTTTAACCTCCTCCATAATGCTCTTGTTTAATACCATTATATAATGTTCTTGTTTAATACCATTATGGGTGTAACTCTCACACCCTTTAACCTCCCCCATAATGTTCTTATTTAATACCATTATTATGACAACCTTTTGCATGCCTCTATATGATATTATAAATAGTGGCATAAGGGTTCATATTGTAGACACTTGAACAATTAAAATACTTGAAAGAATGAAAAGATCTCTTGTCTTGTCTCCTTATTTTCTTGTTTACTTTTTTTATTCATATTGTTACTCTTTTATATTAATTTTAACATTCTTACATTTATGAATTTAAATTACATATATCGATAGTGCATAATTTTTTTATGAAAAATCCGGCAGCTCAAAATATTTTGAGGTAACTAAATCTTTGATGTATATTATTTTTTAAAGTGAAGTAATGATTTTTACTACAGAATTACATTCTTTTTTCAAGTAATGTTCAGACAGTTTCACTTTGCAAGTACTTTTATCCAATTTCGGTTTCAAATTATTCTCATTTTTCAACTTCAACCAAATATAGCTCTGATGAGCATTAATTTGAAGTACACATTTTCTTAATTCTTTCTTATGTTTTTTAGTCAGATAGAAGATATACATGAGCCTTATCTAATATATACTCCCCGTATATACTTTGATTTAGATGGCTTAGTTTCTTTTTAAATTTATTTTTCTTGCTATAAATAAAGGCAAAATTTCACATCTAGACACCTTAGACTCCTAACTAACTTCATGATCTAAGTTTTACCAATTACATTACTCTATAGACATTATTTAGTGACCAAATGTATTTAGGACTCATTTATACAATATAATTAATATTAATTTAAAAGAAAATGAAGAGTAATTAATGTTCATTATTATCTCCAACTTCTCCCAATATTCTCCTTCTATATAACAAAAATTATTGGTGATTCTCCTTTCATAATTGGTCCTTTTTAGTACAAATGTATAAAAATTAATTATACTTTATACAATTGAATTTTAACTGAATATATATATATATATATATATATATATATATATATATATATATATATACAATTGTATATATAAACACATTAGAATTTTATAATTATGTATAATGTATAATATATACATATGTATATCAACAATATATTATATAAATGTATAATATTATGCATATATAATTAAATGAATAAACATATACATATGAAACAAACACATTTGTATAACATACAGATATGCATATCAACTATATATTGCATAAACATATACATATGTATATCAGTATATTGTATAAGTGTAGAATATTATACATATACAATTGAATGATTGAACATTTGTATTTAAGATCCTAATGCACTGATACCCATTCTAATATGTGATACATAATGTATATAAATCAACGTACGTATATAGAAATAATTATAATTATATGCATATGTCTGTACACATAGACAGTTATGCATATATGTGTGTGTGTGTGTAGTTCTATATTTGTGTATACACACACACACATATATATACACACAAATATAGAACATATGTAGACACATATGCATAATGCATATACGAACCAACACATACATATGCATATGCATATGTATATACCAACACAAAACAAACTTATATACATATATAGTTATACAAAAATCTACATATATACATCAAAATCATATGTATTTACAAATACATAAATATAAAAATATACAATGCATACCCACATACAAAAATCTATGTAATTAAATACAATTAAATCACCTATATACAATTATCAAATTCACTAAAATTGGATTAAATATCCAACTATAAAAATAATTCATCAAGATGTATTCTGTGAAATTGACACTAATATGAAATTTGATTTTCAAATTATACATTCTATTCTATGAAAAAAGATGAAATTTGAAGAAACTTAGTGGCTCATTTAGAGAATACCTAAGAAGATTAAAAGAAAACAAATCTATATATCCAAAAAAAAACTAAAGATTACCGCACAATCTCCAATGCATATTCCCATGGATGTTTATGGATGAGAAATTACTCCAAAAAATCTTCAATGTAAATCCACAACGGATGTTTAGGGGAAAACAAAAAATTGATTGATTTGAAAGAAAAATTTTCTTTGGGATATATTCAAGAAGTGTGCATAAGTTAATGCCACAAAGCTACCCAATTAAATAAGAGAGAGATTATGAAAAATTAATTACACAGAGAGTATTATTTGATACATACATTGCATATTATATTTGTATATGGGGGGCCACAAAAAAATCAATTTTATAACTAACAATTACTATGTAGGGTAATTTTTTAAAACTTTAATCATATCATGTAATTAAGAAATTATTTTTCTATAATGTGTAATTTTTTCATATATAAATAATAGTAAGTTGAGAATATTTAGAATGATATCCACTCTCTAAATTTAATGCAGTTTGTATTCACTTTTTTATTTTTTCATTTTTTAGAATTGAGATTTAAAAAATAATAATAATGGGGCAGCATTGTGGGGTCATGGATCTTTTCAACATTTTGAAAACTTGAGGATAAAATACCAAAGTCTATTTTTAAATTTATTAAATATTGCATCCTTTTTAAATTCATTAAATAACTCAACTACTTTCCTCTCTGTCCTCAAGGCTTTCTTCTTCCCGATTTTCTTGAGATCATAAACGAATTCAAACGTCTTCTCTCTAATCTTCTTCCTCAAGTTCAAATCTCTCATCCTCTTGTGCTCAGGTAATTTTAATCTTCCTCCACGATTAATTTTAGCTCCATTTACTGTATTATTTTGGTTGCGTTTTAGTGTAGTCAATTTTGTG